>OY992894.1:50149151-50704151 GCA_963921405.1 Cepaea hortensis | reverse complement strand
CTATTCACAAAGGCATTAAGGAGAAAGTAAAGTTCCACAAACATCACTATTCACAGACACATCAAGGAGAAAGTAAAGTCACACAAACATTACTATTCACAGAGACATCACTATTCTCAGAGACACCAAGGAGAAAGTAGAGTCACACAAACATCACTATTCACAGACATTAAGAAGAAAGTAAAGTCCCACAAACATCACTATTCACAGACACATCAAGGAGAAAGTAAAGTCACACAAACATTACTATTCACAGAGACATCACTATTCTCAGAGACACCAAGGAGAAAGTAAAGTCACACAAACATTACTATTCACAGAGACATCACTATTCTCTGAGACACCATGGAGAAAGTAGAGTCACACAAATATCACTATTCACAGACATTAAGAAGAAAGTAAAGTCCCACAAACAACACTATTCACAATAACATCAAGGAGAAAGTAAAGTCACACAAACATCACTATTCACAGTAACATCATGGCGAAAATAAAGTTACACAAACATCACTATCCACAATGACATCATCGAAATAGTAAAATCACATAAACATCACTATTCACAATGACATCAAGGAGAAAGTAAAGTCACACAAACATCACTATTCACAATGACATCAAGGTTAAAGTAAAGTCACACAAACATTACTATTCACAAAGACATCAAGGTTAAAGTAAAGTCACACAAACATCACCATTCACAAAGATATCAAGGAGAGAGAAAGTTACACAAACATAACCATTCACAAAACATCAAGGAGAGAGAAAATCACACAAACTTCACTATTCACAGCGTCGCGAAGACTCCAGTTGGTTGGAGCATATCGTTGACTGGAGCACAGTATCCAGCCATGGCCGAGGGTCAGTTATGACGGACCGTGCACTGAAGAAGTTTAGCAAGTGGGTTAGTGGTAGAGACGATCTCCCAGAGTTTGACCATGCCATGGTTTTTACTGAGTGAGTACTTTCAAAAATTCTAAAATCATGTTAGCCTAAAATGTGTTGTAATTCCCTCTCTCTCTCTCTCTCTCTCTCTCTCTCTCTCTCTCTCTCTCTCTCTCTCTCTCTCTCTCTCTCTCTCTCTCTCTCTCTCTCTCTCTCTCTCTCTCTCTCTCTCTCTCTCTCTCTTCCTTTTCTACGCGAAACATACATACATGTAAAACATATATACATGCGAAATATACATACACGTGAAACGTACATACATGTGAAAAATATATACATGTGAAACATACATACATGTGAAACGTACATACACGTGAAATGTACATCAATGTGAAACATACATTCATGTAAACCGTACATACACATTAAACATACATACATGTGAAAAATACACACATGTGAAACGTACATACATGTGAAACATACATATATGTCAAACATACATACATGTCAAACATAAACATACATACATGTGAAAGATACATACATGTGAAACATGTTGGGTATGGGTGATGGAAGTTCACTGCCAGGAGGTTTAAATCCTTTAAATCCTTATATACGAGAGAGAGAGAGAGAGAGAGAGAGAGAGAGAGAGAGAGAGAGAGAGAGAGAGAGAGAGAGAGAGAGAGAGAGAGAGAGAGAGAGAGAGAGGTGGGGGGGGGAGTGAGTGACAGACAGACAGGCGCAGAGAGACTGAAAAAAGGTTAAGAACCGTTTTATTGGAGAGGGCACACCGTAGTCAATCATGACAATTAATTGGCCTTGGAAGACATACAGCCCCGAAAACCAGCTATCTCTGGAACCCATGCACGATGTTCTGGGGCAATTCGCCAACTCTGATGTGAACGGCCACGTTTGAAGTCAGGCCCTACGTCATACCGCTGGCCTGCCTACTCAGTGGTCATGTGTTTAAATCCCTTTGGGATTTGTTGGTCAGTTGACCTGAACTCTCATAGTGACCCAGCCTACAATTGATACCAAGAAATGTATTAGGTAGTAAGGGCAGCCAGCGTAATGTTGACAACACTACCAATTAAATGCCAATTGGTCTATCACAATGGTTCTCAAACCGGTGGGGAATTCCCCCCAAAGGAGAAATTTTAGTGGGGGTGGGGGGGGGGGGAAATTAAGATTATTTCAAGATCGCGTGAATACGAGAACTGATTACTTGATATTATTTTTCCCTGCATACTTTACGGTTCTGTACTTCTAACCCTTCTGAAATTCGTTTTATAACGTAAGTAGACCCACAAATCAAGTATTATGTAGACGTCTAGACTTGTTCTAGTATGTGTTATTAAATTTAGCTTCCATTGTTACGTATACTGAGTAAAAAAAAGGGGGTGGGGGTATAGGGAAGAAATACTAAAAAGGGGGGAGGGGGTGACGTTCTGAACATATGGTAAAGGGGTGCGTGGGCCAAAAAAAAAAGGTTGAGAACCACTGGTCCATCAGAATATATTGTGGAGGAGATGAAGAACCATGCAACATAGTTCCCGACCGACCGACCCACCAACCAACCAACCAACCAACCAACCAACCAACCAATCAACAAACCAACCAACCAGCCAGCCAGCCAGCCAACCAGTCATACAGCCAGCCAGCCTGCCAACCAACCATCAAACCCATCTTGATTCTCACTACACAGATGTGTATACAACCAGCCTGACAGACGCAATAAGTAAATCGGCAAAAACTACAGTGTAGTTGGTAAGCCTTAACAGAACACAATCACAAATGACAATGTGGACTTTGCGACAAGAACCTCCGTCAGCACACACAATTAAAAAAAATATACAAACAATAAGCAAAGTAAAATACAAAAAAAAATCATACACACTCGAGTATTCATGTCCTTGAAATTGCCGACACACAACGATGGCAGCGTGGATGATGACAAAGAATTCATATTTCCATAGCAAATATTAGTGATTAGTGAAAGGTATGGTAATACAATATGAAAGAAAAGGTACGTTGAGATTCTGTTGCGAAACAATAAATGCAACCTTATACAAACGCCTGTTGTGAAACAATAAATGCAACCTTATACAAATGCGGTGAGGTATCGCATGTGAGTGTATTTATTGTTTCTCCTGAGAACCTAACAAACCATTTCTGACTTTTTATATTTGAATGGTTATCTTTCATGATGGTCTCACAAGAAATACATAACAGAAGCTGAAGAAGCAGAAGAAGAAGAGGAAGAAGAAGAAGAAGAAGAAGAAGAAGAAGAAGAAGAAGAAGAAGAAGAAGAAGAAGAAGTATAAGACTAGTAGTAGTAGTAGTAGTAATAGTAGTAGTAGTAGTCGTAGTAGTGTTAGTAGAAATAGCAGTAGTAGTAGTAATAGTAGTAGTAGCAGCAGCAGTAGTAGTAGTAGTAGTAGTAGTAGTAGTAGTAGTAGTAGTAGTAGTAGTAGTAACAGCAGCAGTAACAGCAGCAGCAGCAGTAGTAGTAGTAGTAGTAGTAGTAGTAGTAGTAGTAGTAGTAGTAGTAGTAGTAGTAGTAGTAGTAGTAGTAGTAGTAGTAGTAGTAGTAGTAGTAACCATACAAAATGACGATGATGATGGTGATGACGGAAAATGAGAAGCAGACGGGGATCGAAGAAGAAGATGACGTATGAGAAGACAGAGAATAAGATGGAGAAGGAGACGAAGAAGATGCTGCATAAGAAGATAGAGAAGTCGAAGGAGATTGAGATCTTGTGATGTATCTCTAGAGCGATGTATCTAGGTTTGCTGTGCTTGTAGAAAGAGCATATGCAGTTAATCACATCCAATGGACACACTGTCACTCCTAATATGTGCAAACACACCCTCAGAAAATGTGAGAAACCATTTGCCAAGATCATGACATTTCTGTAGCTCATGTACAAGCGTCAAGTTCAGCTCAACTGTTTCCCTGTTTCAGATATCGCCTGACAAACAAGCAGGGTGTCAGTCTAGGGGGTAAGTTGCCTTCTCATCTTTCTCAAATACATGACTTTAGCCGGCCATTTTTAGTATGAAAATTTTCTTGGCTTGACCTCAGGATGAAAACAACTTGTATCTATACAGTTTATAGTGAGACGAGTGTAATATGTGTTTTGTATCTATACAGTTTGCAGCGAGACGAGTGTAATATGTGTACTTTATCTGTATATTTTGCAACAAGAGCAGTGTAATATGTGTATTGTGTATATACATTTTACAACCAGAACAGTGTGATATATGTATTGAATCTATACAGTTTGCAACAGGACCGTAATACACAGTGTAATGTGTGTTTTGTATCTATACAGTAAAAATACCAAATTAATGCACAACAGAATTCAGGAGCTTACTAATAAAAGAATACGTACTTCAACAGGCTGACTGAAAACAAAAGAAGGAAAAATGGAAAATGATCAGATTTTACATGTATGGTCAGATTATGTCAAATACCTTTATGATGATACAAGAGAAGCATAGTGTGATAATCGGAATAATAATGAAAAACCATCAATTTTGAAGATGGAAGTTCAGAATGCTCTTAACCACATGAAAACTGGCAAGACCCCCCCCCCCCCCCCCCTTGCAGACATTACAACAGAAATGATCAATGCCTTAGAAGAATATGAAGTAGACCAAGTCCCCAGACTGCTGAACACAATATATGATACTGGAGATATACCTCCTGAATTATGTAATTTTATATTTATTGTAATCCCGAAGAAATCAGGAGCCTTGGAATGTGGTCAATACTGTATCAATACTGTATACATGTTGTGCATAAATAGGGAATACATTTTCACAGTGTTGTAATACTATTTACAATAGTAAATATCCGTGTTGAGTGGGGTTAGACTACATGACCACCCCGCCGACAGGCAATCGTCCTAGTCAATTAACCACAACGGTTGCTAGTGCGTTGTCGGATTCTTGTATCCGATGAGAAATCATCATACAAGAAGTATCATTTGACACTTTTATATTAACCGGCTTTCTCTTCCGTACTATGGTGTAGATTTTGTTAGCCAACAGCGTATATGTGTAATGAGTATTAACGCAGATTGGAAGATATAACTGTCATGTGTTTTCTGTTCCCAACTGACAACAGGCATGGCTTACCTGAACGCTATCTGTGACACGAAATCTGGCAACGCTGTGTCCATTGTGGCGGACGCTGGCGACTTTCAGAGTGTCAAGGTCGCAACACACGAACTGGCGCATAGGTGAGCATAATTAGCATCTATGCTTTACATATATCTGGCTACATTAGAGGTTCTCTGTGGGAACACACCAAGGTGCCATGTGGTATTTCCCGAAGCTATATTATGTGTTGTAATGGTATGTTTAGAGGGCAAGAATAAATTACTCGCGGAGTCATCCAAACTGAGCTCTAAGCGAGGGCTTCAGAGGTCGCCAGACCACGATCAGGACTGGCACTGGGCAAGATCTTGGAGCATCTCTCCGTGGTGCGACCCACTCGCAGACTGGGTTTCTTGTCTGGCTAACTTTCTAATAATCGCATGCTTCTTCGCAGCCATGAAGCTGGCGTACTGGCCAAGAACAGCTCGCTTGTTTCTGAGAATGGAGACGGGAATGAGAGCTCTACAACACAGTTCCCTGAAGTTTTTACTTCAGTGTCGGGCTGGAAGGAAAGTATCCACACCGGCCTCACAGGAATAGATGCGTGCCAGTTTCAGGGCTGGAAGGAAAGTATCCACACCGGCCTCACAGGAATAGATGAGTGCCAGTTTCAGGGCTGGAAGGAAAATCTCCACACCGGCCACACAGGAATAGATGAGTGCCAGTTTCAGGGCTCAGAAAAACCGAACATTAGGCATCTAACTCAACATTTATAACTCAGTCTTCCAGTGCCTTCCAGCCAATCAGTCAACTCTGAAGGAAGTATATAGCTTTAACATTATGCTACCAGACATGTAATGTCATTAAGAATGCTGTTCATTTGTTAAGTTTTACCTGGACAATTTTCATAAGAAAATAAACATAACATCAAACCTAGAATATATAACTCTAACGGTAAATCCGTACTACTACATGGATAGGAAACATAGATAATGCCATCGAATACAATTACTGATACACTACACTAACATTGAATACAATTACTGATACACTACACTAACATGGTATGGCAGAATAATCAATGTGAATCTCACAGAGATAGCTAAGCAAATCACCAGTGAATCAAGAAATACGAGGGTAAGTTAATAAGTCACAAAATGGCTGTAGAAAAATAACTAACTATGATAACAACTTGAAACCAGTTTATTTTGATACATACATTGTCCCTTTATTTCTCAACATAATTTCCACCGACATTGATGCACTTATCCCATCGTTTTATCAGTCCTCCTAAACCAGCTGCATAGAACTGCGTGCTCTGTTTTTTAAACCACGTTTTCACTTCACATTCAACTTCGGCGTAATTTGCGAAATGTCTCCCGCCAGTGGTCTTAGCCCCTAGCGATTTTCCGTAAAGCTGTGCATAGTTGGGTAGAAAAAGTTACGAGGGCGAGTCAATAAGTAAGTCACACAGTTCTGTGGCATGTCAATCAATCAATCAATCATGTGCCATGCCGGAAAGCGTGGGCGGTCATGACTCGCCATTTCACTCGATCACCAGAGTCGTGGATCAGCTCAGTGTTCCTGTCTCGTTCATGCCATGTGGCCAAGCCATCCATATATTTTCCTCTCGGTCTGTTCCCTTCGATCTTGCCAGTTGTCACTAAGTTCTCCATTCCATTTCTTCTCATAACATGTCCAAAAAATTTTGACTGTCTACGTCTAATTTCTCTAATCAATCTACGATTTTCATTTGTCTCCTGCAATACTTGGTCATTTGTGTTTCTTTCTGTCCATGGTATTCTTTGCATTTTCCTCAGAAACCACGTTTCTGCAGCCATCAGATGTTTTTCAGCTTGACTGCACATTTTCCAAGTTTCACATCCATACAAAAGAACA
The DNA here is from genome assembly GCA_963921405.1 of Cepaea hortensis. Taxonomy (NCBI): domain Eukaryota; kingdom Metazoa; phylum Mollusca; class Gastropoda; order Stylommatophora; family Helicidae; genus Cepaea; species Cepaea hortensis. Next base: position 50,697,260 of record OY992894.1, on the reverse strand, counting down.
GGCTCTATGTATCCCCTCAACACTCTTTTTCTCGTTTCAATTGACACCTTTTTATTGGTCAGAATGTTTTTCATCTTGCTAAAGACTACTTTCGCCATGGCGATTCTTGTTCTAATCTCTTCAAGGCATCTCCCATCAGATGTTATGACTGTTCTGAGATAATTGTACCGATTGTGGGATGTCAAGTAAATGAAAAGAAGGCACGCAATTCTATGCAGCCTGTTTGGGAGGACTGATAAAACGATGGGATAAGTGCATCAATGTTGGTGGAAATTATGTTGAGAAATAAAGGGACAATGTATGTATCAAAATAAACTGGTTTCGAATTGTTATCATAGTTAGTTATTTTTTCTACAGCCATTTGTGACTTACTTATTGACTTCCCCTTTTCTCTCTCTCTCTCTCTCTCTCTCTCTCTCTCTCTCTCTCTCTCTCTCTCTATATATATATATATATATATATATATATTAAAAAGAGAATGTTTGTGCGTGTCCTTGTGGCTTTGTATGTCTCTTATGCGTTCGCGAACGGTCCATCCGATTGAGATGAAATGTTCTACAGATGTTCTTCTCATTCCCGCCAAGCCAACTGGCATAGTTTGTTAGTTTAAAAACAGTTATTTACGTAAAAAATCGAATTTAATTAAAATATTGCAAGGGGACTTAACTTAAGAAAAGTTATATCAAGGGACATAACTTTTAGTAGCATGTAGTATTGTGTAATTTAAATAATTATTGTATTTTTCTTAAGTTTAATAAAATGTTTAAAGTAGTTGCCTACAGCCATATGCGTTATAATACAATGATAAAATCTTTAAGGCATTTTCACAATTTTCATAAAAATAATGCATCTATTTTAAATACGTGAAAATGTTATAACCCATTTTTCCCGCAACGGGAACGGATAGATAGATAGATAGATAGATAGATAGATAGATAGATAGATAGATGAAACAAAGCACTATGCAATTAGGTTTATCCTTCTCCCTATCAACCCCTCTTCACATGTAAATATGCCCAATGAATAAAATATGCACACGTACGGTTACATACACGCCCACATGCAACGCTCCGTAAACACACCTACACAAATACTAAACACACAGAACGCATGCAACAACACAAACATTATAAATGCAACCACTACCCCGATACTGTTTAGTCCTCCCATTTCCACCATCTTGACACTGTTTGTTTGTTGATGCTGTTGCCGCCATCTCCGATCAGTTCAGACATTTTATACTGCCAGTTTCATCATTACCGAGTGGTGGTGATGAATTTGGAGGTTTTAGAACCGACAGGAGAGGGAGACGGCAGGGGAAATAATATCGGTGCACTATCATCATGCTGTTGTTTCAGTAAGGGGTTACCCTACAACAAATTCAATGTAGAAATGTTAAAATGTATAAAATATTTGTATTTTTTGCGCATATGTCACCTACACGCCCACATACAACGCTCTGTAAAAACACAAACAATACACTTTGCAACGATTTTAACACTCAATAAAAGTTTTAAAAAAAAAAAAAAAAAAAAAAAAAAAAAAAATTACAGAACAATCAACAAAGAAATTGTCCAACAACTTTATCAACAAAAAGTCGCAAACACTCTAATCTTAGCCCCACAAGCGCAAATCTCGTAAAAAATTTGGCTGAAGACAGCACATATTACAGAAGAAGCAAATAACTTGTTTTAAACAAAGGATACTACAACTGTAAATGTGTTTATTGATGGTATTAATAATCTTACAATTATATTATTATTATTAATAATACTATTATTATTACTGCTACTATTATTATTAATTTTCCCATTATTATATTTGAATGTGCAACATGAAATATATTATGGATGGGTGTCTGTGCCGTTGGCAGTAACATATGTATGCGTCTGTGTGTGGATGCAGGTGTGTGTGCGTGTGTGTGTGTGTGGTGCATGAATTTGCACGCGCATGTGTATGGGTGTGTGTGTATGTGTTTGTGTGTGTTTGTGTGTGTGTGTGTGTGCGCGCGCGTGCGTGTAGCAGCCTTTAAACCAAGGCGGTATCTCAAGTATTAAAATGATGTTATATGGTAATGATATGTTTCAAAAGAAAAATATGCACCACCATGTATAAACAAATTGAATGAGCCCTTTAACACTAACAAACAGCAACGCTCTGTAATATACACAAACAAAAGAAACACACACTACAACATGTAAATATACATTGCTTTGTATGAAATACAAGTTTAAAAAATAAAATTTAAAAAAAAATATCGTTAATGGGCCAGCCAGCAGAACTGAGGCTCGCAGTGAAACAAGTGTGAGTTTCTCTTCCCAACGTATAAATCATTCGATTCATTTTTTTCGACACAGACCACGTGTAGTTTTGGACTAAAGATGTCTCTTTCATGGATTATTTAACCATATCAGTGATATAGATTTTGTGGAAGTGAATTCGATAGTTTTTCACCACGTGTAGATCTGGATTAAAATTTCCTCTGTCACGGATTATTCAAACATAAAAAAAAAAAAATAAAATAATTACGCAGAGTATTTTGCATTGCTTACTGAGCGACAATCTCAGATACCCCTGTAAGTAACCAACGCAACCCGATTCCTTAACGAATATCGCGCAGCTATGTCCCCACACGTGGATATACGGGATTACGGAGAAAATCGTTAACCTCTTCGCCAGGGAGACGGCTCTGCGGAATTGCTAGATATCTAAAAGAAAAACACCTCGACAAACAAAACTGATGGTCCTTCATTATTATTCTGATGATCAAATTGTTCTTTTCTTGTATCATCATAAAGGTCTTTCACATAATCTGACCACGCATGTAAAATCTGATCTTTTTCTATTATGATTTTGCCATCTTTGGTTTTTAGGCAACCTGTTGATGTGTGTGTGTTCTTTTGTTAGTGATGTCATTAATTCTTGTGTGCATTAATTTTGTATTCTGGGTGTTGTGTTGGTTTTCAATTTCCTTGCAATTTTCCTCAAGCCATATTTTTTTTGCCTCTGCATAGCTTCCTAATTTTCCTGTGAATTTCTTCGTATATTTCCTTGTTATTTTTGTTATTTCATCTTATTTCCATGAGTTTTAAGATGTCTTCCATCATCCATTTCTTGCGTCCTATTATCTTTATTTTTGGGATTATCATTGTTGTTAGTGCAGCGTCTTGACTGATTTCTTTTATATTTCCAATTGGTCACTGACGTCTTGAAATAATATTTCCATATCGGACAATGCATCGAATCTGTTCTTTACCTCTACGTTGAATTTATCTTTTACCGCCTCACTCTTCAGTGCCTGTAGATCAAATTTTGCGTTTCTATTTGTATATTTGACTTTCTTTAAGTTTATATGTAAATTGCCCAATATTAGTCTATAGGTGCAGTAACAATCCACGCTTAGTAGGGGGACATAAACATCTAATATTGTTACAAGGGAGAGTACTAGAATTTGAAAAAGAAAATGGTATACCTAGCTATAATACCATTAAATAACATTACAATCTATTATTTTACGTTGCGAAATAAAACACTTATTACAGAAGTCATTCTTTGCAATTTTAAAAAGAAATCTTTTAAAATCTTTATACAACATCTGTTAAATCTTTATTTACTTACATTTTATGATCAACTTTTTCAATTCTACTTTTATGTTTAATTTTTAAAACTGTACTTTTAATGATAGAACACCTCTCTCTGGAAAAGCGTTCCTCTTTGTGGGGAAACATTTTTTTACTGGCCTCTTAAGGCCACCCACACTTTAAAGAAAATTTACTTACATTAACGCGAAAGACCTTGGAAAAAAAGTAGATAGATAGATCGATCGATCGATCCATCCATCCATCCCCGCCAGGGCCTGGGCGAAGCCGGGCCGGGTCAGCTAGTATATTATATAAAAGACGCGCTGGATTACTGGCACATAAAGAAAGTAATAATCCAGATACCATGAACCACCGCTATTATAACCGATGCCACCGGGCTGGTTGAAACAAGGTGGGAAGTTTTTTTTTTTTTCCAAATTGGATAGGATAGATGGCGTACGTTGGGAAATCCTGAGAGTAGTACAACTAGTCCGTTGTCTGGAACCGCGTGTGTTGCCGGGGCCCATAAGGGAAGCAAAGAATAGCACCACTGCAGTCTACCATGCATGTCGTAAGAGGCGACTTAGGAGGCTATGGTTCCGTCGCCCTGCTACTGAGTGAGTGCGTGGCGCGACACTGTGAGCTATGAGTTTCGTGTGTAACGCTTTTGAATCTGCCTGAGGTGTTTTGGAACGTGAATGCATGTTCGGAACGATGGCAGCTGGCTATGTCCCAGAGTTGACCTGTGTTTGCTTTATGCAGAAATGCGTGGCTGCTGGGCTTCTGGTTGACTGCCACTACCATCGACGATGAACTGTATTTCGTGGACTGTGTGGGTGAACATCTAGGAAAGATCCAGATGGGAAAATGACTGCCGATTCCATCAGAGATGAACTGGGTGTTTCGTGGGGGACTGGTGTGTTGACATTCTGGCGGCGGCATTATGCACAGTGTATCTGTGTGGGCTGTTGTTTGTCGAGACTCCTGTCTTTTCCACTTTTCACATTGGGCAGTTGGGAGCGTTTTGTGTGATATTCACTGGCACAGGAACTGAGCATAATGGTGACGACACGTTGCTGTGAAGTTGGAACCGCGACTAACTAACTAACTAACCTATAGTGTAAATGAATTACAGGTAGCCCTAAATTACCATGAGAAGCGAATTAGTGACGGGGGTGAACAATACGGGGTTGACGTGGGCGGAACTGTGTAACATAGACAAGATAAAACGGCTTGGGGTGAGTTGGTTGAGGACCAATGCGCCAAAGGGATATTCAAGTCAGAACAGAGAGAATAGAGAAAACCAACAGGGTAGAAGAGAGAGAGAACAGAGAAAACCAACAGGACAGAAGAGAGAGTACAGAGAAAACCAACTGGGCAGAAGAGAGAGAGAGAATAAAGAAAACCAACAGGGCAGAAGAGAGAGAATAGAGAAAACCAACTGGGTAGAAGAGAGAGAGAGAATAGAGAAAACCAACTGGGTAGAAGAGAGAGAGAGAATAGAGAAAACCAACAGGGCAGAAGAGAGAGAATAGAGAAAACTAAAGGGACAGAAGCGAGAAAATAGAGAAATCCAACAGGGCAGAAGATAGAGAATAGAGAAAACCAACAGTGCAGAAGAGAGAGAATAGAGAAAACCAACTGGGTAGAAGAGAGAGAGAGAGAATAGAGAAAACCAACAGGGCAGAAGAGAGAGAATAGAGAAAACTAACAGTGCAGAAGAGAGAGAATAGAGAAAACCAACTGGGTAGAAGAGAGAGAGAGAATAGAGAAAACCAACAGGGCAGAAGATAGAGAATAGAGAAAACCAACAGTGCAGAAGAGAGAGAATAGAGAAAACTAACAGGGCAGAAGAGAGAGAATAGAGAAAACCAACAGGGCAGAAGAGAGAGAATAGAGAAAACCAACGAGAGTGAGAGAGTCAGAGAAGAATGAAAAACAGCAGCGCAGAAGGGAGAGAAAAGAGAAAACCAGCTATGCAGAATAGAGAGAATAGATAAAAAAAAAACAAGGCAGAAGAGAGAGACGAGAGAAATCCAATAGGACAAAAGAGAGAGAGAGAGAGAGAGAGAGAGAGAGAGAGAGAGAGAGAGAGAGAGAGAGAGAGGAGAGAGAAAACCAACAGGGCAAGATAGAGAGACGAGGAAAAACTAATAGGGCAGAAGGAAGAAAAGTGAGAACATCAACAAGGCAGACGAGAGGGAGGAGCGAAACCAACAGGGCAGAAGAGAGAAACGAGAGAAAACCAACAGGGCTGAAGAGAGAGACGAGCGAAAACTAACAGCGTAGAAGAGAGAAACGAGAGAAAACCAACAGGGCACAAGAGAGAGAGAGAGAGAGAGAGAGAGAGAGAGAGAGAGAGAGCGCGAGAGCGAGAGAGAGAGAGAGAGAGAAGTGAAAACAGCAGCGCAGAAGAGAGAGAAAAGAGAAAACCAGCTATGCAGAAGAGAAATAATAGAGAAAACCAACAGGGCAGAAGAGAGAGAATAGAGAAAAACAACACGGCAGAAGAGAGAGACGAGAGAAATCCAATAGGGCAAGAGAGAGAGAGAGAGAGAGAGAGAGAGAGAGAGAGAGAGCAGAAGAGAGAGAGAGAGAGAGCAGAAGAGAGAGAGAGAGAAGAGTGAAAAACAGCAGCGCAGAAGAGAGAAAAGGGAAAACCAGCTATGCAGAAGAGAAAGAATAGAGAAAACCAACAGGGCAAAGAGAGAGAATAGAGAAAACAACAAGGCAGAAGAGAGAGACGAGTGAAATCCAATAAAGCAAGAGAGAGAGAGAGAGAGAGAGAGAGACAGAGAGAGAGAGATAAGAGAGAGAAAACCAACAGGGCAAAAGAGAGAGACGAGGAAAAACAATAGGGCAGAAGGGAGGAAAGTGAGAACACCAACAGGGCAGACGAGATGAACGAGCGAAACCAACAGGGCAGAAGAGAAAAACGAGAGAAAAAAAAAAAGGATAGAAGAGAGAGAGGCGAGCGAAAACCAACAGGGTAGAGGAGAGAAACGAGAGAAAACCAACAGGGCAGAAGAGAGAGAGAGAGAGAGAGAGAGAGAGAGAGAGAGAGAGAGAGAGAGAGAGAGAGAGAGAGACGAGCGAAAACCCACAGGGCAGAAGAGAGAAACGAGAGGGAAAAAAAACAGGACCGAAGCGAGAAACGAGAGAAAACCAACAGGGCAGAAGAGAGAGAATAGAGAAAACCAACAGGGCAGAAGAGAGACAATAGAGAAAACCAACAGGGCAGAAGAGAGAGTGAGAGAGTGAGAGAAGAGTGAAAAACAGCAGCGCAGAAGAGAGAGAAAAGAGAAAACCAGCTATGCAGAAAAGAGAGAATAGAGAAAAAAAAAAAACAAGGCGGAAGAGAGAGACGAGAGAAATCTAATAGGGCAAGAGAGAGAGAGAGAGAGAGAGAGAGAGAGAGAGAGAGAGAGAGGAGAGAGAGAAAACCAACAGGGCAAAAGAGAGAGACGAGGAAAAACCAATAGAGCAGAAGGGAGAAAAGTGAGAACAACAGCAAGGCAGACGAGAGAGACGAGCGAAACCAACAGGGCAGAAGAGAGAAACGAGAGAAAACCAACAGGGCAGAAGAGAGAGACGAGCGAAAACCAACACGGTAGAAGAGAGAAACGAGAGAAAACTAACAGGGCACAAGAGAGAGAGAGAGAGAGAGAGAGAGAGAGAGAAGTGAAACCAGCAGCGCAGAAGAGAAAAGTGAGAAAACCAACAGGGCAGACGAGAGGAACGAGTGAAACCAGCAGGGCTGAAGAGAAAATCGAGAGAAAACCAACAGGACAGACGAGAGGAACGAGCGAAACCAACAGGGCAGAAGAGAGAGACGAGCGAAAACCAACAGGGTAGAAGAGAGAAACCCAGCAGGGTAGAAGAGAGAGAGAGAGAGAGAGAGAGAGAGAGAGAGAGAGAGAGAGAGAGAGAGAGAGAGAGACGAGCGAAAACCCACAGGGCAGAAGAGAGAAACGAGAGAAAAAAAAAAAAAAGGACCGAAGCGAGAAACGAGAGAAAACCAACAGGGCAGAAGAGCGAGACGGGAGAAAATCAACAGGGCAGAAGAGAGAAACGAGAGAAAAGCAACAGGGCAGAAGAGAGAGGTGAGAGAAAACCAACAGGCAGAAGAGATGAAAAAGAATAAAATATTCCACAACAAAACATGTGAAGTATGTGTGGAGTCTAGTGTGAACAAATTCGATACTGCACTAAACTGAGAAATCTCCCAGTTAGATGTAAATCAGAAGATAAGCACGCTAATGAATAACTTCGCCATGCCATGCTTATTGCCCTTTCAATCAGTTAATCTACCGTTACTCATACAGTTTAGAGGACGAAAACAAAACTACTCATTGTAAACCGGATTGTATTTGAATACTTTCAGCCTAGGGGCACATCATGATGGCGACCGACAAAGCAAAACATGCCGGGCGGACAGCAACTACGTCATGTCACCTTTGACTTCCAATGAAAATCAGGTGTTGAGAAACGCTTTCTACTTCTCCCCGTGCTCCATCAGGGATATGTCGTATCATCTCAGGTAGGTTATTCTTAAATCACTTCTATTGTATCAGTTCAGGTAAATTATTCTTAAATCACCACTATTGTATCATCTCATGTAGGTTATTCTTAAATCATCACTATTGCACCATCTCAGGTAGGTTATTCTGAAATGACCACTATTGTATCAGTTCAGGTAGGCTTTTCTCAAATCACCACTATTGTATCATGTCAGGTTGGTTATTCTTAAATCATCACTATCATATCATCTTATCATCATATTTATGCCTAGAACACCCTATTTGTCTAATCCCAGACATTCATCACCAGAGTACCCACTTCGTCTATTCCAAGGTAGTTTATCATCAGAACATAACTATCGTATCATCTCAGATAGGTTATCCTTTAAACATCACTACATTATTATCTCAGACATGTTATCATTAACACACCACTATTGTGTCGCTCCAGGTAAGTTATCCTTAATGTAAACGGTAAGTAAACTCTGTCTATGCCCTGAGGTATATTGGTTATATGGTGCTAGCCGTATATGTTAGACCAGTCGGCATTCATCGAGTGATATTGCCATTATCACTGGCTGCCTTTACTTCCCGAGAAGTTTCCTAGATCCCATTTTAGTCTTGGTTGATGTGGCGTCACTCCTAATGTACGGAAGCAAATTACCGGCAATTAGCAGACAAATAAGGAATTATGAGTGAGTGAGAGAGAGAGAGAGAGAGAGAGAGAGAGAGAGAGAGAGAGAGAGAGAGAGAGAGAGAGAGAGATGGTAGTGGAGAGAATAAGGAGTGTAGACATGTCAATCATACTGGAGATTGCTGTCAACATCAGCATCTTTCAGCTGATTGTTGATTTCTTGGCAAGATTACGCTCAGTAGTTTGCCATTGCTTTCTGAGCGGCCGGCTCACAAACCCCGTAAGTTACCGACGCAATTCGAACCACTGCTGATTCTCACCGTGGTCACGTTACTTACGAGAGTATACGAGATTACGGAGAAAAGTCGCCAACCTCTAGGCCAGGAAGCCGGCGTCAATCACACTAGAGGAGATAAATTATTCCTAAGGAGATAGATCTGCGACCAAAAATTCTGGACTTAAGCTAGTACTAGGTTAGCTGTGACGAAGAATTCTGGACTTTGGCTAGCCTAGTTGATAGGGAGCTACGCGGATGGTGTCATGAACGCGTTCGGGCAAGGGCTCGACACCTGCGTTCGTTGACCGGTCAGCGTAGAAAAAGAACTGGACACCTAATCCTCCGAGCAATAAGACCGACAACATGTAACAACTCTATTATATCACAGATCCAAAACAGGAAGCGGCTTGGGGACACACATAGCTGCTACCAGAAGGTACAGTGCGTTACTGCAACACCCGTGTCATCGGCATCATCAACCTAATCAGCAATACACGCATAATTCATTCATTCAGTACCATGTCCTTTGCAGAACCTCGCTCCCATAACAACCTTCCGGAAAACTTCTCGGTCATAAACAAGATGTCCCGCGTCCGAAATACCCATCTGGAGATCATCTGCCACATCCTGCACTCATCTTCTCTATGGCCTTCCTCTTCCTCTCTTCTCGGGCAGATACCCTTCCGTTATTGTTCTCTCCAAACTTTCATGACGTTTCAAGTGACCAAAATATTTCAACGTTCTTTGTTTTATCGTCTTTAGTAGCCAACCTACTTCAATATTCAACCCTTGTCGTATGGATGCATTTGTTCTCTTTTCTGTATCCAAGAACCCGTTATCTTAGAACCCGTCTATAACATTTATAATCAAAAGCATCTGTGCACTGTTCAGCTTGTTTAGTAAGTGTCCACGTCTCACAGGCGTATGTAGCAATCGGAAAGATCTATCCATCCATCATGTGCCATGCCGATAAGCGTAGGCGGTCATGTTCTGCCATCTTACTCGATCACCAGAGTCCTGGATCAGCTCCGTGTTCCTGTCTCGACCATGCCACGTGGCCAAGCCATCCAGGTATTTACTTCTCGGTCTTCCCCTTGGTCTCTTCCCTTCGAACTTGCCAGTTGTCACCAAGTTCTCCAATTCATTTCTTCTCATAGCATGGCCAAAGAATTTTGACTGTCTACGTCTAATGACTCTAATCAGTTTATAATTTTCATTTGTTTCTTGAAGGACTTGTTCATTGGTTTTTCTGTTTGTCCATGGTAGGAAAGATGCATGCTCTTAAAAATCTAATGTTTGTAGCTCTATCTGTCCCACGCCACAATTTATTCAGTTGTTTTAGTTTTTGAAGAGCAATAACTTTTAATTTCTTTCATTATCACCATTGTAGGCAATTAATGACACAAGATATTCAAAATTTTCCACCACCTCTGATTTTCTCTCATTAACATATATTTCTTTCTCCATAATACTTGTATCTGTATGTAATATCTTTGTTTTTGCAATGTTAAGATGTAAGCATCACTACTGTCATCAATCTTCTATCACAACATGAATCAGTACCACACCAATCTTGATCGTTGCCACGTCTCTTGCCCTTGCTATGTCTGTTCAGCCAGTGTTCCAAACACGTATCACAATCACATGACAGGAAGGCTGACACTGTCTTGTTCTTTCTCCCGCCAGCAAGACGTCATCATCATATGTGAAGGACGAGCCGCGTGTCTACTACAGCTACCACCTTGAACGCTTGCCACCTGGTCAACTCTACAGTGCGGACATGCAGTGTCAGCTGATCTTTGGCAAAAAGTCCGAGTATTGTCGGGTGAGTTCAGAGCTATTTCTTTTCCCCACCCCACCCAGACCCCTCTTGTGGGTAGGGTGGATGGGGATTGCGGATAATTGTTTTGTAATTTTGCATTCTTTGTATACACATGTAACACATTTTTTGTTTCGTGTGCTGTTATTGTTATTATTAGTATTGTTATTACTATTTAAACAGTTATGCAGTTCGGTGAGGGAAGCGAGTTTTATATTTGCCGTGATTCTAACTATGTCTGGGATGGTAATTCTAGCATTGTGTGACGCGGTAATTATAGCTATGTGCGGGGCGGTGGTTATAGTGTTTTGCTGAAGAGGTGATTATAACGATATTGAGTCGGTAATAATAACGTTTTGCGTGGCGGTAATTACAACGAATTGAGCGGTGGTAATTATTGCGATTTGTGTGGTTGTCATTATAACGATTTTTGAGGCGGTAATGATAGCGTTGTGTGAGTCAGTAATTATAGTGATTTGTGAGGCTGTACTATTGGCGATTTGTGAGGCGGTAATTATAACACGCTGGTCTCCCTGGCCAGGGATTTAGCGACTTTCTCCGTAATCCCGTTTATCCACGTGAGCAAACGCAGCTGCGCAATAATCGGTAGCGGTTCTCACCGTTCCCTTTACTTACGGGATATGTGAGCCGTCCGCTCAGAAAGCAATGACAAACCACTGAGCGTAATTGTGCTAAGAAATCAACAACAGTGGTAAAATGCTGATGTTGACAGCGATGTCCTGTACTAGGATATGCGAAAAAGGCCCTCACTGTCGTCGGAGTACTAAAAAATGACAGTGAGGGCCCTACGGGCCCAAAAACTAACAAAACATCCATCGATCGGTCCAGCAGTCCACCGAACACTTAACCGGGAGTGATTGCTGGACCGATGCAAACGAAGCCCTGTAAGGGATTCTTTTTTTTTTGGTTTGGGGTGAATTAAAAATAAAGTACCGCTGTCAGTTCTAAGATAGCTGGTAAGGCCTATTTTGACTCGAGATGTTCTTTGATAATGTGGGCAAAGAATGTTTGACGTTCCAGGAGGAGGATATGGGAGGCAGTAATTCTAATACCTCAGGCATGCCCCCCCCCTCTCCTCCCGAGAGCATCTTAACACACACTCATATACCAAACATAGTTGGCTGTGTAAATCTTTCACATACATACGCTCGTGCATACTCACACGTACACACCCTGCACACAACACGCAGTTTTTCTCAAAGCTCTACGTGAGAACACTAACTAGTGTCCCTTGTATCAGACAACAATGAACATGTCAGGATCGTCTTTGTGTACAGGAGCTGTGCTATTTAGTGTGTGGGATGCCTTGACATGGATCGGAAAACTGACGGAAGTACATGATGTTCGGTCAGAGAATCCCTGTTTCTTCTTTTCTTCGGCTGGGATTTCCTTGTGCTCAGCACAGTCGACGATTTCCATTGGTCGACATTTTATTTTTAAACCAATCACTGTAGGTGAGCTAGTGTGGGTTTCTAGTGCGTGGGGATAACAATAGCAGGAAATCTATCAACGATAATCTATACTTGCTTTTTCTTTACGTTGCACGGTTCTCTCTGCCTCACTCAAAGAACAAAATAACCCCGTCCCCTTCTCTCACGGTAGGCGCGTCTCTATATCTCTCTCTTCTCTCACTCTTCTTCTCTATCTGTCTCTTTTCATTATTTCTTCTCCCTCTCTGTCTTCTATCTCCCTCCTCTATCTCCCTCTCTCTTCTTTCTCTATCTCTCTCCTCTACCTATATGTCTCTATATAGTCTCTCTATATCTATATTTTCTCTCTCGTTCTCTCTTCTCTCTTGCTCTCTCTTCTCTCTTGCCCACTCTTCTCTCTCGCTCTCTCTTCGCTCTCTATATATTCTCTCTCTATCTCTCATCTCTCTCTGTCCCCCGTCTCTCTCTTCTATCTCTATCTCTCTCTTTTCTGTCTCTCACTCTCTTCTCTCTCTCACTCTAGCTTTCTCTTCTCTCTGTCTCTCTTCTCTCTCTGTCTCTCATCTCACCCTCTCTCATGCAACTTTTGCAAGGCCTATTTTTCTCTTAAAAGAGGAACGTGGCCGAAAGGTTTTACAGGCACAAGTTTAAGCTGTCTCTGGTGACCGATCTATTAGGTCAGCTGAACTTCAATATTGACTTCTGGCTCCGAAAGCAATAGCAAAGTATTGAACGTAAACTCTCAGCGGCAACCATAAACAGCCAATAGCAGCCAGAGGTGACAGGAACGCGATACAGAGCACATACAAACTGAAGATTCTTCTCTTCATCTCTCTATGGCATCTTCCATCTGCAGTTATCACTGCCACCAAATATTCGAATGTATTGACTTGGTTGCGTATTTTTCCCTTTTATTCTTCTGTCATCTTTTTCTTTGAAATAAACATTGCGTCTTACATTTCCAGTTGGTCTATAACAATACATGGTTAGCATATACAGCCAATGGGAACCAGGGCAGCGTAGGAGCTGGAGGCTTGCTGTCCGCCCGGTGGTCATGGGTTTGAATCCTTCTTGGGGCGGATAATAAGGACAATCTGGCCCACATGCACAAATCAGTCCAGTGTGGCTTACGCTCTAGTTCAAAGACCAAGGAACGAAAAACGATATCGTTAATGATTCTCGCAATATCAGAGGCGATGATTTACAAGAGAGGCCCCACACTCTACACATCTTCTTGTTTTGATTTTTCAGAAGCAAACACGTGAATGTTGTCTTCAAACATTTTGACACAATTTGGGGACGCTTGTGCGACACAGTTATTTTACACACGCGTACTGACGTGTTCTTTACATGACGTCACAATCAACCCCAGCATTTCTCTGGCTGCTTGTGATTTACTAAGCAAGTTTACGTTCAGTAGTTTGCCATCACTTTCTGACTGACCGATGCCCATTCGTGGAAATCAACGAAAGACTGTCTGCTCGTAAATTGTCTACAGCTGATAACGAACCCTCGACCGGAGGTGTCGGGGAATTGTGAAGTGCGTTCATTAGCCCCTAATCTACATAGCCGACATTTCACACACAAGTTTAACTTTATTTTACATAGTATAATTGTATTTTACACACAAGGTTAACTTTATTTTACATAGTATAATTGTATTTTACACACAAGGTTAACTTTATTTTACATAGTATAATTGTATTTTACACACTAGGTTTACTTTATTTTACATAGTATAATAGTATTTTACACACAAGGTTAACTTTATTTTACATAGTATGATAGTATTTTACACACAAGGTTAACTTTATTTTACATAGTATAATTGTATTTTACACACAAAGTTAACTTTATTTTACATAGTATGATAGTATTTTACACACAAGGTTAACTTTATTTTACATAGTATAATTGTATTTTACACACAAGGTTAACTTTATTTTACATAGTATGATAGTATTTTACACACAAGGTTAACTTTATTTTACATAGTATAATTGTATTTTACACACAAAGTTAACTTTATTTTACATAGTATGATAGTATTTTACACACAAGGTTAACTTTATTTTACATAGTATATAGTATTTTACACACAAGGTTAACTTTATTTTACATAGTATAATTGTATTTTACACACAAGGTTAACTTTATTTTACATAGTATGATAGTATTTTACACTCAAGGTTAACTTTATTTTACATAGTATAATTGTATTTTACACACAAGGTTAACTTTATTTTACATAGTATATAGTATTTTACACACAAGGTTAACTTTATTTTACATAGTATAATTGTATTTTACACACAAGGTTAACTTTATTTTACATAGTAGGATAGTATTTTACACACAAGGTTAACTTTATTTTACATAGTATGGAGTATTTTACACACAAGGTTAACTTTATTTTACATAGTATAACTGTATTTTACACACAAGGTTAACTTTATTTTACATAGTATAATAGTATTTTACACACAACGTTAACTTTATTTTACATAGTAAGATAATATTTTCACACAAGGTTAACTTTATTTTACATAGTATAATAGTATTTTACACACAAGGTTAACTTTATTTTACATAGTACAACAGTATTTTACACACAAGGTTAACTTTATTTTACATAGTATAATTGTATTTTACACACAAGGTTAACTTTATTTTACATAGTATAATAGTATTTTACACACAAGTTTAACTTTATTTTACATAGTAAGATACTATTTTACACACAAGGTTAACTTTATTTTACATAGTATAATAGTATTTTACACACAAGGTTAACTTTATTTTTCATAGTATGATAGTATTTTACACACAAGGTTAACTTTATTTTACATAGTATGATAGTATTTTACACACAAGGTTAACTTTATTTTACATAGTATGATAGTATTTTACACACAAGGTTAACTTTATTTTACATAGTATAATAGAATTTTACACACAAGGTTAACTTTATTTTACATAGTATAATAGAATTTTACACACAAGGTTAACTTTATTTTACATAGTATAATAGTATTTTACACACGGTTAACTTTATTTTACATAGTATGATAGTATTTTACACACAAGGTTAACTTTATTTTACATAGTATAATAGAATTTTACACACAAGGTTAACTTTATTTTACATAGTATAATAGTATTTTACACAAGGTTAACTTTATTTTACATAGTATGATAGTATTTTACACACAAGGTTAACTTTATTTTACATAGTATGATAGTATATTACACACAAGGTTAACTTTATTTTACATAGTATAATAGTATTTTGCACACAAGGTTAACTTTATTTTACATAGTATAATTGTATTTTACACACAAGGTTAACTTTATTTTACATAGTATAATAGTAATTTACACACAAGGTTAACTTTATTTTACATAGTATGATAGTATTTTACACACAAGGTTAACTTTATTTTACATAGTATAATTGTATTTTACACACAAAGTTAAATTTATTTTACATAGTATGATAGTATTTTACACACAAGGTTAACTTTATTTTACATAGTATAATTGTATTTTACACACAAGGTTAACTTTATTTTACATAGTATAATTGTATTTTACACACAAGGTTAACTTTATTTTACATAGTATAATTGTATTTTACACATAAAGTTAACTTTATTTTACATAGTATGATAGTATTTTACACACAAGGTTAACTTTATTTTACATAGTATATAGTATTTTACACACAAGGTTACTTTATTTTACATAGTATAATTGTATTTTACACACAAGGTTAACTTTAATTTACATAGTATGATAGTATTTTACACACAAGGTTAACTTTATTTTACATAGTATAATTGTATTTTACACACAAAGTTAAATTTATTTTACATAGTATGATAGTATTTTACACACAAGGTTAACTTTATTTTACATAGTATAATTGTATTTTACACACAAGGTTAACTTTATTTTACATAGTATAATTGTATTTTACACACAAGGTTAACTTTATTTTACATAGTATAATTGTATTTTACACATAAAGTTAACTTTATTTTACATAGTATGATAGTATTTTACACACAAGGTTAACTTTATTTTACATAGTATATAGTATTTTACACACAAGGTTACTTTATTTTACATAGTATAATTGTATTTTACACACAAGGTTAACTTTATTTTACATAGTATAATTGTATTTTACACACAAGGTTAACTTTATTTTACATAGTATAATTGTATTTTACACATAAAGTTAACTTTATTTTACATAGTATGATAGTATTTTACACACAAGGTTAACTTTATTTTACATAGTATATAGTATTTTACACACAAGGTTACTTTATTTTACATAGTATAATTGTATTTTACACACAAGGTTAACTTTAATTTACATAGTATGATAGTATTTTACACACAAGGTTAACTTTATTTTACATAGTATAATTGTATTTTACACACAAAGTTAAATTTATTTTACATAGTATGATAGTATTTTACACACAAGGTTAACTTTATTTTACATAGTATAATTGTATTTTACACACAAGGTTAACTTTATTTTACATAGTATAATTGTATTTTACACACAAGGTTAACTTTATTTTACATAGTATAATTGTATTTTACACATAAAGTTAACTTTATTTTACATAGTATGATAGTATTTTACACACAAGGTTAACTTTATTTTACATAGTATATAGTATTTTACACACAAGGTTACTTTATTTTACATAGTATAATTGTATTTTACACACAAGGTTAACTTTAATTTACATAGTATGATAGTATTTTACACACAAGGTTAACTTTATTTTACATAGTATAATTGTATTTTACACACAAGGTTAACTTTATTTTACATAGTATATAGTATTTTACACACAAGGTTAACTTTATTTTACATAGTATAATTGTATTTTACACACAAGGTTAACTTTATTTTACATAGTAGGATAGTATTTTACACACAAGGTTAACTTTATTTTACATAGTATGGAGTATTTTACACACAAGGTTAACTTTATTTTACATAGTATAACTGTATTTTACACACAAGGTTAACTTTATTTTACATAGTATAATAGTATTTTACACACAACGTTAACTTTATTTTACATAGTAAGATAATATTTTCACACAAGGTTAACTTTATTTTACATAGTATAATAGTATTTTACACACAAGGTTAACTTTATTTTACATAGTACAATAGTATTTTACACACAAGGTTAACTTTATTTTACATAGTATAATTGTATTTTACACACAAGGTTAACTTTATTTTACATAGTATAATTGTATTTTACACACAAGGTTAACTTTATTTTACATAGTATAATAGTATTTTACACACAAGGTTAACTTTATTTTACATAGTACAATAGTATTTTACACACAAAGTTAACTTTATTTTACATAGTATGATAGTATTTTACACACAAGGTTAACTTTATTTTACATGTTGTAAATGTTTTGCGTATCCTTTTACAGGACTTAGCTGTCAACAGCAGCATCTTTCAGCTGTCTGTTGATCTCTTGGCAAGATTACGCTCAGTAGTTTGCCATTGCTTTCTGAGCGGCCGGCTCAGTATCCGCAAGTCACGAGCGGGGGTCGAACCACCTCAGTTCTCGCTCCGCTGCGAGACTCTGCGTGATAAACGGGATTACAGAGAGAAAGTGTTGTAACCCCACAGCCAGAGAGACCGGCTTATTTTACATAGTAAGATAATATTTTCACACAAAGATAACTTTATTTTACATAGTATAATAGTATTTTACACACAAGGTTAACTTTATTTTACATAGTATAATAGTATTTTACACACAAGGTTAACTTTATTTTACATAGTATAATAGTATTTTACACACAAGGTTAACTTTATTTTACATAGTACAAAAGCCACTTTTTTTGTGGATTTTAAAAAGGCTTATGATAGTGTCCATAGGAATAGTCTATGGAATGCTATGCAGGAATTTGGAATACCAAGGAAGTTAATCAACATGACCAGACTATGCATGGAAGATACTTATAATATAGTAACATATAAAGGCAGGAAATCAGACCCCTTCCAAATAACATCTGGCTTGAAACAGGGTGATGCACTATCGCCGCTACTCTTCAATCTGGCTCTAGAGAAAGTTGTAAGGAAGGTAAAGGAGGAATGTGATATTGGAGGAACATCCAAGCTGCTTGGTTATGCAGATGATATAGATATTATAGGGCAAAGTGAACAAAAGACATTGGAAATATTGACTCACTTAAAGGAAAAAGCACAACAGATGGGGCTGGTTATCAACCAAGATAAGACAGAATATATGGTAATTTCAAGAGACGGAATGGCTAGAAACTCTGGCCACATACAAATAGATAATATGACCATTAAAAGAACGGAAACATACAAATACCTGGGTACAATCTTCAACTGCTCCAACATCATAAGGGAAGAAATACAAACTAGAATCAACTCTGGAAATAAGATATACTATGGACTACAACATCTACTAAAATCAAAGGCGCTATCTCGTAACACCAAAATCACAATATACAAAACACTGATCAGACCAGTTGTGCTGTATGGCTCTGAAACCTGGAGTACAACGAAAGGAGACGAAGCCTTGTTACAAACCTTTGAGAACAAAATTTTAAGACGCATCTTTGGGCCCATTAGGGATACACAAAGTGGAGAGTGGAAAAGAAGAAGTAACAAAGACATTTATGATCTGTTTAAGTCCCCGCTAATCACTGGTATCATGAAGGCTAATAGACTACAATGGCTGGGGCATATAGAAAGAATGGAAGATAATAGGGAAACAAAACTCGCTTACACTCAGGAAATAAATGACCGTAGACCCCGAGGTAGACCAAGAAGGCGGTGGAGAGATAATACATGTACAGACCTACAAGCACTTGGAATCAACGACTGGCAAGAGAAGGTCCACAAGAGAGACGAATGGAGACGGATTGTATTTGCAGCAAAGAACCTCAATGGCTCGGAACGCTGAAGAAGAAGAAGAAGTTACCAGGGCGAAGTTCTGCCCGGGTCAACCACTGGATGAATGAACATGACTTTGCATAGAAGGTTTAACTCTGGTTTACAGACAAGGTGTGTATTACCTGGCTCACAAGCCAACCCCTACCGAGTTACTTATTTTGGCTATTTTTTGAAATGGTCGGTAAAGGCAGACGGTAAAGTGAAAAGCCACTTCCGGCTTATGTTGGGAAAAACGCAGATCTGTCACAGCGTTTGCCACTTAAGGGCTTAAAGGGAAGACAACTGTTGGTTACTTGAGACGATCTCATGTCGAAGTTTATCCGTTCCCGGATTATCCCTGTCTGACTTTTTCATCGGGACGATTTCAGAATCATTGTTCACTAGTTGTTCTGAATCAGCAACAAAATGTATGCATATATATATATATACACACACACACGCGCACGTGTATGTGTGTTTGGGGGGGGGGGGGGGAATCAATTCGTGTGTTGACGCCCTTCAGTGCCATGACACTAGACTGCCAATAATTTTTTTCACACTGTATTCCTCTATCTCTCTTTCCGCAAATATTTCCTGTTGTCACATGTTCCAGTTTTTTAATTCATTCTTATAACGTGGACCACGAGGACTGCCTCTTTCTGATGTTTATGATAAGTTGTCTTTGCGACTCAGCTTCCCTTAAAACATCCTGATTGCTATTTTTGGTTGTCCAGCTAATTTTCAGCATTCTTTTATAAAACCACATCTCCAAGGCCTCAATGGATTTTTTTTGCCTGTGTACTAATTGTCCAGGACTCGCAGCCGTATGTTAAAACTGGTTCTATGTAACATGTAAGAACTCTTTTCCTGACTTTCAAGGACATTGACTTATTGCACAAAACGTTTTTCATTTGATATAATGCAGTTTTTTCTTGTCCTTTTCTGTTCTTTATCTCAGTGATGCAACTTCCACTTGATGTTATCAATGTGTCTGGATATCTGAATTTATGCACTTGCCCCAAAATAACGTCATGTACTGTTATTTCACATTTACGCACAATATGTTTCTTTGATATCACCATAACTCCTGTCTTTCTATTATTCAAACTAAGGCCCATTCTTTGACTTTCTAAAACCACTGTATCTATCATTTCCTAAAATTGTGTATATATATATACACTGCTACTGGTACCTTGCCGTCGTGACAGACACTAGTTTGTTATATTCTGCTCCAAAAAAAGGCATAACTACAGTCCATAGCGGGCACCACGGATGGATTTATACCTCCCCGTATATTCTCGTGAGTAACGTAACCTGCGAGAGAATCGGTAGCGGTTATCGCCGCGTTGGTAACTTACCGGGTATGTGGGCCTGCCGCTCGAAAAGCAATGGCAAACTACTGAGCGTAATCTTGCCTAGTACATCAACAGCAGCTGCAAAATGCTGATGTTGACTGCTACGTCCTGTAAGGGATATGCAAAAAAAAAAAAAAAAATAGCACAGAGATTGGGCTGGATTGGGCCCATGCAGCATGAACCATCTCTCGGCCTGCCTAATTTACTCCAGAGGACAGGTAACACCAATACATCTGGAACGAGACAAGCAGCAGAAGTTGTCGGATCAGCAAAGCAATGCTCTAACTGTCCACCTGTTGGAGTTTTGATCATAGATCAGTTTCCGTTCAAGGCTTATGATTTGCCATGACATTTGGTCTTTGGGTTGCATTTCCTCGCACTAGATTAAGGCTTGTTCCCTCCCAATTGCCCTCCTCCGCCTGAAGCCGTTGGCACAATGTGGAGTGTTGGATTTGGTGAGCGTGGCAAAATATTTGGCGCTAACAGAAAGCAGGTAGTATATAAAACGTGAATTTTGGGGCGGATCGCTTTGCATTAATTTTTTTTGTTTGTGTGGTATGGGAGTCGACTGCTCAGAAAGAATGGCAAAATACGTAACTTAAAGATTGCCTAGTATATCACAAAACAAACAGCTAATACATGATGGGGTTGATTGCAACATCCTGCACAGACCCCCCAAAAAAAAGAAAAAGACACGCATCGTCAAGACTGCTTGGTTTGCGGTTGTAATCAATATATCCACGTGATTTGTCGTGCTCTCCCTCTTATTCTAATGTCTGCCATGCTTTGATTGTAGGGACACGGTGGTAGTTGCCTGTATTGACATAATGGTAGTTGACTTTGGGGACACGCCGGAGGTTGATTGTAGGGACATAATGGTAGTTGACTTTGGGGACACACCGGAGGTTGATTGTAGGGACATAATGGTAGTTGACTTTGGGGACACACCGGAGGTTGATTGTAGGGACATAATGGTAGTTGACTTTGGGGACACGCCGGAGGTTGATTGTAGGGACATAATGGTAGTTGACTGTAGGGACACGGCGGTAGTTGATTGTAGGGACACGGCGGTAGTTGGTTGTAGGGACACGGCAGTAGTTGATTGTAGGGACACAGTGGTAGTTGAATGTAGGAACACAGTGGTAGCTGATTGCAGCGATATAAATCATCAGAAGTACATTATACATACCATTAGGCATCGAATTCACCGAGAGACACGACAAAGGGAACTGGTTGTAGGAACATCCAGAGTCCACAGCAATAACGTATGGATAAATAACTTCAAGGATACACTAACCAATTCGTCACAAATCGGTCATGGCAACACATGGGGCCTTGGAAGGAAGTCTAGGCAACAACCACCCCTACACCTGACTGGATGTGTACGTCAACATCCACCCAGGTCTAGATCACAGACAACAGGCATTTTATGGAAATCAGCTGATGATACTATTGTTGTTTTTTTTTTTCCTTTTCATTGTCCGATATTTGCAGAAGCTGAACATGCAGAGAGTTCCGTTCTTGTAAAGGCAAATACCGGCTCCGTCGCGGCACTTTATTTAACATTTTCATTTAGTTCTGCCTCTTTCTTCAATTGCCTTGCAAATTGACTTGGGCGATAATGTCCTTCCACAACTGTCAGTCTCCAGTGTCTTTTATCTATTCAGCTAATCACATCTGATCTAATCAAGAAGTATATGTTATAGTGCATATTGTTTCGTCCACCCTCTATTTTCTCAATTAATCTAGAATATGCGGGTGCAGTATATCCCAGTTTTTATCTTGTCACGACAAGATCAACCCTTGCATGATTCTCTGGATGCACTCAAGGGCCACAGGCTGTTAAGAGGAAAATCGTGGATGGCTGAGACAGAAGAGACCATCAGGGAAGTGTGCCCACTTGAGAAGATTTGCAGAGGCATGGTGTTGGTCTGAGTGCCGAATAGAGAAAATCAGACTTGTGTGGGGGTTACAATCACATTGTGTCCGTAGTGTAGGGAGTGGCCAGCATGCGCTACGGAAGTAGAAATTCATCAATTAATTCAGGACTAATCTCGTCCTGGTGATGTGATTATCTATACAGATGGCTCTGTGTTAAGAGCCCCCCCCCCCCCCCCCCCCCAAAAAAAAAAAAAAAAAATAAAAAAAATAAAAAAAATTACACAGGGATTCATTGCAAATGCCAATGACCAATGGTTAGTAAAGGAGATCTTGGCTTGGATCTTGACACCACGACCTCAAGTCTGAGAATAGAGGTGGATGTGGTAACTGCAGTTTTCCACTAGTTGGAGAATAAACTGTATACGCATGTTGTGACTGTGGCTGAATCACAAAGCATGCTGACACATGTGAAGTCAGGCATGCTTCGTGCAGAATGGTGTGCATCAATTCAGAGGTCACGGGTTGTGAGCGTTCGCTGGATCTTTTCTCAATGACACTCTGGTGTGTTTGGAAATGAATAGGCGGACAGATTGGCTGGTGCTGCATCATTGAGGGGTGATTTGATGCATGCTAAGGCATATGTGGTGAAGGCCCGCTGGGAGCGCGCGAATAATGCAGAAGAACAGATAGACTATCATGGTATAGAGAGAAGGCAATAGCAGGGGGTGGTTAGAGGATCTGGTGGCGCTTATAGGAATGCCTCAAGTGAACCATGTCGGCGCTTGACTCAACCCAACTCAGTTACATGATCGAACAATGTCAACTGCTTAGTTAGACATTGCAAGTTTCTCTTCACATGGATGAGCGGCCAGACACTGGTCTGTTGGCTTCCTATGGATGAGCGGCCAGACGCTGGTCTGTTGGCTTCCCATGGATGAGCGGCCAGACGCTGGTCTGTTGGCTTCCCATGGATGAGCAACCAGACGCTGGTCTGTTGGCTTCCCATGGATGAGCGGCTAGGCGCTGGTCTGTTGGCTTCCCATGGATGAGCGGCTAGACTCTGACCTGTTGGCTTCCCATGGATGAGCGGCTAGACTCTGACCTGTTGGCTTCCCATGGATGGGCGGCTAGACTCTGACCTGTTGGCTTCCCATGGATGAGCGGCCAGACGCTGGTCTGTTGGCTTCCCATGGATGAGCGGCCAGACGCTGGTCTGTTGGCTTCCCATGGATGAGCGGCCAGACGCTGGTCTGTTGGCTTCCCATGGATGAGCGGCCAGACGCTGGTCTGTTGGCTTCCCATGGATGAGCAGCCAGACGCTGGTCTGTTGGCTTCCCATGGATGAGCGGCTAGAGGCTGGTCTGTTGGCTTCCCATGGATGAGCGGCTAGACGCTGGCTTGTTTCCTTCCCATGGATGGGCGGCTGGACGCTGGCTTGTTGGCTTCCCATGGATGAGCGGCTAGAGGCTGGTCTGTTGGCTTCCCATGGATGAGCGGCTAGAGGCTGGTCTGTTGGCTTCCCATGGATGAGCGGCTAGACTCTGACCTGTTGGCTTCCCATGGATGAGCGGGTAGACTCTGACCTTTTGGCTTCCCATGGATGAGCGGCTAGAGGCTGGTCTGTTGACTTCCCATGGATGAGCGGCTAGAGGCTGGTCTGTTGGCTTCCCATGGATGAGCGGCTAGACTCTGACCTGTTGGCTTCCCATGGATGAGCGGGTAGACTCTGACCTGTTGGCTTCCCATGGATGAGCGGCTAGAGGCTGGTCTGTTGGCTTCCCATGGATGAGCGGCTAGACTCTGACCTATTGGCTTCCCATGGATGAGCGGCTAGACTCTGACCTATTGGCTTCCCATGGATGAGCGGTTAGACTCTGACCTGTTGGCTTCCCATGGATGAGCGGCTAGACTCTGACCTGTTGGCTTCCCATGGATGAGCGGCTAGACTCTGACCTGTTGGCTTCCCATGGATGAGCGGCTAGACTCTGACCTGTTGGCTTCCCATGGATGAGCGGCTAGACTCTGACCTGTTGGCTTCCCATGGATGAGCGGCTAGACTCTGACCTGTTGGCTTCCCATGGATGGGCGGCTAGACTCTGACCTGTTGGCTTCCCATGGATGAGCGGCCAGACGCTGGTCTGTTGGCTTCCCATGGATGAGCGGCCAGACGCTGGTCTGTTGGCTTCCCATGGATGAGCGGCCAGACGCTGGTCTGTTGGCTTCCCATGGATGAGCGGCCAGACGCTGGTCTGTTGGCTTCCCATGGATGAGCAGCCAGACGCTGGTCTGTTGGCTTCCCATGGATGAGCGGCTAGAGGCTGGTCTGTTGGCTTCCCATGGATGAGCGGCTAGAGGCTGGTCTGTTGGCTTCCCATGGATGGGCGGCTGGACGCTGGCTTGTTGGCTTCCCATGGATGAGCGGCTAGAGGCTGGTCTGTTGGCTTCCCATGGATGAGCGGGTAGACTCTGACCTTTTGGCTTCCCATGGATGAGCGGCTAGAGGCTGGTCTGTTGGCTTCCCATGGATGAGCGGCTAGAGGCTGGTCTGTTGGCTTCCCATGGATGAGCGGCTAGACTCTGACCTGTTGGCTTCCCATGGATGAGCGGGTAGACTCTGACCTGTTGGCTTCCCATGGATGAGCGGCTAGAGGCTGGTCTGTTGGCTTCCCATGGATGAGCGGCTAGACTCTGACCTATTGGCTTCCCATGGATGAGCGGTTAGACTCTGACCTGTTGGCTTCCCATGGATGAGCGGCTAGACTCTGACCTATTGGCTTCCCATGGATGAGCGGCTAGGTGCTGGCTTGTTTCCTTCATATTAGATGAGCAGTTAGGCGCTGGCCTATTTCCTTCCCATGGATGAGCGGTTAGACGCTGGCCTGCCCTACTTGTGGTACCCCTGGGTTCGATCCAAATCGGGGCGTTTCGAACTTTTAAAAATTGACCTCATGTAGACCCAGCCTAAAATGGGTATCAAGAAAAGTTCTGGGAAGTCAAGGCCACAGGTGTGATACCAACCACATCAACCACCAAATGCCGTTTGGTCTATAGAAATATGGGCCTAGCTCCATAAGCCCAATGCCCATTAAGTGTGTAGAAGGGGTGTTTTATGGCAATTTACACTCTTCCGTTAAACAATGCCCTGTGACTCCACGGACATGTCTTATTTGTTTACACATTGCAATGATCAACAAACATACGCTTAGAATGGCTATGCAATCTTAAATAATCTCGCTGTTTTGATTTCATACGGGGATTTTTAGCACAGCCTGGATCTATGGTTATAGAAATGTAATTTTCTTACAGGCTTTAAGCGATTTCCCTCCGCCTGGGACTCTTGATCCACGATGCTGACTTGATTGATATGGTCTAAAGCAGGGGCTGATAAACTTTTCTGCCAAGGACCATTTGGATATTGATATCTGGCGCGCCATACACAATTATCAACTTCAAATTGAGCCTGCTATATTTGGTCAAACATTTCATTAACTGTCCCCTTATGTGATGACGCCGGCTCTGCGGCGAAGGAGGTTACGGACGTAATTCGTAATCCCTCAAACCGCGTTCAAAACACAGCTGCGGGCGATTTGGCAGCAGACCGTCTTGCGTTGGTTTTCATACAATGGTATGAGTGTCGGTCATTCAGAAATCAATGGCAAACTACTGAACGTAAACTTGCCTAGTAAATCAACTTGGGGAGAGGGTGATCGCAACTTGCTGGAAGGCACATCCAACATTTATTATTATTTATTATTATTACAACATTTCTGTTTACAGGAAGGTAATTTAGTAGACATGCAACATTTATTATTATTTATTATTATTACAACACTTCTGCTCACAGGAAGGTAATTTAGTAGACATCATGTGTGGCCAGCTGTGGTGCAGGGACCCCAACAAGGACAACAGCTGCCGCACAAACACATACCTCACCGCCTTGCCTGGAACAGAATGCGGACAAAACCGGGTGAGTGTCTGCTCTAGATGAGGGGAACCAACGAACGAACGAACTTTATTTTTCAAAGGGTCACAAATTGGGCACGCAGGCCTATCATACATTCGGCCCTTCCAATCACTCATCTTTCGTACATCAGTTATCATTGCCATTAGTCATTATTACTGATGATTTGTTTGGTAGTGTCATTGTTCAATTTGTATCTCATGCATTGTTTGGTATTGTCATATTTCAAGACAAAACCTATGAATTCATTGGCAGTATCATTGTTCACTATTATCTCGTGATTTGTTGGATAGTGTCATTGTTCGAGGTTATCTCATCATTTGTTGGATAGTGTCATTCTTAAAGATTATCTTATCATTTATTGGATAGTGTCATTCTTAAAGGTTATCTTATCATTTGTTGGATAGTGTCATTAGTTAAGTTACTACTTATGATTTTTATGATGGTGGCATTGTTCAACACATATCTCATGCATTGTTTGGTATTGTCATATTTCAAGACACATGCATTCTTTGGCAATACAATTGTTCAAGGTACATCTCATGATTTGCTTGGTAGCATCATTGTTCAAGGTACATCTCATTATTTAATATATAATGAACGAACAAAGTGATATATATTTAGGTAAGGTCATTGTTTATCATGTACAACGTTGTCTAGCAACGAGCCATTCAAGGCGTGTAATGTAATTACAACTGTTACTGTTTCAGGTGTGCCACCTTGGTGAGTGTATCATAGATGTCAGCAAGAATGCCATCCAGAGACCACCAGAATCGCCATCCATCAATGTTATTTCCAGTTTTTTCCAGTCCAACCAACCATCTTTCGGGATACACAGACCAAATAAACAAGATCCCAAAAGATTAAAGAAACGTCTTCGTCTTGGGAAACTAGGCAGACGAAAGAAAAGAAGTTAGTACACATATCAGTTTATTGTTCACTAGTATAGTACTTGAGATTGACCTTCCATTTGTGGAGGGATGCATAAGTTTTAGGGATCCACCCATCCTGACACGATAGGTACCAGGAAGTTGTCTGGCAGGAACAGCAGCGAGAAGGAAAGTCACCAGCACACTTTTTAATACAAAGACTTGGCACAGTCGTTTATTTTCTCAGCTAATAGCAGTACTTGGTATGGCACTACGTTGCCTTAAACATACTTGGTATGGCACTACGTTGCCTTAAACAGTTGGTATTAGCAAATTGTTTGACAGGAGCTGGAGGAGGAAGGGAAGTGGCTACCTGATTGTAAAATACTAAACACAGGCTAAAGGACCTTGTTCTGCTCCCGGGCGTGTATTGGGTGTATGGTCAGTAATTACAGGGACCTTCTACACGCCTTAAGGCGCGTGGTCGTAGGGCGTTAGACCCATATGTTTATAGACCACTCGACCTTTGGTGGGTAAAGCGGTCAGTATCATGACGCCATCATCGGTCGTCTTTGCTTTCCAACACATTTCATGATCCCCATTTCAAGCTGGATTGACATGAGAGTCCAGGTCAATTGTTAAAACTCTCTACCGCTCTGATGAGGGTCGAATCCATGGTCACCGAGCCGGCAGGCGAGTGTCCAGGCACTACTCTAGCGAGGGTATGTGGTCTAGCCCCATATTTTCTAGACCATTCGATACTCGATGGGCACTGAGATCAGTGTCGCGGAAGCAGCCTTTACTTCCCTGAACATATCTTTGTACTTATTGGGGGAGGGGGAGGGGCTCAGTAGCGCAGTGGTTAGCACCCTTGCCTGCCAGCTCGATGGTCATGCGTTAGAATTCCCCTTCGAGGCGCGGAATCTTTGTCATTGACTTGGGCTCCCAGGCGGTCCATGTCATTGACTTGGGCTCCCAGGCGGTCCATGTCATTGACTTGGGCTCCCAGGCGGTCCATGTCATAAACTTGGGCTCTCAGGCGGTCCATGTCATTGACTTGGGCTCCCAGGCGGTCCATGTAATAAACTTGGGCTCTCAGGCGGTCCATGTCATTGACTTGGGCTCCCAGGCGGTCCATGTCATAAACTTGGGCTCCCAGGCGGTTCATGTAATAAACTTGGGCTCCCAGGCGGTTCATGTCATTGACTTGGGCTCCCAGGCGGTCCATGTCATA
This sequence comes from Cepaea hortensis, assembly GCA_963921405.1. NCBI lineage: Eukaryota > Metazoa > Mollusca > Gastropoda > Stylommatophora > Helicidae > Cepaea > Cepaea hortensis. The sequence continues at coordinate 50,668,710 of OY992894.1, read as the reverse complement.
AACTTGGGCTCCCAGGCGGTTCATGTCATTGACTTGGGCTCCCAGGCGGTCCATGTCATAAACTTGGGCTCCCAGGCGGTTCATGTCATTGACTTGGGCTCCCAGGCGGTCCATGTCATTGACTTGGGCTCCCAGGCGGTCCATGTCATAAACTTGGGCTCTCAGGCGGTCCATGTCATTGACTTGGGCTCCCAGGCGGTCCATGTAATAAACTTGGGCTCTCAGGCGGTCCATGTCATTGACTTGGGCTCCCAGGCGGTCCATGTCATTGACTTGGGCTCCCAGGCGGTCCATGTCATAAACTTGGGCTCTCAGGCGGTCCATGTTATAAACTTGGGCTCTCAGGCGGTCCATGTAATAAACTTGGGCTCTCAGGCGGTCCATGTCATAAACTTGGGCTCTCAGGCGGTCCATGTCATAAACTTGGGCTCCCAGGCGGTCCATGTCATTGACTTGGGCTCCCAGGCGGTCCATGTCATTGACTTGGGCTCCCAGGCGGTCCATGTCATTGACTTGGGCTCCCAGGCGGTCCATGTCATTGACTTGGGCTCCCAGGCGGTCCATGTCATTGACTTGGGCTCTCAGGCGGTCCATGTCATAAACTTGGGCTCTCAGGCGGTCCATGTCATAAACTTGGGCTCTCAGGCGGTCCATGTCATAAACTTGTGCTCTCAGGCGGTCCATGTAATAAACTTGGGCTCTCAGGCGGTCCATGTCATAAACTTGGGCTCCCAGGCGGTCCATGTCATTGACTTGGGCTCCCAGGCGGTCCATGTCATTGACTTGGGCTCCCAGGCGGTCCATGTCATTGACTTGGGCTCTCAGGCGGTCCATGTCATAAACTTGGGCTCTCAGGCGGTCCAAGCTTAACATGAGTACCAGGAAATGTCCCGCGAAGTAAAGACGACCAGCGTGATATTGTATACACACCGACACAACACTAAGTATCTGTCTCAAGATATTGTATACACACCGACACAACACTAAGTATCTGTCTCAAGATATTGTATACACACCGGCACAACACTTAGTATCTGTCTCAAGATATTGTATACACACCGACATAACACTAAGTATCTGTCTCAAGATATTGTATACACACCGGCACAACACTAAGTATCTGTCTCAAGATATTGTATACACACCGACACAACACTAAGTATCTGTCTCAAGATATTGTATACACACCGACACAACACTAAGTATCTGTCTCAAGATATTGTATACACACCGACACAACACTAAGTATCTGTCTCAAGATATTGTATACACACCGACACAACACTAAGTATCTGTCTCAAGACCATCGCCAGTGAAGCGGTACTAACCGGGAGCAAGCAGGAATACATCTACGCTATTACAACAAGAAGATTATAGAAAAGGTTTGGACATGTGCCCAGAAGGGAGTCACATGCAATGATCAAAACTGCTATGTAGTGGAGTGCGGAGAGGAAATGTCAAAGAGCCTGACCTGGTGCGAACTGCTAAGAGGATGATGAACAGAATGAACGGCAGTTGGGGATCTTTACTGAGGATATCCGCCTACTGAATCACATGCAGTGACATTTGTATATGTCCTGCAATACACATTAAGGGGAAGCCGTTATTGGTTTAATCACTCTGTAATCTAACATCGGATGATCGCGTCACATGGCGAAACATAACCGCCCAAGCTTATCGCCGTGGTACATGATGATGGTGATGAATCTAACATTAGAGACGACGCATGTTTGAGATCCTTACAACAGTATGACATTATCATGTAGGGGCTGTGGAACTTAAATGCTAGAGAGAAAGTGACAGAATGCCCTGTACACGGAAGAATAAAAGCACTGTCTACAACAGTGGTTCTCAACCGGTGGGGAATTCCCCCCTCCCCCTCCCAGGGGGGAATTTTAGGGTTCCAGGGGGGGGGGGGATGAAGACCATTTCAAGATCGCGTTAATACAAGAACCGATTACTTGATATTGTTTTTCCCTTCATACTTTACAGTTAAGTACGTCTCATCCTTCTAAAATTCATTTTATAAAGTAAGTAGACCCACAAATCATGTTTTATGTGGATGTCTAGACTTGTTTTAGTATTTGCTATGAAATTTACCTTACATTTTTACGTATACTGTGTAGGGGTGGGGGGATTTTGAGATAGGAAATATGAAAGGGGGAAATGACGTTCTCAAAATATGGTGAAAAGGGGGGGGGGGGGCACGGGCCAAATTTTTTATATTAAGGGGGGGGGGATGACGTTCTGAAAATATGGTGAAGGGGGGCACGGGCCAAAAAAGGTTGAGAACCACTGGTCTACAACATGTGACGGTCGAAGAACACGTGCTCATGAACAGCACCTTGTCTCAGAAACTGAAATGATTTGGTCATATGACACGTGACAGTGGTTTGGATAAGACAGTCATCGAAGGTATGAGCTCCGGATAGAAGAGGGAGAACGGCTAGAGCCAGGATGGACGCAGGACACTGAAGACATCTTCGACATGCAAATATATCAGGCAGGTTAAAGTTAGGTGCATATCCTTAACAGGACGTCGCAGTCAACTCCAACATTTTCTTGGCTGTTTGTGATTCCTCGGCAAGTTTTTACGTTCAGTAGTTTGCCATTGCTTTCTGAACGAGTGACACTCATACCAGTGTATGGAAATATAAGCAAGACTGCTTCCAAATCGCTCCTAGCTGTGTGTCGAACGCAGTATGCGAGATTATTCATTATTCAAGGTACAACTCGTGATCCAATTGGTAGTGTCACTGTTCACGATATAAGTCATGAATTGTTTGGTTGTGTCATTGATGGCAAAGGATCAAGATGAGAGCGATGTTCAGCTGTTACATGATGATGATGATGATGATGATGATGATGATGATGATGATAATGATGATGATAATTATGATGATGATGATGATGATGATGATGATGATGAGATTGGTGTTGTATATTTTACGCTATAGAATCTTTGTTCCATGAGCAGCGTTTGTATGTCACGTTTCAGATCAGTGCACCGAGGACAAGAACCCCAGATACTGCGAGGGATTGATCAGACTCAACCCAGGAGGATGTCAGCGCCGGGATATACGACAGTACTGCTGCGCCACATGCAGGCACCAACAGAGGCAGCGACCCCGGCGGATTTAGTGGTTGTTGTTGGTGATAATGTATCTACTGCAGGCTGTGTGTGTGTGTGTGTGTGTGTGTGTGTGTGTGTGCGTGCGTGCGTGAGTAGGTGGGTGGGTGGATGGGTGTGTGTATGTGTGTGTGTATGACTATGATGAATAACCTACTGGTATCGTTCAACCACCCACTCTTCTTCTCAGCTCTGGGGGTGTACACAGTTTGAGGTGTAATTTTATTGGTTGTCCTTTTGCAGGAAGTTGCAGTCACTCCCAGCTGTTTGGCTGTTTGCAATTTATTTGCCATTTTCACGTTCAGTAGTTTGCTATTGCTTTCTGAAAGAGAATTCATGGGTTAAGTCCAACTGATTGTTCTGTGGAATTAATCCGCCGACAGCGCACATGAAATTTAATCGCGCGCACCTACGTAGTTTTATTATTCGAGCATAATTTACACTTAAGAAATGAAAGCCAATATTTGGGACCTGTAGTTTACCACGACATTTCCTTCGTTTTAGTCCTCAATATTTAGTTAAAAGTGTTTGTATACCAAAACTCATAGAAGGGAATAATATCCTGCAAAAAAAAAAATAAATAAATAAATAAATAAAAAAATGGAAAAGCTTCAGTGTTGAAGAAGTTAAGCGTACATACAAACAGTCACTAGCACCGGATACAAACAGTCACTAGCACCGGATACAAACAGTCACTAGCACCGGATACAAACAGTCACTAGCACCGGATACAAACAGTCACTAGCACCGGATACAAACAGTCACTAGCACCGGATACAAACAGTCACTAGCACCGGATACAAACAGTCACTAGCACCGGATACATTCACTGTAGCCTGATGTTTTTAAAGTTTCCTCACTCGCTTTGAACACGATCGTAGTGCACACACGTCTTGCTAATAAATAGTTCTTACTACTGGGCAGTCTAGTCTAGTCTTTCCTCTTGGGCCTAAGGCGGCGCATAGGGCAGAAGTCGTGGCTCTCCATGTTTGTGCGTCGTGCTAACATTTAGAGCCATAAATCTGATTCTGTAACAACGGCGAGTTTTATGATGGGGGATTGTCAAGCCGCCGATCAACCGACTTAAGTCAAGCTAGAAGAAAACACGTCCCGGCATCCTGACCCAAGCCGGAAACTCTGCAAACCCTCCGATGGCAGGCAGTGCACGGGACTTATTTTTGCATGAGGGTTAGCTTTCCCTGTTACTAGTGTCTCTCGCCATCAGGTAAACCCACTCCGACTTCTGAGGAATTTGTAATTATCGTCCCCAAATTAAGGAGTAGACGTTAATATTTATGTACAGCTCAACGGCGTGCGGAACAAACACCCCACTGCTGTCACCAAAAAAGTTTCAGCGCCATTAGTACTAGTGCGGAGACTTGTAGTGTGATCATGTCCAATTAGGATTAGTGGGGAGACTTATAGTTCGCATCTTTCCCCCATTAGGACTAATTAGATTACCTCACAAATCAATCTGCTTACGTGTGCTGCTAATTAATACAATTGTCAAGATGCGAAGCAACATTCAAAACACTAAAAAGTTATATATCATGTGAAATGAATAAATGAATCTCGTATATTTTGGCTGAAATACTTAAAACACATAGCCACTGGAATTGTTCGAATGTGGAGCATTCGTAATTAGGCGGATCCGACCAATTTTGCGAAGTCGAAAAAACTTTGTTTTAAATTCGCTATTTAAAATTTTTTTTTTTTTAAAGCATATCCTTTTTACAGGACTTAGCTGTCAACACCAGCATCTTTCAGCTGTATGTTGATCTCTTGGCAAGATTACGCTCAGTAGTTTGCCATTGCTTTCTGAGCGGCCGGCTCACATACCCCGTAAGTTACCGATGCGATTCGAACCACTGCTGATTTGAACCGTCATCACGTTACCTGACGAGAGTATACGAGATTACGGAGCTATTACAGTGAGGATAACACATACTCCACGTGCATTCGAACATTATTAGTCAATGCGTTTTTTATGTATTTCAGCCAATGTATGATTCTTTTATTCACTTCTAAGGATATATAACTCTGCAGTATGCATGCACTTGGCAAGATGCAGCGGAATATGCTGGGCAATAAATCTTGCAACATATTGTTTATAACTTCTGTGTTTACATTCACTAAGGGAGTACGTTATTTTGAATTCTAAACTCCCCCTGCTTAAGGAAACTGTTATATTAACTGATTAATTGCCATGGGATGATAAACTGTCTTATTTAAATTTTCCGTAACTGCCACGGGCTTATAATTCAAACTATAGCGTGTAAATCAGCATGGCCGAATGGATAAGAATGCGTGTTCTTAAACATCTGGTGTGCTGATGCCGAGGTAAGGGGTTCAATCCCTACTCTGAAAAGTTGGACTAAAATGTTGACCTGTCGTCCTTGACTTGGGTACGTAATTTACAAGTACCTGTGAAGTTGAAATGGATTTGCCTGATGGCGAGGGACACTGGTAATAGGGAAAGTTAATCCAAGCGCAGAATTCAGCCCCAGCACTACTACAAGTAGGGTGTATGGACTATGTTTGAGTTCAAAGCGAGCGAGCGAAAATAAAAATAAAAGGCGTGGCCAAAGGCTTGCGAACGCGGTTCGTGAGCCGCTTATCAGGCATTCGAAACGCAGCCGCGACCGATTTGTGTAGCAGACCGTGTCGCGTTGCGTTATAACGTGTTGGTATGGGAACCGGTCGTTCAGAAAGCAATGGCAAACTACTGACCGTACAAACTTGCCTAGTACATCAACAGCAGCTGGAAATGCTGATGTTGACTGCAACGTCCTGTGGGGGATATGCAACATAAAAAAATAATAATCAAAACCGTACTTTTCTTTGTACATCCCCCTTTAATTTTATATAAAATACAACATATTAGCTACCATATTAACAACTTTTACCTGAGACACACCCTTACTTTCCATTCTCCGTGACCGATTATTCTTGGTTATAACCTACATTTTGTTTGGCACTGAATATATCAAGTCACGCAATTCTAGTTATTAAATTAGTTCCCAAGGACCACAAAAGTTGTTATTACTTTAAGTTATTATATTCTTATTGTTATTATATCTCCGTACCATGCAGCTGATTGTTTGAATTCCTTACTGGCAGGACAAGTGCTATTTTACGTTAACTCCTGCCATATCAAGAGTTAATGCCCTTGTTCCAGCAATGAGAACGCATATGCATAATGTAAATGTTAACAAATACCTCAATGTTAAATTTGTTTTAGTTAATTGTGTTTATAGGCTATGTTACATTTCACCATCATCATGAAAAGCATGATCATCATCATAAAGTACCCTGCCAAACGAGGCGATGATCCTGTTTTCTCAAGAACCCTCATTCTCTGCAGAATGCACCACTTCATGTGCTGATATCTGTTCATCTTTTCTCCCACTGTCTTCCTCTGTACCATGTTCCGCGAATCTTACAACTGTCTACAATATTTTCCAGTTTTCTCTACTCGTATATGAGGCCACAATGTTGATTGCCTTCTTCTGTCGTTTTTTAATGTGTCCCCTGTGTCTTAGCATCTTTCAAACTTAAGTATCTATTAAAACACATGTACCTTCATGACACTATGGGTTGTACCCACTTGTATTTTGACCCCCAAGTGTCTTTCGTCTGTTGCGTTTCCGTACCATTAAATACCAGCTGTCTTCACCCGAGAGAACCACTGTTAATGTTATCCCATTACTCTACCACCGTGCCAGCCACTCAATTTCAGCAACGTCGTCTCACAGTTAGAACTGACAGTGACTCATTTCTTACTGGCCTATACAGTTATTCCATTATATCACTGGCGCCTGAGGTTTATCTCTGTATATTATTTCAGTTACATTACTATACCCTGAAGTCATTTTTGCATATAGTTTTTGACTGTAAATGTCCGTGCTGATCATTTAGCCGTGGTGCCACATAGGTTAGTGTGCTGGCCTCAATATGGCGGTGGTCAGGGTTTAACCCCCAGCAGAGACAGGCTCATTGTATACCCACCAGCCAGCACTGGGTCGACCCGGCTTCATAAAATGGGTATATGACCTTTTCGAAACGTGCCTGGGATATTGTATAAAGAAAAGGCGACGAGGCTGACAACTGAGCATCCCACCTCATATATGGAGGCCTAGAATATGTGAAAACCTGTCACTTCGGTCTCCAGCCCGAGTATGTGCCATGGAACTTCCTTTAAATAGTTGTTCATGTAATGCGTTAAGGCGATAGAATTTAACATGCATGCTTTGTTTTGTATATAATTTAACTGTGACACGTGTTTTTTGTTTTGTATACAATTTAACTACGACACGTGTTTTTTGTTTTGTATATAATTTAACTGCGACACGTGTTTTTTGTTTTGTATATAATTTAACTGCGACACGTGTTTTTTGTTTTGTATATAATTTAACTGCGACACGTGTTTTTTGTTTTGTATATAATTTAACTGCGACACGTGTTTTTTCCCCCTTTATTTTGTATATAATTTAACCGCTACATTTGTTCTTTGTTTTGTATATTTACAACTGATGTGCACACATGTGATGCTTCGTTTGTCGCCATTGCCTGTTACCATTGACACCATGTCATGTTTGTCGGCTCTGACATCAACACTGAGTAGCATAAGCCAGAAATGTGTGGATCTGAATCTTTCACAAACTGGGCTGTGGTGGTGTAGTGGTTAGTGCTTTTATTGCTTATGATGACACCGGTCTGGGTTCAACTCCCAGCAGTCATAGCACTCTTCGTTTGACATGCTCTTGGGGGATACAAAGCCTTATACACTTTTTTTTTCTGATACATTAGGTACTCGTTTATTTTTCAGAAAAAAAAAAAAATGGGCATTGTTTGGAAAGGAAAGGCAATGGGGAAATGAACTGGCTACCCTCACCTCAGTATGCAGTGAAGGACTAATTATTTAGTCTTATTTTATGAAGCTGGGCCGACGGAGAGACTTTACTGGTGGGAAACATATTATACTATGCCATCACAGAGTAAGAAAACTGAACCACTACATACAAACATCTAGACCACCACAGCTAGTTAGGTCCGTTAGCAGAAACGTTTGGACACATGTGCAGCTGTTCATGGTTAAAGTCAAGTCTGAAAGACTCTAGGGGAATGCACGTTAGTAGGCATTATTTGTGCAAACATTCCAATAGCTTACTATTTTATATAATATCGTTTAAAATGTTGCAATACCATACATTTGTTGAGAAAATGACTTTCGTTTTAGATAATGTAAGTAACGTACTTGAAATACACATAATTCTATGTTTTCGATTAGAAAATATTTGTGATGATTGAATCAAAAATATTACTAGCATTTTGAGCAATCTGTGAATAGTATATACATCCTGCAACTCTTTCAGTGTTTTCTCAAATCGAGAACGGTTTGTAATAGTATCTTTACCCTCTAGAAAGTGCTCATTGGAAGTTTGCAGAAATGTTTTAGTTAGTTTTACACTTTCTTTTTCATTCGCTATTTCGTCAATAACTATTTTCACAGTACTCGCATTTTAACTGGACCTGTGTGTCCCTATAAATCGATTTGTAAAATCAGCGTAGCAATAATTTGTGCTTATAAATCATATTTCTTGATAGTTTTATAAGTCTGTGGTTCGCACTTTCTAACTGATCGAGTATTTGTTTGTCCCGTCTATTGGGAATCCCTCCTTTTCAGAATGTTAAACTAACTGGGAGTGTTGCAACTTCTTCTAGACTAGACACTGCCATCTGGTTGCTAGAATAAATGGATATTAGAATATCTATGTTCCAGCATTTCTGTTTGAGCTGCTGCTGTCACTGACTATTATAACGTCCTTTATTTTGATGCATGCCCTTGTTAGATTTGTATCTGCTAACCATATAGGTTGAGTGCGTGACACCTTGCAGTCTTGACAGACCAAAGTATGTGAGTTGAAATGTGGCCAATATTCCATCACAATGCCTGGGCAGAGCTTCAGAGAAACAGGTGGTGCCCAAACGACATGTTCCCTCTCTCGGCCTAATCTTGTGTTTTCCAGAGGAATGGGTAACCAATACGTCTGGCACAAGGTAGGCTGCAGACGCTGGCGGCACAGCGTCAAACCTCCGAGACCTCGCCACCACGAGCCGGTGGCGAGTGATGGCCAGACCCTGGAACCCAAGGGACCCGGCTTAGAGGCGTTCAGCCAAGTCCCACAGGTGAGGGACTCGTAGGGTCTCGTACGCGCCCGGACCATAAGGGCGCTCACATCCGTCAATCACAAGTGTCGGACCTGTGTAGAGCGTGCACTATCGTCAGACTCTCCGCCTGACCTTAGCGGATCTCGCGACCGGCGAGAATAGGCCCAGCGGAGATTTTGCTCGTCTGCTGCGGACAAATCTCTACCGAGACTGACTGAATAAGTAAAGAAACGATAAAAGTAGTGGTATTTCAATTGCGCTTGCGCTCCCACCTATGCTACGTCCTTCATGTGTCTTCACAAAGTCGGACTATATAGGTTACACATTCATATGTTCAGTATCTTTATCTTTATTTCAAGTCCTGTAATTTCTCGCGTAATTACTAGCGCTCCTCGTGTATGTACGAGTATTTTCAAATCAAAGTGATAGCTGGTACCCTTTGATTATCAACAAGTGACACCTGTTGAGTCTTGTCTCCCTAATGTCTCCACGTCAATTTTCTTTCAGTTTCTGGCTAGATTTGCGTGTGCGTAACCTTTGTTAGTTGAAATGACAATAGAAGGAAACATGCTTAAACATGTGGATAATTTTAAATACCTAGGGGTAATTATAACATGAGATGGAAGATACAACAGAGATTAAGAACATAATAAGGCAAACAAAAGCTGAATGTCAGAAAATGACTAGTATCTTATGCAATAAATCACTACCATTCAATGTAAGAGGGAATGTACTGATATGTTATATAGAACCTGTTTTGCTGTACGGCAGTGAATCTTGGAATGCATATGATCAAATTAGAAAGACATTGGAAGCAACGGAGATGTGGTTCCTGCGAAGAATGTTGCGAATTCCCTTGACTAGCAGAGTAGCTAACAACGATTGACTGAAAGAGGCTAATGAAACTAGAACATCATATACAACAATAAGAAAGAGACAAATGGCTTTCTGTGGTCATGCGGTGGCATTTGAGAACATCGTGACAACTCGAAAGATCAATGGGAAGAGAGGCAGAGGAAGACCAAAAGATATGATGCTGGATAGACTGAGACAGAGGCATGGGAAATTATCATCAGCAGAGTTGATCCAGAATCCAAAGACTGAGATCTGTGGCGAGACATGAACGCATACGCCAGCTGGTTGGGCACATAATGATGATGAATCTTTGTTGTTCCTGCTGTCTACATTGAGTGAAGCAGATTGTGGGCCCCGAGTCTGGTTCCTACCTGTCGATTTGTCCCACGTGTGAGATTGCCAGTAGGAACGCCTCCGCCTGTATAGCTGTTGTGTCAAGGGGGAACAGCATCTTTCTATGATGGAAAGACAAAAACAGGAGGAGACGTTTTATCAAACAACTTTACTGGTGCTTTTCATCTTTAAAGATAAGTATTCATTTGTAGTGGTACACATATATTGACTTGTATCAGACTGTTTGTCTTGCAGGATATAGCTATTTGTAGTGGTACACATATGTTGACTTGTATCAGACTGTTTGTCTTGCAGGATATAGCTATTTGCCTGCTTGTGAGAATTCAGTTAGCAGCACAAGAACATCGTCATCGTGTACTATGCCAACCGGTGTAGACGATCATGTACCTCCACTTCAACCGTTCCTTTGTACTCCTTATAAGTCTTTCGTGCCACTCTGCCAACACATTACTTATTCTTTCCCTCTATTGACTAAGTCTTGAACACCTTCCATCTTTTCGGTTGTCATAAAACTGCCCAGATGTTCCCGTCTCATAACACGACCACATAATGGCGATTGTCTCGTCCTGATGTGAGTAAGTGTTTGTACTTGTGAACTGTCCTCGTGCAGTACTTGCATATAGATCTTCTCAACCGACACAGTGATCCTTACGTTTTGTGAAGAAACCACGAAGAATATCATCACCATCATCTTCAAGTATAACATCTTGTGCAGAACGTCGCTACCATCACGTTATGCTGAAACGCCTCTCTATCTCTGGCCACTTCTCCCGCCTCCTGCACCCTCATACCCAAGGTGTCTCCAATGTCCTGTATCCAGCTTCCTGCTGGTCAACTCCCGCCTCCTGCACCCTCATACCCAAGGTGTCTCCAATGCCCTGTGTCCAGCTTCCTGCTGTTCGACTCCCGTCTCTACTTCCAGGAACCATGCCTTCAATACATCAGAATGTACTTGCTTAAATTAAAGTGTCTGGCCAAATCATCACGTCTTGACTGTCTCTGTTTCAAACCTTAAGCCTAGGAGATCACGTGTGCAGTAAACTTTACCCCAAACATATTTGTAAACAACAACCCCAAGCTAGAGGAAAGTTCTAAGACTTGATATCAAGTGAAATAAACCAACTTCTTGACAAGAAAATGCCCGGATTCAATCACCAGCATAGGTAGGGTTAGTTTGTCCTTACACTATGTCTCTCCTGTTACAAGTTCATTAAATGGATACCCGATAACTGTTAGAATGACCTGGAAAATTGTCTCAGCAGAACAGACAGAGTGAAAGGACACTGTGAGTTCACCTCGTTATGCTGTAACCTAGAATACGAGAAGACCTAAGCTTCCCACCCCAACTGCAATGTTTTCCTGCTTCTCAGTTATTCTAATCCGGTTCAACTTTGAATGTCATGAGAGCTCTGACACATGGCTCACTGCTGGTAATCTTGTCCACAGAACATGTTGACTCTCCATGATATTGGTTCATCACGTTTATGAACATGTGAATAGTTAATTTGACTTATTCAATCCTGGTCTCTGTTCCAAAATCAAATACTCTACTAGAGAAGTTAACGCATTGCACAATTTGGTATTGAATTTTAAAAGTTGTTGGACAAGTTTGTCAAATCACACTAACATTTTCCATTGTCTGTACTTGAATTGTTTGTGCATTGTAGTTAACTACCTGAAAATCGCACATCAATCATCAGTGACAATTCTTCTCTTTAAATCAATATGTGTCTGCACGATACAGCTAGTCCTAAAGTGTGACTATCTCAGGAATCCATGTACCAGTTCACTCTACATATCTCATTTAATAAAATGTCATAATTTGGTGTATATATTTCGCATGATTATAAACAACTGTCTAACATTTTAATGTTGCTTAATTTTTGTGAACTTAAAAAACAAACAAACATATTCTAAATAAATTGTATGTGGTTACTAAAATGTTCAAAATCCGGGGTTGCTCAGTGGCTGACATACTTGGCTATTGGCCCCTGCATTTGTGTTCGATTTCTCATCGCCATTGGGATTTTTAAAAACTAGTCTAGGCTCCCAGGACCATCCAGCCTAAAATGGGTGCCACGATATGTTCTAAGATGTAATGGCGGCCGACATGCTATTGACCAAATCACCTACCGTGTACCGATTGATTTATACAAATATGGGTCAAGCGCTATATCCATGTGCCGATTGATTTATACAAATATGGGTCAAGCGCTATATCCGTGTGCCGATTGATTTATAAAAATATGGGTCTAGCGAAATATCCCACGCCTTAAACGCGTGTTACTTACTCACCTACTTACTACACGTCGAGTGCTGATTGGTTGATACAAATGTGTATCTAGCACTGTATACCCCCATACGCCCAGAGGAGTGTCAAAGTGTCTATTACTTACTACATATCGAACGCTGATTGGTTTATAACAAAAATAGCCATATGCTCAGTACAACTGAAGGTGTGTAATATGGTCCTTTATATGTATCCACATAATAACATGAAGAGTGTATATCATTTGTTCTTTGTGATGAGACAGCTGTACGGTGTGACATTCTTGTCACATACATTGATATCTATATGTGGTTATATGCCCAGTGACAGCAAACTGCCCATCTCAAAATCCAGCCACTGAAGACCAGATACGTTGTAGATTCACGTAGAAGTGACAAGTGTTGTGTTAGTAATCTTTCAATACAGATGTTGAGGGTGCATCATTTGTCTTTTTCTATAGGGAGCAATGTATTTAAAACTACTGGTGAAGCATAATGCACAATAAACAAGCCATTCATTCTTTCATTCAGTATCATGTCCTTTGCAGAACCTCGCTCCCAAACAACCTTCCTGAAAACTTCTCGATCACAAGCAAGATGGCCCGCGTCCGATACACCCATCTGGAGATCATCCGCCACATCCTGCACCCATCTTCTCTTTGGCCTTCCTCTTCCTCTCTTCCCAGGCATATAACCCTCCATTATTGTTCTCTCCAAACTCTCATGACGTTACAAGTGACCAAAATATATCAAAACATGCAATTAGGACATCGAATATAAGCCCTGTCAATGTGGATATAGAGAGGTCTGCCTCTGCCTATTTTATCACTGTTCTTTCCAGTCATCGTTATATTTTCCAGTGCTTCTATATTCATTATATGACCAAAGAACTCTGTTTGTCCATTTTCCATAGTTGATTTAATGTTCTACTTTCAATCACTCTTTCCAGGCAAGTCTTGTTATTGACCCGATACTGGTCTATAGAAATATGGGGCTTGCAACATATACTCTATATGGTTCCAGTACCTGAAGTGAGGTCAGTAAAGGTCCCTTGTACACGCCTTAAGTGAGCACATTAAAGGTCCCTTGTACACGCCTTAAGTGAGCTCATTAAAGGTCCTTTGTACACGCCTTAAGTGAGGTCAGTAAAGGGCCCTTGTACACGCCTTAAGTGAGGTCACTAAAGGTCCCTTGTACACGCCTTAAGTGAGGTCAGTACAGGACCCTTGTACACGCCTTAAGTGAGGTCAGTACAGCACCCTTGTACACGCCTTAAGTGAGGTCATTAAAGGTCCCGTGTACACTCCTTAAGTGGGGTCATTAAAGGTCCCTTGTACACGCCTTAAGTGAAGTCAGTACAGGACCCTTGTACACGCCTTAAGTGAGGTCAGTACAGGACCCTTGTACACGCCTTAAGTGAAGTTAATAAAGGTCCCTTGTACACGCCTTAAGTGAGGTCATTAAAGGGCCCTTGTACAGGCCTTAAGTGAGGTCCTTAAAGGGCCCTTGTACACGCCTTAAGTGAGGTAATTAAAGGTCCCTTGTACACGCCTTAAGTGAGGTCATTAAAGGGCCCTTGTACACGCCTTAAGTGAGGTCAGTACAGGGCCCTTGTACACGCCTTTACTGCCCAAGAATGTCCTGGTATCTATCTAAGGCTGGGTCGACACATAAGACCAGTCAATTTACAAAACACCACCTGATACGGATCCAAACCCATGACGGCATGCGAGCGTCTAGCCACTACGCCATCGCGCCTCCCATGACACTACAGTTACATTTTAATTTCTGAAATTGTGAATATGTGTGTATGTATCTATATGAGTGTATATGTCTGCATGTATGTGTGTGTGTGCTTGCGTGTGTATGTGGTTGGATGTGTAGGAATGAATAAACACAAAGTAATATGTCACGTACAGAAAGAAATCAACTGACACCTGCTGTTTTCATCTGTTTTGTGATTAAAACAACAATAAATAATACCTTACAATAGTTATAATGAAACTGTAAGGGCGCCTTAAGATATCTTGTGGTTGCACTTTCTATAGGGGAAGGAACTACACTAATAAAATGTACTCCAGAAGCGCCGTAATGGATTAATTCCCATGTTATGTTTCCAAGTGTAAAATATTATATTGTGCCTTGATAGTTAAAGGAACAAAAACAACATATTTGATCACAGACAGTTGTTATATTTACAAGTTATTGGGCCAGCGTAATAATAACCATATCAACCATTCCCTGGAAGGTTAACCCGGTCAACAAATACCCGCAGATGTCGGATGTGTCGGTCTAACGGCGCAAGAACGCAGCCCTGCTGTAAACAGGCACAACGCAATCACGACTGAAAAAACTCTCCTGGTGAACGCAGAAGAAGAAGATATCAACCATTTATATATGCAAATATGGGTCAAGTACCATGAGCCCAATGCGCCTTCTGACGTGTGAAAAGGTTGTTTACTTCGTGAGTTACTTACTTTTACTTCTGTTCTAGTCACTTGTTACTTTATCTCATATCCTAGACATCTCGTTATACAGAACGTTACTTCAAAGTACACACTACCTGGAATAGACAGATTAACCAGTATATATATGCTCAGGTGTGTGACATAAAGAGAGAGAGAGAGAGAGAGAGAGAGAGAGAGAGGAGAGAGAGAGAGAGAGATTGAGAGAGAGAGAGAGAGAGAGAGGAGAGAGAGATTGAGAAAGAGAGAGAGAGAGAAAGGGAGAGAGAAAGAAAGACAGAGAGAGAGAGAAAGAAAGAGGGAGAGAGAGAAGGGAAGAGAGAGAGAGAGAGAGAGAGAGAGAGAGAGAGAGAGAGAGAGAGAGAGAGAGAGAGAGAGAGAGAGAGTTATATTGAAAAGATGCAGAAATGCTACTGATTACAAAGTAACGGAAGCGGGGGCGTTTGTGTATTGACTTGGACACTACGCTGACAATGGCATGGTTGCGGTGGGACGATCTCTCGATGTATACACTCGTCGGTCGCTACACGAGGGACAGATTGGCCATCTATTTCTCCATGCAGTCAGGTCTAAAAAATGTGATGATTCCGGCACTTCCTGCTGGGGTTCTTGTTATGGTAGGCGCTCGTTTGCCGGCCGGTGGTCGTACGTTCGAGCCACATCGGGGCTGGTGAGAATTGTTTAAACTGACGTGGGCTTCCAGGTCTACCAGCCTACAGGTTGTACCAGGATATGTGCTGGGAAGTAAATGTCTTGGGGAGTAAATGTCTTGGGTGTGATATCGATTAAATCACCCACCGAATGCCCATTGGTCTATAAATCTGTTTGCCCAAAGCTCCTTAACGCGTGTGAAAGGGTCTTTTACTTTGTTATTTACAATATTACTTACTTACTGTATTATTTACTTACAGCGGAACTTTAATAAAGACATCTATATTCACGTAGCAGTTTCGTCATAAACAACAGAATCATAAACACAGACGAGAATACATATACACAAAGTTTTCTCCGTGCAATAGTCCAGTCTATGATGATCAATGAATTATATGGTATCCATATAAACACGAAAAGCCAACAACAAGCGTGGTTGTGTCAATACCAAAGTTCCACTCTTGGTTTATATATTTTTGTATGTGTAAATATGTACATGTTTGTAAATACTTATGTGTACAGCTTTTTCTTTGTTTTCCATTATGCTATGTGCAGTTTCATGCATTTTAGGTAAATGACGTCTGTTATTGTGTCACCTTCAGATATTGTGAGAATTTGGAGAAATCTATGATTGTGTGGGCAAGTTTTAGGTTGTAACATTTTTGCTGTCTTGCAATTTCACAACAGCTGTATTACATTTGTTGTCTTGCAGTTTTCTGTTACCGTGACCACGACTGACCACTTATGATTACAATCACCGTTTGTCTGGTAGTCTGCTAGATAGATCTTATGTTACATGATGTGGATGCCAAGAGGTGTGCTTAAGTCTAGTGCTCTCTGTTATGTGCTGTTTATTACATGCATTTGTTTAGGTTAATAAATGATTCGTTAAGGTGCGCATATTTGGACGTTCAGCCATATTGCATATACACATTGTTGCAGTAATGGACAGCAATATAAAAACATAATTATTCATTAATATTCTCTTTTCTGGTCTAATAACCATATTACCATTTTATCGTATAATAGCAAAAATAAAAATATTTTCCTCTTGTTTCATAAATATAGTATCTTTTACATATCTCACAATCATAAACTTTCTTCTGGTCTCATAATCATCTTATCCTGTAATTATAGTACAGTACTCTCTTTTTGTTTAAAATCATAGTATTCTCTTCTGGTCTCAAATTCACGACATTATCTTCTTGCCTCATATCATAGCATTCTCTTCTTGTCCCTAAATCATTGTATTCTCTTTTTGTCCAACAATCAAAGTATCTTCTTTTTGTCCCATAAATAGTTTACGAGGTCGAGTCAATAAGTAATTCACACAGTTCTGTGGGATGGCAGGTAAATGTAGTTGGTGTTTTCTACAGGTGTCATTAGGTGACAGCAACATCGAACTATATATTCCCTTTTGTCAGGTGGCACTAGGTGTCTCATGCGCATACGCAGCGCATAAACAAAATGGCGACTGTACTTACGGAGTGTACACCCAAAGAGCAAGGTGCTGTTATGCGTATATTCTTGTAAAGGGCATTGCTTGGATCTGTACCTGTACCTATCTAATGCCAAGTTGCCGTAGTTGCATCTTTGGCCGAGCGACCCGCTGTGAGCATTGCATTTTTCTGAAACCATGTATACTTTCTGTCTTCTACCACTACATTCCTGATCAGACTGCAGAGATTAGTCACCCTTATCCCTGAACTAAGTGAAGCAGCAGTATTGGTCCATGAGCTCAACAGCAGACTGTCATGTCACGAATTGCTTGGCGCATCTGTTTGCCACCCCTACGATCTGTGATCATGTATCGTTCTTGTCTATCTTATGAACACAATACAGCTAGGAGTTGACTTTTACTTGTGCAACTAATTTTTATCAAGAAAACAAACTGAGGCATTAAAATATGTTGTGTCTGGAATGTTCTGCGGTCAAGGCAAGTAGTGGTCACAGACATGTTGTGTCTTGAATGTGCTGCGGTCAAATCATGTAGTGGTCATAGACATATTGTGTTTTAAATGTGTTACGGTCAAAGCAAGTAGTGGTCATAGATGTGCTGTATTTTTAATGTGATGCCAAGGGAAGTGGGTAGTTGTCATAGACATTTTTTACTCTAACATTGCAGCCAGGCCACTGACCTACATCTGAAGACAATATAATCTTATACTGATTTTGTTAGCCGCATGACGTAGTAGCTAGAGACTTGCTTGCAGTCCTGTTTGTTGTGGTCTCGAATCCGCTTTGATGTTAATTGTTTTTCCCTCCGAGGGCCACCCAGACTAAAAGGTTACTAGAACATGTTTTGAAAGTAAAAGCGACCGGTGTGATATTGACAACATCGCCCTTAGAGTGTCGATATGTCAATAAAAATAAATATTTGTCTAGCACCATATGTCCAACACTCCTCAAGGCGTGGAAACATGTTGTTTATTTACTGACATCATTGTTTAGATGTTGTTTACTGACATCATTGTTTAGATGTTGTTTACTGACATCATTGTTTAGATGTTGTTTACTGACATCATTGTTTAGATGTTGTTTACTGACATCATTGTTTAGATGTTGTTTACTGACATCATTGTTTAGATGTTGTTTACTGACATCATTGTTTAGATGTTGTTTACTGACATCATTGTTTAGATGTTGTTTACTGACATCATTGGTTAGATGTTGTTTACTGACATCATTGTTTAGATGTTGTTTACCGACATCATTGTTTAGATGTTGTTTACTGACATCATTGTTTAGATGTTGTTTACTGACATCATTGTTTAGATGTTGTTTACTGACATCATTGTTTAGATGTTGTTTACTGACATCATTGGTTAGATGTTGTTTACTGACATCATTGTTTAGATGTTGTTTACCGACATCATTGTTTAGATGTTGTTTACTGAAATCATTGGTTAGATGTTGTTTACTGACATCATTGTTTAGATGTTGTTTACTGACATCATTGTTTAGATGTTGTTTACTGACATCATTGTTTAGATGTTGTTTACTGACATCATTGGTTAGATGTTGTTTACTGACATCATTGTTTAGATGTTGTTTACCGACATCATTGTTTAGATGTTGTTTACTGACATCATTGTTTAGATGTTGTTTACTGACATCATTGTTTAGATGTTGTTTGCTGACATCATTGTTTAGATGGTGTTTACTGACATCAGTGTTTAGATGTTGTTTGCTGACATCATTGGTTAGATGTTGTTTACTGACATCATTGTTTAGATGTTGTTTACTGACATCATTGTTTAGATGTTGTTTACTGACATCATTGTTTAGATGTTGTTTACTGACATCATTGTTTAGATGTTGTTTACTGACATCATTGTTTAGATGTTGTTTACCGACATCATTGTTTAGATGTTGTTTGCTGACATCATTGTTTAGATGTTGTTTACTGACATCATTGTTTAGATGTTGTTTGCTGACATCATTGTTTAGATGTTGTTTACTGACATCATTGTTTAGATGTTGTTTACTGACATCATTGGTTAGATGTTGTTTACTGACATCATTGTTTAGATGTTGTTTACCGACATCATTGTTTAGATGTTGTTTACTGACATCATTGTTTAGATGTTGTTTGCTGACATCATTGTTTAGATGTTGTTTGCTGACATCATTGTTTAGATGTTGTTTGCTGACATCATTGTTTAGATGTTGTTTAATAATATCATTGTTTAGATGTTGTTTACTGACATCAGTGTTTAGATGTTGTTTACTGACATCATTATTTAGATGTTGTTTACTGACATCATTGTTTAGATGTTGTTTACTGACATCATTGTTTAGATGTTGTTTAATAATATCATTGTTTAGATGTTGTTTACTGACATCAGTGTTTAGATGTTGTTTATTGACATCATTGTTTAGATGTTGTTTACTGACATCATTGTTTAGATGTTGTTTACTGACATCATTGTTTAGATGTTGTTTACTGACATCATTGTTTAGATGTTGTTTACTGACATCATTGTTTAGATGTTGTTTATTGACATCATTGTTTAGATGTTGTTTAATAATATCATTGTTTAGATGTTGTTTACTGACATCATTGTTTAGATGTCGTTTAATAATATCATTGTTTAGATGTCGTTTAATAATATCATTGTTTAGATGTCGTTTAATAATATCATTGTTTAGATGTCGTTTAATAATATCATTGTTTAGATGTTGTTTAATAATATCATTGTTTAGATATTGTTTGCTGACATCATTGTTTAGATGTTGTTTGCTGACATCATTGTTTAGATGTTGTTTACTGACATTATTGTTTAGTTGTTGTTTGCTGACATCATTGTTTAGATATTGTTTGCTGACATCATTGTTTAGATGTTGTTTACTGACATCATTGTTTAGATGTTGTTTAATAATATCATTGTTTAGATGTTGTTTACTGACATCAGTGTTTAGATGTTGTTTACTGACATCATTGTTTAGATGTTGTTTACTGACATCATTGTTTAGATGTTGTTTAATAATATCATTGTTTAGATGTTGTTTACTGACATCATTGTTTAGATGTTGTTTACTGACATCATTGTTTAGATGTTGTTTAATAATATCATTGTTTAGATGTTGTTTACTGACATCAGTGTTTAGATGTTGTTTACTGACATCATTGTTTAGATGTTGTTTACTGACATCATTGTTTAGATGTTTACTGACATCATTGTTTAGACGTTGTTTACTGACATCATTGTTTAGATGTTGTTTACTGACATCATTGTTTAGATGTTGTTTGCTGACATCATTGTTTAGATGTTGTTTACTGACATCATTGTTTAGATGTTGTTTACTGACATCATTGGTTAGATGTTGTTTACTGACATCATTGTTTAGATGTTGTTTACCGACATCATTGTTTAGATGTTGTTTACTGACATCATTGTTTAGATGTTGTTTACTGACATCATTGTTTAGATGTTGTTTACTGACATCATTGTTTAGATGTTGTTTGCTGACATCATTGTTTAGATGTTGTTTGCTGACATCATTGTTTAGATGTTGTTTGCTGACATCATTGTTTAGATGTTGTTTAATAATATCATTGTTTAGATGTTGTTTACTGACATCAGTGTTTAGATGTTGTTTACTGACATCATTGTTTAGATGTTGTTTACTGACATCATTGTTTAGATGTTGTTTACTGACATCATTGTTTAGATGTTGTTTAATAATATCATTGTTTAGATGTTGTTTACTGACATCAGTGTTTAGATGTTGTTTACTGACATCATTGTTTAGATGTTGTTTACTGACATCATTGTTTAGATGTTGTTTACTGACATCATTGTTTAGATGTTGTTTACTGACATCATTGTTTAGATGTTGTTTACTGACATCATTGTTTAGATGTTGTTTAATAATATCATTGTTTAGATGTTGTTTACTGACATCATTGTTTAGATGTCGTTTAATAATATCATTGTTTAGATGTCGTTTAATAATATCATTGTTTAGATGTCGTTTAATAATATCATTGTTTAGATGTTGTTTAATAATATCATTGTTTAGATATTGTTTGCTGACATCATTGTTTAGATGTTGTTTGCTGACATCATTGTTTAGATGTTGTTTACTGACATCATTGTTTAGTTGTTGTTTGCTGACATCATTGTTTAGATATTGTTTGCTGACATTGTTTAGATGTTGTTTACTGACATCATTGTTTAGATGTTGTTTAATAATATCATTGTTTAGATGTTGTTTACTGACATCAGTGTTTAGATGTTGTTTACTGACATCATTGTTTAGATGTTGTTTACTGACATCATTGTTTAGTTGTTGTTTGCTGACATCATTGTTTAGATATTGTTTGCTGACATTATTGGTTAGATGTTGTTTACTGACATCATTGTTTAGATGTTGTTTAATAATATCATTGTTTAGATGTTGTTTACTGACATCAGTGTTTAGATGTTGTTTACTGACATCATTGTTTAGATGTTGTTTACTGACATCATTGTTTAGATGTTTACTGACATCATTGTTTAGACGTTGCTTACTGACATCATTGTTTAGATGTTGTTTACTGACATCATTGTTTAGATGTTGTTATTTGCTACTGGTATATACATTCTTTTTATTGAAATTATATATTCTGCAGAAATATAGTCACTTCAATGCTTTTAATGAAATAAAATATGTGTCATCTATACTATAAAATAAAAATGATTGTATTACACATGTTGTTGAGATGTAGTGTGTTAACTTCTTAACTTCTTGTGAATTATGTGTGTTTTATTTGTAAATTATGTGTGTTTTACTTGTGAATTATGTGTGTTTTAGTTTCGAAACCAATTACAGGCGGAAGGACTATTAACTGATACAGTGCCGAACGATAATATAATATATATCGCCAAATATGACCTCCCATTTGGACAGAAGGACGATAAACTCTATGGATCGCTGAGTGAACTAAAATAGACAGTTAAATTCATACAAGAGACAACATCGCCGTTATAGACATACTTCAAGCGAACGAAAGAAGAAGAGGGAGACAGAAGGACGATATATCGCCATACATCGTGTTATTTATTTTGTTTCGTAATATCTTCGGCAATTTATATGCTCAGTGAAAGGAAATTTACGTTACAATATTTGTTCATTTCAATGTGCATCCTGTTTTATCTAAACTTACTTTTTGTTTAGCCATGAATCGGTTAAGGAAACCAGCAGGGTGCTCATTATAACCACAAACAGCGTGGCAATGGAATTGTTAGCGCCCGCAGTGTCACTGCTCTGACGTCAGCCACAATATGACATCGACGCCTGCATACTAATTAATTCCTGGAGCGTGAGCTTGGGAGTTCAGCGGGTTCAGCACGCAGACATGGGACTGGATTTGTGCACGAGCCCACATTTATCATCATCATCATCATCATCATCATCATCATCATCATCATCATCATCATCATCACCACCACCACCACCACCACCACCACCACCACCACCCACCACCACCACCTCCACCACCACCACCACCACCACCACCACCACCTCCACCACCTCCACCACCTCCACCACCACCACCACCACCACCACCACCACCACCACCACCACCACCACCACCACCACCACCACCACCACCACCTCCACCACCTCCACCACCTCCACCACCACCACCACCACCACCACCACCACCACCATGTGTTATGCAGATAGACATGGTTCGCTATCTCACATGATCACCAGTCTAGGATCACCAGTCTAGGATCACCAGTCTAGGATCACCAGTCTAGGATCACCAGTCTAGGATCACTGTGACATAATATCCCCAGTTTACTCCAGCTTGCAGACGATTATAAATATCTCTTCTTGGAAAAGAGATTTTCACGTGTGGGGGACTGGCGGTTGCCTTATATGGTAATGCTTAGAGCACATATCATCGTTCAGAACGAGGGGAGGAATGTGCCAGTAGCTCCAAATAGCATGGAATAGTTTGGTAAAACTCCCGGGCTTCACTTGAGTCTGGAAGTTCCAACTATGTAGACGTGATTTGTTCCGGGAGTGGGTATAGGCCCATTGAGGGCCATTTTTGCCTCTATGTTGCATTGGTGAGCATACACATGTTTTTTTGAATGATAAGATTTGTGTTAGATATGTAATACAATCTTTGTTTGATATGAGAAGTATCCTACATTTCATGTGTGTATTTTGGCGGACTTTGCTACGGCACCGTTACTTCTATAAGAAAGCCAGCCTGAGATTTGAACGTCTATACAACTGTCCTATATTCCTATGCTTACCATTCATATCCAATTCTTATCATGCTATGATTACGGCTTCATCTTCTTTTGAAGAGTTTGATGTCTCTGTAAATACTGTACCGTTTCTGCAGAGTTCAATCTATCTTCACTTTTGGTTCACTCTCATCTAGGGAAGAGCCTATCTTTACCGGACTCTTGGTAAAGTATTCAGGTGTTACATAATGCCTTTGTTAAAGATTCAGATGTTGTACGCATATATATCTTGTGTGTGTGAATCTTTACTTTATCTGTGTGCAGAATATGCAGGGGACGGATCGTATATTTTGTGTGTATGACAGCCTGGGGACACAGTTAGATAAGACACCCCATTGCTTTTGTCGGAGTGGTGGATCTGGTATGTCATTGGCACAATCATATTTATGAGAACGGTTCGCATACCTAAATACTCATTTTTACCTGCCGTAAATCGTGCAGTGTGCTTGCCAAAATAACAAGACATTGGAGCCAATATTTACAAAAACCCCGACCTCACACACACACCCCCCCCCCCCTCCCCACGGTCATGTTCTGTAACAGATTGTGTCCTCCCATATAGAGGAGTGTTTGTATGTGTGAGAATATATCTCCATTTGGTATCTGTGATGTCCTGTTCGTTGTATAGGTAGAAGAGTGAGGTTGGTAGAGTGTTCAGATTACCGGCCCACCTTCCCGCCAAATGGACCCCTACGTTACAGGCCACTGGTGATACCCCAACTTAGGATATGCTGATTGTCCTCGGACTATATGTCCAATTGTTGTCTCTGTGAG
Organism: Cepaea hortensis; assembly: GCA_963921405.1. Taxonomy (NCBI): domain Eukaryota; kingdom Metazoa; phylum Mollusca; class Gastropoda; order Stylommatophora; family Helicidae; genus Cepaea; species Cepaea hortensis. The sequence continues at coordinate 50,644,288 of OY992894.1, read as the reverse complement.
TCTTATGAGCCTGCATAATAAGCTAGAATATTCATGGCTTGACATTTTTTGATTTTGCAGACATTGTGAGGCAAGCGGGGAACATCTTGGTCGGATCTTGGCTGATTTTAGCTGAATCTAAGTATAGACAACTTTAGCTGTAAACATCTGGCCGATACGTTTTGACTAGAAGTAGTGTATGAGGATGGACTGTCTAAGCCAGGACCTCAGTACTTATGGCCTCCGCATTCCTTCCAAGAATCTGAGGCAGGGGGAAGTAATCCCCTATTATTCTTCTAGCAACGGTGAGAAACTCCAGACGGAGTTATCTCCTTTTTTGGGTCTGACGACATCAATTTAGCCAAGTGCTATCTCCGAGCTTCAATCAATCATCACTGGCGTCTGACGAGAGATGACACTAATCTTCGTCCGGTAGTAAGCGGGAAGTTATAGTCTGCAACAGCTTACGGACTGGATGTTACTCTCAATGTGAAGCAGTCATATGCCCTGGAGTGAACTATGAAAACAGTACGGATCCTCCCGTGGTTACAATGTCCCACTGCGATATTGTGGATGCATCTTTTTTTTTTTGGGACGAAGCATGTTACCCATTTATATTACGGGAGGCCGCCCAACGATGTTCAGCCAGCTATGACCCCAACGTATAGAGAGTTCTTCGTTCGCTGGAGACCCCAGCGACTTTGTTGAGAGTCCGTGCTTCAACTTTTCCAGAATGATGGACATTACTATCAAGGGTTGAAATCCTTATTTTATGCAGACATATTTTCCTCTCAAGACCAACGCCATATCGAGTAGTCCAGACTCAGTCACACCATCATCATTTTTATATAAGGGACCCGTGAGGACAGTTCCTTTTGTTGGTCAATTATGACTGTCCTTTATCAACGTAAATGAGCCGTATCCCCATTACCGTGTTCAGTATCCAGAGAACCTTGGTTTTTCCTCAGTGGCACATTGTGGTGTTTGGTCAATTCAGGATGGGAGGAGCCCATCTCTTTCAGCGGTAGAATCAGAAGAGGAGTTAAGTTGTGACAGGAGAAGTGTCGTCATAGAACTGTTGTTGTGGTAGAATGAAGACAGTTGTAGAGACGCCCTGTGTGGAGTGAATCTACATTCTCCTGATTTTGAATATTGGTGTCTGCACGAACTTAGTTACAATAAGGACACAATCCCCAGTCAGATCTCTGATCTATGTTCTGGGTGGTTTTTCCGTGTGATAGACATCAGGTAGGGGAGTCTATGCCGAGTGGTGATTAAACGGCACAATAGTAGAAACAGTCATCTCAAGTAGGGCACAACAAGCCAAGGTGGATGATTGGGTTTTAGGTGCAGGGAAGAGAAGAGGAGGAGGGGAGTTTTTTTTAATTATAAAATCATACATTATTTGAGAATGTATTTTTTTGTTTGATGTTTGTTAGATTGTAGTGGAGACAGAGTCTTGTACTTCCATATTACTAGATTCTGTCTATAAAATATATATGCTCGTCAGGAGAGTTTTTTTCATTGTCTAGTGACCAGAGTAACACTGTTTGTTATTGTAGAGAACTGTGCTACTATATGTTTTTCTGCAGAGAATCCAGTGGGAGGTCGACCAACACACAGTCTCAGATATTTTATCCAAGGATAACAACTTGATAGAGATCTGTGGTTAAGTGACCTATTCTCTATTTTATTCTTCAGGAAGGTAGTTTATCTTGTAACGTGGGTGGAGTCTATCCGACCATAACCCCATTCTTACTTCAATAGAGCCAATAACTACTCTATTCCTGGAGTCTTTTTAGGAAATAAACTGCCTTTAGGCGGCGAACCCGATGGACCGAATGTTTATTACCCCTAGACACAATCTCAGTCCATTTCATATGGTATTCTCATTTATTATCCCACAATCACCAGTCTAGGATCACTAGTCTAGGATCACCAGTCTAGGATCACCAGTCTAGGATCACCAGTCTAGGATCACCAGTCTAGGATCACCAGTCTAGGATCACCAGCCTAGGATCACCAGCCTAGGATCAAGTGGGTGTTCTTGTCTCGATTATACCATGTAGCCAACCCTTTCAAGTTTGTATAGCTTTGTCTTCCACCTGCTCCTTCCTTCCGCGTGGAGTTTCCTAGCTGTTTATTTTATTTCTCCTCATAAAGTGCTCAAATAATCGACCCAGATGCTGTGTTATAGCATAAAATAAATCTAAATGTCTATGGGGGTCTGAACTCAAGGCCACCTGGTCAACAGGCGTGTACGCTAGCCACATTGCAAAATATAGCTCTTGCAATGGCCAGCGCTGCATTCAAATATATTTAAAACTAAGATCAGTGTTTCAGAAAGAGAGAAGATGTAAGGATGCCTGTATGTGTGAGGATAGCCGGTTCATCAGTGCAAATGTGGTTCTGAAGTATTTGTTTTTTCCATTACCCCTACCCCGCTCAACCCCAGAAGAGAAGTTATATTAAGACTCATCCCTGACCTCAGAATAATAATCCTGTGAACGAATGAGCCATATGTCGGATATTAATCTGAAAGGAATTGTTGTCCATAGAGGTGTCATCAGCCGTGTTGTCTTTCTTAATTCATTCATTAATGTGTGTGTGTGTGTGTGTGTGTGTGTGAGTGTGTGTGAGTGTGTGTGAGTGTGTGTGTGTGTTTGTGTGTGTGTGTGAACAAATTTGGAGTTACACATATTGTCTTGAATTAGAGTTCCTGAGCTAGCGATACGTCGACCATAGGTCAGTGAACCTTCTCATAGGGAAACGAACAGTTAAATTTCACTGTACTTGATGCGAACACCCTAGCTCTGAGATGTCTCTGAAAACAAATAATTGTTCTCCGACAATCTTTGGGTTCATTAGCAAAGGGAGACAAACAATCATTAACACGAAACCTGTCTTTGACTGATTATGTCCCTCTACTTGGCGTTGAATTATTGTTGCACATATCAACAAATGCATGAACTATAATCCCAATTTGCTTAAGCAATACATTCAACAGAGCAATGCTAAACGTTCTTGACTTCAAAATATGGCCTTGTGCACGTATTCAGGCCATATAATCTAGCGCAAACCCTAGGGCAGAGAGCGAAGGAGATTCACGGATCAGTACAAGTAGCCTAACATTGCTTACGGTACCTCTAGCCTGCGTTGAAGGCTTCAACAAATTCCTTGGTGACGTGATTCAGAACCGCACATTATCAGCTGAGATTGCATATGATTTCTTCAGCAGGAAGAGCGAATAACTGTTGACCATCAAGGTGAAGGATGAACCCCAGTTCTCACTTCCATGCGACGGAGGACGGATAAATTCTTACATAATAAATGTTGTAAACTGTGATATATATATATATATATATATATATATATATATATATATATATATATATATATATATATATATATATATAGAGAGAGAGAGAGAGAGAGAGAGAGAGAGGGAGACAGAGAGAACACACACGTTAGAGCTTCAATATACAACTTATGAATTCACGGTGGCGCGAAAGCGTTGGACGAAAGGTGAGAAAGTATTAAAGCACTAAAGCCACTATGTCGGCTTGATGTCGCCGGGTTTTACCCCGTCTAGCTCAGTCCCTCCACAGAACGGCCTCTTTCCACACAACGGTCTCTCTCCACACAACTGCCTCTCTCCACAGAACAGCAAGCCGTGGGCCGAGAGGATCACGCCAAGCACGAACACCGTAGCTACAGCGATACCTCCCCCGAGGTGTTTCCGGAAAGACTGAACCCTTGTTCCGAACGACGTAGGCCGGGAATGAACCCACAACCTTCAGAACGCCAGGACGACGGTTCGGGCGTAGCTACGTTACTCACGAGAATATACGAATAAGAGGGAAATCATTGATGGCTCAGGCGGAGGATACGATCAGACAGGTGTGCCCCTTGGAGAACATTAGGCGAGGAGAGGAGTGGGTCAGAATGCCAGCGAAGCAGTTAGACTTGTGCAGAGTTATAGTCACATTGAGCCGGGAGTGCAGGGAGTGGCCAGCAGGGGCCACGGAAGTGGAAATCCAGCAACTAATTCGGGACAATGCTCACTCGGGTTATGTGATTATCTACACACATGGTTCGGTGTCAAGAGGTGAGAGAAGTGGCTGGGGGTTCATAGCCAAAGCTAATGGTCGACGTTTGGTGCAGAAGAGCTAGGCATATGATACCACAACATCAAGCTTAAGAATGGAGGTGGAGGCAGTCACTGCGGCTCTCCGCTGGATGGAGAATACGACACACACACACACACATCGTGATTGTAACTGGCTCAGAAAGCATGCTGACAAGGGTGAGGACGGGCAGGCTTCGTGCGGGGTGGCTTGCTTCGCTTCGGAGGTCACGGGTGACAAGCATCTCCTGGATCTTTTCTCCTGGGCATGCTAGTGTGCTGGGAAATGAACAGGCGGACAGATTGGCTGGCTCTGCATGTGAGGTTTTTTTTGTGTGGGTTTATAGAGAATTACAGAAGTTCCAATGAGTGAAGTTCTATAAAGTATATCTCTCTATAAAAGATACAGGTTAGTAACAGCAAGTGTTGTCTAGAGGTATTGATAGTCATTCTCGCATAACCCTTGTAGAGAAACCATTCAGAATTTTGGCTCACCGAGTACCCCCACTGTGAGAAATTAGACCTAAGTTAAGTTCTACACAGAATTATTTATAGATGATTTCTCTTCTAGGCCATATATATGTATATAGAGATCTTGGCAGGTAGCCACAGTAACCAATGAAAGCAGTTCTCTCATCTTCCAGCTGACTGTGCTCTGGTCGCCAACCTCATTTTTGATCTCATTACTTATTTCAAGTGACACAAGACACTTGGACAAATGATCACATTGACAATTGTACCATTGTAGTGAACATAAACAACAACAACTGTATTTTACACTGGTTGAACAAGACAACATGAGAAGATCTTGACAACAGTTGGACAAACATTCACAAAGGAATGATCACACCAACAGATTAGACAAGTCATACATCATGTAAGATACTTGACAACAACCACACAGACTTTCACAATCTCTGTAACCAACAGCAACAGTAGAGTAACAGTCACCATAAAGATGCTTGACACCAGTTGGACATTTCTTTCTCAACAATGTACAAGACAATCACAGAGACATGTATCTCAAAAAACTGTTTTCTTACTACTAATCATTTATTAATGTTTCTGGACCAGGTGAAGACTCAGGCTTCATGTAGTCAATCATCACACTTCAAATTCTTAGTTAATATGTAATATATTGACATAATTATGAACCTAAATACAACACCCAAATCCCACCGAGACATTAATCTAAATAACTCTCCTCCTTCACATCTCTACTCCATAAGTTATCCTACACCACACTTTACACTTAAATCCTTTCTTCGACTGTTACTGAGGGAAACACAAGATAAGCCATAAATTGGGGCAAGCATAGGGACGTTCTGCTCCACTGGTCTGTTTCATCCTTTTAGCACCTATGATGGTGTTGGACAGCTCAGGTTACAGTTCTCCCCATGATGGTTTTCCAATTCAGGCTATTCCCTGCTGTCACAATCTTGAAAGAAATTTTAAAGCTCTATCTTTTCACTGGTGAGTTCATGAAATTGACACTTAGGACTGCTCCCTTACCTCTCCAGCAGAGGAAGATCTAAAAAGAAACAATATGTCCCAGCATTCTTCTTTCTGTCTATCTCACCTAAATTTGACTGTTCATGAAGTTGACACCCAAGACTGTTCTTTTGCTTTTCCAGTGGAGGAAGATCTAAAAAGAAACATATGTCCCAGCTGTCTTTCTTCAGTCTATCACTCCTAAGATTTCTGATGGAACTGAATCACCACACCGACTTATCACTAATCCATTTTTGGAATTTGCTCTATGTTCTATACTTCTTCTCCATTAGCCTTTCAGCCAATATTAATAATAAGCTGTGATATAGTCTGCTCCAAGTGCACCTTTAATGTCCACTCTTAGCCAGTAGTGACATGCTGAAAACCAGGTGATCTCTCCTCTTAAGGTTTCTTCTTGAATTTATCTTGAAGATATAGCCTGGAGCTTTTACAAAATTGGAGAGTATCCCTGTCTTAGGCTTTTAAGAAAGACTTTTCTTCAGTGCCATCTGTATAGGCCAGAATTAGTGGATTCAGGCTGAATCTTTGCAACCTGTTGTTCATTTTGGTCTTTTTGGAGTCTGACTTTTCAGCTGGAGGTGAAGACTAGAGCTCAGGACTTCCCTGGATTTGTCCTGGTAATTGAAAAGGCCTCCTCCATCTTCCTCATTCTCTGTTAATAAACAAAGGCACAACATGTGTTTTACATCTATTGAACCATTGTCACAGTTATACAGTACCATCACAGATTCAGAGAGGAATGGGAGGGGAAAGGGGAGGGTGATATTCGAACACCCGCCTCTCACTGATGATGAAGTGCAATTTTATTTGGGGGTTTGGGGTGATATCCTTTCTCCAGGTTCATCCCCAAAACCGTGAAGTCATAGGCACATACTCCCAATCAGAGGCAGCTTCACACAATTATCTTGTAAATTCTCACAATGAGTAGATCACAGGGACCGGTGTACCATGAGAACAGACAGTGTGATTAAGCACCAAGAAGTAGGCATTGTATGGCAGAAATCATGCACTAGAAATGCTTTCACATGTGGAATACACATAATGAAAGAAAACATGAATTTTTCCCTGACAAATAGCATGAGCCTTCCCATGTATTCAGCTGACAGACACTGTAGGTTTTTTCCACAGTGCAATGCAGTCCTGCAAACATGGATATAATAAGCGTCTTTACTTTTACAAATATGAGAAGTTAATTATATAATTACCATCTCATTCATTCAAACATTCTCAGCCATTATAAGGGAGAAATTACATGCAGTATATAGCATCACACATTCTGAAACATAACTGCCAAAGGTAACTCTCAAGAGCGATGTACAGTTTGGTTAAGAATGGTCATGATAGGCACTCAATGAATGTTCAGAGCGCACAAAGGTTTTGCCATATGCATTGAGCGTGGTTTACAGTCATAGGCATATGCAAATCATCAAATCAGACAGACAATAGACATGGTAAGAATGTTTCACTGCGGTAGACATGACAGGTTTTGAGCGGCAGTTTTAGAGTCACTGTACCGAAGTCCTGTCTTCTTTTTACATTTTCTCAAGAAAATACTCGGCCATTCGTCTCTCTCTCTCACTTCATCAGGTTTACACATAACATATTAAATGATTTAGGTACCTGATGTGCAGATGACCACATCCGAAAGAATGCTTTTGGGCAAATTTTACCACTGCATCTTGAACACGTCCTTACGGGATGGAATCAAGGCTTCGACTGGCGGGCTAATTATGTATTAAGGAGCGTTACCAGCCCAAGGGTTACCCAATCAAATTGAGACCCCACCATTCATCTACCCCCTCTCGATCTAGAATCTACGATTCTATTTTTAGTTAGGGTATCACGACGGCTTACGTGGTTAACTACTGAGTATTGAGAAATGTAAATGGACTGGGGATGCGAACGTCTGAAGACATCATGCCACACTGCAGAACTTGGTGGAGTATTGATACATGACAAAGCAGACGTGGTTGCTGCCTTGTGGGAGCACGTGTACACCTCGGAGGAGCAAATGGATTACCATGGTCTGGCAAGAATGAGACAGCGAGGAGTGACGAGGGGATCTGGCAGACGCTTACAGCTCAGGGGAAAGGCGAGACGGACATATAATCAGATTGCTACTGGTACTATTGGTGTTGGAACTCTTCGCTGGCTGCTGAGGATGGGGACGGAGCGCTTATGGGAATGCCCCGAATGCTGTGATGTCGATTCCTAAATCAATCAATCAATCAATCATATACGGGGTTACGGCGAAAGCCGTAAACACCTTCGTCAGGGAGACCGGCAGTCCATTCTTACAAATGTCGAATGTTATGTCCATTCTTACAAATGTCGAATGTTATGTCCATTCTTACAAATGTCGAATGTTATGTCCATTCTTACAAACCAAGAAAAGAATTAGACCAGAGGACACACATATCTTTATTTCCAGATTTGGGGTGAATATAAACATTCACACCATTATTACAATATATAATGTGGATATAGACATCTACATCATCAATACAAGATATAAGGTGAATATAGACATCCACATCATTATACTCCGTAGAATTCCAGTCGACATTAATCACCAACTTTGTCGACTTTCAAAAAGCCTTCGACAGTATCCACCGTCCTTCACTTTGGAATCTACTTAACGTCTATGGTTTTCCTACCAAATATACCAAAGTCATAAAATCCTTCTACAATGGGACACGTTGCTGTGTAAGAACAGAATCAGGCAACTCTGATTGGTTCTCAGTGGAAACAGGAGTGAAACAGGGTTATGTCTTATCACCGATGCTCTTTGGAATAGCTATCGATTGGATCATGAGCAAATGCACAAACAACACAAATATGGGTATCCATTGGGTTGACAAAATTCTAGAAGACCTGGACTTTGCCGACGACATAGTGCTTTTGAGTTCAACACACCCAGATGCCCAAGAGAAAATAAACCATCTCCAAAATGTTTCAGGACAAATTGGGCTCCAGATTAACACCGCAAAAAACAAAAACTATTGATCTTACCAACAGTTGAGAAGAAAACGACACCAAATTAAACAACCACGTTCTTGAAAAAGTCAACAGCTTCACATACCTAGGAAGCAAAATGACATCTACAGGGGACTCAACACAAGAAATATCATCTAGAATCGCACTGGCATCTGGTGCCTTCAATAAACTGTCAAACATCTGGAAGTCAAAGACACTCAGCAAACACACGAAACTTAAAACCTTCAACTCTTGCGTGATTCCAGTGCTACCGTATGGATGTGAGAGTTGGAAATCAACAATAGCTTTAGATAAAAGAATTAGACAATTTTGAGAACATATGTCTTAGAAGACTTCTAAACCTCCACTGAACAGATTTCAGAACCAATACGCAAATAAGACAAGAGACTAAGCAAGATATTGTATCCAATTTTATAAGAAAACGCCGTTGGAACTACATCGGCCATGTACTCAGAATGGACAAGACAAGACTCCCCTATCAAGCCCTCATATGGTCACCAGTAGGGAAAAGAAAACGGGAAAGACCAAGAGAGACCCGGCGTAGAACCATCATCAGAGAAGGCTCATTCAACGGCCAAATAAACATCCAAGATCTACAACAGGTAGCAGCGAACCGCCAGACATAGAGAGCCATGACTTCTGCCTTATGCGCCACCTTGAGCTCAAGAGGAAAGACTAACTAACTAACTAACATCATTATTGCAAGATATAATGTGAATATAGATATCCACATCATTTTTACAAGATATAAGGTGAGTATAGATATCCACATCATTATTACAAGATATAAGGTGAATATAGACATCCATATCATTATTACAAGATATAAGGTGAATATAGACATCCATATCATTATTACAAGATATAAGGTGAATATAGACATCCATATCATTATTACAAGATATAAGGTGAATATAGACATCCATATCATTATTACAAGATATCAGGTGAATATAGACATCCATATCATTATTACAAGATATCAGGTGAGTACAGACATCTACACCATTATTGCAAGATATATGTTGAATATAGACATCCACGTCATTATTACAAGATGGAATATGGGTTGCAAATGTGTTGCGAATATGGGTGGATATGGGTTGCAAATCCTCGGATTGAACCCAAATTCCACAACCTGGACTGTCATACAACTGATTTCAATGACGAAGGGACATCCATCCATCATGTGCCATGCTGATAAGCATGGGCGGTCATGTTCTGCCATCTCAGTCGATTACCAGAGCCATGGATCAGCTCCGTGTTCCTGTCTCGACCATGCCACATGGCCAAGCCATCTAGGTATTTACTTCTCGGTCTTCCTCTTGGTCTCTTCCCTTCGATCTTGTCAATCGTCACCAAGTTCTCCAAGTAATTTCTTCTCATAACATGCCCACAAAATATTGACTGTCTACGTCTAGTGACTCTAATCAGTTTACGATCTTCATTTGGTTCATGAAGGACTTGACAAAGGGACACGAGCCATAATTGGAAAACTTCATAGAAAATGACCGACCAACGAGCAAAGTGAGATTTAAGTGAGGTGTAATCGTGTCATATTGTGTCCGGAAAAGAATAATGTTGCTAATATATTCGTTGTTCGATGACTTAAGAAGATATTAAGAAAAAGAAAACCGGTTCGAAATTGATGATGACGACGACGATGTTTACGATAATGATGCTGGTGATATGAAAATGATGTTGAAGATCATGATGATGATATGAAGAACAAAACGCGAAGGAGGAGAAGGTTGAGCTAAAGTAAGAAAGAGAAAAGGCAAAAGAAGACAAATTTCGAGTAAAAGGAAATGAAAAGGGCGAAGAAGATGAAGAAGAAGAACAAGCCGAGGAGAAGGAGACGAATAATGAAGAGGATTAAAGAAATAAACAAGGCAAGAAAGAAAGAAGGTGACAAGAAGAGAAATTGATTCCTGTTTATATCCAAAGCCTGCTCTATGGTGAAGGGAATCAGAAAGCAATTCGACTCCCGCGTACCGTGTTCGAAACACAGCTGCGGGCGCTCTGGAAGCAGACCGACTTGCGTTGGTTTCACATATAAAGGTATGGGTGCTGGTTGTTCGGAAATCAATGGCAAACTACTGAACATAAACTTGCCAAGAAATCACGAACTGCCAACAAATGCTGAGGTTGACTGCTACCTGCTGTGAAGGACCTGCAACTAACTTGTTATATGCAAAGGGCATATAGCATATGCTATACAAAGCTATATATATATCATAGCCGTTCCAGCTAGGACACAGATAAGTTGCTATTTGTACATTCATGTAGTGTCGATCGTGTATTTGTTAGTCTATTTTTGTTTGTTTGTTCTGTGCTGACGAAGGCTTTGGCCGCAACGCCGATTGTTTTTTGTAGTTGTGCTTTGGTAAAGCTCTCAACCTACTTCTCGTTTTTCAGTGATTCATCCATTATATCCAAAGGGCAGATAACTAAGAGAGCCATTCAGCTCCAGTGTTTGCCGAGGAGATCGGGTCGCCACGGTTAATCATGATCTAATTGGGATTGTTCAGGCACTGGGTCTCAACTACAGACAGGGGATTACACTGTGATCCTCCAGTTGTTCAATACTTCAGTTGGCAGACATGGTAGCGCCAGGGATCAACTGGTCACCACTCTTAAATCAAGGGATCAACTGGTCACCACTCTTAAATCAAGGGATCAACTGGTCACCACTCTTAAATCAAGGACAATTGAAATAAAATCAGCTGCATCCGGAGACAAAGACCCACCTGTCATATTGTGTGCCGTGAGTTAAACCCGCATCCCCTTACCCTTTCCCTCGTATTTTGACCAACAGCCTGACGGACTCATTAACGCTTGTAACACGGAGCTTTGAAATTGTATTTTTACCGTCCATACCTTGTGAAGTTGGTGAGTCTGCCTTTACACAGCCCTCTGTCTCGTGTACTGCCAATAAATTCTGATACTGATGTCCCTCCATGTCAGGATGTCAAACTGTCCAGCGTCTTCTCTCTGTGTCTCCCCGTGCCTCTCTCTCCTCAAACTTTCTCGCTGTCTTACATGTTAACCTTGCTCATAACGTTCGCGATAGATCGATTTGTGATCTGGTGTTGTTATTTAGAGCCGTCGAGTTAGTGTAATCGTTAGGAGGTTGCGCTGATAATGTTGTGGGCACTGTTGGACTAGGGTACGACGCCCGCACTTGTCGTTGGCTGCGAGAAAGAAAGAAGGCCACCTTTTTCTCCGTGCATTTAGACCTATACAGATGTGATGGTTGTAACACTCCACACACCCTTAGTCAGTTTCTGCTTCGGGGCGTATTGTTTGTTTTGTGTGTGTTGATAACCGTCGACACAATCTCCATTATGTACACTTTTGCATAAACGCTTTGGAAACATGCAAATAATGCCGACGTTTCTTTACAACGCTTTCTTCACACTAATTTCTCCACCAACGTTTGTGTGTATCTTAATTTAAAAATGAAACCTGAAATTAGTTTACAAGTGTTTCCACTTTGTCCAGTGATTGTGGTATAATATAATCGTGCAAATAGACCCTTTCAGAAAACTATATTCAATTTCGCGCGCGCATGAAACAGCGAACATTGTCATTCACAACACAGTCGCGATTCTTCAAGGGCTATCTGTCAGGTTTCTCGCCATGTCTGGTACCACTAATGCCATCATCTTTTTAACGAGAACTTCCTTGAAGTGCCCTTAAAACTATCCACGCGAAACACTGAAACGGTGTTCTAATTAACAGTTGAGGCAAATGAGAGCACAACGAGGGGGGGGGGGGGGAAGAAACAGATTTCGCTGCGCAATTTCTACTCCACAAGTATTCTTCTTTTGTTTCTGTTTCCATCTCGTCATTATGTCATGTTTTGCAAGTTGATTGCTAAATCTGTCGCCATGTTTGTTGAGTTTCTGTAATCTATCATACATTGTTGAGATCTTGATCTGAACGTTCCCGGTTGATCTGATTTTGATGTGGTGCTGTTATTTAGAGCCATCAAGTTAGTATAATCGTTAGGAAGTTACCTGATAATGTTTTGAGCACTCTCGGACTAGGGTACGAAGCCTGTGCTCGTTGTTCGCTACTAGAAAGAAACAGGGCCCGCCTTTTCTCTGTGCATTCAGGCTTAGGAAAATGTGATGGTTGTAACACTTCACACACCCGTAGCCAGTTTCTGCTTCGGGACGTGTCCCCCCCTCCCTCCCTCCCCATTGATAATAACCGTGGACATAATCTCCATTATGCACACTTTTTAATAAACACTTTGACAACAAGCAAATCATGCCTACATTTCCTTAATAATGCTTTAATCACACGAATCTATGCAGCAACGTTTTTTTTTTTTTTTTTTTAAATTTTAAATGAAATCTGAAATGAGTTTACATGTGTTTCCACTTTGTCTAGTGATTGTAGTTTAGTATAATCGTGCAAATAAAGCCGTTGAGAAAACTCTTTTTCAATTTTCCGCGCGTATGAAACAGCGAACATTGTCATTCACAACACAGTCGCGGTTCTTCAAGGGCTATCTGTCAGGTTTCTCGCCATGTCTGGTACCACTAATGTCATCATCTTTTTAATGAGAACTTCCTTGAAGTGCCCTCAAAACTATCCACGCGAAACACTGAAACGGTGTTCTAAGTAAAAACTGAGACGATTTGAGAGCGTAACGAGACAAAACAGATTTCACTGAACATTTGTTTCTCCACACTTCTTTTGTTTCTGTATCTGTCTTTTCATTACGCCATGTTTTGCAAGTTGATTGTCATAACTGTCACCATGTTTGTTTTGTTTCTGATATCTATGATGAGATCTACACTAGTGTCTACGTCACAGTCGAACATTGAAGAATAGAGATCTTGACAGAACGTTCACGATAAATCGATTTTTGATGTAGTATTCTTATTTAGAGCGGAATAAAATTAGTGGAGCTGCGGTAAAGCTGTGAAAATGTAAACGCTATGAAATAAAACAAAGTAATGCAGCTTTACTTAACATAATTTTGGAAAACATAGGACATTGCGGCGACTTGCCTTCATCAGCTAACAAATGCATTCACAAAACGCAACATATAACCACTCAACGTCCTGTTTTCCGTAATTGTGTTCTGTAAAGCTGCATTACTTTGTGTTATAGAGCGGGCGAGTTAGTGTAATCGTTAGGTAGTTACGCTGATAATGCTGCGAGCACTGTCGGACGAGGGCACGACGCCCGCGCTCGTCGTTCGCTAAGAGAAGGGAAGAAGACCATCTATTTCTCCGTGCATTCAAGCCTACAAAATGTAATGCTTGTAACACTCCACATACCCTCAGCCAGTTGTAATTTCGGGCGCAGTTTTGTTTCTTTAAAACGTGCAAACAATACCCACATTTCTTTACAACGCTTACGTCACACGAATGTCTCAACTGTGACTTTAAAAAATAAATTGACAATGACATCTTGAATGAGTTTACAAGTGTTTCCACTGTGTCCAGTGATTGTGGTTTAGTATAATCGTGCAAATAGGCTCATTCAGCAATCTCGTTTGTTTAATTTCCCGCCGCATGAAACTGAACTCATTGTCATTCACAACACAGTCCTGGTTCGTCAAGGGCTATCTGTAAGATTTCTAGCCATGTCTGGTACCACTAATGCCATCAATTAAAAAAAAAATAAAGGAAAACCAGAACTTCCTTTAAGCGCCTTTAAAAGCATCTACGGCAACCACTGAAAGGGTGTTCTAATTACAGCTTGAGACAAATGAGAGCCATACAACGCAGATTTCATCGAGCGATTATTTCTCCTCGTGTATTCTTCTTACGTTCCTGTCCTGTCATTATGCAATGCATTGCAATTTGCCGACAAATTCTCACCATGTTTATTGTGTTTCTGCGACCTACGATGTGATTTACATCAGTTGCTGTGTCACAATCATACATTATAGAGTTCTTGATGAGAACGTTCACGATTGATCGGTTTTTGATGTAGTGTCTATTTTTACTCATACTATTCCGTGCACGATGGGGAAGCGATGGCGCAGTAGTTATCACATTTGACTACTGGCATGGGGCTCATGTCTTCTAATCGGCTTTAAAGTGTGGATTACTTTAGCGGCCTAGTCTCTTAGGCTGACTGGGGAGGGGGGAGGGCTTTCATGGTGTAGTGATCAAACCTTCTGTCTCGCGTTCTGACAGTTGTGGGGTCGTTATGGACCTGTGCCGTTCTGCCCACAAGTGAAACCTTTCCGGAGACTTGGGCGATGTGTGTGTGTGTGTGTGTGTGTGTGTGTGTGTGTGTGTGTGTGTGTGCGCGCGCGTGCGTGCGTGTAAGTGTGCATGTGGGAATGAATATGTGGGCATGTGTGATTGTGTGTGTCTGTATGTATGTGTGTGTATGTGTGTGTGTGTGTGTGTGTGTGTGTGTGTGTGTGTGTGTGTGTCAACGTTGATGCCACGCAGTTCGGACTTTGTTTTCTCAGCACGCAGCTAGTCGAATTCGAACAACTAGAGCAAAATGACCTCGGCGGACCACTGACCACTAACACTGCCAAATGACCTCGGTGGACCACTAACCACTAACACTGGCAAAATGACCTCGGTGGACCACTAACCACTAGCAATGGCAAACGACCTCGGTGGACGACACTGGATCGAAAGGCTCATTGTGGGACCAGGAGGCCACATCAATAAAAAAAAAAGGGAAGGGAGTAATTACTAAGGAACTACAAACATTCAGTAATCTGTGCCTGAGCAGAACAGTGAGAATAGAATGCTTATCTGAATTGTTGTTTCGGTTGTATAGGCCAACCTAATCTGGACATATGTAATGGAACAGTCATCGAGTGTTAGCAAACAACCTGTGCTGCTGAGTTTCAGTCCTGCCCTTTCACTTTCAGCGTGGACAATGTCTATGACAACTCATGTTCGTGTCTGGCTTGAAGCCATGTGTCATCAGCATGACACAGATGATGCATATTGTGTCTCCCAGCTGTCACATCCGTAGTCTAGGAGTTATCGTTCTGAGTAAGTCTTCATGAGTGTTATAGCACTTCCAAAACCATTCATGGCCAGCAAGTGTATTACCCAATACTAATAAATACAGAAGTAACAACCGTTTTAACGTTACAGTTAAACGTGATATTTAATAACCTTTCTCTACAGCAGAAACCTGCCGAACCTGTAGTCATGGGGTCAATCCGCCACGCGGCGGATTCCTGTTGTACAAATTCACCTCGGCTTCCAAGTCTACCCAGAAAAAAATACGTGAAATTAAGTATGTTAGGAAGTAAAAGCCACTGATGCGATTATGACCACACACACTGATTAGTTTATACAAATACGGGTCAAACACCATATATCCAATGCGCTGTATAGCCTGTAAAATGGTTCCTTTATTATTTTTTGTTTAAAACCTCAGAGTAAATATATTGAAAACAACCGGACGTAGATATATACATAAACAAGCCCGCGGGCACTCAGGAAGAAAGTTAAAGAAGTGAAATATGGTGTTGAAGTCAATAAAAACATGGGAGAAAATAGAGCCATACAAATTAATTGTGAAGGATTTAATCTTGGTATTGTAAATTACAGGTTATCGCTGTGATCTCACATTTCTCCAAATGTTAAATTTCCCTTATTAAACTCTAAAGACAAACCTGAATGCCAATTAATTGCTTCCCGCCTTCTTGTTAAGTGCCACGATTCGGTAGTGGGATTCTGGAATTACCGACCAGGAAAACGGTTTTGGTATTCTCTTTGAAAGACGTGGCTTGTAGCGGGGTAATTAAAGAATTCCAATTTTGAAATTTATAATGTCCCAAGAAGAGACATTTCTAAAGTCGTTCTAACACAGAAAAACAGGATGGGAACAACTGGTTCTATTGGTTTTACAGACAAGACCTAGCGCCAGAGTGTCTAGAACTGGCATTGGCTGTCTGATGCGGTGATCAGAACCGTTGAATTATACTAGAAGCTCTCGGACAAGCACTGTTTGTTTCAAAGCTCGTCACAGCTCGTCTTGGAATTAACGCATTTTTCTGACACGAGCTCGGCGTTCTTGAAAGATCTGAATAATCATAATGAGATGAGGGGTTGACTCGAGCGGGTTGCAGAAAATTGCTCGGGGTAAAATTGCCTTCATGACTCACCATGGTTGTGATTTAAATTAAACATCTGCTTTAATACGGGTGGTTACTGTGGGTGAGTTGTTACGTTGTAAAGTTGCAGTTATGTGTTTGTCATTTTACACTGAAAAATACATGATTATGGGATTTGTGATGTAAAGTATGTGGCTGACATAATATACTTACACACATACACACACTCACACATACTCGCAATCACAAACACACACTCACACACACACACACACACACACACACACACACACACACACACAGAAACACAAACACACATTTACATTTGTTTCTTCTGTCACATAACTGTTGGGGCCTGAGATAACTAGCTTCTTCTGTCACATAACTATTGAAGCCTCAGATAACTATATTTTTCTGTCACATAACTATTGAAGCTTCAGATAACTATATTTTTCTGTCACATGATGGAGTCTGTGATAATTTTGCTCGTCTGTCACATAACTGTCGGATTATGCGACAACTATCCTCTTATGTCACATAATTGTTGGAGTATGGGATAACTATGCTTTTCTGTTACGTAACTGTTAGACTAGGGGATAACTATCCTCTTCTGTGACAAAACTGTATGAGTAGGGGATAACTATTCTCTTCTGTCACAAAACTGTTGGAGTAGGGGATAACTATCCTCTTCTGTCACATAACTTCCAGAGCGTGAGATAACTATCTTCTTCTGTCACATAACTGTTGGAGTATGGGATAACTATCCTCTTCTGTCACAAAACTGTTGGAGTAGGGGATTACTATTATCTTCTGTCACAAAACTGTTGGAGTATGGGATAACTATCCTCTTCTGTCACATAACTTCCGATGCGTGAGATAACTATCCTCTTCTGTCACATAACTTCCGGAGCGTGAGATAACTATCCTGTTCTGTCACATAACTGTTGGAGTCTGAGACATCCATCTTCTTCTATGACATAGCTCTTCAAGCTATGAGTTAACCATCTTTTTCTAACATATACGAGTAACCTCTGGAATCTAAGATAACAATTTTACTGTATCACATAACTTCCGGAGCATGAGCTAACTACCCTCTTCTGCTACATAACGGTTAGAGGATGTGATAAATATCTTCTTCTATCACATAACTGTTGGAGCCAGGGATAACCTTCATCTTCTATCACATAATATCGAACATGAGTCGTCGGCGTGTCATTGTGAGTGTAATTGTACTCAAATTTCCACTGCCTCCTGTCTCCAGCAATGCGTATATGAGATATTGCTGTAGCCTGGTCCATTCAAAAATGTCATCAGACCATAATTTCTTCTCTCTGTCACTTTGCCATTTGCTGTGACTTCTGCCGTGTGTCTGTGGGGTAGTTACTGAAGATATAGGGAAATGAATCCCCAGATCCTAACAGCCAACTGTATAAGAAACTTGAAATGCCCAATAAGACTTTCTAGGGGTATATGCTAATTATACAGTGATGTTTCCTAACAGAGGCTAATAGAGCACTGGCAATTTACCGAACCTTCGAGAGGATAGCACTCACTCTTTGTAAACCAGGGGTCAGTGTGATTACCCAGCCCACACTCAGCTCCATCGTAATGTTGTCCCTTGACAAATATTATCAATGAGAACACACATGAACGGACTTAAACACCAAATAACAAATAAATAAACAACTCTTAAATTCAACAGATAACATTATATTGGAATAACCCGATGAAAGGGGAAATTGTGTGTATGTTCATGTGACATGACATAATAATATACAAACTCAATAAAACAAAGGACAATAACATATCAATAAAAGATATGGCAGTTATATCTAATTAATTAAATACCAGTCCAGAGGTTGTCCTTCTGAAGGAATTAAATCAACATCTTCCTAGCTCCATTGAGATGCTAAAGGTTTTCTAGATCCCACGGGGAAAGTTCATAGTTTAACGTAAACGAAGTGAAAGTCCAAGATTAAATTAAACGGAGTGAAAGTCCATTATTAAATAAACACTGGAAAACGTCCAAGTTCTTAAATAACACCGGAGAACAGTCCACTATTAAATAACACTGGAGAACAGTCCACTATTAAATAACACTGGAGAACAGTCCATTATTAAACCATAGGGGCAAATGTTCACTCGTAAACCTCCGGGGGCGAATGTTCATTCTTAACACACAGGGGTGCGAGTGTTCCTTTCCATATAGGAGTATTAATGTTTATTCCTATGTAGGAGTCATGGATGAAATTACTGGGTTCATAATCCTGCGGGTGTTGGCATGGGGAAAATCTGAAGCGGTAATAAAAGATACCTAGCTGCGTTTATCATGCTGGGGTTGATGTTCGAACAATAGAGAGGCCAGTGATGATTAAGGGAAAATCACTCTTCCCGCATTGGAAAGGTATTCTCCTCCTCCTGCCTTGAGGACTATGACCCTCATGTTGTCATTCATCATCATTTATGAAAATACCCCATTTTCTGCGCAATGAAGAAATTGTCAACTCAATGAAGAAATTTTCAGCCCAATGAAGAAATTTTCAGCACAATGAAGAAACCACCGTTTCCTGTAGATGATATGTTCCAAACAATATAGCCATACCCACAGAAACAAGTGAAAATGAAAATGGAAAAAGACGAAAAGGGAAAGAAATAGAAAGCGACAGACAGGGTGCGAGAGAGAGAGAGAGAGAGAGAGAGAGAGAGAGAGAGAGAGAGAGAGAGAGAGAGAGAGAGAGAGAGAGAGAGAGAGAGAGAGAGAGAGAGAAGGTTAAGTGATTATGCCACAAGGGTGGGTCACTTAGATCTGGCCCCATCACCTCAACATCTGATGCAGTCCATCCTCCCTATATTGACATGATATGTCTCTCTCACTCCTGCCTTATGGGGGAGAATCATTCTCATGCTCTACAAACTATGCCTCTGAGAATATCTTTTGGCCATCAGCAAGAGTGATGTCCTTTCTTCGTCGTGGCATTTATTCTCTTCTCCCGTATAAGTGTATAGTCAACCTCACATTATATTTATAAGGTAACACATCATCATAGTCATACGTTTATAATGAACTCATTATTGATTCTTTATGCATGAATACCCATACAGAAAAAGATAGTCTCCTCTGACCATCAAGACAAAGAGAGTTCTAATTATTTTACTCTATGTTGTATGACATCTGCAGTAAGTACCTGACGAGATGCAGCGAAATATCCCAGGCAATAAATCGTACTATGTATGGTTTGTGTCTTCGTTATTCAAATTCACTACGGGAAAATAAAATAAGTAATATTCTAGAAAGTAGAAAGGTAGATCTGTTAACAGTCATTATTTACCCCTGAGGACTGAATAACTAGAAAATAGGAATATCATTCTTTACAAAGGGTATGAACTGACCTGAAAGACATCTCTTCACTATCTCCCTAAGTCGAAGAAAATGCACTTAATTCTTGGAGGATTTTCTTTAGATAAGAACAAAGAAAACTCTAATATAATGTTAGATATACTAGTCTTAAGGTTACTATGGTCTTTAACTTACCCCAAAACCATCATGAATCTAAAATACACAACAACAGCCAACTGGTCAACATGTCTTGTTCTGTCAAAGCATTTCAGACGATTGCGCCTCGACATACAACTTCTTCCGGCAATTTTTGAGCTCCCCTAATAACATATATTATGATAATAAGAAGTACTCTTGCCGCATCCAATGGTAAAGATAGATTTTCCCGCGGAAATGACATCACTATGATTGGGGGTAGAGGGTGTGATGTTCCGGGAATTGGGAGGTAGATGGGGTGTAATGATGACGGTTCAGGTTTTGCAGAAACAAATGGGGAATAATCTTAAACAAAGGGGAATAATTTTCCCTGTTGTCACCCTGTCTTTGCCGATGATCAAACGCCAGATATTCGTTTTCACAGCTATTTTAAGCTGTTGTTTACAACTCTAGTCGTTGCCAATTTTCTACAAGGTGAAGGGGGGAGGTGGACCAATGTTAAAGTTAAAAATCGCAGATGTGGTTGTCTTGGGTACCCTTTAACACTGAAGGATTTGCCTCTGTGTATCTTTGCTGTGTTTCGGGATTTATAAGGGGCTGGACAGGAAATGTCACAGTGTCTCTATATGTAACGTGTGTTGTTACACGTACCATGTGTCTTTATTTGTAATGTATGTTCTTACCTTTATCGAGTGTCTGTCCCTACGCGAATTGTCTTTATCTATACTGCATGGCTGTCCTGTCACCGTTAGTCATTACCTATACCGCATAGTTATCCTTTCACTGTTTGTCTTTACCTATACCGCAAGACTGTCCTTTCATCGTTTGTCTTTATCTATATTGCGTATCTTTACCTATACCACGTGTCTCTGCGTACAGTGTGTTTTTACATATAGTGTGTGCCTTTATGTAAAGTGTGTATTCGCGTACACTGTGAGACTTTATGTACACTGTTTGTCTTTACGTACAGTGTGGGTCTTTGCGTGTAGTATGTCTTTATGTACAGCGAGTGTCTTTACGTATACAATGTATCTTTACAAAAAACAACAATAACGATAATAAGTATCTTTGAGAGTTGTACATGGTTTGAATAGGATCACTTAAAGTGCACACGGATAATTCCATAAGTGATCCAGTATCTCTCCTCCTCACCCCCCCCCCTTTCCCCAGATAACATAAGGTGAGTCTCAGGACAGTGCATGAAATTCCATAACACTGGCGAGAATCCAAAGCATACCACAATCACACATGTTATACATTTGTTTGGTTAATTTTCGTTATATAGAAATTTTATCTGGGCAGCGGCCTATTGGCGGTTCGAATTGCAACTGCTAGAGAAAAGGAAACGTTGCCAAACACCGTCAGCTTTCGGTAACTGTGGCAGAGGGCAGATTGCTGCGCAAGCAGGCAGTGAACACGTGATCAGGGCACATGCCTACAATTCCAGCTACAGTACTAATTGAGGACAACAGTTATCAAAGAACACAATTACTTCTGGCTAAAAATTCATGAGCTGGGATAGTGTAACAATTTACTGGCTTATGGGCATTGTGTAGTGGAAGCTGTGAGAATATGTCAGTGCTAGCCGCCGGGCAGACAGCCGACTAAGTGTTTTATGACAACTAGCACTCACTTGATTTGTTGTGTTTTTCAATCAATCAGGCGGCTCCTCCACAACTAAGGTTGGCTGCAATGAATCTCCAACACTGTCTGTCTATCAATCTGACTGTACATTCTGTCAGATCTCTGTTCGTCCATCTCTTGGTGTTATCTTCCCTCTTGCATCGTTGTCTACCTATTGCTCGCTTGCCTTCAACCTTATCCTGCAGTATGGTTTTTATAAGAATGTTATGTCTTTTAACGTGGACGAAAAATCTCAATTGCCTCTTTTTTATTTCTGTCATCAAGACTATTTTCATTAGCCGTGTTTTACAAGAACAGCTATATTTGATTGTTTTTGTTTACGTGTAATACTACACATTCTTCTGTATATCCACATCTCCAGGGCCTTCATTGGACTTTCTAATTGCTTGTTCATTTTCCAGTCTTCTGCACCATATATTAGTGTTGAATATACATAAAATTTGAAATTATAATTTTAATGCGTTGTTAATCTCTCTAGATATTAATACTGATTTCATGCTGTTGAAAGCATTGTTTGCCATTCCTATTCTATTCTTGATTTCAGTGTAACTTCTGCCATCATATATTATTACATGTCCAAGATAAGAGAAACTTGTTACTTGTTCTAGTATCTCTTGTTCCACTAGCTTTTTAACACTTGCTCGCTTTCTGCTAGTAACACTGTATCGTCAGCATACCTAAGATTGTTTATGATTCTTCCATTGATGTCAAGTCCAGGTATTTCGACTTGTTTAAAATTATTTCTGTGTATAAGCTGAAAAGGCTTGGGGACAGCACACATCCCTGCCGAACTCCTCTTTTTATCTCTATGGGCGACGAATAATTATTTCCGTGTCTAATAGACGCCACTTGTTCCTAGTACAAGTTATTAAAGTCTGATGTCCTTTCCGTCTATTTCTATACCTTGAAGGCATAAAAGTGGACACTAGTTAGTTAGTTAGTTAGTCGACAGATCATCCTCATTGCACATCGAACCATTCAGTCCATAAGTGCTCGGATCCCCTCCTCAGCAAATCCCGCAGCGTGTAGCGGCTAACGACGCCAGTTCTGTGTTGGTTTATCAATCTTCTTTTGGCTTCCTGCGTAGTGTTCTTGTTTGGCCACACCTCTTTTAATTTGCTGCTCTCGCAGTCTGGCCATTGTTGTAGATTCACAGTCATCACTTGGTTCTCGCAAAAGTCTTACTTCTCGTAGAGCATTCAGAATGTCGGCCTGGTCCACGCTTGTACTCCAGCCTCAACAGCAGCCGGATTTTCTTGTCTGCATTTTCTGTCAAGTTGGATGCAAACTGAAAAGGATGTGCAGAAGTCTGTTGGCACTTGCACCCACTCCTCGCCAGGTTCTAAGTCCTCAAGTGAACACACCTGTTGAAGAATGTCTTCGGCTTGACCCATCCACGACCGTCCTCTTTTTAACCTGCTGCCCTTCACCTTCCTAATTTCACTATGCAGTGGATGTTGTGTGTTTGCGTTAATTCTGAGGTAGGCGCGTGCCCTGCAATCTTGTATTCTCTCTTCAATGGTTGGAAACCCAAGAAGGTAGCGCATCGCCCTGCATGCTGTATCTCTTGTACATCCAAGAATAATGCGCATAGCTTCATTCTGTATCCTTTCCATCCGTTCTATCTGCTTATGGCTGAGAGTCAGGATTGCCATTGCATACTCCAAAACAGACATGACCAACCCCTCGTACAGAAGACATAGATGGCGCTGCTCACAGTTTGCTGCCGCCATCACCCGCATCGCTGCCAAACCCCGCTTGGCCTTTGTTATCACCTGGTCTATGTGCACATTATAAGCAAGGCTTCGATCAAACCTTATCCCCAGGTAATTCATTGCCTGCGTTCTTTCCACCGTCTCTGAACACAGTATTACAGTTGGTGTTGGAGTGTTGACAATATGATTATTCAACGAGAACCAAGTCACTGTTGCCTTTGTTGGGTTGACCATTGCCCCAGCTTCATCACACCAAGTACTTATGCGATTGAGTTCGGTTTGTAGTTCCACAGCAACCTCCTCTCTATCCTTCCCCTGACGATACACTAAAACATCATCGGCATATGACAATGTCCTGCCAGGTCCAGTGATCTGCTCACTGGTGATTCTCACTGTGTAGGCGTTGAACAGTACCGGAGATAATGGTGATCCCTGTGGTAGGCCAGGATATATTGTTGTTGGTTCCGAAGTCCAACTGCCACATCTAAAAACTACTTTCCGTTGGAAGAGGGCTGCAGCGATCCAACTAAGGAGGAATGGACTTATGTTTAGTTCGAGAAGCTGAACCATTAAAAAATCCAGTGGTACTCTGTTGTATGCGTCCTCAAGATCAATCGCTGCAGCAACGGTTTCAGTGCCTGAGTGGAAACCTTCATAGACATCATGGGCAAAGACTGCTGCATTGGTCCAGGTTTCCCTTTTTGGGCGGTACCCACCCAGGGTGGGTGGGAAAACACCTTGCCTCTCTAGTTGGCTTGATATTTTCCTGGCAATTACCTTCTCCAGCAGCTTGCCTATTGTATTCTGCATGGTTATAATTCGATATCCCTGAATTTTTTGGTGGTCTTTGTCAGGCCTTCGGCAAGGGAATCAGATAGCTGTGTAACCATTCCTCCTTGATGCTAGCACTCCCTATACTGTTGTTGTACATGTCTGCTAGTTTCTCTAGCTCATTGTCGGTACACCTATTAATGTCGTCGTATCTTATGCCATCAGGACCTGGAGAACTTTTTTGATCGTCGAAGCACAGCCTTGATTTCTTTCACTGTCACTGTGTCTTCATCCGAAGTGTCCTGGGCCTTGCATCTGTCTGAGGTGACCTCCTTGGCCAGATTTCGGCCTCCCATGTCTGTCTGGTTGCTTTGCTCGAGGTAGCGTTCAAAAAGGGCTTTGCCCTTGTCCTCGTCAGTCCTCTGCCAGATGAGGTCAGCACCTTGGAAGTCAGAAATGCTCTTATTCTTGACTACACCACTCATGCTTTTATGTAGTCGCCAGAACAATTTCAGTGACTTGTCTGTGCTTACTCTTTGACACACCTCTGCCCATTTTTCGCTTTTAACAACCTTGACCAAAAGTGGACACTACCAGAATCAAAGCAATTAATGAGTATTCGTATGCACACGTATTATTGAGGGGTATCTTTCAGATCAGGATTTGACATACTAATGACTAATTCCACGTATATATTGTAAAGATGACGTCATCACAACGGTTGCGTTATGAATTATTTGTAATACAACTGCACCAGATAGTGTAACAACAATATATTGCCGATATGTGGTAATTTAACAGCGATTTCTGTTGTCAATCTTGTCACTTAAGTGTCGTGATTACAAACGCAAAATTAATAGCTAGTGCAGATTGATGTGCCGAATGTGAATGTAATATTTTCAGCCAAATTCTAGCTTACTGAGTGGGTAATATCCCATCTGGAAACTTCTTCTCTGAACTGGTGTTTCTTGTGATTAACTCTAGGAAGGTGAGAGACAGTGTAGTGACATCGAATCATCTTACATTAGGAAACCCCAACTTAACATCAACTACTCTCTCTCTCTCTCTCTCTCTCTCTCTCTCTCTCTCTCTCTCGCTCTCTCTCTCTCTCGTTAAGTGTGGGTTGGGGGATGTGTGTGTAATGGGTGTGGGGATGAGTGTGGGGAGGGGGAGGGGGGAGGTGTCTGTGAATGGGATATGTCTGTGTGGGTGGGAGTGTGTGAGTGTGGATGGGGTAAATGTGAGTGGGTGGAGGATGTGTGTGTGGGTGGTGAGTATGTTTGTAGGTGGGGGATGTGTGGGTGGGTGGGGAGATGTGTGTGTGGGTGAGAGATGTGTGGGCGGGGATGTGTATGGGGAATGCATGTGGGGGATGTGTGTGTGTGGGGGGAATGTTTTATGGGTGGAGTTTTGTGTGGGAGGGGAGATGTGTGAGAGGTGTGGGATGTCCAGGTGGATGAAAGATGTATGTGAGGATGGAGGATGTGTGTTTGGCTGGGTGGTTGGGGTGTGTGTGGGTGGGAGGGTAGATGAGAGATGCATGTGTTGATGGGCGAGTGGGTGATATGTGGGTGTGAGTGGTTGATGGATGAGTACGTGAGTGGGTAGATGTGTGTGAGAGATGAGTGTATGGGTGGTGGGTGTGTGTGTGGGAAGATGTGTGTAAGCGGCGGATGTGTGTGGTGGGGTATATGTGGATGGTGGGGTGTGTGTGGGTGGGAGGTGTGTGTTTTTGAGTGTTTATGGGTGGGGGATATGTGTGGGCAGGTGGGGAGATGTGTTTGTGGGTGGGGATGTGTGTATAGGTGGGGGATGTTTAGTTGAGAGGTGGCGGATATTGGGTGGGTGAGTGGGTGAGTGGGTGTAGGTTGGCTGATGTGTGTGTGGGTGGGTGAGGAGAATTGTGAGGGTGCTAAATGTGTGTGTGGATAGGTGCGGGATGTTTGGGTTGGCGGGGGTATGTAGGGTTTGGTTTTGTGATGTGTGTTATGCTGGGTGGTTGCGGGTATGTGGGTGGGTGGTGGAGAATATGTGGGTGGGTGTGTGCGTGTCTGTTATGGGATGGGTGGGGTGGGGAAATGTGCGTGGGTGGGGGATCAGTGGGTGGGTAGCGGCATGTATGTTGCCTTGGTCTGTGTGAGCGCGTGGAGGTATGTGTGGGTGGCTGCGGGATGTGTGGGTGGCTGCGGGATGTGAGGGTATATGGGGGATGTGTCTCACAACATTGCAATATGCACTGTTTATGTTCACAACTTTCATATGACAATGCTTTTTTTCCCCCCATGTGAATGTATCATGCGTAATATGCATTGTTTATGCTTACAAAATCCATTTGACAATGTTTTTTCCCTATGTAAATGTAACGTGCACATTTGATGAATGAAAGATGAGTGATTGAAAGGGCCGAATGTAGGACGGGCCTGCGTGCCCAATTTGTTACCCTTTTAAAATAAAGTTCGTTCGTTCGTTCGTTCGTTCTCTCTCTCTCTCCCTCTCTCTTTCTCTCTCTCTCTCTCTCTCTCTCTCTCTCTCTCTCTCTCTCTCTCTCTCTCTCTCTCTCTCTCTCTCTCTCTCTCTCACCTCTTATTGCAACAATAATGCAGTACTTGAGCAGGAACTATTCATAGCAAAATGACCCATTCTAACTGAGGAATCATCACATTTTAACTGTCTCCCTACATAATGTGATACGAAAAGGTGGATCAAATCTCAGCCCTTGATGACATTAAACGAATGTGCTACTACTCTACCGCGTGGATGTCCGGCTGATGTAACATCATGTTAATAAACTAGCTGTTGAGAGCAGTCAGCAAGACAATTGCAGTTATCTGCAACAAGATCAAAACAACAACGTGAAAACAGTGACACAAGAAAGTGGACAACATGACAATTATAACTATTACCAACATTTGCTGACAGAATGCCCCCCCCCCCCCCCCCAAAAAAAAAAAAATAAAAATAAAAAAAAAATAAATAAATATAGCAACAGGCAAAAATGTTGAACAAAGAAGCAATAGGCAACTATAATAAAACAGCAGTCTGAACGAAGTGACCAAAGAAAACGGCCACACGACAATTACAATCGTTGCTGAAATTGTATGAAACAATGGGCACACATACACATGCAAAGAAAAAAAAAACAGAAAGAAATAGTAACAGTTTGCAGCAACTTCAAACAACGCAGCAACATGATCGAAGTGAATCAAAAAATTAAAATGTTTGTATACATCTGAAGCAAATCACATAACATAAAACATGCAACAATGTCAAGCAACACAGCAACAAGTAACAATGTAATAAAAGAATAGCTGCAGATTGAACTAAGTGAGTCCAGACAGTGATGAGCGAGACATTTATAACAATCTGTTTCCAAAGTCTGGTGCAACACATCACAGCTGTAATATGAAAGAACTGAGTCGCAAAAGTTAATAGCAAAATTATTACAACTATCTTGTTCTCAAGTCGGATGTAACATTCTCAGTGCAGCAAAATGAATAACATAAATGAAAAAAAAGTCAACTATAGTTATTTGTTTCCAAAGTCCCACGCAACAATCTATTTCCAAAGACTCATGTCACAATCTATTTCCAAAGTCTCATGCAACAATATATTTCCAAAGTCTCATGCAACAATCTATTTCCAAAGTCTCATGCAACAATATATTTCCAAAGTCTCATTCAACAATCTATTTCCAAAGTCTCATGCAACAATTTATTTCCAAAGTCTCATGCAACAATCTATTTCCAAAGTCTCATTTAACAATCTATTTCCAAAGTCTCATGCAACAATCTATTTCCAAAGTCTCATTCAACAATCTATTTCCAAAGGCTCATGTCACAATCTCACAGCAGCTATATCAACAACTATAATGAAAACAAGACAATTACAACAATCTATTTCCAAAGTCTCATGTAACAATATATTTCCAAAGTCTCATGCAACAATCTATCTCCAAAATCTCATGCAACAATCTATCTCCAAAGTCTCATACAACAATATATTTCCAAAGTCTCATTCAACAATCTATTTCCAAAGTCTCATGCAAGAATCTATCTCCAAAGTCTCATGCAACAATATATTCCCAAAGTCTCATGTAACAATATATTTCCAAAGTCTCATGTAACAATATATTTCCAAAGTCTCATTCAACAATCTATCTCCAAAGTCTCATGCAACAATATATTTCCAAAGTCTCATTCAACAATCTATTTCCAAAGTCTCATGCAAGAATCTATCTCCAAAGTCTCATGCAACAATATATTCCCAAAGTCTCATGCAACAATCTATCTCCAAAGTCTCATGCAACAATATATTTCCAAAGTCTCATTCAACAATCTATTTCCAAAGTCTCATGTAACAATATATTTCCAAAGTCTCATGTAACAATATATTTCCAAAGTCTCATGTAACAATATATTTCCAAAGTCTCATGTAACAATATATTTCCAAAGTCTCATTCAACAATCTATTTCCAAAGTCTCATGCAACAATCTATCTCCAAAGTCTCATGTAACAATATATTTCCAAAGTCTCATTCAACAATCTTTTTCAAAAGTCTCATGTAACAATATATTTCCAAAATCTCATGCAACAATCTATCTCCAAAGTCTCATTCAACAATCTATTTCCAAAGTCTCATGCAACAATCTATCTCCAAAGTCTCATGTCACAATCTCACAGCAGCAATATCAACAACTAGAATGAAAACAAGACAATAACAACAATCTATTTCCGACGTCTCACGCAACAATCTCAAAGAGTAGCAACAAGATCAAACTGGTTCATGAAAGCGGGACGTTTTAAATATGTCCGAAGACTGGCAACAGGATTCAGGACAAAAAGATTTAAAAAAAAAAAAAACGCTGCCGTAAAGATTGGGTCATGTATGGTTAGTTTTCAGGGAACGTCTTCATTTGGTCATATCGAGTTATCAGCCCCTGCAACTGTCACGAACCTGTAGTGGCGATTGCTTTCTCCAAGTGAGTCATCGTTTCACAAACTGTTTTAATTGGATGATCGTCGAAGCAAATCTTAACGCACTCCAGTCTCATGATGTCCCTTTCTCTCACTCCACATTCCTATTCCCCAGGCCCAGCGGTTGAATATTAAAAACTCCGGGTTGTCTAGAGAGTGTTCAGTTATTGGAATGATAGCTTTGGCACTGCTGAATGTAATTAACACGTCATCCTCCCCCTTCTCCCTTTCTCCTTGTCAATGTCTTGTTTATAAACTGGACATTTGAGATCCTATTCCCCCAACTTTTTGTATGAGAATACAAGGGGTAATCGTACGGACCGATGAGAAGAAATGTTCTGATAACGATAACGAAATAGAAGAACATATTGTCTCATATCACCCGCATCAGCTCTTGTACTCAACTATGTATTCTTCGTATTCTTCTTCTTCTTCGTCTGGGAGTCTCCGTAATGAACTGGTTAAGCGGATTGCCTCGGGCTACGAAGGTTGTGGGTTCGATTACGAGATATGTCGCTTGGTCAACGAGTGCAGTTTTTCTCGTAGACACTTCAGGTGGTCGCTGGAGCTACGGAATTCGTGCTCTGTGCAACATGGGTGCAGGTGGTGGATGAAGATGGAGAGCAGCCGACAGATAGTTGTAGGTTATGGTCTCCACCTTCACGACGGTAGGCAGAGGATCTCTTTTTTGAGGAGACAATGACTACGGTCACTGACCAGTATGGTCACTGCTAGGAAGGAATGCAATCGCAAACTACCTTCTTTACAGATGCCAAGAAAATCATGT
The DNA here is from genome assembly GCA_963921405.1 of Cepaea hortensis. Lineage (NCBI taxonomy): Eukaryota > Metazoa > Mollusca > Gastropoda > Stylommatophora > Helicidae > Cepaea > Cepaea hortensis. The sequence goes on along the minus strand of OY992894.1, from coordinate 50,614,222 downwards.
TGTGTGGACTCATCGATAATCAGAGAAACGGCGTAAATGGGTGCTCCATAGGAGCAGCCTCGCCAGGTAGGGATAGTCATGCGTACCAGATTACTCCAGACCGTCAACAGGCTACTAGGTGCAAAAGATTAATATAATTGAAAGTAGGAACTTGGAATGTTAGAACATTGAATGCAGATGGAAAATTAGAAAACATCAAAAAAGAAATGGACAGAGAGAAGATTAACATATTAGGAATATCGGAAGCGAGATGGAAAAGAGCAGGGATAAAGACAGGAGAGGATTGTAAGATTATTTACTCTGGGGGAGAAGAACAGCAAAGAGGTGTAGCCATTATATTAGATAAGCAAACATCAAATTCTGTCAAAGGATATCGGGCTGTGTCAGACAGAGTTCTATTAGTAAAATTAAACGGAAGACCTTTTAAAATAAATGACATTCAAGTATATGCCCCAACATGTGAATGCAGTGAAGAAAGTATAGAGGAATTTTATAATGACATAGAGTCTGCTTTGAAGAACTGTGAAAAATCAGAAATAAATATCATAATGGGTGATTTCAACGCAAAAATAAGAAAGCAAAGTGATGGATGCTGTATAGGCAACCATGGTTCGGGAGAGAGAAATGAAAGAGGATACAGACTTGTAGAATGGGCAAAAGAACAAGAAATGGTTGTAGGAAAACCTGGTTTAAACAGCATCTTAGAAGATTATGGACATGGAGGAGTCCAGACAGCAGGATTAAAAACGAGATAGATTACATCCTGATTAGCAAAAGGTTTCGAAATGCGTTAACAGTCTTAAAAACAGTTCCAAATGCAGACTGTTACAGTGATCACATATTAATTATAGGCACATTGAGGGTAAAGTTAAAGAAAGTCAAGTATACAGCAGGAAACCCTAAATATGACTTGTGCAAATTGAAAACTGACAAAGAAATACGAGATAATTTTAACATAGAAGTAAAGAACAAATTTGATGTATTGTCTGATCTAGAGATCCTATTTCAAGATGTAGATGATCAATGGGAAATACTGAAGAATTCAATCAGTTGTGCAGCAGAAAAAAAAAAATATTCCAAAAGTAAAGAAAGTGGGCCGTAAGACATGGATGACTGAAGAGATTTTACAACTAATGGAAACAAGAAGACAGAACAAAAATAATCCTGCCAAATATGAAAAAATTCACAGAAAAGTCAGAACCTTATGTAAGGAGGCAAAAGAAACATGGCTTGAGAAAAATTGCAGAGAAACTGAAAAACAACACAACAGTAGAAATGCGAAACTAATGCACAAAAGAATTTAGGAGCTTACTAATCAAAGAACACGTACATCAGCAGGCTGCCTAAAGACAAAAGATAGAAGAGTCATAATAGAAAAAGATCAGATCTTACATGTATGGTCAGATTACGTGAAAAACCTTTATGACGATAACAGAGACGAACAGTATGATGTTCAAAATAATAATGAAGGACCAGCAATTTTGAAGATAGAGGTTCAGAATGCTCTTAACCATATGAAATCTGGCAAGACCCCCGGTTCAGACAGCGTCACAACAGAAATGATTAATGCTTTAGAAGAATATGGAATAGATAAAGTTATCAGTCTGCTTAATACAATATATGATACTGGAAATATACCTCAGGAGTTATGTAATTCTGTATTTATTGCAATCCCAAAGAAATCAGGAGCCTTGGAATATGATCAACATCGAACAATTAGTATAAGGAGTCACATCACGAAGATTTTGCTAGGAATTATCATGCAAAGAGTTAGGAGGAAAATACAACCTGAAATAGGAGAAGAACAATGTGGGTTTGTAGAAGGCAAGGGTACAGTAAATGCCGTGTATGTACTGAGAACCGTAATCGAACGTTCTATAGAAGTAAACAAAGATCTACATCTTTGCTTTATTGACTATACAAAGGCTTTCGATAAAGTGAGACATGTCAACATGATAAGTATGCTTGAAGATCTACAAATTGATGGAAAAGACCTTAGACTTGTAAAAAACATATATTGGAAACAACAAGCTGCCATAAGAGTTGATAATGAAGTAAGCCAAAATCAGCCTATTAAGAGAGGTGTGAGACAGGGATGTGTAATGTCTCCAGATCTGTTTTCCCTGTACAGTGAAAGTATTTTCAGAAATATTGAAGATATGGAAGGAATCAACATTGGGGGACGATGCATCAATAACATTAGATATGCAGATGATACAGTCTTGATTGCAGACAATGAACAGGACCCGCAAAATTTAGTAGATGCGGTTGTTACACACAGTGAACAACTAGGGTTAGAATTAAATTGTAAAAAGACACAGATTATGGTCGTCACTAGGAAGAACAAAATACCACAATGTAATATACAAGTAAATGGGAATATTCTTCAACAAGTGAATAGGTACAATTATCTCGTAACAGTAATACCATCTGATGGAAGATGCCTTGAAGAGATTAGAAGAAGAATCGCCATGGCAAAAGTAGCCTTTAGCAAGATGAAAAACATACTGACCAATAAAAAGATGTCAATTGAAACGAGAAAAAGAATGTTGATATGCTACATAGAACCTGTACTTTTATATGGATGTGAAGCGTGGACAATGAGCAGTCAGGCTGAAAAAAAACATCCGATGGCTGTAGAAATGTGGTTTCTGAGGAAAATGCAAAGAATACCATGGACAGCCAGAAAGACCAATGAACAAGTCCTTCAAGAAACAAATGAAGATCGTAAACTGATTAGAGACATTAGACGTAGACAGTCACAATTTTTTGTGCATGTTATGAGAAGAAATTATTTGGAGAACTTGGTGACAACTGGTAAGATCGAGGGGAACAGACCAAGGGGAAGACGTAGAAGCAAGTACCTGGATGGCTTGGCCTTGTGGCATGGCCGAGACAGAAACACGGATCTGATCCACGACTCTGGTGATCGAGTGAGATGGCAGAACATGACCGCCCACGCTTACCGGCATGGCACATGATGGATGGATGGCAACGTTTTAGGCAGCCGCTCTGAGGAAAGAGATGGTGTTATATGGGATAAAAACCGGATCAGTTAAGTAGGTTCTCTTGTATTCTTCTTCTACTGCTGCACTGTATCCCCCATTGGGACATAGACCCTCATCTAACCCCCACCAACTAGTCCTATATTTGCTGTCTCTGGCAGCTCCCTCTATGCCCTATGACCTCCTAGTAATATTCAGTTATGTCTGACATTATTTTCTCCGTGTGTTTATAGGCCTCTCGCTATTTCATTTACCTTGTGGTTACAGACAAGAGAGTGCCCAGTTATATACTTACTGCTGTAAGTATTTGCGGAAAGGGTGGTAGAGGAAGACAGCCAGAGACCATTCCTAACGGTCCGTTGTCACGCCAGGAAAAGATGTTAGCACACGAGTGTAAATATGCTGTTGGATATCGCAAGATGTGGAGAAACATGAACGCGCACTCCATCATGCCAGTCGCCATTGCACTGTATACATATATTGTGTTTGTGTGGTTTAGTCAATAGTTTGTTAAAAAAAAAATAAAGGCTGGCTCTGTGGCGGTGGGGTGACGGACGCAATTTAAAATCCTGCATGCCGCGTTCGAAACACAGCTGCGGGAGATTTGGCAGCAAACCGCCTTGCGTTGGTTCCCATACAATGGTATAAGTTCAGGTCGTTCAAAAAGCAATGGCTGAACGTACACTTGTACAGGAATCACAAAAAGCCAAACATATACTGGGATTGACTTCTACGTCCTGTAAAGGATATGAAAGTAACTAACTTTATTAAAAAAAACAAAAAAACATTAAAAATAAAATTAAATAAAGGACCCTTTCCACACCTGCAAATGTATTGTGCATATTACAGCAGCCAGTACTTTCATTGATCAATAGACACCTGAAAGATTATGTGGTCTGTGCCAGGTCAGCTTCTTTTACTTCCAATACAAGAAGCAACAAATCAATTGGATGTTGTTTGAATTAGCGCATGTGGCTTTGTTTATGTATATTTATATAATATTATCAATTTCTACCATCAGTCATGTCCTTGCCTTATATACCTGTCATTCTGACGACATAGCCTATCAAATGCCCACTGGTCTATACAACAATGAACTAGTACCATATACCCAGAATGACCTAAGGCTGTGCGTTACAAATACTGGTACAGTCGATACAAGAGTAGTGACCACATACTCGCTGGTAAGACAGTAAATACTGGTACAGTCGATACAAGAGTGGTGACCACACTCTCGCTGGTAAGACAGTAAATACTGGTACAGTCGATACAAGAGTGGTGACCACATACTCGCTGGTAAGACAGTAAATACTGGTACAGTCGATACAAGAGTGGTGACCACATACTCGCTGGTAAGACAGTAAATACTGGTACAGTCGATACAAGAGTGGTGACCACACTCTCGCTGGTAAGACAGTAAATACTGGTACAGTCGATACAAGAGTGGTGACCACATACTCGCTGGTAAGACAGTAAATACTGGTACAGTCGATACAAGAGTGGTGACCACATACTCACTGGTAAGACAGTAAATACTGGTACAGTCGATACAAGAGTGGTGACCACACTCTCGCTGGTTAGATAGTAAATACTGGTACAATCGATACAAGAGTAGTGACCACACATTTGCGGATTAGACAGTAAATACTGGTACAGTCGATACAAAAGTAGTGGCCACACTCTCACTGGCTAGACAGTAAATACTGGTAAAGTCGATAAAAGAGTGGTGACCACTCACTCATTGGTTAAACAGTAAATACTGGTACAGTCGATACAAGAGAGTAGTGACCACTCACTCGCTGGTTATACAATAAATACTGGTACAGTGGATGCAAAAAGAGTAGTGACCACACACTCACTGGTCAGAGATTGTAAACAAACAGTTGAAAGGAAAACGAACAGGAACTGGAATGCCAAAAAGGACAGGTCTGTCATTCAGGGATCACATGAAAGCAGCTGTTATGAGACCTAAGAAGGTAATTGGTGCACCGAAGAGCATGGCAGCAACGGACAATGAGCACAGATTGTACTTCATAGTTTATCAATATTTGATTCTCTCAGTAATTGAGAATGAATTGGGACTGCTCACAGTGTCACAGAGTCAGCTGGTGGAGAGCGCATATAGAATGAGGTGATGCTGGGATGCACTAGGGACACGCCGATAGTGTGCTTACCATACATCCTAGCTTTAGCCACTCAACTAAAAAAGGACAAGACAGCGAACTCAAGCCATGCAGAGTTTAAAGAGAGGTAGTAATCTGAGAGAGAGAGAGAGAGAGAGAGAGAGAGAGAGAGAGAGAGAGAGAGAGAGAGAGAGAGAGAGAGAGAGAGAGAGAGAGAGAGAGAGAGAGAGAAGGACAGACAGACAGACAGACAGACAGATATGCAAGAACGAGGTGGAACGATAGAGAAGAACAATAAACATTACATTACTTCATATCTATTGAATTCTGGCGGCGGCATTATTCACAGTGTACCTGTGGGGGATGTTGGATTGCCGAGACTCCTGTCTGTTCCACTTTTCACATAGGACAGTGAGGAGCAGTGATATATCACTGGCACGGGAATGGAGCATAATGAGGACGACTCGATGCAGTTAATTTGGAACCTCGACTAACTAACTAACTAACTAACTAACTAACTAACTAACTAACTAACTAACTAACTAACTAACTAACTAACTAACTAACTAACTAACTAACTAACTAACTAACTAACTAACTAACTAACTAACTAACTAACTATCTAAATAACTAACTAACTAACTAACTAACTAACTAACTATCTAACTAACTAACTAACTAACTAACTAACTAACTAACTAACTATCTAACTAACTAACTAACTACCTAACTAACTAACTAACTAACTAACTAGCTAACTAATTAACTAACTAACTAACTAACTTCCTACCTAACTAACTAACTAACTAACTAACTAACTAACTAACTAACTAACGAACGAACGAACGAACGAACGAGCGAGCGAACGATCTAACTAACTAACTAACTAACAAACTAACTAACTAACGAACCAACCAACGAACCCATCCACCCACCCAACCAACCAACCAACTAACTAACTAACTAACTAACTAACTAACCAACCAACCACCCACCCACCAACCAACCAACCAACTAATTAACTAACTAACTAACTAACTAACTAACTAACTAACTAACGAACCAACCAACGAACCCACCCACCCAACCAACTAACTAACTAACTAACTAACCAACCACCCACCCACCAACCAACCAACCAACCAACTAACTAACTAACTAACTAACTAACTAACCAACCACCCACCCACCAACCAACCAACCAACCAACTAACTAACTAACTAACCAACCACCCACCAACCAACCAACCAACTAACTAACTAACTAACTAACTAACTATTTAACTATTTAACTAACTAACTAACTAACTAACTAGCTAATGATATCTATTGAGAACATAGCACGTGTGTCAAACGGAAGTACTATGCATTATCTTATAGAAATGCACGCAATCGTCTGCAATATGGAAGCACGAAGGACATACTTACAGTTAACATAACTTCTTCTTCCTCTTCTTCAGCGTTCCGAGCCATTGAGGTTCTTTGCTGCAAATACAATCCGTCTCCATTCGTCTCTCTGGTGGACCTTCTCTTGCCAGTCGTTGATTCCAAGTGCTTGTAGGTCTGTACATGTATTATCTCTCCACCGCCTTCTTGGTCTACCTCGGGGTCTACGGTCATTTATTTCCTGAGTGTAAGCGAGTTTTGTTTCCCTATTATCTTCCATTCTTTCTATATGCCCCAGCCATTGTAGTCTATTAGCCTTCATGATACCAGTGATTAGCGGGGACTTAAACAGATCATAAATGTCTTTGTTACTTCTTCTTTTCCACTCTCCACTTTGTGTATCCCTAATGGGTCCAAAGATGCGTCTTAAAATTTTGTTCTCAAAAGTTTGTAACAAGGCTTCGTCTCCTTTCTTTGTACTCCAGGTTTCAGAGCCATACAGTACAACTGGTCTGATCAGTGTTTTGTATATTGTGATTTTGGTGTTACGAGTTAACATAACGATTTTATTAATTTGTACATTGTATCCTTACAAGTTTCATTGCATTGCGTTTGGTAAATTTAACGAAATGTAAACATTAATCTTCACGGGAATACTTTGCAGTTAGAATGAGATAATCCTAAACTGATTTCATTGGATATCAAAGGCAGGGATTTCAGAATCCTTGACCTAGTCTTTAAATCCCTAACCAAATTGCACTTAGTTGTTTGCTGTCTAGGCTAAAAAGGCGAGCAAAAAGTCATTGCAGTGTTTGTTTCGCGCGCGTTGATAACACTAGAGGCGGGAAGGGAAGGACAGGGACTGCAGACAGCGTACAGACAGACAATCCTGTTTTAGTGAGAACTATTAGCAACAAGTCAGTTGGACAGGCTCATCACGTTTATCTCCCTTGACGCTTTTATTCCAGTTTAACGTAATGTTAATTAAGCTCCCGGTCGATGGCATCCTCAATGATTTCATCCTCCACTGGGAGGAGGGAGGGACAGTAAGAGAGGAGCAACATCACTACTTCTCTCAATCATCTTCCTAAATTTTTTAGAATACTTTCCAAATGAATTAATGTGATTTTCATTCCCTATAATATAACCCTCTTTCATCCAGATTTGCTGTTCTTCATTTGATGTTCTTTCACTTTTCCTCCGGTCGGTTTGCGCTATTACAAATTAAAGTGTGCGCCTGTCTGTGTGTGTGTGTGTGAGAGAGAGAGAGAGAGAGAGAGAGAGAGAGAGAGAGAGAGAGAGAGAGAGAGAGAGAGAGAGCCTGTCTCGACCCAGCAATTTCTTGACCAAAAAAAACAAGAGTGGCAGACAGACAGACTGGTAATGCGACTTTAATTTAGAGCTCTAGGCTTGGTGAATCACTGCTGGGTTTGACAACGTCTCCTTGGAGTTACGGCCAATCTCCATGAAGTTATGGCCAATACGAGCATTTCTAGATCATTCTATGAGTCTGTGTGTATACAGTCGTCATATTTGTGTTCTAATAGCGAGTTCTCGTAGTAATGATGCAATCAGCTTGCCCTAGAATGGCAAGTGTTTCAACTGATTTGGCATTGCCTTTCTTTAAGCGAACATGATGCAGGAATGTTGATTAATCTGTCTTGGGTTACCAACAACAACAATACAATACAGTTTGAGTGCAAGTAATACCAAATGTACTATCGAAATAGTACTATCTGCACTTCTTTACACATCTAAAATTAAGCAACAAGCAGCTATGGGCCATTTAATTAATTGATTTTGGACAGAGAAACGAGCTGGTTTGAACGTGTGAAAAAAATAAGAAAACACGTTAAGACAAAATGTTTTCTATTGAACAAAGTCGACCCTGCTGTAAACTCATTTAGACACTAAGAAATATGTACATATTTCATTAACTACTAGATGACCCGGCCCGGCTTCGCCCAGACCCTGGTGGGGAGCATCTAATTTAATTCATATAAGTAGTCATATAAGCTCCCGTTCCCGTTCCCGACTATCTACTGTCTGTCTGTCTGTCTGTCTGTCTATTATTAGAAAGAGCACTTGAAAGATCTTTACATCTTCCCCCAACAATTAACTTGGGTAAATGGAGCGTCTGTCTGTCTATCTGTCTGTCTGTATGACCCAAAAAGACTCAGGTTATGGTCGTCAGTAGGAAGGAAGAAGTGCCACAATGTAATATACAAGTAAATGGAAATATTCTTCAACAAGTGAATCGGTACAATTATCTTGGAACAGTTATAACATCTGATGGGAGATGCCTTGAAGAGATTAGAACAAGAATCGCCATGGCGAAAGTAGCCTTTAGCAAGATGAAAAACATTCTGACCAATAAAAAGATGTCAATTGAAACGAGAAAAAGAGTGTTGAGGGGATACATAGAGCCTGTTCTTTTGTATGGATGTGAAACTTGGACAATGAGCAGTCAAGCTGAAAAGCATCTGATGGCTGCAGAAATGTGGTTTCTGAGGAAATTGCAAAGAATACCATGGACAGACAGAAAAACCAATGACCAAGTACTACAGGAGACAAATGAACATCGTAAACTGATTAGAGAAATTAGACGTAGACAGTCAAAATTTTTTGGACATGTTATGAGAAGAAATGGATTAGAGAACTTAGTGACAACTGGCAAGATCGAGGGGAACAGACCAAGAGGAAGACCGAGAGGAAAATACCTGGATGGCTTGGCCACATGGCATGGACGAGACAGGAACACTGAGCTGATCCACGACACTGGTGATCGAGTGAAATGGCGAGTCATGACCGCCCACGCTTTCCGGCATGGCACATGATTGATTGAGGTAGGAGGAGGAGGGGGAAAAGGGAGGAGGAGGAGGGAGGAAGAAGGAGGAGGAGGAGGAAGAGGGGGGAGGAGGATGGAAGAGGAGGAGGAAGAGGCGGAGGAGGAGGGGTAGGAGGAGGAGGAGGGGAGAGGAGGAGGAGGAGGGGGAGGAGGATTATAATGCATATGCCTGTAGATAACTGCAGCGAAAAGGTCCACCTATTTGAGAAATATGCAACAATTTTACATATATAGCAATTCTATTAGAAGTTATGTCCCCTCGCTATATATACATTATAATGTAAATTAAATATTAAATAACAATAATAAAATATGTTTGTACACTAAAAAAAACTATGACAGTCGGCAGCACGGGAATGATTAGAAGACGTGTAGAAAATTTCATCTCAATCGGATGGACCGTTCGCGAACGCATAAAGGACATAGATACAGACAGACAGACAGACAGACAGACAGACTGACAGACAGTCAGACAGACAGACAGACAGACAGACAGAGATTCTCTTTTATATATATATATATATATAGATTAAACAGTCTTCTTTTTGTGTAAACATGTCTCACTGTAGAATTGTTTTAGACGGTTGGGAGTTAGAAGCAGAATAGTATGTACTCTTCTTGCAACTGAAACACCTCCTCCTTTGTACACCTTTAAAAGCCGGAAGTAAAACCTCTCTTTCACGTTGTAGCAGAACAAACATACCAAGCAAAACTACACCGTAAAGGACACTTTTTGGAGCCTTAGGGCTTATTATGTATATGCTGCTTTAGTCTGTTTACTTTTGTTTGCCCCAATATAAAATTCCACATTTCAGTAACCAACTGAGGGAAAATGATGAGATTGAGCATGTAACCTTACCTTTATGTTCACCACACCAAAAAAAAAAAAAAAAAAAATGTTCTGGAGATTGTACAGCAGATTTAAAAGTTTGTTTATATGCGGTATATAATTTACGGGTCAGAGATGAAGTGCATATTATTAAATGTATTACGTTTTCACGCGGACATATTAGCACACGGGATTGGCCTTATGACAAGAGCCTCGTGTAGTGGAACGGGGAGTGTTCAGAGGTGTTGTCAATAATGTGGGTGCTTTCATGAAACCTGATTATTTCTTTTAAATCTTATCATTTATCGCTAACATCGGAATGTGTGAATATTGTTGAATGGGATTGAATGTGAAATTTTGTACACTTCAAAGCATCGATATGAAGTTGTACACATATTTTTATCAAGAAGCTGATCGCAGGAAACTGTCTCATATATTATAACAAATCCTCTGAAAAGAACAGTACATGCACTGGGTTTGAGTAAACAGCCCTTTCGTCGATTGATGCTGGAATCTGTAATGAAACCATCACGCAATAAGCAAACGGTAGGTAGAAAGGCATTTGTAGACAGCTTTGACATACATGTCATAAGGCGAGCTATTATTAAAATGCTTGATACCAAAGAAACAATGACTGTAAGAAAACGTAGGATTTGGTTGAGAAATAACAATGACATAGGGCTATCCAAAACAACTTTGTAGAAAATTATAAGGACATTAAGCTTCATGTTTAAAAAAGTACAATTTAGGTAGAAATATCATTTGCGTGCAACCGCATTTAGGAGCCATGAGAAGCAAATACCCACGTGAAATAAGGGAAATACGGAAAGACAATTATTACATAGAGTATTTGGACGAAACCTGGATCAATGCGCACCACACAAGTGAAAAGGAATGGCAATCAGTGGATGTAAAGATAAAGCGATATGTGCCCACTAGTATAGGACAGCATTTGGTCATAGCCTATGCTGGTAGTACTCATAATGGCTTACTACAGAATGCTGGACTCGTGATCGTCTCAAAGCATACAGACAATAGGGATTATCATAATAAGATGAATGGTAATGTATTTAGAGATTGGCTCAAGAATATAGTGCTTCCATCCCTAGATAGACCGTCGTGTCCAATTATGGACAATGCATGATATCACAATGTTGTTGCCTAAGAAGACAAAATACCTACAACATCGAGCACAAAGGGAGCAATAAAGACATGACTCCGAATGGAAAACATACCATTTCCAGAAACGTATTTCAAGCTAGAATTGTTGTCCCTTGTGAAACAGACGCCAAAAAGCAAAAAATATCAAATCGACAATTTGATAGAAGAGCATCGTCATGGGTGCTTGAAATTTCCGCCGTACCATTCTCAGTTTAACCCTGTAGAACTTGTGTGGGCTAAAATTAAAGGACAGGCGGCAGCTGACAATACTATATTCAAATTGTCTGACGTCAAGATACTAACCCAGTCCGCGCTATTAAATATTGATAAACGTTAGTGGAAAAAATGTGAGGTCCATGTGTTGAAAGAGGAGGATGACTATTGGAGAAAGGATGGATAGAATTTAATGCATCCGAGAGCAGTCATCAACCTACTGGAATCGTGCGACACAGATTAAGGTCTGGGCAGATCGCAGACATTAAGCCACACACACACACCTACTGGGATATTTTTGCTCCAACTATTCAGAAGAAGAATTGCAGGCCCTTAACATGACAGCATCGGCACAAACAATACATCTTGTCAATGGCAACAGTTTGTATTCCACAGTGATGAATTTTCAATACCGTAAGCACTCAACGGTGACAAACAACTGGCATTGAAAAATGAAGCTATAGACGCATTGAATACTAACCGAAGAGTAATATTTCGGTGGGAACTGACATATTGTGGCATAACAAGAAACTCGAGAAGAAACACGTTGTCAAATGAGGGGACAACACACGAACATACGAATCATTCAATAAACTTCAATGAAAAGAGGACATCTTGACCGTTAAGAAGGAAGCCCACTACAGAGACATTCACATCTATGTTCGTCGTGCAAAACAGGTAATCATGTTCCGTCTCAGCAGAGTAGACATTGCACCTACTCCCATACTGAATCTGCATACGCCTTGTGTCGTCATCCGAACTGGCGTGGCATTACTGTAAAACAAGTTTGTTAGTGAGAGCTCACTAGTTTTTCACCAAAACATCAAAGACATGTCGCCGCTTTCCAAGATTTAAGTTGCTTTTGGACCTATCAAAGACATATTCCTTGGGTGGGGGTAAATATAAGACGGCGAAAAAAAATTTCATAACGATGCAACAGTCAGTTTTCAAAATAATTTATCGTGAATGAAGGCATTCATTTCTGAATAGACTGTAGGTTCATATTTGTATAGATCATTTGGCTGACTGTGAGTTATGTGGTCAGAATAACTCCGGCTGCTTTTACCTTCCAGTAGCTTTTCTAGAACCCATTTTAGGCTGTGTCCATCTGAGAGTCCAGATCACCAATCTTCGAATCTGCCACGCTGCGGCTCGAACCCATGACCTCCGGAGCAGTCTAGCCACTACGTGAGCTGGGCTCCCACATACACTTCCTACCATGTCCATGTTTAGATAGTGCGATAATGATTATATTCTTTTTTTTTTAAATTTTATTGCTTTGTACAGATTTAGATAGAGCGATATGAATCTCTTCTATTGTATTTTATTACTGTGTGCATTATTATTTTATTACTTTTTACACATTTAGATAGTGCGATATGTATCTCTTCTGTTGCATTTTATTACTTTATGCATATTTAGATAGTGAAATATTAATCTCTTCTACTGTATTTTGTTACTGTGTATAAATTGAGACGGTGACAAATGAATTCCGTATCATCATTTGCATGTGCCATGTCGATAAACGTGGGCGGTCATGTTTCACTTCTTACACAATCACTAGAGTCGTGAATCAGCTCTGTGTTCTTGTCCCCCACATTGCCGTGTGGCCAGCCCAACCATATATTTACTTCTCTGCCTTCCCCTTGTTCTATTCCCCTCAATCTTGCCAGTTGTCACCAAATTCTGTAGTTTATTTCTTCTCATACACGTGCCCCAAAATGCGGACTGTCTACGTCTAATTTCTCTAATTAGTTTACGGTTTTCATTTGTTTCTTTTAGGACTTGGTCATTGGTTTTTCTGTCTGTCCATGATATTCTTTACATTTTACTCAGAAACCACATTTCCACTGCCATTAGATGTTTTTCATCTTGCCTTCTCATTGTCCATGTTTCACATCTATACAAAAGTATAAGTTTTAAATAGCCCTTAAACACTCTTTTCCCCCCTTTCATCTGACATCTTTTTAATTGGTCAGTATGTTTTCCATCATAAAAAGGCTACACTTCCATAGTGATTCTGGTACTAATTTCTTTAAGCCATCTCCCTTCAGATGTTATGGCTCTTCCGAGATAGTTTTATCTTCTCACTTGTTTAAGAATACTCTCATTTATTCGTATATAACCTCGTGGTATTTCTTTCTTCTTGGTGACGACGTAATCTTTGTCTTCTTACAATTTAATTGTTAATCTTTTACATGCAGTCGCTTGCCGAAGGTCTGGAATCACCTGGTGCACATGACTACCCCTAAAGGACGAGGCTGCTCTTGTGGAGCACCCATTTAAGTTGTTTCTCTGATTTTCTATCAAATTACAAAACATGACTGTTTTTGGCATATGTAAAGAAGGTCATTTGCCTTTGCTTTCTTTCTGCGCAGTGACCATCCTGTCGATGACCATAGCCGTTGCTCCAAAAAGGGATTCTCTGCACTCCCGTCGTGACATTGGAGAACATAATCTACAACTATCTGTCGGCTGCTCTTTAACTTCATCCTACACCTGCACCCATGGTTTCACGTTATCCTGTTCGGGGAGTTAAACGGGTACCCAACCTTGCCCAAAGGTGTCCGGTATGCAAGCGGAGTGAAGGAGCCCCATTACTTCTTCTTTGATAGGGGATACACCTACCCCGCTATCTTACAGGTTTTTATTACTTTGTTCTTATATAGATAGTGAGATATGAATCTCTTCTAAAGTATCTTATTACTTTGCCCACATTTAGATAGTGAAATATTCATCTCTTCTACAGTATTTGATTACTTTGTACACAGACACACACACAGACACGAACACACACATATATGTCTGTCTGTCTGTCTGTCTGTCTGTCTGTCTGTCTGTCTGTCTGTCTGTCTGTCTGTCTGTCTGTCTGTCTGTCTGTCTTGTCTGTCTGTACGTATGCACGTATGTACGTACGTATGTATGTATGTACGTATGTATGCATGTATGTATGTATGTATGTATGTATGTATGTATGTATGTATGTATGTATGTATGTATGTATGTATGTATGTATGTATGTATGTATGTATGTATGTATGTATGTATGTATGTATGTATGTATGTATGTATGTATGTATGTATGTATGTATGTATGTATGTATGAATGTATGTATGTATGTATGTATGTATGTATGTATGTATGTATGTATGTATGTATGTATGTATGTATGTATGTATGTGTGTGTGTGTGTGTGTGTGCGCGCGTGCGTGTTTGTGTTAGTGTGTGTGTGTGTGGGGGGAGGTGTGGGGGTGTGGTAGTAGTTTGGCTTAACAAGGCAGTGCAATCATGAAAACAGACACAAATAGCCAGTAATACACTCTTGATGTGTGTGACAGTGTGTGTGTGTGTGCGTGCGAGCGTGTGTGTTTGTGTGTGTGTGTGTGTGTGTGTACGCGTCTGTATGTGCATTTATTTGAAAGAATACACCCGTGCCAGTCTATGTGCATATGTTTGTACTCTTAAAATCTATGCCACAGTATCAGGAAAGTGTCAAATTGTAATATTCCTACCTTGTACTTCAGTGTGAAACAAAGAGCCAGGTAGATCTAAGAGAGAAACAGTAATTTATCTGAGTAAATAAAGCAATATTGTCATTTCTGCTTTCAAAAGTACTCATAAAACATATAAGGAATGTACGAAGAAAAAAGTACATATTGTGCAAACACAAGCAGTATTTTTATAACGCTGCGTTTCACAGCTTTGAAGCTAGCTTCAGAAATATCCGGGTCTGAGCGACTGTGAAATCAATTCGGGAATAATGGTCACTGAATTTTTAACGACACATTTTCTGGCGCTGATATTCTTTTGTCCAATTGAAAACTCCCTAGGGAAGATGCAATGCGAGACGTTTCAATATCAGCTGTGTGTGCACGCCGTAACCGACTGCGCGGTCTAGTGAACGGCGCGCCTATGCCCAAAGACTAAGTGAAACTGAAAATACATCGACTTGTCCATAATCTCCTAGAGGCGTCTTTTGATAAGCTCACGAGACTACACATGGGAAATTTCAATCTTTCAGTTTCTGTATCCCTCGGATTGAAGTGTCCCCCGGGATGTCTTCGGAATCTGGAAACCGTTGTTTTCAGTTGAATAAATATGGCAACGCGAGAAGGCCAGGGTTTTTCAACATCCCAACTTCAGTTCTTTGTTATTGTTAAAAAAATAATTCTCTGCATTTTAGATTTCTCTGGAAACAGTAGCGTGTACTTTTCTTTTGAATAAACAAAACTGCAATGGAATTTTCAGGGAAACAGCTTTCAGATACTTTATTTACAACCCAAGCGCGATTATCAAACTAAACAGCAAAAAGATAACCAATATTTTCAATCCTTTCACCATTTACAGACATCGCGCTAATGTAAGAATTGTCTTAGCGTTAACATTCATGCTGGGAGCAGACTAGATGCAAACATCATTGCGTAAAGTAACGAAGATAAGCGTTTATGTAAACAAGTCTGCGTTTTTGATTTATGGCAAAACAGATCGTTGTCACTTTATGTCCGAGCCAGTTGTTGAAATAATAACACCGTAGAAGTAGTTCCGATCATACCTGTTGAGTATTGAAGAAGTTAAGTAACAACGTCACGTGCCTTATCAAATGGCATCGGCGTTCTTGTCTTTCCACAGATCTATGTTTCTGGTGCTCTGGATCAATTCTGTTGATTACATTCCCCCCAGACCATAGTCTAAGACTATCAAGTATCATTTCCCTCTGTACGTCTCAGCCTCTACTACCACTGATATTTCCAGTTATCCCTTAGAATGATTAAACATGCTGGGGGTTAGGGAGTCCGGAAACATACCGTGCGTGGCAGTATAACGAGTCGCCGATCGAGCGATAGTGAGTTACTTGGCACAACATGCGACCAAAGATCGTCTAATAGGTCATTATGTCGGCCCACTCAGTTTCTTTAAAGTTAGATGTATTTTTAGGCTGTTTGTGATTTCTCGACAAATTTACGTTCAGTAGTTCGCCATCGCTTTCTAAATGACCGGCACTCATACAATTTTATAAAAACGAACGCAAGGTAGTCTGCTGCCAAATCGCCCGTAGTGTTTCGAACGAGATTGGCAGGATAACTAATTGCGTCTGTAACCCCTTCGCGACAAAGCCGGCCCAGTTTCCTTTCAGGTGCACAAAGGTGCGTCGTGAGTAGTAATGTATGTGATAATGGGGTAGCAAATGTGGTAGGTGCGTCGTGATCTCATGTTGAGTAACTCTCTCTGTCAGTGACATAAATGCAGTGTTAGGTGTGTCGTGATCTCATGTTGAGTAACTCTCTCTGTCAGTGACATTAATGCAGTGGTAGGTGCATCGTGATCTCATGTTGAGTAACTCTCTCTGTCAGTGACATAAATGCAGTGGTAGGTGTGTCGTGATCTCATGTTGAGTAACTCTCTCTGTCAGTGACATTAATGCAGTGGTAGGTGCGTCGTGACCTCATGTTGAGTAACTCTCTCTGTCAGTGACATTAATGCAGTGGTAGGTGCATCGTGATCTCATGTTGAGTAACTCTCTCTGTCAGTGACATTAATGCAGTGTTAGGTGCGTCGTGATCTCATGTTGAGTAACTCTTTCTGTCAGTGACATTAATGCAGTGGTAGGTGCATCGTGATCTCATGTTGAGTAACTCTCTCTGTCAGTGACATTAATGCAGTGTTAGGTGCGTCGTGATCTCATGTTGAGTACTCTCTCTGTCAGTGACATTAATGCAGTGTTAGGTGCGTCGTGATCTCATGTTGAGTAACTCTCTCTGTCAGTGACATTAATGCAGTGTTAGGCGCGTCGTGATCTCATGTTGAGTAACTCTCTCTGTCAGTGACATTAATGCAGTGGTAGGTGCATCGTGATCTCATGTTGAGTAACTCTCTCTGTCAGTGACATTAATGCAGTGTTAGGTGCGTCGTGATCTCATGTTGAGTAACTCTCTCTGTCAGTGACATTAATGCAGTGTTAGGTGCGTCGTGATCTCATGTTGAGTAACTCTCTCTGTCAGTGACATTAATGCAGTGGTAGGTGCATCATGATCTCATGTTGAGTAACTCTCTCTGTCAGTGACATTAATGCAGTGTTAGGTGTGTCGTGATCTCATGTTGAGTAACTCTCTCTGTCAGTGACATTAATGCAGTGTTAGGTGCGTCGTGATCTCATGTTGAGTAACTCTCTCTGTCAGTGACATAAATGCAGTGGTAGGTGCGTCGTGATCTCATGTTGAGTAACTCTCTCTGTCAGTGACATTAATGCAGTGGTAGGTGCATCGTGATCTCATGTTGAGTAACTGTCTCTGTCAGTGACATTAATGCAGTGGTAGGTGCGTCGTGATCTCATGTTGAGTAACTCTCTCTATCAGTGACATAAATGAAGTGGTAGGTGCGTCGTGATCTCATGTTGAGTAACTCTCTCTGTCAGTGACATTAATGCAGTGGTAGGTGCAATCAAATCTATCACGCAATACGTAAAAAGATATGGGAATACGGTATATGGCCAAAAGATTGGAAGAAGACTATTTTCATTCCAATACCAAAAAAGGGCAACCTGAAATTATGGACCAACTATAGAACTGTTGCCTTGATCAGTCATGCAAGTAAAATTCTACTAAAAATTATAATGGGAAGACTTCGTAAGAAAATAGAAGAAGAAATTAACGTAGTTCAAGCTGGATTTAGACAAGGAAGAGGAACAATATATCATATTCTCAACATGCGTTTAATAATAGAGAAGTGCTAATAATTTAATGTAAACCTATTCTCACGTTTTGTAAATTATTCAAAAGCATTTGACTGTGTACAACATCAGAAACTTTGGGAAATCATGAGGAATATGGGATTTCCATCACATGTAATACAACTCATAAGAATGCTTTATCTAGACCAACAAGCAGCGGTTAAAATAGATTGCAAGACATCAGATTAGTTTGACATCAAACAAGGAGTCCGTCAGGGATGTGTGCTGTCCCCCTATCTGTTTAACTTGTATGCCGAAAATATAATGAGAAATGTAAGAGACGATATAAACAGGGAGCTATATGATGCCCTAAATATCGGTGGTCATGACATACCAGAGATTCGGTATGCTAATGATACAGTATTGCTATCCACAACACAGAATGGAATAGAAAACCTAATAGCCTCAAGCCAATTGAATAGTGAAAATCACAACTTCTATCTTAAAATAGCAAAAAATAAAGATAATGCATACAGATAAAACTGCTATGGAGAAAGAAATATATGTTAATGGCGAACAATTGGAGGTGATGGAAAATTTTGAAAATCTTGAGTCATTGATTACCAACAACGGTGACACAATGAAAGAAATTAAACGACGACTATCAATTGCTCTTCAAAGACTAAAACCACTGAATAAATTATGGAGTGGGACAGACAGAACTACAAAAATTAGATTTTTAAGAGCATGCATCTTTCCTATTGCAGCATAAGCCTGTGAGACCTGGACACTTACTAAACAAGCTGAACAGCGCATAAATGCCTTTGAATATAAATGTTATAGACGAGTTCTAAGAATATATTGAGTAAAGAAAAGAACAAATGCATCCATACTTCAAGAGCTGAATATTGAAGAAGTTTGGCTATTAAAGACGATAAAACAAAGAAAATTGAAATATTTTGGTCACTTGAAACGTCACGAAAGTTTGGAGAGTACAATATTGGAGGGGTATATGCCTGGGAAGAGAGGAAGAGGGGGGGCCAAAGAGAAGATGGATGCAGGATGTGGTGGATGATCCCCAGATGGGTGTATCGGACGCGGGACATCTTGCTTATGATCGAGAGGTTTTCTGGAAGGTTGTTATGGGAGCGAGGTTCCGTAAAGAACATGCTAATGAATGAATGAATAAGGTGCAATTAGATAAATGTAATGCCGTTGAAAACGCTGTGAGAAAAAAGGTAATACCGTAGACGACGCTATACGATAATGGTAATGCCGTGGGAGACGCTACAAGCTAATGGCAATGCCGTGGAAGAAGCTATAAGAAAAAAGGTAATCCCGTAGACGACGTTATAAAATAATGGTAATGCCGTGGAGGGCGCTATAGGGAAAACGGTAATGCCGTAGTCGACGTTATAAGAAAATGGTAATGCCGTGGAAGATGCTATAATATAATGGTAATGCAATGGAAGGCGATATAAGATAAAAGTAATACCGTGGAAGATGTTATAATATAATGGTAATGCAGTGGAATATGCTATAAGATAATGGTAATGATGTGGAAGACGATTTTCGATAATGGTAATGCCAGGAAAGACGATATAAGATAATGGTAGAGCAGTAAAGGCGTTATAAGATAATGGTAATGCCGTGGAAAACGACGTAATATAATTTTAATCACATGGAAGATGGCGAAGATAATGATAATCTCTTTAAAGACGTGATAATATAATTATATTCCCATGGAAGACGCTATAATATAATTATAAACTCGAGAAAGAGCCTATAATACGATTATAATCCCGTGGAAGACTATAAAATAATTATAATTCCATAATCAACCATATAATATATTTGTGTTTCATTTATAATCCCATGAAAAACGCTACAATATAATTACAATCTAAAGACAGGCGCTATAAAATAATTATGATGCGACGAAAGAGACTATAAAATAATTATGATGCGATGAAAGAGACTATAAAATAATTATAATCTCATGAAAGACGTTATAGCTCAATTGTAATCCTACGAAATACGCTGCAATATAATTAAAGTCCCATAGCAGACACTATAAGTTATTGGTAATGGCTTAGGGGTGGACGTATTGGCTTATTTGATAAAGGACTGCACTGATTAGGGTTCGACTCCTTTAATTGTCGTTTCGCTAACAAAGGAAACGAATTGTCACAAATTCCTCCGTGCATTCACGCGTAAGAATGTGATAGCCCTGTCACACCACAGCCGTATAGCAGGTTATTGCTTGGTGACAATGGCTTGCGGTATAGTGAACCGCGCAGTTTTACATTTACAATTCCCCGACATACAAAATCGAGGATACGAAATTAGCAGCGGGGGTCTAGAAGCACACTGTTTTGCGCAAGTTTTGATGATGTCAGACGTCCGTCGTTCAGAAATAAAAAGGCAAACTAAAAAACATGTTTTGCATATCCTTTACAGGACATCGCTGTCAATATCAGCATCTTTCAGCTAATTGTTGATTTCTTGGCAAGATTACGCTCAGTAGTTTGCCATTGTTTCTGAGCGACCGGCTCCATACTCTCATAAGTCACTGGCGCGTCCCACTCCATAATTTATTCTCGTGCGCTAACGTCAACCACGAGAGTATTCGGGGTAAAGCTGCTAACACCTCGGCCAGGGAGACCGGCAAAGGCAAACTACTGAACCAAAAATGCCTTAAAAGTCACAAACAGCCAGTACATGCTGGGATTGATTGCAACGTCATGTATAGGACACGAAACTAACTTTAATACAGTGGGTACCATTTATGAAATGGTATGGGTGCAGGTCGTTCAGAAAGCAATGGTAAACTACAGAGCGTAAACTTTGCCCAGGAATCACGAACAGCCAAAAAAAAAAAAAAAAAAAACGCTGGGGTTGACTGCTACGTCATGTAAAGGAAATGCAACTAACTTTAACCATTTATAATACAATTAATACAATTAAAATTGATACCTCACGGATTTTAAGAGTTCGGAATTTGAGTATGCTATGCAAAGATACAATAACAACCGACAACAGGCAACCGTCAACGCTGCCTGTTTCCCCCAGAAAAACACTGACATTTATCCAGCATTAATGTTGCATCTGCCATCCCCTCTTAGCACTAATGAAGAGCGCGGCAGAGATTGAAACCACCCTATTATGTATTATGTTTAACCCGCAACCAAATTCAGCACCTCCGCTAAAGGTGTTTCGATGCCAACAAGGTGCCACACATTTCTACATTGCCACTACGACAGCTCCATTTACATCGTTGGCGGTTGGAGGGATCTTTTTATGGCACATACCCTTACTCTCTTGTCTTAGCCAAGCATGTCAGATCTTCCAAAAATACATTACAAGGTGGATCACAAAAGGAGAGCTGTTAAAGGGACACAATTTGCTACTTCCGTTTTATCTGGCTACCTCATGTACATTTGTGCACATGGGAGGTTACGAATTAGGTAAAGGTGATCAATCATTATCACCATTATCAAAGGGGAGGCGTTATTCGCAACGCGCTGCGAATAATACTGAGCGTTATTCACAGCTGCGAGATTTAAGCGTGGCTCCCATTGAAAATTTAAATAATATTTTTCATATTTTTTTTATACATTTAGTTATGTATGCAGTTCCTAACCCTAACTCTAACCCGAAACGTGAAAAGAACGCTACTTTTTCTATCGCGATTTTCGAACATTTTTGACGATAGTAAACGTCACATGACATGCCGCGACTGCGAATAACACGTACCTATGGGAGGGGTTATTCGCAGCGCTCTGCGATTAATCGCTTCGTTATCAAATACCTTGCGATAAGAGTGAAAAGTAATGGTTCGCTATCTCACACGATCACTAGACTCATGGATCACATCTGTGTCATTGTTTCAATTATTCCATTTGGCCAAGCTATCCAGATATTTATCTATTTGCCTCTCCTTTGCTCTTTTCCCACCACTCTTACCACATGTTACTAAATTGTTCAGTTTATTTATTGCCATAACATGCCCGAGAAATCTTGACTCTCTACGACAAATTAAAAGTGATGAAAGGCTGGCGTATACAGCGATACGTCTTCACATATTCCAGGTCAGTGTCCAAAGCGAGAGCGTGAACAGCTTGCTTGTCCTTCACAGAGTAATCAGTGGAACCCAGTGGCGTATAGGGTCTAAAGATATTGCTTGTTAGTCATCATCATCAAGTGCCCTGCCAGCTGGCATATGAGTTCATGGCTCTCCATAGATCTCGTTCTTTGGTGTTCTGGATCAACTGTGCTGATAATATTCCTCTATCCCACCGTCTCAGTCCATCCAGTATCATTTCTCTTGGTATGCCTCTGCCTCTCTACCCCTCGATCTTTCCAGTTGTCACGATGTTTTATAATGCCTCTCTTCTCATCAAATGACTGAAAAAGCTTGTTAGTACTGACATGTTATGTCTTTGGTCAAGTTGACAGCCTGGCCAGTCAGCCACTAATGGTACCCATTTTACTAGGATGGATCGACTGCAACTAATGAAGGCAGCGATGAGCTGGCTGGTTGGGTAATTGGTTAACTGGATAGTTGGTAGTGAATCCTCGGGAAAACTGAGCTTGAACTGTTAAATCCAATGATCTAAAGATCACATAGTCTGAAACCCGGGGGAGGGTTTATACTGATCGGAGTGAGGTTCGTATGGAGCTTTTCATCCGATCCCTACCAAAGTATCATGTCCACGAGACAATGTTGCGGATCTCTCCTTCCCCTCTCCAAGCTCAGAAAACCATAGATGAGTGCATTACTGGTACTGGAAGATGTATCTGTGGAGCAGCATATGAGGAGCCAACCAAGCCATGACTCAGCAAAACACTTACATACTGGCTAAGAGTAGACCTAGGTTTGTAATGACGTGACAGATACAGCAGACCGTGTGGACCATACAGACAAGGCCTGATGATGAATGCCTTGTACCTACCCTGCAGATCCTGAGTCTTCCTAGCTTCTAAACTTCCTACCTTAATCTATACCTATCTTCTTTGACTTTCTTGTACATAATACAGGTATGCTTCAATTTTGTTTGACAAAACCACAGTTGAGTCATGTCGTCTGGATGGAGCCCTAGTGGTTAGCGCCCCTGGGTTGAGAGGCTGAGAGAGAGAGAGAGAGCAGGGTCCAGGGACTTGAGAGGTTGTAGACTGAAAGCATCTGTACCCACGCCCAGAACATATCCCGCATAATTGAGTGTAGTAATAGTTCCGCTCAGCCCACGGACATTGTTACAGTTCCCTCTCCCCGGTCCACTGTATTCTAAGAATTGTTCTATGACATGTAAACAAAAACTCTCAACAGAAGAATTAATTTCTTCACTTGTAAGAACTGTCTATTCTAACCAAATATGTCTGTGTATGCAAAAGAGAGAAAGAGGCTAAGAAGTACAAACAAAGAAGACACATACAGGAGAAGGAGAGAGAGAGCGAGAGAGACAGAGACAGAGAGAGAGAGAGAGAGAGAGAGAGAGAGAGCCGGACAAACAGATAGAGAAGGACAGAGAGAAAAAGAGAGAGAACGGGGAACAATCTACGACCTTCTGAACCAGGTAGCAGACAGCTTACACACTGCGCCACGGAGACCCCCAACTGGTATTTCTTATGTTATTTATTTATATTAGAAACACTATCATTGTTACAGTGCTTGCCAACATTAGAAGTCCACAACTGTCGTCTGTATGATTGTTCTGTGTCTTTGTTCTGCCTATGTAGTAGCTCTTTTTTTGTTTGTTTGCTCGCATATCCTTTACAGGACATCGCTGTCAACATCAGCATCTTTCAGCTGATTGTTGATTTCTTGGCAAGATTACGCTCAGTAGTTTGCCATTGCTTTCTGAGCGACCGGCTAACATACCCCGTAAGTTACCGACGCAGAGAGAAACGCCACCGATTCTCGCGCAACATTACGTCACTTACGAGAGTATATGAGATTACGGAGAAAGTCGTGTAATCTCTAGACCAGGGAGACCGGCATGTAGTAGTTCTAGACAAGGGTATACTCGAAGAGTTACTACACGGGAAACACATTTTACTTGATCGATATGTCCTCGCGCTATCTGTTTACAACGTGAGAATAAATGCCCTTAAAAAAAAAAGAAAGAATAATTTGCATCGTTGTTAAAAGATAACATAATTTGTTGCATGGGACTTTTCTATAACAGCGGCTAGTGACATTCATGAATTGACGTAACTGGCTGAGGATCTAAAAGTAATCCTAGCAAACATAAAAAAAAAGCTAACGACCTGTGGGGGATAGCTGGTGAAGTCTTTCAATCACTGGGTGGAAGCCGTTATTAAACGTCTGCTAAATCTCCCAGCAGTGACTAAATGAGAAAGTTCTTGGAGAATGAAAGTCAGAATGAAAGAGACCGCCAGCGTCAGGGCAGTTCACTGACAATACGTGCTGTCAGAGAGAGAGAGAGAGAGAGAGAGAGAGAGAGAGAGAGAGAGAGAGAGAGAGAGAGAGAGAGAGAGAGAGAGAGAGAGAGAGAGATAGAGAGAGAGAGAGGGGAAGAGAGAGGGAGTGAGAGAATTGAATTGCACTTTATTTTAAAAGGGTTACAAATTGGGCACACAGGCCCGTCTTACACTCGGCCCTTCCAAACACTCATCTTTCGTTCATCAACAGTGCATGATACATAGGGGAAAAAAACATTGTGAAATAAATGTTGTAAGCATAAACAATGCATAGTAACATGTTATGTGGCACATCCCAACTCCAACACAGACATCCCGCACCAACCCACACACACATCCCTCACCCACTCACACATAAGCCAGCCATACCCACACCCCCACCCACCACACATTCCTCCACCCACCCACCCACAATCCCCTCACCAACGCAGACATCTCGCACCCACCCACACAAACATCCCTCACACACATCTCCACCAACACACAACTCCCCACTCACACATACCCCAACCCACACAAACTCGCCTACACACACATGCTCCACCCACCCACCCACACACTCCAATCCAAACACACATAAACCTCCCACACATACATCCCGCATCAACTCACACACACACATCCCTCATCCACTCACACATCACCCACCCCTACCCATACATCTTCCCATCCACAAACACATACACACAGACACATTTTCCCACCACCCACACATTTTACATCCATCCACACACCCCACCAACCACACAACCCCCACCCACATACATATCCCACGAAAACACACATCCCCCACTCCTCATACACACACCCCAAAATATCCACCCACACACATATCCCCCACCCGCCAACACACACACACACACAACAACCCACCAACACCCACACGACACACCAACCCAAACACACATCTCAATCCCACATATCCCTCATCCACTCACATATTCTCCACCCACACACGCCCCATCCATACACACATCCCTCCACCCACTCACACATCTCCCTCCCACTCACTCACACATTCCCCACCACACACACATACCCCACACACAACATCTCCCCACCCACCCTCACACAATATCCCCCCACACACATATCCCCGACACACATATCCCCAGACACACATCCCACACATCCTCCACTCACACACACTTCTCCCATACTCCTACACACATCTCTCACACACACACACACACACACACACATCCCTCCCAGACACACATCCCCCAACCCCATACATACATCAGCCACACCCATCCCCAACCCATACACACATCCCCTACACACCACCTACACACATACCCACACACTCAACCACATACCTCTACCCACACATCCACACACCCACTCATACACACATCCATCACCCACACCCCCACCGACCCACACACATCCCCACCCAGACACATCCCTCATCCACACACAATTCCCCCACCCACCCACACCTCCCCCACCCAGCCACACATCTACAACCCACAAACAAATCCTCCACCCACAAACCCATCCCCGAACCCAAACACAATCCTCACATCTAGACACATACATGATGCCTCACATTATCACTGAAGCTAATGTGAACAAACTCCCACACACACACACACACACACACACACACACACACACACACACACACTGATGATTATCGTGAGCATTCTCACAAAAATGTAAACAATGGAGAGCAAAATATGCACATACATTGTGTAACGTAAGACTTAGTGATGCGATTAAATAAATTGATCCCTAAAATTGACATAAACATGATGGAATAAGTAGTGCACAATGTTTTGTCAGTACATGGTAGGA
This sequence comes from Cepaea hortensis, assembly GCA_963921405.1. NCBI lineage: Eukaryota > Metazoa > Mollusca > Gastropoda > Stylommatophora > Helicidae > Cepaea > Cepaea hortensis. Next base: position 50,587,745 of record OY992894.1, on the reverse strand, counting down.
AATCAAGTGGCAGTAAAAATGGTAATATGAATGATGAATATACATAAAAAAAAACATGGAATAGCACGTCACATGACATACATGCGCTTAACTCTCTCTATCTCTCTTTCTTATTTGTTGTTGTTGTTTATTTCACACACACTAACTCTCTCGTTGTCTCATCTCCCCACCCACACACACACATCCTCCACCCACCAACACTCACCCACCTACATATTCTACACTACACACCCCAACCACCCAGCCAAACACACACATCCCACCCACACACACCCCACCAGCCACATATATACCCCACAGACATTTCCAAACCACACACATATTCCCACCAACACACATCACCCACACATACACTCATCCCCCACACACAGATCCATCCACTCATGTACTCATCCCTCAACCACTCACACCTACTCATCCTCCACCCACCCATGAACACATAATCTCCCATCTACCTACCCACACTTAAACACCCCAACTGACCCACCGGCACATCCCACACCCAATCACACATCCCCCACCCACCCACTCCTCACCCACACACATCTCCCCTCCCACACAACACCTCTACCACACAACACCCCACCCACTCATCTCTCACCCACACACATAGAGAGAGATTGGGGGTGATACAGGAAGTGAGAGAGAGGGAGAGAAGGAGTGAGAGAGATAGAGAGGGAGAGAAAGGGGAAGAGAGAGAGTGAGTGAGTTAGTTAGTTAGTTAGTCGACAGATCATCCTCATTGCACATCGAACCATTCAGTCCATAAGTGCTCGGATCCCCTCCTCAGCAAATCCCGCAACGTGTAGCGGCTAACGACGCCAGTTCTGTGTTGGTTTATCAATCTTCTTTGGCTTCCTGCGTAGTATTCTTGTTTGGCCACCCTTCTTTTAATTTGTTGTTCTCGCAGTCTGGCCATGGTTGTAGATTCACAGTCATCACTTGGTTCACTCAAAAGTTTTACTTCTCGTAGAGCATTCAGAATGTCAGCCTGGTCCATGGCGCGTCCGCCTTCCACAGTAGCCTCACCTGCGAGCTTTTCAGCCTGCTCATTTCCTTGTACTCCCGCATGCCCTGGCACGAAAATGAAACTAATCTTTACCAGCCGAGACCGCTCCAGAGGCAGCAACCATTCTCTTCGGATCGACCCCTCCTATATCCTCTTGATCATGTTCATTGAGTCGCTAAGGAAACGTGCCCTAGTGAATGTCTGTGTCTCGAGCCATGTTATTACTTTACTTACTGCCATAACTTCCATGGTCAGGCTACTTGTGGTTTCAGTGAAAGCACCAGAGTCCTCCTTCACAATTCTCCCTCCGGCCCGAGCCGTAAAGGCCCATGAGCTTCTCACATGTCGGACGACCGACCCATCTGTGTAGATGACCGCATCACCGTCTAGCGAATTCTCGAAAATCAACGCTTGTACTTCAGCCTCTACAGCAACCGGATTTTCTTGTCTGCATTTTCTATCTAGTTGGTTGCAAACTGAAAAGGATGAGCAGAAATCTATTGGCACTTGCACCCACTCCTCGCCAGGTTCTAAGTCCTCAAGTGAACACACCTGTTGAAGAATGTCTTCGGCTTGACCCATCCACGACCGTCCTCTTTTTAACCTGCTGCCCTTCACCTTCATAATTTCACTATGCAGTGGATGTTGTGTGTTTGCGTTAACTCTGAGGTAGGCGCGTGCCCTGCAAACTTGTATTCTCTCTTCAATGGTTGGAAAATCAAGAAGGCAGCGCATCGCCCTGCATGCTGTATCTCTTGTACATCCAAGAATAATGCGCATAGCTTCATTCTGTATCCTTTCCATCCTTTCTATCTGCTTACGGCTGAGAGTCAGGATTGCCATTGCATACTCCAAAACAGACATGACCAGCCCCTCGTACAGAAGACATAGATGGCGCTGCTCACAGTTTGCTGCCGCCATCACCCGCATCGCAGCCAACCCCCGCTTGGCCTTTGTTATCACCTGGTCTATGTGCTCATTATAAGCAACGCTTCGATCAAACCTTATCCCCAGGTAATTCATTGCCTGGGTTCTTTCCACCGTCTCTGAACACAGCTTTACAGTTGGTGTTGGAGTGTTGACAATATGATTATTAAACGAGAACCAAGTCAATGTTGCCTTTGTTGAGTTGACCATTGCCCCAGCTTCATCACACCAAGTACTTATGCGATTGAGTTCGGTTTGTAGTTCAACAGCAACCTGCTCTCTATCCTTACCCTGACGATACACCAAAACATCATCGGCATATGACAATGTCCTGCCAGGTCCAGTGATCTGCTCACTGGTGATTCTCACTGTGTAGGCGTTGAACAGTACCGGAGATAATGGTGATCCCTGTGGTAGGCCAGGATATATTGTTGTTGGTTCCGAAGTCCAACTGCCACATCTAAAAACTACTTTCCGTTGGAAGAGGGCTGCAGCGATCCAACTAAGGAGGAATGGACTTACTTTTAGTTCAAGAAGCTGAAGCATTAAAAAATCCAATGGTACTCTGTTGTATGCGTCCTCAAGATCAATCGCTGCAGCAAAGGTTTTAATGCCTGAGTGGAAACCTTCATAGACATCATGGGCAAAAACTGCTGCATTGGTCCAGGTTTCTCTTTTTGGACGGTACCCACCCAGGGTAGGTGGGAAAACATCATGTCTCTCTAGCTGGCTTGATATTTTCCTGGCAATTACCTTCTCCAGCAGCTTGCCCATTGTATTCTGCATGGTTATAATTCGATATCCCTGAATTTTTTTGTGGTCTTTGTCAAGCTTCGGCAAGGGAATCAGATAGCTGTGTAACCACTCCTCCTTGATGCTAGCACTCTCTATACTGTTGTTGTACATGTCTGCTAGTTTCTCTAGCTCATTGTCGGTACACCTATTGATGTCGTCGTATCTTATGCCATCTGGCCCTGGAGCGCTGTTTTTTGATCGTCGAAGCACAGCCTTGATTTCTTTCACTGTCACTGTGTCTTCATCCAAAGTGTTCTGGGCCTTGCACCTGTCTGAGGTGACCCCCCGCCCCCCCCATGTCTGTCTGGTTGCTCTGCTCTAGATAGCGTTCAAAGAGGGCTTTGCCCTTGTCCTCGTCAGTCCTCTGCCAGATGAGGTCAGCACCTTGGAAGTCAGAAATGCTCTTATTCTTTACTACACCACTCATGCTTTTATGTAGTCGCCAGAACAATTTCAGTGACTTGTCTGTGCTTACTCTTTGACACACCTCTGCCAATTTTTCGCTTTTAACCACCTTGACAAGTTTTTTGAAATAGCTTACTTTTGTGTGCATCTCTCTTTCTAAGTGCATGCAGGGACTAGGATGACCAGCTCAGTTCTTCTTGGCATTTTGCCATCTCTCATAGCACTACGTTTATCCACCCAAGCCTTCTCCACCTCGAAATTCCACCAAGGAGGCTGCTGCCAGCTTTTTTTCCTGCCCTGAAGCTTTCTGTGCTTGTCACGTCTTATTTTACTCACCACATCTTGCCCTGTACTGTCATACTGGAAAGTCTTTACCTTTAACTTGTGCTGCCTGGTTCTGCCTTTCTCCACCAATATGCTGCAAGGGTGGTGGTCGCTGCCGTGGTGTCCTAGGACACCCCATCTACACAATGTATTGAGTGAAGGTGAAACCAGCGCCAGATCAATAGCACTGTCCTCATCGCCTGGACGGCTTGCTGTCCTGGTGATACAGCCATTGTTGATACAAACCAGGTCAATGGTTTCAAATGCAGTCTCGAGCTCCTCCCTCTGTGTATTGGAGGAAATGTTTCCCCATGATCTGCCTTCAGCGTTGAAGTCGCCACAGAAAATAACATTTCTCTCGTGACCTAATATGCCACTTAAGCACTGCCACTTCTGGGCGTCCATACTCGCGTTGCAGGCATAAACATTAACCAACACGAATGGTATACTGGAATGAACTCTCAACGCCTGCATTTGTATATCGTCACTGTCCCAACTGGACATGTGACATCTGACGACATCATACTGTCGCGAACGAGAATCGCCATTCCCAGATGTCATCTGTTGTAGAAACATTTGAAGCCGGCAATTCGGAGTAGCTGATCGCCCAGTCTCGTCTCCTGGAGTGCTGCAATGTTGTTCCTGTAAACCAGGGTTTCTAAAATAGAGCCCCGTTGTTTTACGCTGGCGCAGTTCCAATACAGAATACGGATATTCCTGAGTCCTAGACGGTGACACTTGAGTCTAAAACGTCTTAAACCACCACGCTTACCTTGCCTCTTTCTGCCTGCCCGGCGTCCGCGCCGCCTCGTTAGGTTGACTGCTGACCGCTCGGAAAACACACGTTGTTCCGCCATGTTGAAAAACCGAAAACACAGAAACCACACACGCTGCCAAAAATTCACTCAAGGATGGCTTCGCTCGATGCACGAAACTCCGTAGCATCCGCGCAGATCCTGAGTAGAAACTCCTGGTTTTACATCCTGGCACACAAATTACACGCAAGAGATGAATAAATCCATCTCCTACACGAACAAGTTAACGATCACAAAACAACCCGACCGTCCGTCGCCATCTTGAAACCGGAAGTCCGAGAGTGAGAGAGAGAGAGGGAGAGGGAGGGAGTGCCTGAGAAGGAGAGAAAGAGTGTGTGAGAGGTAGTGAGAGAGAGGGAGAGATAGAGGGAGATTGAGAGAGAGAGAAAGTGGATGAGATAGAATGGAGAGATAGTGAGGACGTGTGTGGGGGAGGGGGTAGGGGGATGCGGAAGTACACTAAAATTGAAAAAAGAAACTTTAAGGAAACCAATTAATTCAGTTTGGGCCCATGCATCCCTTCACCATATGTTCAGAATGTCTCTTCCCCCCCCCCCCCCGCCTTTTGAATTTCCTCATTATAAATTCCCCCCTCCTCTGGACACTATACGTAAAAATGGAAGCTAAATTTAATAACACATACTAGAACAAGTCTAGACGCCTACATAAAACGTGATTTGCTGGTCTATTTACGTTATAAAACGAATTTCAGAAGAGCGAGAAGCAGACAACCGTGAAGTATGGAGGGAAAAACAATATTAAGTAATAGGTTCTTGTATTAACGCGATCTTGAAATAATTTTAATTCCCCCCTTGGAAACCCTAAAATTCCCCACCGGTTGAGAACCACTAAATTAGTAGTATAATATACGCTGGCTCAGCAGTCAAGAAAACCCTTGACGAAATCTAATTTGCACGGAAATTCATGGTCTGATTATTGATGTTCACTCATAAAAGGCAAGAGAATGAACTATACAATACAATACATAGTAGATAACACCACCGGTGCTGTGGTTTTGGGGACAGTGAGACGGGGAGTTTCATAGTTCCCATGTATACCGAGTCGAGAGTTAGAATTCAGCTACGGGAGATTCGCAAGCAGACAGCTTTGCGTTGATTTCGGTGGTATGAGGCGTCGGCCGTTCAGAAAACAATGTGAAATCTGCTGAACTATTATTGGCTAATAAATACATTTAAAAAAATAAAACTGCTAATACATGTTGGGGTTGATTGCAACGTCCTGTAAATGACATACGACTAACTACTTTAGCAGGTAACATAAACATGAAAACTGTTGGGATATTTCCTCTCTTGTGTCCACACATCCGACGTCGGTACGCCCTATTTAACAACAAGGTTTTGCCATTCCTACTCAACCCGTATCATACAACTTCTGTTGTGGGTTATGTTTCCTGGTTTCTATAATTTTCCAAAGAAATATGATTTAAGGTATCCATCCATTTAGGGATTTCCAATGTTGATGGATTCGTAAAGTGTGAAAAGTGCATATAGACTTTTTTTTTTGGGTCGCCATTGTCCGAGATGGCTAGGCATGCTAATCATTACCTATAGGAGACGGAAATCGTGATATCGAAATGAAAACTTCTGGAGCTAGATAGATCAGTCATATCCGAGTGACTCTGATCTCAGATACTGGTTTAGGAGTCTTCCGTTCTTTTGTAAGTATACCATATGTTATACATGGCGCCCACGTAAAGAGTTAAAAAAGGTCACTTTAATTCACTCTCACGTAAAACACCCCATATTATTATCTCTACTTATGTATGTTTTTAAGCCTTCCTCTATTTCTTTTGCCCTGTGGATTCTAGACAAAGGGTTTTCTAGTTATTATATTGTAATATAATATTATTGTTTTGCAGATGCTATCATATATATTATCTGATAAGTCACTTTACTCTAAACAGGCAATCCTTTACTCAAAGAAACCACAGAACACGTCATTTGACAATGCCCTTTTTTGACACACTGAAAGCCGCTTGATAATAATAATAATTGATTTATTTGGTTATTTCGGGATTTGAAATTTAAATATTGAGCACAACCCACTACTGGCAACGCTGATCGTATTCTGGTATGAACCTAAGGCCTATCCACGTAAATATGGAAGCACTATAAACTCGAGTTTCGCCCTCGTTTGAGCTCGTCAGTAGTGCATATCCCTAACCGGATCCGGAAACAAGCCCCGGATCACCGGCGTGTGAAGCGGGTGTGTAACCACGCGGCACACGTTGGACACACAGCCAAATTATCTTAACAGAATATTACAACGTCACCCATCGTAGGCTATGCTCAAGATTGCCCAATCGCCGCGACTGACGTCCGCCAATCGATGTGGACCCGAACCGATCAGGACTTCTCACTGGCAAGGAACACCAGGCCTCCTAAATCCAATGAGCAATAATCAAATTGATTTATTTGGTTATTTCGGGATTTGAAATTTAAATATTGAGCACAACCCACTACTGGCAACGCTGATCGTATTCTGGTATGAACCTAAGGTCTATCCACGTAAATATGGAAGAACTAGATTAGTGCTTCCATATTTACGTGGATAGGCCTTAGGTTCATACCAGAATACGATCAGCGTTGCCAGTAGTGGGTTGTGCTCAATATTTAAATAATAATAATGATAATCATGCTGATAATAATAATAATAATAATAATAATAATAATAATAATAATTATGCTGAAAGACAAAGAATACAGAACCAAGCCAAAATACAGGAGCATGTCAATGAAACAGGTCGGGAGACAACACAGAAAGCACAATTGTAATGGAATACAGCACCATTGTGGAGAAGATAGGCATGGAAGGTGCTGTCAAAGTGAAAACGTGATTTTGATATCTATGCAGTTCAGCCTTTCATAGATGGATTTACAATCACGGTAAATAGGTAATCTTTTCCACGTCTTGAGACGTAATGCCAATGTGTTCCAATCCCCCATATTTCTACGGATCAATTGACACGATGGGTTATGTAACATATCCTGGTATTTATTCCAGGCTAAAAGTCCTGGTCCATTTGTAAACATCTTCCTACCTCGATGAGAATTGTCGCATTCAAATGACTAGCGGAAGTAAATTACAAGTGCCTCAGAAGTCGGAGTAGGTTCACCTGATGACGAGGGACATTGGTAATAGAGAAAACTAACCCACGCGCAAAAAGCGCACTCAACGTAGTAGCATGTCTGTAGACTACGTTTGAGTTCAAAGCTAGCGATCAGGGGGAAAATACTGGAGCCCACAGGCAAACGTGCTAGCACACGCCGTAGGGCCACTCCCTCTACTATCATCCCTGCACAAATACAGGCTGGAGTCTATACTGTACTCCTGGACAGGAGGGCTACACTGAATACAACCTTCTGTGACAATTCAACATTCACTTCCTACTTCCTTGCTCTTCACTTTCTACTTCCATGTTCTTCAACTCCTACTTCCATGCTCTTCACTTCCTACTTCCATGCTCTTCACTTCCTACTTTTATGCTCTTCACTTCCTACTTCCATGCTCTTCACTTCCTACTTTTATGCTCTAGACTTCCTACTTCCATGCTCTTCACTTTCTACTTTCATGCTTTTCACTTCCTACTTCCATGCTCTTCACTTCCTACTTCCATGCTCTTCACTTCCTACTTCCATGCTCTTCACTTCCTACTTCCCTTCTCTTCACTTCCTACTTCCACGCTCTTCACTTCTTACTTCCATGCTCTTCACTTCCTACTTTAATGCTCTTAACTTCCTAATGTTATGCTCTTCATTTCCTACTTGTATGCTCTTCACTTCCTACTTCTCTTCACTTCCTACTTCCATGCTCTTCACTTCCTACTCCCATGCTCTTCACTTCCTACTTCCCTTCTCTTCACTTCCTACTTCCACGCTCTTCACTTCTTACTTCCATGCTCTTCACTTCCTACTTTTATGCTCTTCACTTCCCAATGTTATGCTCTTCATTTCCTAATTGTATGCTCTTCACTTCTTACTTCTCTTCACTTCCTACTTCCATGCTCTTCACTTCCTACTTCCATGCTCTTCACTTCCTACTTTTATGCTCTTCACTTCCTACTTCCATGCTCTTCACTTCCTACTCCCAAGCTCTTCACTTCCTACTCCCACGCTCTTCACTTCCTACTTCCATGCTCTTCATTTCCTACTTCCATGCTCTTCACTTCCTACTTCCATGCTCTTCACTTCCTACTTCCATGCTCTTCACTTCTTACTTCCCTGCTCTTCACTTCCTACTTCCATGCTCTTCACTTCTTACTTCCCTGCTCTTCACTTCCTACTTCCATGCTCTTCACTTCCTACTTCCATGCTCTTCACTTCCTAATTCCCTGCTCTTCACTTCCTACTCCCACGCTCTTCACTTCCTACTTCCATGATCTTCACTTCCTACTTCCATGCGCTTCACTTCCTACTTCAATGCTCTTCACTTCCTAATTCCATGCTCTTCACTTCCTACTTCCATGATCTTCACTTCCTACTTCCATGATCTTCACTTCCTACTTCCCTGCTCTTCACTTCCTACTTCCCTGATCTTCACTTCCTACTTCCCTGCTCTTCACTTCCTACTTCCCTGCTCTTCACTTCCTACTCCCACGCTCTTCACTTCCTACTTCCCTGCTCTTCACTTCCTACTTCCATGCGCTTCACTTCCTACTTCAATGCTCTTCACTTCCTAATTCCATGCTCTTCACTTCCTACTTCCATGCGCTTCACTTCCTACTTCAATGCTCTTCACTTCCTACTTCCATGCTCTTCACTTCCTACTTCCATGCTCTTCACTTCAAGGTAGAAGACAGCTTCTCCGGATGTTGAAACCAACATATACTCTGTGGCAGCTCACATAAACTGGTCTGAGCTAGACACTGGTACGGAATTCAATAATAGCTTGTAAGTTCTGACTCTCAGTGATAGTAGATGTAGCAGAAGAATGAGAAGAAGAAGAAGAAGAAGAAGAAGAAGAAGAAGAAGAAGAAGAAGAAGAAGAAGAAGAAGAAGAAGAAGAAGAGGAGGAGGAGGAGGAGGAGGAGGAGGAGGAGCTGAAAGAAGAAGAAGAAGAAGAAGAAGAAGAAGAAGAAGAAGAAGAAGAAGAAGAAGAAGAAGAAGAAGACGTTGGAAATGACGAGGATGAGAAGAGGATATAGACAAATATAAATAGAGAGGAGCGAAATGTGGGAGGATAGAATGAGAACATACAATTGTCAACTAAATTCTGATCTTCTTACACGCATTGTTGTAGATGACTTTAGCTAGTAATTGCTCCATCCTCAACATCTTAGATACCAGGTGGACCTAACCACATTATGATGACAGTAGGGTCCATACCTGAGCCGCGGTACAGAAGAGGCTAGTGCGCTTGCCTGCTGGCCGTGTACTCTTGTGTTTGAATCTTTCTCGAGTTGAGAAATGGTTTTAAAAAATCTCCATGGGCTGACGACCCAGACTAATATGTGTACCATAAGATGATATAGAAAATGATGATGGCCAACATAAGTTAACTACAACGCCCATCGATTGCCGAATGGTCTATCAAATAAGGTGTTAACACCATATAGCCAACACGCCCCAAGACGTAGAAAACGGGCTTTTACTTTATCTCTTCGGGGGTAAAAGTAAAGAAGCATTTTAAAAGAACCACCATGATTTGAATGAGTATATGTGAATTCCTATCACTTAATACCGTCTCCAAGATGTTTGTCACCGGGCGTTCAATACCTTATTCGCAGAGAGCGTGTGTAACCTCAAGTGTGTTAATTAAACAGAAATAAGTTGAGAAACACCACTGGCACTGCGGCAGCTGTCTAGCCGTTAGATTAAACTAATTAGTGACTTTTCAATCATCTTCTGTAGCACATTGTACTTCAAAGCTGCTGTTATATGATATTAGTACTTCTTACTTAATACAATATAGTATTAAATTCGAAACAATGTTTTCTCGTAGTGAATTTAAATAACGAAGACACAAACAATAGATTGCACGATTTATTGCCTGGCATATTTCGCTACATCTCGTCAGGTACATACTGCATAATTCACACAACAAAAAGAAAAATAACTAGATGAATCCTTCAAGCTGAATTATATACATGTTCGCACAGTAATGTCAATTGTCTACCGCGGTAATTTTAAACTGACTAACATGTCTTTCTGTTTGCACAAGAGTGGCCTATGTAAATTGATCATTATGGCTTCTGCAAACTTTAACAAGCGACTATTTTGTGTGTTGAACACCACACCGAAGGCACTGTCTCTGTCAATCACATGACCGATTTCTAACACGTGCCTACCAATTGATGACGCGGGAATCTTCCGGTGTTTCGGCCTCTTTGTGCTCCTACCGCCTGTGTGTAGTATAGTATTACACGGCAATAGTAATATAGTATTACACGGCTTTGTGATAACTTAGCCACAGTTCTGTGATCCTCAGTTTGTGTCATTGTAAAGTGCTACTAGTTTCTGGCAACGTACTTATCTATTACTTAAAACACTAAGAAACTGGTAATTTTAATGCAGACAAAACTTTCTGATGGATGTATACAACCAATGACCAATTTCCATTTTGCAAAAGACTACCTTCACCATGGCGATTCTTGTTCTTGAAGAGATTAGAACAAGAATCGCCATGGCTAAGGTAGCCTTTTGCAAGATGGAAAACATTTTTTTTTTCATATCCCTTACAAGACGTTGCAGTCAAAATCAGCTTTTTTCGGCTGCTATTGATGTACTAGGCAAAATTACGCTCAGTAGTTTGCCATTACTTTCTGAGCGACCGGCTCACATACCCGGTAAGTTACCAATGCGGCGAGAACCGCTACCGATTTTCGCGCGGGTTACGTTACTCACGAGGATATATAGGATTACGGAGAAAGACGTTAACACCTAGGCCAGGGGGACCGGCATGGAAAACATACTGACTAGTAACATATGTCAATTGCAAGGAGAAAAAGAGTGTTGAGGCGTTACATAGAACCTGTGCTTTGTATGGATGTGAAGTGTGGACAATGAGCATAGAGGCTGAAAATACTTATGATGGCTGTGGAAATGTGGTTTCTGAGGAAAATCCAAAGTATATCATGGACGGACATAAAAATTAATGACAAACTCCTACAAGAAGCAAATGAAAATCGTAAACTGATTACAGAAATTAGACGTAGACAGTCAATATTTTTTGGTCACGTTATGAGAAGAAATAATTTGGAGAACTTGGTGACAATTGGCAAGATTGAGGGGTAAAGAACAAGAGGAAGGCAGAGAAGTAAATACCTAGATGTCTCGACCACGTGGCATGGTCGAGACAAGAACACTGAGCTGATCCACGGCTCTGGTTATCGACTGAGAGATGGAGAGACATGACCATGATGATGTGATTTTAAAAATACATTTGTCACAGCAATTTTAACAGCGACAGCAAACGATATTCAGCAAAGAACTACAACTGTCTGGTGGCCAACAAATTGACAAGCAATGCAAATTCTCTTTTTGAAAATCAAACCATGGAATGTCATGATGTATACATCAGACGATATTCTACACAGCAATGTTATTGTTGTTGTTTTTGTTGTTGTTGTTATTGTTGTTGTTGATGATGTTATCGTTGTTAGAAATCCGTCGATTTCAATTGCTGATTATTGCCAAGTCAATGTGGCGGTGAGGTAGGGGTGGCCCCTATAAAAGCTGAAGAAAGACAGCTCCTTCCCACCACTAGCCTGCGGGACACGCTGGGACAAGATGTAGCCCGTCAGAATGGGTAACTTGAAACATGACAACATGTGGCGGATCGTACTTCAGAGCAGCAGCCAGGTAGTTGTTGGTCGTGGTCTCAATTTCCCAACGGAAGGCAGAGGGTCTGTTTATGGAGACAACAGCTGTAGCCACCGACCAGTATGATCATTGCCAGGAAGGAAAGCAATGGCAGACCACCCTCTGTATAGATGACTAGAAAACTACAGCAGTAAAAGAAAATTACGAATGGGTGGTGTAGTCAACATCACGTTGGCCGTCTTTACTACCCACCCCTTACCAACGAATGACACTAGGCCATACCCTTTACAACCAATAATATCGTCCATCTTTACTTTTTTAAGGTTTAATTTGTAACCCATATGATGATACTGAATAAGCCAATACCGATCACTAATAACCGCTACCCACCCCTTAACACCGAATGACACTAAGCCAAAAAATGATATGGTTGACTGCGACTTCCTGTAAAGCATATGCAACTAACTTAACATTTTAGTCTGGGTCGACAACGCAGGACGAATTTTTTTTTTAAACAACTGTCTCAACTCGAGAAGGTGTCAAACACAAGAGTACATGGCCTGCAGGCAAGTGCGCTAGCCACTACGCTGGGAGAAATAGTATGCCTAGAATACGCCACTGGATGATATTGACAGGTAAAATAGTCTAGCCACATTGAAACATGGATAGGATGTTATGAATCAACATTGATTACACTCAGGACATTCCCATATGTCATCCGTCCCGTTTTTCAGAAGACAAAGAAAAGTGTCGATGCCAAGTCGCAGCCAAACTTAATCGGCAACAACTGATATCTCTTGATGACAGTTGATGATGTTTATGAGGTAGATAACAGCTGATGATGTTTATGATATAGATGATAGCTGATTATATTTGTGATATAGATGATAGCTGATGATGTTTATGATATAGATGAAGTAGATGGCAGCTGAAGATGTTTATGATATAGATGTTTATAGATATAGGGCAAACGTTTTGCACGTAGGGCCACATTGACAAATGTAAAGCTATTGGGGGGCCGCATTTATATTATGTCCACTTTGTTTAAAGCAATCTATCACAATAAGTAATTATGAATTATTTATAGGTTATTAAACAGTATAAATAACTAATTATTGCAATTTTGTTTCACTTATACACTTATACATTATATTCTACAATATGGACAAAAACTTCTACTAATTTGTTAACACGATTTTACAATTTTTTATTATAATAAATTTAAAAAATAATAATCTATCAATTTAGACAGAAACCGACTACATTGTCACTACAATTGTTGATTTATAATGAGATGTATGTAACTGCTTGCAATTTTTGACAATAGTCTTGAAATCTGGAGCAAGTTTACTTGTTAAAATTTGCATGCCAGCATGAAAGGTGCAGTCCGACAATAAAGACCTATTCATAGATTTGTTGATCTTCACGCAAGAAAATGCTTGTTGGCAAATGTATTTTGATCCAAACAATGATAAAAGATTAACTGCGAGGTTTTTCAAATTGGGGAATGATTGTTTACAGAAAATAGAAAATTAGAAAGAAATTTTTATCAAAAATGTTAAAACAATCATAATGGAACATGAAATTCTATAAAATTCAACAAAATAACTTAAAAACGAAGTAAAAATTGTTTTGTTTCTTTTTAAATGCCCTCGAGGGCTGCATAATATCAGTTGCCGGGCCGCATGCGGCCCGCGGGCCGTAGTTTGACCACTCCTGATATAGATGATAGCTGTGAGGTATGAAATATAATAATGGGCGAATGTCTAGGGAATCCCGGATTGGATGGGTTAATAGTTTCTTTCAACCTTCTTGAGGAGGCCATTGAATGGCTCCGAACCCCATCGTGAAGACCAAGATAGAAAATATTCAAGTCACACACGACATTTATTAAGTAAAGGGTCTCCCTTGGAAGGCGAGGTGATCAGGGAAATCTACCAAAGACACTAGTGGAAAAATGACTCACTCCATTACAAAATTGTGTCCTTGCGTATGGATCCCTCCTCACTAAGATCACAACCAAACTGTAACACAGTATTACATAACAAATGTGAACAACAGCCATTGAAAAAATGTCCACAATTTATAGACACAAACTCCAGGTTTTAGCAAAACAATGAAATGAGAGAAATTTTGGGGTGTTGGGGAAATTCTCAACCTGGCATGTGGATATCACATACCCCTCCATCTATTACAAACACATGAATGACAAAATTCAGTGTACATTGTTATATAATTTCCCCAAACATAAATCCCACCAACAAATCCCAAATCATTAACCCAATAAATCTTCGAGTCCAGTTGCTTACTGATGGTAACAGTCTCTCATGTTCATAGCATTGTAGAGTCTGATCATAATTAAATATGTTCCCAAATAGCACTGGGTGAAACTTCGTCTTTTGTATCAAATCCCATGTGATAATGATCTGGTTCATGTAAACTAAGCGGTACTGTCAACACACCTGGCTCAGCCTTGTTGGTTAATTCCACAGTAATACTGGGTAGATTTGATCGTGACCTGACATATGTCTTCTGTATGGCCCATTGAAGCTGTGGCCAGGGGTCAGTAAAAAATTGTAGTTCCTCTTCAGACTGTGCAGAAGGTAGTTCCCAAATTCATTGTGGAAAATGAAAGTAATGACGACCGACTAGCTGCTCTAGTTCAACCGATCAGAAAACACTCAACTATCATCAGCAAGGCATTTCAGCACGACCCGTCTCATGTCAACAAGGCCATCCCCAAACTTGGGGATATCACTGGAGCTCTTTCTCTACACCATTAGCTGTAGACTATGGACAGGGCTGGTACCAATCTCTGAATATACACATTCCTTAGGAGTACCGACAACTCCTTTAGTGATGCAGACAAATCCGTAGCGAACAATGATAAAACTCTCTTCCTTCCACATTAATTATTCAGTGGAACAGGATGTTGTAATCAGCCCATTTGGTGTCAACACTGTTAGAATACAGGTTCTTCTTCTGGGGCTTTGCTCTAGGGCAGTGGTTCTCAACCTTTTTTGGCCCATGCCCCCCCCCCTTTACCATATGTTCAGAGCGTCATCCCCCACCCCCCTTTCAAATTTCCTCCCTATAAATTCCCCCCACCATAACACAGTATACATAAAAATGGAAGCTAAATTTAATAACACATACTAGAACAAGTCTAGACATCTACATAAAACGTGATTTGCGGGTCTACTTAGGTTATAAACCGAATTTCATTAGGGCGAGAAGTACAGAACCGTACAATTTAGAGGGAAAAACAATATCAAGTAACTGGTTCTTGTATTAATGCGATCTTGAAATTATCTTAATTCCCCTCATCCCCTGGAAACCCTAATATCCCCCCTTCTGGGGGGGGGGGATTCCCCACCGGTTGAGAACCACTGCTCTAAGACTTTGTTGGTATATAAGATTGATATCTGAGCACATGGGGATACCTATCCTGGTACACCATGGCCTAAGGGTGTTGAGGTTGAGTAAGCAGTCTTGACACAGGAAAATACTCTTGCGGGGTGCAACAGATGAATTTCTCAGCTCATATAGAATGATATAGACTCCCCATTTTATTCAGTTTAGTGAATCTGAACCTCACACCTCCTACTGGACTTGTTGGTCTGATAAACTCATGATGACCTCCAAGTGTAAGTTTTGCAACAGAGGAAAAGATGTTGAGTTGCCCATAAATGTGCTGGTCGACCATGTGGCTAGGGTCTTGTATGATAATAAGCATTCCTGACACATATGAAGAGTGTAAAACCTCCTGTAAGTCAGGTTCGAAGTTCCTAGCTTTTCATTCGCCGGCTTTTTACAATTTGATAGGGCTAAGTACCCTGAGTCAGGACCTATCCACGCCATCCAACTCTTTGTCAACATAAACATGCAAAACTCTTCTATACACATTTGAAATATAATCAGATTTCATCATAATAGAAATCTCACAAACATCAGAGAAAACGAGAAAGGTGGAGGATGTTACTAATTCACACATCCCACCTCTCCAGCGATAGAGCTCACTCCAATCCTGATGCAATGAGAGTGTTATTTACTCATTGATCAACACCTGCCCTCCCCTGATGTTATGATGTCATAAGCATATAAATTCATGAAAGACAAGGACAGCAAGATAAAATAAGGTCATCAGAATTAGACCAAGTTGTCCTGTGGTGACATAATTCTGAGGTAACAAAGACATGGTGCGATAGAGGCATTAGGTTGAGATAAGGTCATCATGTTGAGACAGGTGCATCCAGTTAAGACACGGGCATCACGACAAGACTTAAGGCGTGTTGAGATAAAGGCATTTTGATATAGGGTCAGCATGCCAACACATCATCCCACGTCCGTCATGCAAAGCCGGTCTGTATTCTCCTCAGATCAGACCCGGTTCACCAGTGCCTTCTGTCATCTCCTCCTTCCCTCCTGCGCTTGACACATCTTTCAGCGGCTAGCGAAGAGAGAGTGAAGAGGAGAAGGCGAGGAAATGGCGAGACGGACATATAATCAGATTGCTACTGGAACTATTGGTGTTGGAACTCTTCGCTGGCTGCTGAAGATGGGGACGGAGCGCTTATGGGAATGTTCCGAATGCTGTGATATCGGTTCCTAAATCAATCAATCAATCAATCAATCAATCAATCAATCTCCTCCTTCCCACTGGAGAAAAGTTCGAAAACCTTCACCAGCAGTTATTGAGATCATTAATAGACCACTTATGCGTGTGAAACAATTCACACGAAGGAACAACATATAATCATTCATGGATTAAAGCAGGATCCTTCCAATACATATCCATCACACATCAGCAAAAGTTCGAACACAAAAACCCTTTTTGGTCTATTCCTAGTCCAACATTTAGAAGTTGGTGGTTGTCGATTGCTGTTTGTAAACCTACCCACGTTTGCAAGCATATCAAGAGCACCCAATTCAGGAATGAATTGCACTATGGCAAATCCTTAAGACAGCCAGTCACTGACCATAAATATTCGGCCAGTCACTAACCATCATTCTGCAATGGTGGCGTAGTGGGCACATCTTGCAAGATATCTGGGCATATGGTACATTCATCTTTCTTTTCTTATAAGATTATAGCCCATAAAAAGAACATATAATCACTCAAATACCTCCCGCATCCTCACGAACAAGATTACATGGTCAATCACACATTCTGAGCAAAAGAGCCTTAAAACACAGACTCACAGGACTTTCCACATTTGGAGTAAAAATGTGCAATGAAGTGCATCCATAGGGACAGTCCTACATCACATAGGAAAGATGCAATTATGCAATGAGAGTGAGATTAAATTCAGAATCATATAGCAAGAACACAATCATACAGCAGACAAACGTTAAGCATGGTAAAACTTCATCGGGACAGGCAGGTCATGTCTACAGAAAGCGAGCAAATCAGGCATCTTCTCTCAATGAAGTTCTGATTTCACCGTCTTACAATTCACGCACAAATACACTGATACCTGCGCTCCCTTTCATCTAGAAGCACATTCATAGCATTTACAATGTATCTATAAGCCTTACCTTAGCTACAGAGAGCTAAATTGGGCATTATAAGGAAAAATCCTCCCCTGGGCTAGGAGAGGGACCTGTCAGGCTGACATTTTTTGGGCAAATGACAACTAAGTTCCGGGCAGATTCTAGCAAGTCTTGGGCGGAAATTGAACCAACCAATAGTCTGGCTCGCTTTAGGATTCATACCCAATCCATATAAGGAGTGGGACGCAGAGGTGTTTCCAAGGCACCAGGGCCGGGTTATAAACTGGCCAAGACCTATTGACGCGTCCTCGTCGAGCGTCCTGGGCAACAGGTCCCTTCGGGGTCCTGGCTAAAGTCAGTAGGATCGCCGATTCCTCCGAAGTCGGAGAGTGTCTGCCTTTACGGTGAGGAACCACCAGTCTGCACACCAATAAGCCAGACATGCGACAACGGATACTCACGCAAAACTCAGGTCCTGTATGACATCACACTGATGTTGGACAACAGGATGCCTTCATCCGACATACAGGACTTCGCGTTGGAGCTCAAGCCAACGAACACAAGCAAGCAAGCAAGCATATAAGGAGTATCTACCCTGTTTCCCCAATTTTAGGAAATCAGTGAAGGACGATCCAAATATATAACAATAGCTTATGATTCTTATGATATAGATGATAGCTGATGACGTTTATGACATAGATGACAGCTGATGATGTTTATGATATAGGTGATAGCTGATGATGTTTATATTGTCGATGATAACTGATGATGTTTATAATGTAGACGACAGCTGATAATGTTTATTATGTACATACCACTTGATGCTGTTTATTAATATAAATGACAACTGGTGATGTTTATAAGGTGGATGACAAATTATTATGTTTATAATGTAGATGACAAATGATGATGTTTATGATATAGGTGATAGCTGATGATGTTTATAATGTGGATGACAACTGTTGATGTTTATATTGTAGATAACAGCTGATAATGTTTATTATGTACTCAACACTTGATGTTGTTTATTAATATAGATGACAACTGATGATGTTTATAATGTGAATCACAACTTATGAGATGATGTTTATAATGTGGATGACAAATGATGATGTTTATGGTGTAGATGATTGCTGATGATGTTAATAATGTAGATCACAGATTAATCATCAAGTGCCGAGCCGACTGGCGTAGGTGTTCATGACTCTCCATAGATTTCTAACCTTGGTTTTCTGGACCAACTCTGTCGTTGATATTCCTCCATGTCACCGTCGCAATCCATCCAGCATCATTTCTCGTGGTCTGCCTCTACCTCTCTTCCCCTCGATCGTTCCAGTTGTCACGATGTTCTCCAGCGTCTCTCTTCTCATCACATGACCAAAAAAAAAAGCTATTTGTCTCTTTCTTATTGTTGTATATAATGTTCTAGTTTCGCCAGCCTCTTTAAGGCATTCGTCGTTAGTTACTTTCGCAGTCCAAGGAATTCGCAACATTCGTCTCAGGAACTAGATCTCTGTTGCTTCCAATCTCTTCCTAATTTGTTCATTTATATTCCAAGATTCACAGCCATACAGCAAAACAGGTTCTATATAGCACTTCAGCACTCTCTTTCTTACATTCAATGATAGCGACTTATTGCATAAGATATTCTTCATTTTTTAAAATGCAGCCTTTGCTTGCCCTATAACAGATTATGATATTTATAATGTTAATGACAGCTGATGATGTTCATGGCGTAGATGATAAATGATGATGTTCATGGCGTAGATGACAACTGATGATGTTTATAATGCACAGAGCAACAGAGCAAACCGTGCTAGTGAAGACCATTGTCGCTTGTCTGCTCCTAACATCCCACATGTTGTCAAGACACTTCACCGAGATAATATTACGGAACCATCAGACTGCATTGGCGTGACATCATATTACCAGTGGCAAAAACTGTCACTACAAGGAAAATGGCGAACTGCTTGCACTTGTTGACTTCATGGCTGCGCGAGACAGCTACAAATCAAGGTTGAAAACGATCTTCTCCTCATGCATATTACATGCTGTGGCTGGTGGTGTTCGGGATAATATTGATTAATAAGACGTTAATTAACGGCAGAATTTGAGTTATTACATTTTTTTATGCTCACCGGATGAACGCGTTTCATAATTCCCCGACATACCGAGATGAGGTTGCAAAATCAGCCACAGACGATTTAATAGCAGACCACCGGGTCTTGGTATCGATAGCTTGGGAGCGGGCTGTTCAAAAAGCAATGACAAACTACTGAACAGTAAAGTTGTCACCTTGAATCGCTTTTGATTGTTATATGGTGATCCCCGTTTAGATCGTATTGATGTGTAGTGTTATTCTCTTCTATTCCATATTGTGTAGGTTACATATTCTTGCTATTTCTGCTTTCAAAATGACAAATTATGACTAATTTAACATTACTAGTATTTTATTTTCAGTGTTTGAACCTATATCTTAGTTATAGTCCTTTTGCTATAATGTTTAACTCTCCCTTGTAATTCAGTGATAACCCGGTAGAGTTATTTCTTTCAGATCCATTATGTTTTCTAGCAGATGCCGAAATGGAAATCAAGGGCTTAATAACCACTTCGAAAAATCATGTCTGCATTACCTAAAAGCAAATTAAATATGAACACCTCGTAAAACATACACACAGGAGTGGCCAGATTTTCTTAGCATTTCTGACCATAGGTTAAAAAGCCAGAAAACATATTATGCGATGGTTGGAATTCACGAGGAAGAGAAAGTCACACAACACGCAGACCTTGGGACTCGCAGAGTTAACGGGACAGCACTTGTGCAAATAAATAAAACACACTAGATTACTAATTATATATCTCGCCGCTGTTGTTTTCTCAACTAATGCATACAATATGGGAGGAGGAGAGAGGTGTAGCTGTTAGTCGTCTTGCTTATCACCACAGCAGTCCTACACTTGATTCCCAATGGTGGTAGGATTAACTCACTTGTCGACCCCTCTCATAAAGTAAGTAAATTTAGCCCCCTGGCAGGGTGTTAAGTTAGAGGCTTTCGCATTTTTACACCGCTGTATCAAGAGATGGGGTGATCAGTTGTCTTTAATGCCACCATTCTTTAGCATATTTGTTGGGGGGGGGGGGGGTGCTCGCTCGCTTTGAACTCAAGCGTAATCCATACACACTGCTTATAGTAGTGATGGACTGAATTTTGTGAGTGGATTAGCTTTCCCTATTAACAGTGACCCTCGCCAGCAGGCGAACCCACTCCGACTCCAGAGGTACTTGTAATTTGTGTCCCCAAGTAAAGACAGGTCAACATTTTAGTCCAGCTGTCCGGTGTAGGGGTTGAACCGCTTACCTCGGCATCAGCACAACGGATGCTTAAGAACAAGCGTTCTGACCTATTCGGTCATGCGGACCTGCCTTTCCAATATATTACACAGAAAAGTTCTCATGGTAAGGGACTTAAGCAGGGCTAAGTCTTGGCAAGCAAGCTTACTAACCACTAAGCCGGCCCGACTCAGTCTTAAAGTGGGCATCAGAATGAAAGGGCAAGTAAGAAGGAGAAATAGACTTAAAAACCGAGTGACAGCTGGCAAACGTAATGCGAAAAGACCAAGAGAAAGGCAAAGAAATGAATACCCAGATGGCTCGGCCACATTGCTTAATTGCGACAAAAACACAGGCCTGAGGTGATCGTGTTAGATTGCAAACCATGTCTGCCTACACCTTTCGATATGGAACATGATGATTATGATGATCGTGGAAAAGTACAGACAAGTATATTTCTCAAGAGTTATCAGTTTAGCTTATGGTGCAGTCACTGACAACAGTGCCGTAACCCGTGATACTGAATGGCAGGACAGTGTTCCACTCAATACTACTGTTTAAACAAAACACAAACTAATAATTGCAATAGTGGTCCTTGGCTCTAACTGACATTTCGGCATGCTAAACGGCATGGCTTTTAAGTAGTGGGTCGGAGGTCTGTATTGTCGGACACTTGTGAAAAATTGGAGGTGGCGTGTGCATATACCTTAACGTTGTTGGGAAATATATAGATCAGTCCCTAGTTATTCTCCACACAGACAATATGAAATTAGCAACACTAGCCACTATAGGCCGGTCTCCATGGTCTAGAGGTTACACGACTTTCTCCGTAATCTCTTATACTCTCGTAAGTAACGTGACGTTGCGCGAGAATCGGTAGCGGTTCTCTACACGTCGATAACTTACGGGGTAAGTGAGCGGTCACTCAGAAAGCGATGGCAAACTACTGAGCGTAATCTTGCCAAGAAATCAGCAATCAGCTGAAAGATGCTGATGTTGACAGCGATGTCCTGTAAAGGATATGCGGGGGAGTGGGGGGGGGGGAGCCACTATAGTATACGTATAACATGCGCATCGTTCATTTGTATGGACAAAGAAGACAAACAAACATGTGATTGTCATACGTGTAAGTCTATGGAAGATCGCAGAAATAGTTACATGTTGAAGTAAGTAACGTAACAAAAAAGACACAACGGTTGCGTCTGCTTGCTGTGTCCTCCCCTGTGCTCATCTGTCTAATACCACACTGCATTCTAGCATCCGACATTCTAAACTCTTTCGCTCCTAGCATATATTATATTAATTTACATTATATTATTAATTAGCCCCATCTTTGCTAGATAGGCTTGGCCATGGGAATGTTATTATGTCATAGGAACTTGATCAATGTCAGAGCTACCCTTATTTTTTTATTTTGATATTTTACCCGTTTAAAGCTTTTTAATCCTTCTTTTTTCCCCTTTGTATATGAGTATTTATCCTTTATCTTGTGGTGGGACACCGGATTATAATAATAATAATAATAATAAGTAAGACACAAATGGCTGTAGAAAAATAACTAAACATGATAACAACTTGAAATCAGTTTATTTTTACACATACATTGCCCCTTTATATCTCAACATAAATTCCACCAACATTGATGCACTTATCCCATCGTTTTATCACTCCTCCTAAACTTGCTGATTAGAACTATGTGATTTTTTCTCATGTACCTGCCATCCCACACAATTGTGTGACTTACTTATTGACTCGCATTCGTAAATTTTTCTTCCCAGCTATGCACCGCTTTACGGAAAATCACTAGAGGTTAAGTCCACTGAAAACCCACCTTGGCGGGAGACATTTTGCGAGTGACGCCGAAGTTGAATGTGAAGTGAAAACGTAGTTTAGAAAACAGAGCACGCAGTTCTATGCAGCCGGTTTGGGAGGACTGATAAAACGATGGGATAAGTGCATTAATGTTGGTCGAAATTATGTTGAGAAATAAAGGGACAATGTATGTATAAAAATAAACTGGTTTCAAGTTCTTATCATATTTAGTTATTTTTCTACAGCCATTTGTGACTTACTTATTAACTCACCCTCGTATATATTTATAGTCTATAAATATATAGCAGTCCAAATTTCAAATAATTTGTGAAGGCAGTCGCTAGAAGTCATGTTACTGAGTGTAGATTGTGTAAGCCTACGGTACCTCAAAATGGCCAACCAAAAAAAAAAAAAAAAAAAAAATATGAGAGTACAATGTGGTAACTAAGTCTCAAATAAGGAGCCGCTCTTTCGAGATGACATCATATTTTACTATATGAAGAGTCTATCTCCGCATAGAAACTGCTCCTTCGGGGGGATCTCATTTTCAAGGGATGCAACTCATGAATAAATAATCGAACGTATTTTTGCACTGTTACTTCCCTTTTGTGGTGAGAATTTTATTTCTTTATAAATATAATAATTACTGTTATTATTGATTGTAGCGGGCGGGGCTTAAAAACTATCATCATACTAGTGATGATGTCAAGGTACAGTACTCTTCCTCATCAGTGTCATCCTTCTTGATTTTTCTCGTCTTCTTTCTTTATCTGTATTGGGCATAAACACTATCATCATTCCATTGTTGATGTATAAAGGATAATGTTACAGTGCATTTCCTTGGGGTGGTCTAGGGGACGGGCTGGCGTGGGGGTGGGAGCTCACGGGTGAAGCGAGGGTATCGTCGTGTGGAGTAGGACAATGCAGTTTGGACCTCGATTCGTGACGGGTGTCATGTGAAATCCTTAATAAGTAAGAATGTGAAATATGGCAGGTATATGATCTGTAGATGTTTGTAGTGGATTATTCATTATCATCATACGGGTTACAAATGAAAAACGTAAAAAGTGAAGATGGTCGGTATTATTGATTGCAACGGGTATAACTTAGTGCGACTCAGTGATAAAGGGTGGGTAGCAGTTATTAGTAATATGTTGAGGGTCGTAGTGGTGTAAACACTATCATCACACTGGTTACAAGTGAAAACCATAAGAAGTAAAGATGGCCGGTAGTATTGGATGTAGTTGGTATGGCTTAGTGTCATTCATTGTTAAGGGGTGGGTAGCGATTAGTGATTTGTAGAGTGTCGTAGTGGCTTATTCACTATCATCATACGGGTTACAAATGAAAACCTTAAAATGTAAAGATGGCTGGTATTATTGGCTGTTGTGGATATGGCATAGTGATACTAGATTGTGAGGGGTGGATAGCGGTTATTAGTGATACGCAGAGTGTCCTAGTGGCCTATACACTATCACCATAGAGTTTAAAAATGCAAATTTTAAAATGTAATGATGGCCGGTATTATTTACTGTAGTTGGTATGGCTTAGTGAAATTCGTTAGTAAGAGGTGGGCGAGTGGAGAAGTAGGTAGATAAGTGCTTCTGAACACTATCATCATACGGTTTCAGAGCTTCAAATGAAAACCTTAAAAAATTTCAAGACGGCCGGCATTATCTTCTGTAGGGAGTATGGCTTAGTGAAATTCGTTGGTAAGGGGTGGGTGAGTGGATGGAAAGCTAGATGGGTGTTTCTGATCATTGTTTAAGGGGTGGTCGACTGGCGGGGTGGCTAAGTAAATACGGCCATTCCTTGATAAGAGCCGAAGGTTACGTCTCATATTAAAGTCTGAGGCATGAACTCATAGTTGGCTGAGTTTAGTGTGACCTCCTGGGTGACTAAACACCTGGCGATGCCATCAATGAACCTGCGTGAACGTGTTCAGACACCTCTTTGGGGAAAAACCGGAGGATGACTCAGAGCTTACTGACCGCATAACGATACAGACGAGACACTTGGGTAATGGTCACATCGGATCAAATATAGCTCTTCTTCCGGTCGCATGTGTAATGACTACAATTAGACCGCGTGGGCAATAGGTACACCTGTCAAAGATGGCGTTGCATCCGATCACACTTGGGTAATGGTCAAATCATACCAAATATGACTCTGCTTCAGGTCGCCTGTGTAATGGCTACAACCAGACCACGTGCTAACTGGCTTCGCGTGGTCAAAGATGGCGTCGCATCTGGTCACATGTGGCAATGGCTGGCGTCGCATCCGGTCATGTGGCAATGGCTACAACCCGTCCACGTGCTCACAGACTAAAGCCGATTAAAGATGGCACTGCATCCAATCACACTTGGGTAATGGTCACATCCGATCAAATATGGCGTTGCTTCCGGTTACATGTCTAAGGGATACAATCGAAACACGTGACTAAAGCCGGTTAAAGATGGCGTCGCAGTCGATTACGTGTGTAAGGGTACAGCTGAGACACGAAGGTAATGACTACGACCGGAGTTATTCATGGAACTCAAACTCAAAGTGGAAGAGATTACATCCCAGTCGACCTTACAAACCATTTAAAATCTGACATAAGTCTTTTCAGCACCTAGAAAATGATCATGAAAGGACACCCTTATTCCAAAAAGCAAAAGAAACGTCAAAGAGACACACGAAAACATCAATTACAACCCTAGCAAACGAAAGAAATTCCTGACTCCACTTACACTGGTTTCCGAAATAATGTCTGCCAAAGTTCAACAGAGCATGCCAGTTTTGACAAAATTAGTACACTTCTACGTTACCTGTTTTGGAGACTGGTGATTCTTGTTTCTTCATCCCAGCTCTGTCAATAGACATAGTTTAGTTTAGTTTAGTCGTTGGATCAACATCACGGCACACGGTTTAACCCATAAGTGCTCCGTTTTCCTCCTAACTCAAACCTGAGTCTGGAGAAACTCAGCTCAATGCACGAGGATCCTGAAATACTTTGGGTAGATTTTAAACTCGAAATTTTGCCTGGGCAGCGCCGTTAGGCTACTCTTTTTCGATTTCCAACTGCCAAGGGATTTTTTACGTGCGCAAAAATACACACGGGCGTCCGATCTTACTATCCAGAGACCAGGGAAAATTTTATTACTGGAAGTCCAGGTGGATTTTTTAAATAAATCCCGGTCCTCTCCGGGGCCTGAACCCGGGGCCTCCAGCACTCGAGGCGGACACCATACCTCGAGACCACTCAGCCCCACCTCCATTGTTATTAGTCTTGTTGTTCTGGAAGAAACCTACTTCTTATAGTCAGACAGCCGTAGACGCGCACGAGACAACATTTGATTTGCTTGATGATTTCTCTTCAGATGAAAATATTCACCTTCTGTCTAGCAGTCACGGACCAGATTCTGAGTTTCTCAAGAAAATCAATGCTTTGTGGAATGAAAACCATCCTACGGCTGGTTTCCGAAGTTACTCCTCTGTCGCATCAGATGAAATACACCACCCATCGAGTAAGGTATGTATAAATAGTAACGTTCATGATCACAGTTTCCAAGAACAGGTGTCTAGTTCCGGTGTCTAATGGTACATTCTATTATCTAGTCCTCTTTATTTCACTATGAATTACTAGGTGTTGAAGTCTTGTAAATTTCAATGTGATTTTTCTACTCCACAGGTTAATTTTGCAGCAGAACCTCACTTCTTAACAGTTCATATCGTTGGAACCGAAGAATGCAATGTTAACTGGCATCATGTAATCAGAGAACGGGAGAATTTTAAACGGCGTATACTAGAGTTGGAGCAAATCTTGACTCCAGTCCTGGGGGCCAGTCACAAAGTCAAAGTCCTGCAGCAGAGAAAAAGTCAAGAACAACAGTGAAAGAGGCCGAGATAGTCTAATACC
Organism: Cepaea hortensis; assembly: GCA_963921405.1. Lineage (NCBI taxonomy): Eukaryota > Metazoa > Mollusca > Gastropoda > Stylommatophora > Helicidae > Cepaea > Cepaea hortensis. The sequence continues at coordinate 50,561,153 of OY992894.1, read as the reverse complement.
CGTATTGTAACTGTTAAGTAAAATTAAAAATGTCAATCCACACTAGCGGACGAGTATTAAAACATCTACTTAAAAACAAGATGGTTGTAATATACTTACAGTCATGACTTCAATAGCTGACCATTCCCCAATACGAAGAAAACTGCGGTTGGTGTGAGGAGACTGTATATGTATATCGTTGTTATTCTGTCTTCACATACGATCATCTCACAGTGACGACAAGGCAAGTAACACTGCGCCCTCTACGCTATATATTTCATCATGGCGAGAGGTCATGCGGCGAGCATGACCCGTATTCCCCATTCCACCTCAAACATGCAACGAGTCAACGAGCGGGTAGTAGAGAGCTTAGTCGCGCCATACGGACAGCCACAACAACGTAATTTGAGCCGATTGAGCTAAGAAACTGGCTCAAACCGGTTTTACGCGTGGCTCAAGAACTAGTATATAAACCCGAGTCTGGTAACAGTCACGCATTGTAATCCAAAGATGACTACAGACCTCAAGACTGTGCATGCTAACTGGGTCTACACGACTCGTAGTGGTGAGACTATTAGACCAGTGGGTGGTGGTGATAAGGCCGTGTTTGTCTCATCCTACAGAGGCACGAGCACGACACACATCCGTAGATTCTTCGGTGAATCCGACAAGAAGTTTCCTACTAAGATTAGAATGACACTTACTCGTCAAGAATATGAACAGATGATCGCTATGCACCGCGAGATCTTAGCTGACTTTGATAGACTCAGCCAAGTTAACCAAGTCAGTAACGAAGTCAAACAAGCCATTAACGGAGACAAGCAAGTTAGTAACTAAAACAATCAAGTCAGTGCTCATGTCAATCAGGGCACTAACCGAAGCAATCAAGTCCAATACACGCAAGGCAGTGCTCAAGTCAATCAGGGTACTAAACGAAGCCACCACGTAGACGCATACCATACTGCTGGTTTTCAACCCAGCTACACTCAGATGTGTGATGATCCCAGCAACCAGGTGTGTGATGAGCCCAATAGACTGATGTTTGATGTGCAAAAAGACACCAAACGAAAAAATCAAGTACTAAACGATCAAGACAGTACTAAATTCAAACAGGGTATTAAACGAAGCCACCAAGCAGACGCATACTATACCACCAGTTTTCCACCCACCTAAAGTCAGATGCGTGATGACCCCAGCAACCAGATGTGTGATGAGCCCAATAGCCAGCTGTTTGATGTGCCCGACACTCAGATGATTGAAGCCCCGTTTGTCTACAATACTCAGATGTCAGCCCACCAAGCAGGAGACCAGTCCTATGACAACATGTCAAGTGACAGATACATACCAGGCTACCAGCCGGAAAAACCAACCTATTCAGTAAATGGTGTGAAGAAATCCAGAAACAACATACAATGTGTATAGCTCTGTATGTGAAAATAAAATGTTGTGATCATACTATGTATACCAGCTCATACCGCATCATCCATTTTGTATAACGACATTATGCATTTTTATTCTTGAAAATGTACTGAAATACTGTAAATAAACAGGCATATATATATTATAATTACGTCTTGGTTGTTGAATTTTTAGTGTTTACGGTATATATAGTTGTCATGTGGTGAGAGAATGATCCATATTGATGACAAATTCAAGAAATATTTCAACAAAACTAAGGAAACGGGGCAACCAACGTAGAAAAATTGTTGACCACATTTCAACCAAACGTATAACAAATCTCAACCAAACTTATGAAAAGTAGGAAACATTGTTAACCAAAGTGAAAAATTTTGGCCACATTTCAACCAAACTTATAAAAACCTCAGTCAAACTTATGAAAATTAGGAAAATGTGTTAATCAAAGGTGAATATTTTGGCCAAATTTTAACCAAACTTATAAAAACATAGGAAATTTTGTTAACTAAATGTGAAAAGATTGGCCAAATTTCAACCAAACTTTAAAAAATCTCTGTCAAACTTAAGAAAAGTATGAAAATTTTTTAATCAAAGGTGAAAATTTGGCCACATTTCAACCAAACTTATCAAAAGTAGGAAACTTTGTTAACCAAATGTGACAAGCTTGGCCAAATTTCAACAAAACTTATGAAAAGTGGGAAAATGTGTTAACCAAAGTGAAAAATGATTGCCACATTTCAACCAAACTTACAAAAAATCTCAACCTAACTTATGAAAAGTAGGAAAATTTGGTAAACAAAAGTGAAAAATTTTGGCCACATTTCAACCAAACTTACAAAAATCTCAGTCAAACGTATGAAAAGTAGGAAAATTTGTTAACCAAAATGTGAAAAGTTTGGCTAAAGTTCAAAAAAACTTATAAAAAGTAGGAAACTTTGTTAACCAAATGTGAAAAGTTTGGCCAAATTTCAACCAAATTTATAAAAAGTAAAAAACTTTGTTAACGAAATGTGAAAAATGTTGGCCACATTTCAAACAAACTTAAACGTATCGCAGCCAAACTTATAAAATGTAGGAAAATCTGTTGACCAAAGGGGAAAAACGTTGGCCAAATACATAAATATCTCGACTAACGTTCAAATATCCCTAACCAACTTATAAAAAGTTGGAACATTTCTTAACAAAAGGGGAACAAATATCTAACGTTGTTATTTCACATGCGCAATAGCGTCAAGTCTCTAACCAAACACCAGTGTCTGTTATGAAGTCGACCTTTTCTTAAAACCACGAATGCCTTATTGACGCCTTGAATACCATTTACCTCATCTTCTAACCGACTTTCAAAGTTTCATACCATTTAACACACATTCTCTTTCATTACACCACAACCGGTTTTGTGCTGACTGGGCAAATTTCCAACCTACTAGAGATAATCGTATGTCCCCTATGCAAACAACAACTGTATTTCAGAAAATTAAAAGTATCTTATGCAATAATAACTATCGTTGAATGAAACCATAAAACCTATTAAACCATGTCTCTATTATACCATGTCCCTATTAGACCATGTCCCTGTTATACCATGTGGCCAAGCTACGATACGCCCCAATGCAATCTCGGCTGTCTACGTCTAATTTCTCGTATCAGTTTAAGGTGTTCATATTTTTCTTGTAGGACCTGTTCATTAGTTTTTCTGTCGCCAACGGCATTCTTTGCATTGTCCTCGGAAACTTCATGTCCACAGCAATTACATGTTGCTCAGCTTGTCTGCTGTCGGTACAAGTTTCACGTACATAAAACAGTATATATTTTATTTAGCACATCAACACTCTTTTTCTCACTGCAATTGGCGTCTTTGTAGTGGCAAGTATGTATTTCAGCTTGCAAAGGCTATTTATGCTATAGCGATTCATATTCTAATCTCTATAAGGCACCTCCCATCAGATGTTATCACTGCCCCAAGATAACTGTACCTATTATATATATATATATATATATATATATATATATATATATATATATATATATATATATATATATATATATATATATATCACATGAATAGTCTAAACGAAATGTGTAGGGAACATAACATGAAAATTAGCACAAGCAAAACAGAGGTAATGACTATAACTAAAGAAGAACAAGCAACAACAATTGACCTAAACGAACATCCCTTGAAACAAGTAAAGAGTTTCAAGTACCTAGGAAGTATAATATCATCATATGGCAGATCAGGAGACGAAATCGAAAATAGATGCAATAAGGCAAATCAACTCATTGGACAAATGGCACTAATACTAAAGAACAAACATGTATTAATAACTACTAAGAAAGAACTTTAGAACACAATCTTCCTACCAACTCTATGCTACCAATGCCAAACCTGGACAATGACAGAAAAAGAGAAAAGTAAAATCACAACAACAGAAATGAGGTTCCTGAGAAGAATACTCAACGTTTTCCCGTAGTGAATTTGAAGAACGAAGACACAAACAATAGATTGCACGATTTATTGCCTGGCATATTTCGCTGCATCTCGTCAGGTACATACTGCAGAAATCACACAACGTAAAGTAAATTAAGTAGATAAATCCTTCAAGTTGAAATATACACATATTCGCACAGTAATGTCAATTGTTTACCACGGTAATTTTAGGCTGACTAACATGTCTTTATGATTGCACAAATCTGGCTTGCGTTGATTGATCATAATTGCTTCTGCAAACTTTAACAAGAGAGTATTTTATGTGTTAAACAATACGCGAAAGGCAATGTCTCTGACAGAGAGTTTTTCTTTAATTAATTTGGAAATTTTCAAAACTTAACATTTCAACATTTCTGGTATTGTATTGCTATTATTTGTTCACTACCTGTGTTTCCTAAGTGGCACACTCATTTTACTCAATGCTACTGCATGGTACACACATGTATTAGTGTAAATTAGTGTAAATATGTGTGCAGTCTGGATAAGTAGAATTTCTGATAAGTAGAACTAATTCCTTCGGCCCCTGCGACTTCTACTTATCCAGACTCCACTGTATATATATATATATATATATATATATATATATATATATATATATATATATATATATATATATATATATATATATATATATATATATATATATATATATATATATATATATATGTGTGTATGTGTGTGCGTGTGTGTGTGTGTGTGTGTGTGCGTGCGTGAAGGGGCTTTAAATGAAAACGTTAAATGTTTTGTTTTTGTTTTTTGGTGAATGTATTCTGGAAAAGTACAGAAGAAATGTATCATTTACCAATGTAGTCGCCACTGAGTTCATTGCAAGTTCTCCAGCGCCGATAAATTGCTTGGATTCCTATAGAAAAATCGACTCTGGGGGTCACTACTCGGTGTGCCTGACCTGATCGTGGACAGTCTGTCACAGAAGTCACTTCTTACTCCACTCATACACTTGCTGGACTGACAGGCATCTATCACCGTTCTGGACCTTCATTTGCCGTTGAATGTCTATAGGTTTCACCCTTCTGTGGTAATAGAAAAACGGATAACAGAACGCTGCTCCATTTGTTGAATGTCAAACGTTGAGCTGCCATCTTTAAACTTATGACGTCGCCGCTTTCGTCTGCACCGTGATGACACACATATCATTCATAATAACAATATTGACAAGTTACAAGTCAATGATATTGCAATTTCTATAACACTTTTAATGTTTCCTTTTGAAACTATGCAAGTGGGAAAAAACAACAACAGTGAAATGACTCATTCTGTCTAACCAGTGCCATTGTTCTCTATGTCGTATAATAATTTCAAAACTGTTATTGTAACAAACGCCAGTGGAAATCTCCAGCACACGGAGCCGCAATTAACGTGGCTTTTATAAAGTTACATTCCCGTTGGGGATATTGATTTTAAAGAAGGCTCAGAATGGACTAAGATCTCCAAGTCCGTATCCCAAGATTAGAAAATCCAACAAGATCTTGTTGAGATGAAAATCTGTTGGGAAATAGAAAGATACCTGTAATTAGTCATCGACAACATGAAACAACCCCCACTTTTTGGAATAGCATAAAAATAATAAAATTAAAGACGCGTATTCCTTTACATATAACTAGCCTTCTTTATGTACGCGGTTGCTCGCTAGCCTGCTGTCCCGATGATCATCTTTTCCAATTCACTCCACGGCAGGGTGTTTCTTCACTTTCAGGTTGGTCCAGCCTAAAATGGTGACCAAAAAATTATCAGGGAGGTAAAGGCGACTAGTGTAATATTGACCACATAATTTACCGACTGTCAATTGGTCTAACATATAGGCTAGCACCATATACCCAATACGCTAATGGCATGGGAGGGAGTCATTGACAACTTAGGTTTATGTATGTAAAGATATATGTTCCGGAAAACATACTAAGATAGGAGGAAATAACTTCACCTACAACAGCAAGAGTGAATGAAGTATGGAAGAAGAATAACAGCATGTCCCCTGTTTACATCAGACTACAGATCGCTGGTGGTGTCTATAAATTACATCTAGTGTGACAGCAGGACATTTGCTGCAAGTTTAGAGCATCAGTCTTATCAATAGAAACATGTCAAAATGTCTCCAAACCGACTACTGTGGGTCTGTAACGTGATAGTGCCATCACATGTTGTAGGCTGTGAATACATGGAGGAATAGGTGGCCAGTCTTTGTCTCTGCCAGCGGGTAACGTAAGAGTACGTTTGACACAGTACTCTTGTCTCTATCAACTGCGCTGACTTGCCCGCCTTCCAATACAAACTTTAGAGAAAACGTCCACGCAATGCGCATGTAGAATATAAAACAACATTCTTGCGAAGGAGCGATTATATACGTTTGGAGTTTTTGTCAGTAGTACAACATGAACATCTATCTGATTCGTGAATGTAATATGACGTTGTTCCTCGTCGTAAACAAACCTCTAGGGTACAGTTGGAGACGTACGGTGGAGCTGCAAGAAACAGAAATCGTTCATTGATAAGACGACAGAATGAACAGGCTATGACATTGCCATGTTTACCGTATTTCTGAAAACAGACAGCGGTGAAAGACATTGGCTGTGAACGCAGTAGAACTTCGCTGACTCGCAGATGCGATTATGGGATGTGTTCTTCTTCCTCCCTATAAACACTCAGATCCTCACGTTCATGCCTCTAATAAAAGCAGTCATGTTCCTTCTTCTTTCGTTCGCCTGAAATTGATAGTCTACGTCTACAATATTGAATATTGGCTTTTAAAGACGATAAAACAAAGACAATTGAAATATTTTGGTCACATGAAAAGTCATGACATTTTGGAGAGAACAATAATGGATGGGTATATACCTGAGAAGAGAAGAAGAGGAAGGCCAAAGAGCAGATGGGTGCAGGACATGACGGATGATCTCCAGATGGGTGGATCAGGCGCGAGGCATCTTGTTTATGATCGAGTTTTCCGGAGGGTTGTTTCGGGTGCGATGTTCTGCAAAAGACATGCTACTGAATGAATGAACGACATCGGCAATGTTGTCTGTTGTATAAAATGCACTGCCTTGTTTAGTTCACTCAGTGGTCCAAACAGTTGATCTCCCACATGCGTTTCCCTAGGCTTAGAGGTTTGTCTACATATGTCGTATTCGGGGCAGTCTTGGAGTGAAAGCAGCATTTAATTTAAGGTTCATAACAATTTCATAGGTTGTAGCAAATGGAGTTTGTTGATGCCATATTTGTTTACATCCTTAGGTACACTGCCATAGACACGAACATAAATGTGTGTTGTTCAAATAACAGGTTCCTTTGCGGGACTTCGCTCTCAGCACAGACAGCCGGAGAAATTATAACTGTTACCAAATCCTCTGCCTCATGCTTATTATGTCTAAGATGCCTTTAGTGTCCCGTGGACCTCCCACCATTGTTCTGTCTATACCACTGTGATGTGTAACATAGCCAACGTATGTCAGTTTCCCATACATGATAATGATTACGAATCGCTTTCTTTGACGAATTTAATTTGTAGAATGTCAGAACGTTTTCTTTTCTTTATCCACTACATTCAACAAATTGTTCTGTAACATTTCACTTAAAAAGTTTCAGGTCTCCCCCAGTGATTACCAAATAGTCCATGGCTCAAGTCCGTATGTTGCTACAGGAAATATATCATCATCATCATCATCATCATCATCATCATCATCATCATCATCATCATCATCATCATCATCATCATCATCATCATCATCATCATCATCATCATCATCATCATCATCATCATCATCATGTGCCATGCCGGTAAGCGTGGGGTGGGGGTCATGTTTTGCCATCTCATTCGATCACCAGAATCGTGGATCAGCTCAGCGTTCCTGTCTCGACCATACAACGTGGATAATCTATCCAGGTATTTACTTCTCTGCTCTCCCCTTGTTCTCTTCCCCTCGATCTTGCCAGTTGTCACCAAGTTCTCCAATTTATTTCTTCTCATAACGTGACCAAAATATTGTGACTTTCTACGTCTGATTTCTCTAATTTGTTTACGATTTTCATTTGTTTCTTGTAGGACTTGGTAATTTCTTTCTCTGTCTTTCCTGTATTCTTTGGATTGTCCTCAAAATCCATATTTTCACAGCCATCAGATGTTTTTCAACTTGTCTGTTCATTGTCCACGCTTCACATCGATGAAAAGCACACGTTCTAAGTAGCAACTCAACACTCTTTTTCTCGTTGCATATGACAGATTTTTATTGGTCAGTATGTATTTCATCTCGCAAAAGGCTGCCTTCGTCTTGGCGATTCTTATTCTAATCTCCTCAAGGCATATCCCATCAGATGTTATGACTGTTCCGAGACAATTGTACTGATTCACTTGTTCGAGAATATTCCCATTTACGTGTATATTACATTGTGGTATTTGCTTCTTCTTAGTGACGACCATTGCTTTCTGAGCGACCGGCTCACATATCCCGTAAGTTACCAACGCGGAGAGAAACGCTACCGATTCTCGCGCAGTTTACGTTACTCACGATAATATACGGGATTACGGATTGGACATCCAAAATGAGCAACCTGGACATTTTGGGGGAAGTTGAGTCGCAAAGACAACTTATCACAAAGATCGGAAAGAAGTAGTCAGATTGTTTTGGCGTCATTATAAAAAGACAAAAACTGAAGCAGGGTGTGACAACCGGAACGATTTGTGGAAAGCGATATAGCGGAAGACATCGTGAGAAAATTTTTGACAGTCTTGCGTCTCGGCACGAAAGGGAGTCAACATACGAACTGAAGCATGCCGTCCGAGATGGCAATTTGTGGAGAAGTATGATCGCCAACGCCAGCCAGCAAGGTACTTGATGATGATGATGGAAGACTAATATTCTCTGGATGGATCTGTTTCTGAACAAATTGTCATTTGATGTCTCCAAGTATCGTGACGGCAAACAACTGGTATCTTTGAACAAACTTCTAGTTTAATTTCTTCCTAATCATGTTTAAATAGTTCCATGAATAACCAAGTATAACGTCAGAAAGGGTCTACAAACAGTGAAGATACCAGAATAGGAAAATACAAGGAGCGAACAATACTATGCAAATATTACATATGGGATAACCTCATGCAATGTAATACTAAAGCCGCAGCCGTGGCTCAGGGGCATTGAATGCGTTACACAGTTACCTGCCACATCGAGTCGAGGGTTCGAGATCAGCTGCGGGCGATTTGGAAACAGGCCGATTTGTGTTGATTTCGATGGTATGAGGCGTCGATCGTTCAGTTAGCAATGGCAAATTAATGAAAGTAACAAAAAATTACAAGCTGCGTTAACGTACTCTGGTGTAAACATGTGGAATAACAAATGTTCCCTCTAAACTGCTCTAACTTGCGCTGGTGCACAGATTTGTAAAAACAAGCTTTCTGTCCAAGCTGGGCTAACTGACGATAGTGCATAAATGTACAACAATGAATGTTTTATCTCGGCTCCACAAAAGGGCGCTGATGATCGATGTTTAGCAACAAATGTTCCCTTTAAGCTGCTCTAACGTGAATTGGTGAACATATGTGGTATTGCAAATGTTCCCTCTAAGCTATGCTAACATGAACTGGTGCACAGATGTGTAATAGCAAATATTGCCTATACACTGAGCTAACGTGTGCTTGTGCACAGATGTAGAACAACAAATGTTCTCTCTAAGCTACAATAACGTTAGCTGATGCACAGATGTAGAACAACAGATGTTCTCTCTAAGCTACAATAACGTGAACTGGTGCACAGATGTAGAACAACAAATGTTCTCTCTAAGCTACAATATCGTGAACTGGTGCACAGATGTAGAACAACAAATGTTCTCTCTAAGCTACAATATCGTGAACTGGTGCACAGATGTAGAACAACAAATGTTCTCTCTAAGCTACAATAACGTGAGCTGGTGCACAGATGTAGAACAACAAATGTTCTCTCTAAGCTACAATAACGTGAACTGGTGCACAGATGTAGAAAAACAAATGTTCTCTCTAAGCTACAATATCGTGAACTGGTGCACATATGTAGAACAACAAATGTTCTCTCTAAGCTACAATAACGTGAGCTGGTGCACAGATGTAGAACAACAAATGTTCTCTCTAAGCTACAATATCGTGAACTGATGCACAGATGTAGAACAACAAATGTTCTCTCTAAGCTACAATAAGGTGAGCTGATGCACAGATGTTTAACCCTTAGCGTGAACATGTTCACCGCAGCATACAGTACGAGGGTAAGTTAATAAGTAAGTCACAAATGGTTGTAGAAAAATAACTAAATATGATAACAACTTGAAACGAGTTTATGTGTATACATACATTGTCCCTTTATTTCTCAACATAATTTACACCAAAATTGATGCACTTATCCCATAGTTTTATCAGGTCTCCCAAACCGGCTGCATAGATCTGCGTGCCCTGTTCTCATTTGCCTGCCATCCCACAGAACTGTGTGATTTACTTATTGACTCACCCGCCTAAGGTTTTCTACCCGCTATGCACCGTTTTACTGGAAATCGCTAGGCGCTAAGTCCACTGAAAACCCACCTTGGCGGGAGACATTTCGCGAGTGACGCCGAAGTTGAATCCGAAGTGAAAACGTGGTTTAGAAAACAGAGCACGCAGTTCTATGCGACCGGTTTGGGAGAACAGATAAAACTATGGGATAAGTTCATCAATGTTGGTGGAAATTATGTTGAGAAATAAAGGGACAATGTATGTATACAAATAAACTGGTTTCAAGTTCTTATCATATTTAGTTATTTTTCTGCAACCATTTGTGACGTACTTATTAACTTACCCTCGTAAATGATCATGAAAACATTGTGGCAAAAGTCAAATATACTTTCGCTCACAGTTTAGAGTTTAGTAGTGGAAGTCTTGCGTAAACATTCCACAGTCCCTGCGGTAACATTAGTTAATGCCGCGGCTGGGTGTTCAATGGGCCCATGCTCCAGTCACGTTAGGAAGTCAACACATAATCATGGAGCGACCGACATATTATGAAATGTGTGTTTATCTGTACGTGTGCGGGAGAGCCTGTGTGGTGTGCATGTGTGGATTTCTATTTCAACCCATTCAATACTATATTCCAGTGCAAATATTGAATGGCCGTGAGGAGAAGCAGAACATGCAAATAATTGCCAGCACTTGCAGACAATCACATCGTCTGCCATTAATGCAGCCGCTAACCGGCGATAGTGAGCTGGTGTCTTCCAATAAGCTTCTAGGCGACCGACACCAGCAGACGATGATGTGTGAAGACTGGAAACATCATTTCCGCTTCTTAAGACATTCATCATTTTTTGTGTCACGAACATTCTAGCCTTCTGACCCTTGTCATTAGAGGATGGGATTTTCGGGTTGTCAGCAAGTGGTTAGCAAGGGAATACAAGTCACAACACGGGTTCTTAAAATTGGCTCCCCAAGGGGATGGCGTTCGGTTCATAACATTGGTTCCCTCATTTGGCACTCCAAGGGGATGGACGTTTGGTTCACAACACTGGTTCCCATATTTAGCACTCCAAGGGGTTGGACGTTTTGTTCACAACACGGGATCCCAAATTTGGCACTCCAAGGGGCTGGGCGGTTGGCTTACAATACTGGTTCTAAAATTTAGCAGTCCAAGGGGCTAGTCGTTTTGTTCTCAACACGGGTTCCCAAATTTGGCACTCCAAGGGGCCGGACGTTTTGTTCACAACACGGGTTTTTAAAATTGGCTCCCCAAGGGGATCGGCGTTTGGTTCACAACACTGGTTCCCAAAATGTAGCATTCCAAGGGGCTGGGAGTTTTGTTTCCACAACACTGGTTCCCAAATTAGGCACTCAAAGGGGATGGGCGTTCGGTTCACAACACTGGTTCCCAAATTTGGCAATGTATGAAAGAGAGTGATAAAAGGGCATAATGTTAGCCGGGCCTGCGGGCCCAATTCTTAACCCTTTGAAAATAAAGTTTTGCTGTTGTTGTTCTTGTTGGACGTTTGGCTCACAATACTGGTTCCCAAATTAGGCTCCAGGGGGCTGGTCGTTTTTTGTTTACAACACTGGTTCCCAAAATAGGCACTCCAAGGGGATGGGCGTTTGGTTTACATCACTGGCATCCAAATGTGGTATTTCGAGGGGCTGGACTTTTTTTTCCACAACACTGGTTCCCAAATTTGGCATTCCAAGGAGCTGGACGTTTGATTCACAACAATGGTTCCCAAATGTGCCACTCCAAGGGGCTGGATGGTTTTTTCACAACACTGGTTCCGAAATTTGGCACTCCAGGGGGCTGAACGTTTTTTGTTTTACAACACGGGTTCCCAAATTAGGCCCTCCAAGGGAATGGGCGTTTAGTTCACAATACTGGTTCCCAAATTAGGCACTCCAAGATGCTGGACGTTTTGTTCATAACACGAGTTCCCAAATATGACACTCCAAGGGGCTGAACATTTTGTTCACAACACGGATTCCCAAATTTGGCGCTCCAATGGGGGTGGACGTTTAGAGTGATGTCTTCTAGAAACGGCATTTAATGTGTCATGTTGGTTAATGGTGCATGCCCTTTGCTGGACGTTGCGATCAATCCCACTCTCACAGGAGATCAAGCGGAAGTGTTAATTAATCAGAAATTAATTGGTTTTGTGAATATCCCCGGACCTGTGCCCAGAATGGAGCCGGTAGCTTTTGTGAAGCCTGACAGCCTGGCTGCCACTCCCTCGACAATATTGAGCAGCAAGACATTATTATGTGATCACAAGACAATACATTTGCTACATGCTCACACGAGTCGCTCACAAAATGTGCAAACTCAGCGAAAGTTTCAGATTCCTGAGTTGTGATTGAATCTTTTCCAAGTGTAACACTGAGGCAGCATGGTTACTGTAGCCTATATAGTAACAAAATGATGAAACAAAATAATAAAGCCATGCATGGAGAGGTAAAAAGGAAAGAATTAATTAGATCTTCAGTGTGCCCTGGTCCTTGAGTGTAAATTGTTACTTCAGTGTAAATTGTTTCTTCAGTGTACATTGTTACTTCGGTGAGTCCTGTCCCTTCAGTGTAAATTGTTACTGTAGTGTGCCCTGTCCATTCAGTGTACATTGTTACTTCAGTGTAAATTGTCCCTTCAGTGTAAATTGTTAATTCAGTGTGCCCTATTGATGGAGACAGTGGCATGGAAAAATACCATCAGCAGAGTTGATCCAGAACGCCAAAGACCGAGATATGTGGAGAGCCATGAACGCCTAAGCCAGCTGGCAGGGCACTTGATGATGATGATGATGATCCCTTCAGTGTACTTTGTTACTTCAGTGTGCAATGTCCCTTCAGTGGTAAACTGTTGCTTCAGTGTGTCCTGTCCTTCCATTGACAATTGTCCCTCCAATGGATGCATCGTACCAGTGTGACATCTCTCTTTGTTGTCACGAGTTGCTTCATCAGAAATGATCCTGTCAGTATGACATCCCTCTCCGTTGTCATGAGTTCCTTCAGCAGAAATGATCTTGTCAGTGTGACATCCCTCTCCGTTGTCACGAGTTCCTTCAGTAGAAATGACCCTCTCAGTGTGACATCCCTCTCCGTTGTCACGAGTTCCTTCAGCAGAAATGATCTTGTCAGTGTGACATCCCTCTCCGTTGTCACGAGTTCCTTCAGCAGAAATTATATTCACAGTGTGACATCTCTCTCCGTTGTCACGAGTTCCTTCAGTAGAAATGACCCTCTCAGTGTGACATCCCTCTCCGTTGTCACGAGTTCCTTCAGCAGAAATTATATTCACAGTGTGACATCTCTCTCCGTTGTCACGAGTTCCTTCAGTAGAAATGACCCTCTCAGTGTGACATCCCTCTCCGTTGTCACGAGTTCCTTCAGCAGAAATTATATTCACAGTGTGACATCTCTCTCCGTTGTCACGAGTTCCTTCAGTAGAAATGACCCTCTCAGTGTGACATCCCTCTCCGTTGTCACGAGTTCCTTCAGCAGAAATTATATTCACAGTGTGACATCTCTCTCCGTTGTCACGAGTTCCTTCAGTAGAAATGACCCTCTCAGTGTGACATCCCTCTCCGTTGTCACGAGTTCCTTCAGCAGAAATTATATTCACAGTGTGACATCCCTCTCCGTTGTCACGAGTTCCTTCAGCAGAAATTATATTCACAGTGTGACATCCCTCTCCGTTGTCACGAGTTCCTTCAGTAGAAATGATCCTCTCAGTGTGACTCTCGCGCTCTGGTATAACAGTCTTATCACTGTATTGCGACTCACATTATACAGGAATGTTCTCAGTCAGTGCTCCAATGAAGACACAGCTCAGTGTAAATTCAACAATAATTCTCACATATCTGCAATGGTCAAGTGTGAATACCTTGGTCCATAATTATCAATTATATGAAATATTCAAAATAAGTCAGAAGGTGTCTGGTTATATTAAGGTAGATGTCAAACAGCATGGAGAAAATTAGACACAATATAAACCAAAAAAATAATATTACTTACTTTGAGCAAATGCATCTTTATTGTTTCAATATGTGGATATGAATCACGGACTACTTCACAAATACTTAAACAAAACAGTAAATTGAGGCAAATGAACGTAAATGTTGCAAAACAAGTCTTCGAATACCATAGATCAAGAAGAAAAATATTGCACACAATCTATATTTGAGCATGTAAACAATATGTCTCATAAACAACTTTCTGTGTCGGAAAATTTAAAAAAAAAATCTGGTGCCATGAAGCATCGGAGTGGTTTAGATAATGGAAGAAGCGGTTCCTGGACGATGAGACAAGGGTCCACCACGGATAGGGCATTCAAGACAGCTGGCTTGAACGTGCATGAGGTCAGACAACTGGCCAAGGTTGGGAAGGTTATCCAGATGGTCGCGATGAGAGCTTCGTTCTGTAAAGGATGGTTAGTTGATGATGATAATGATGATGATAATGATGATGATAATGATGATAATAATGATGATAATAATGATGATACAGATAATAGTATCTGATATGGGATTGCCTATACATCTTTGATGAATAGTGCTGAATTCAATTGGTGCGTATCTGTTTGTGCTTAATTCATTGTGTGCGCACCTGATCACGATATATACATATCTATTTTCACACAAATTCAGTCTAGACTTCCCATAAAAACTGTAAAATACGCAATGATTTTACAATTGAAATAAATAAAAAGCAACTAAAAATAAGACCAGCTTGTCTTTAACTTGTGTGGCGTGTGATGTTTAATCACACACACACACACACGCACGAACGCACAGACAGACAGACAGACAGACAGACAGACAGACAGACAGACAGACAGACGGACGGACGGACGGACGGACGAGCGGGCGGGCGTGTGTGCATGTGTGCGTGCGTGGGTGCGTCCGTCCGTCCGACCGTCCGTCCGTCCGTACGTACGTACATACATACATACACACATACATACACACATACATACACACATACATACACACATATAAATACACACATACACACATGCACACACAAATACACACACACACACACACACACATGGCAAAAGTGGGATCGTGAAAGGAAATAAACTAAAACATGCCTTGCATACAGAAGGCGTTGCATCTATTAGGTTTTAGAGTCGCCCCATTAAGTCTACTTCAATTTGCAGCTTACAAATGAAGTGCGTGCACGGCTGTTGAGTTCATGGCCGATCCAGCTGGAATGAAAATTAATCGTGTCCAGCCAGGCGATCAGCATTGATTGGAGCACAACTGTTTCCGCAGGCTGAACCCAATTTCAATAATGCATACACTTTTGTTGGTGATTTTCTCTCCGCCCTGTTAGTTGTCTGGCAGATGCATATTTTTCTATCAATTTCTGTATTTGTAACAACTCGTGTAATTGCCAGTTTGCGTATTTTAAGTTTTTCTTGTAATGACTAGCAGTCGGCGTGGGTTAAAAGATAAGAGCGCTCACTCTTAAATTCCCGGTGCACTAATGGTGATGTCGGGCATTCAGTCCCTACTTTTTTTTTTCCGCGTTTCCATCTTGTTTCAGGATATTGCGGTCAACACCAGCATCTTTCAGCTGTATGTTGATTCCTAGGCTAGATTACGTTCATCAGCACGCCACGACTTTCTGAGCGACCGGCTGCATACTCTCATAAGTCACTGGCGTGACTCGAACCACTTCTAATTCTCGTCCGCTAACGTCGACCACGAGAGTATTCGGGATTAACGGAGAAAGCTGCTAACCCCTCGGCCAGGCAGCCGGCCATTCAGTCCCTACACCGGCATTAATTTGGACTTGAATCTTGACTCCTTGCTCATAAAGCAATGAGAAGCTACTGAACCTAAAATTTCATAGAAAATCAATATAGGGTTATTGCAGCTTACAGCAGAGGATATGAAACATTTGATCTTTTATTGTTTTTTTTTTTTAAAGTTTTAATAATGCCAGATTGCTAGAAAGATCAGGAACAATCAGTTCAGGTGGTTCTTCGAAACACTAAATTCAAAACTATAAAATATTGGATAACTATTCATCATGTCCTGCCACCTGTTGCCAAGTGCACTAAGGCCTAAAAATGGGGTGGTCCGAATACTTCGCATACCCATAGCACGTTTTGCTACGGGGCTTATTTATTTATTTATTTGTTTATATACATCACAAGAAAGAACAAGAAAGAACAAGAAAGAAAATAAAAATGGAAATTAGTGGAGAACAGTATGGTTTTGTGGAAGGTAAGGGTACAAAATGCAATATATATATTACGAACACTAATAAAAAGGCCCGGTTAGCGGGGTAGGTGTGTCCCCTATCAAAGGAGATGTAAGACGCCTCCTTTCCTCCGTTAGTCTACGGGACACCCTTGGGCAAGGTGGAGTACCCGTTTAGTCCCCCGATCAGGGTTACGTGAAGCCATGGAAGCAGGTGGTGGATGGAGTGTGAGAGCAGCCGACAGATTGTTGTTGGTTATGGTCTTGCACTCTGCGGCGATAGGCAGATGATCTCATCAGTAGAGACAATGGCTATGGCCACCGACTAGTACAGTCACTGCCCAGAAGGAAAGCAATGGCAAACTACCTTCTGCAAAACTTGCCAAGAGACCATAACAACCATGAAAGTAAACATAATAAGAAAGAGATCTGGTGGTGAGACCCCCAGGCCAGGCAGATCAGATAACATTGAGGAAGAGTGTGACACAGGGACCAGTACTAGTAATCGTGACGACAGAGTTAATCCTGACTGTGTTACCAAGGAAATCACCTGTGTCAGAATAAGAAACAGAGTGAGAATAGCAACGTGGAATGTGAGAAGTTTGTATGAGGGAAAGCTTAAAGTAGTGTGTGATGAGATTGAGAGGTTAAACATTCAAATTTTAATAATTAGTGAACATCGCTGGAGCGGCAAGGGACATTTTACAACTGAAAATGGACGTATTTTCATTTATTTTGGTAGAAATGTCGGAGGCCTGAGTGGAGTGGCATTTTGTTTAGATAAGACAACTGCAAAAGCTTTAGTGGGATATAATCCAGTTAGTGATAGAATCCTCACTATTAGACTTAAAGGCCGTCCAAAAAACACAACTCTCATACAGATATGTGCACCTACTTCAACAGCAGAGGAGGACGAAATTGAAGATTTTTACAACACACTACAAGACACATTAAATAAGATTGGTCATAATGATATAGCAATAATAATGGGAGATTTTAATGCAAAAGTAGGTGCAGGAAGAGCTGAAAATGAGAGACACATTTTAGGAAAATTTGGATTAGGAAATAGAAATGATGCAGGTGATAAATTAATTGAATTTTGCACAGAAAATGAGTTAACGATAGCCAACACGCCTTTTAAACAACATCAAAGAAGACTCTTCACATGGAAGTCTCCAGACAGTTTTACCAAAAATCAGATAGATTATATTTTAATACAAAGAAGATGGAGATCAAGCATAACATCTGCAAAAACCCTACGAAGTGCAGACTGTGATACAGATCATCAGTTATTAGAAGCAGATCTGCAATTAAAACTCAAAAAGCTTACCCGAGGACCAAGGCCACTTCGTTTTGATCTCACAAAAATACCAGATGCATACAACATAGAAGTTAGGAATCGCTTTGGGGTCTTGATGTCTGTACAAGAAGAAATGACACCTGATGAACTGGCAGTACAAGCTAGAGATATCTTGATAACTGCAGCCAAAGATTTCATTCCGACCAAGAAAAAGCAACTTAAGCCATGGATTACATCAGACACGTTAGAATTAATAAAACAACGAAGGGAGCTGAAACAGAAAGGAGATGAATCCGATAACAGCAGGATGAAGTATAAATCTTTAACTAGAGAAATAAGAAAGAACACAAGAAAGGACAAAAATCAATATATACAAGATTGCTGTACCAGAATAGAGCAATATCATAAGGCTGGAAGAGATTGTGAAATGTTCAAAGAAATGAAGTTATTGACAAGAAATGTTCAACCTCAATTGAATGTTATCTGTGACAAGATGGGAACAAGATGGGAAATACCTTAACAGAATCTAGACAAATTCTAGAAAGATGGCAGGAGTACTGCAGTAGTGGAATGTATGATATGAGTGACAGTGAGGATATGAATGAGATACATGAGCCAATGACAGCAGAGACAGAACCTGAACCCTCATTAGATGAAATTGCTTGGGCTATAAAGAACCTGAAGAATGGTAAATCACCTGAATGTGATGAGATACCAGCTGAACTAATTAAAGCGGGAGGAGAAGAAAGCATACACATATATCATGCGTTATGTACAAAGATTTGGAAATATGGTATATGGCCAAAAGATTGGAAGAGAACTATCTTCATTCCAATACCAAAAAAGGGCAACCTGAAATTATGCACCAACTATAGAACTGTTGCCCTGATAAGTCATGCAAGTAAAATTCTACTAAAAGTCATAATGCGAAGAATTCGTAAGAAAATGGAAGAAGAGATTAACGTGGTTCAAGCTGGATTTAGACAAGGAAGAGGAACAAGAGATCACATATTCAACATGCGTTTAATAATAGAGAAGTGCAGAGAATTTAATGTAAAACTATTCTCATGTTTTGTGGATTATTCAAAGGAATTTGACTGTGTATAGCATCAGAAACTTTGGGAAATCATGAGGAATATGGGCTTTCCATCACATGTAGTACAACTCATACAAATGCTCTATCTAGACCAACAAACAGCAGTTAGAATAGATGGCGAGACATCAGATTGGTTTGACATCAAGCAAAGAGTCCGTCAGGGCTGCGTGCTGTCACCCTATTTGTTTAACCTGTACGCCGAAAATATAATGAGAAATGTAAGAGATGATATAAACAGGGAGCTATATGATGCCCTAAATATCGGCGGTCATGACATACCAGAGATTCGATATGCTGATGATACAGTATTACTATCCACAACACAGAATGGCATAGAAAACCTAATAGCCTCAACCCAATTGAATAGTGAAAATCACAACTTATATCTTAACATAGCAAAAACAAAGATAATGCATACAGATAAAACTACTATGGAGAAAGAAATATACATTAATGGGGAAAATTGGAGGTGGTGACAAATTTTGAATATCTTGGGTCATTGATTACCAATAACGGTGACACAATGAAAGAAATTAAACGGCGACTATCCATCGGCGTCATCTTCAAAGACTAAAACAGATGAATAAATTATGGAGTGGGACAGACAGAACTACAAACATTAGATTTTTAAGAGCATGCATCTTTCCCATTGCAACATACGCCTGTGAGACATGGACACTTACTAAACAAGCTGAACAGCATTTGAATATAAACGTTATAGACGAGTTCTAAGAATATCTTGGGTAAAGAAAAGAACAAATGCATCCATACTTCAAGAGTTGAATATTGAGGAGGGTTGGCTATTAAAGACGTCACGAAAGTTTGGAGAGAACAATAAAGGAAAGGTATATGTCTGGGAAGAGAGGAAGAGGAAGGCCAAAGAGAAGATGGGTGCAGGATGTGGCGGATGATCTCCAGATGTGTGTATCAGACGCGGGACATCTTGCTTGTGATCGAGAGGTTTTCCGGAAGGTTGTTATGGGAGCGAGGTTCTGCAAATGACATGCTAATGAATGAATGAATAGAAAGGTCAATCGAGAAACAGAGAGACATATATTTATACTTCATAGATTATACTAAGGAATTTGATAAAGTAAAACATGATGAGCTGATTAAAATGTTGGAAGATATCAACATTGATGGGAAAGATTTAAGAATAATAAAGAATACATACTGGAACCAAGTAGCAGCAATTAAAATGGGAAATAAAGAGGGTAGTTACGAACAGATAAAGCTAGGAGTACGACAGGGGTGTGTCTTGTCACCAGATCTCTTCTCCCTATATCAATCAATCATGTGCCATGCCGAAAAGCGTGGGCGGTCATGTCTCGCCATTTCACTCGATCACCAGCGTCGTGGATCAACTCAGTGTTCCTGTCTTGTCCATGCCATGTGCCCAAGCCATCCAGGTATTTTACTCTTGGTCTGTTCCCTTCGATCTTGCCAGTTATCACTTAGTTCTCCCATCCATTTCTTCTCATAACATGTCCAAAAAAATTTGACTGTCTACGTCTAATTTCTCTAATCAATTTACGATTTTCATTTGTCTCCTGTAGTACTTGGTCATTGGTTTTTCTGTCTGTCCATGGTATTCTTTGCATTTTCCTCAGAAACCACAATTCGGCAGCCATCAGATGTTTTTCAGCTTGACTGCGCATTGTCCAAGTTTCACATCCACACAAAAGAACAGGCTCTATGTATCCCCTCAACTCTTTTTCTTGTTTCAATTGACTTCTTTTTATTGGTCAGAATGTTTTTCATCTTGCTAAAGGCTACTTTCGCCATGGCGATTCTTGTTCTAATCTCTTCAAGGCATTTCCCATCAGATGTTATTGACTGTTCCGAGATAATTGTACCGATTCACTTGTTGAAGAATATTCCCATTTACTTGTATATTACATTGTGGTACTTCGTTCCCTTAGTGACGACCATAACCTGTGTCTTCTTACAATTTAATTCCAACCCCAGCTGCTCACTGTGTACAACAACTGCGTCTACTAACTGTTGTAGATCTTGTGCATTGTCCGCAATCAATACTGTATCATCTGCATATCTAATGTTATTGATGTTTCGTCCTCCAATGCTGATTCCATTTATATCTTCTACATTCCTCAAAATATTTTCACTGTATAAGGAAAAAAGATCTGAAGACATTACACATCCCTGCTTAACACCTGTCTTAATAGGTTGATATTGTCCCACTTCATTACCAATCCTTATGGCAGCTTCTTGGTTTCAATATATGGTTTTTACAAGACTTTTCCATCAATTTGTAGATCTTCAAGCATCCTTATCATGTCGACATGTCTCACTTTATCAAAAGCCTTTGTGTGGTCAATAAAGCAAAGGTGTTCACGTTTATTTTGGGTGTTTCCTCCATATATTATAATCATTTCATTTTGCTCTAAAGTACCCTCTCCTGGCCACCTTATTTCTTGAATTGCTGTTATATCCATTTGATATTCAACCAGCTCCCGGGTTAGTTCTTCGGCTGCTCCAGCTCGATATAGTGTCCGTACATTCCAAGTTCCAAATCTCAAAAGTCCTTTAACGTTCCAAGGTCGTTGTCCAGATAAGTCAGTCCGATATCGAGGCTCATGTATTTGTTTCGTAACAAAGAAAGGTTTTTACAAAGGTGGGGATGTTAACCCCACGCTTCAACCCCCAACCTGGAGGACCAGGGTGTTTCTCTTTGTCTGTTCTCTACCCTTTGACCCTTCTTGTTTCCATTAGGTGTAAAATTTCTTCTGTCATCCATTTCTTACGACCCACTTTCTTTAATTTTGGAATAGTTTTTTCTGCAGCCACATTGATTGAATTCTTCAACATTTCCCATTGATCATCCACATCCTGGAATAATATCTCTAGATCAGATAACATATCAAATCTGTTCTGTACTTCTATGTTGAATTTATTTAGTATTTCCTTGTCATTACTCAATGTACACAAATCATATTTAGTGTTTCCTGTTATATACTTGACTTTCTTCAACTTTATCCTCAGTGTTCCTGTAAGTAGTCTGTGGTCACTATAACAATCAGCACTGGGAACTGTTTTTGCTATTGTTAGTGCGTTTTTTAAATCTTCTGCTAATCAGAATGTAGTCAATCTGGTTTCTGATCCTGCTATCAGGACTCCTCCATGTCCATAATCTTCTAGGGTGTTGCTTAAACCAGGTGTTTCCCACAATCATTTCCTGTTCTTTTGCCCACTCTACGAGTCTGCATCCTCTTTCATTTCTCTCACCTAAACCATAGTTTCCTACTGTGTATCTATCACCTTGATTTCCTACTTTTGCATTGAAGTCTCCTATTATGATGTTTATTTCTGAATTTTACATTTCTTTAAGGCAGTCTCGATGTCATTATAAAATTCCTCTACACTATCTTCACTGGATTCTGCTGTTGGGGCATATACTTGAATAATATTTATGCTAAAAGGTCTGCCACTTAATTTAACTAGTGGAACTCTATCCGACACGACCCAATATCCTTTAACAGATTTTGATGTTTTACCGTCCAAAATAATAGCCACCCCCTTCTGTCGGTCTTCACCTCCAGAATAAATAATCTTAAAATCTTCATCTATCTTGATACCTGCTTTTGTCGCACACCCCTAGAATATTAATTTTTTCTCTTTCAATGTCTTGTTTTATGTTCTCTAATTTTTCGTCGTCGTTTAACGTTGTAACGTTCCATGTTACTAATTTTAACGTCTCTGTCCTTGTCTTGCGATGATCAGTCTTTAGACGAATCATAATGTACTAGGCACTATTAAAGAGGTAGTTTGCAGTTGCTTTCCTCTATGGCAGTAACCGTACTGGTCATTTGACTGCAGCCACTGACTCGAGAGAGCTCCTCTGACAGCAGTCGTGAAACTTGAGACCATAACCAACCAATATCTGTCGGCTGCCCTCAAAATTTCATCCACCTTGTAGTATCAGAGAGTGCACAGAAAGGACTCTTCTTGAATATCAAGAAAACAGTAACAATGGTGATATCAAAGAAAATGGGGACACCAAAATTTGGCATAGAAATAGAAGGGGAAATTCTCAACCAAGTGGATAATTTTAAATACCTAGGGGCACTTATAACATCTGATGGAAGATGTGCAACAGAGATTAAGAGCAGAATAGGGCAGGCAAAAGCCGCATTTCTGAAAATGAAGAGTATCTTATGCAATAAGTCGCTATCAATGAATGTAAGAAAGAGAGTGCTAAAATGCTATAAAGAACCAATTTTGCTGTATGGCAGCGAATCTTGGAAAGTTAATGAACAAATTAGGAAGAACTTAGAAGCAACAGAGATGTGGTTTTTAAGACGAATGTTGCGAATTCCTTGGACTGCCAGAGTAACTAACAACGAATGCCTGAAAGAGGCTAATGAAACTAGAACACTATATACAACAATAAGAAAGAGACAAACAGCTTTCTTTGGTCATGTGATGAGAAGAGAGGCATTGGAGAACATCGTGACAACTGGAAAGATCGACGGGCAGAGAGACAGAGGCAGACCAAGAGAAATAATGCTGGACGGATTGAGACGGCGGTATGGAGGAATATCATCAGCAGAGTTAATCCAGAACACCAAAGACCGAGATCTGTGGAGAGTCTTGAACGCCTACGCCAGCAGGCACGGCACTTGATGATGATGATATAAATCACTCTCAATTGTCAATTCTTATCTTGAATAATGACTATATAAAAGTATTAGCAATTGTTTTGACACATTCTATACAAAACTGTCAGTTGTAGCTCTCTACATCGCAAACCCAATGTGGTTAAATTACCTCAGAAGTGGGTGTTGGTTCACCTGATGGCGATGGACACTGGTCAAAGGGAAAGTTTATCCACACACTAGTAGTAGTAGCACGTGTATGGACTACGCTTGAGTTCATAGCGACTGAACGCAAAAATAAATGTTCCGCGTAACTGATACACCTACAATCATTTGAAGCGTAGTGTACCAAGATAATGAAAGTAAAACCCTGTCAGGTGGCGCTCTAAGCCCCACAATGTGGAGCAGCCTTAGACTTTAACGGAAGCGATATGTTCACGTTATAATATAGCAAATACTGACAAGATTAGTGCCTGTGAGTTACAACAACAGTAGCTATTAGGCGTATAAGAATATATATTTAGCCACAGCGTTAGATCTCCCAAAACAGACAAGCACGGACAAAAAACAAACACATCAGACATGTCATCTTCGGCAACATAATACACAGTATACAACACACAACAGTAATACAAGATAAGAAACATGGAGGACACGCACTACCAGACTTACACACAAAACTACAAGCATTAAAAGTCAACATCATTAGTCATCCATACCAGCATTCATTCATTGTTCTGTGTTGCAACTAGAATACAACTTAGGAAAATAGGCAACACGACATCGCATTATTATGGCACACTGGCAAATTCTACAGAACATTGTGAAAGCAAAGCAAGGCAATGAACACCTAAAACAAAGACAGCCTAGAGGTTATATACACATATTTGGTGAAACAATAGGCACCACCATTACACCTGAGAATCAAAAGAGGATACAAATACTACATTAAAGACTATAGCTGTACATACACTAAATTACATAACAAACATATTACACTAAAAGCCTTAGAAATAACATACAGACTACTTTCCAACACGACACCAATCACAGAAAGTGAAATTTACATATACAAAGCAGTCTTCCTAAACACAGTAATTACAACGACAAAAGACAAACACACAAAACTGCTAGTAGAATTAGCAGAATAGCTAGTAGAATTAGCAGAATACAGACACCTAATATGGTCTAGTCGAAACTAGGTCACTACAATCAGCACATAAAACTCACACAAAACACTCATTATTCAACGGAAAATTTTCCAAAAATTCACAGATTAAACAAAATGCCACTCCCATCAAGTTTACACTTCATACCATACATGTTCAATCAAACTTTCACGGATTGTTCCAAAACCCCAATGAGTGCCATTGTCCTCAATCAATGAATCATTTGTGGTAGCATTATCATTATTTATGTTTTAATATTACAATAACAACAACATCTACTACTGCTGCTGCTGCTGCTACTTCTTCTTCTTTTATTATTATTATTATTATTATTATTATTATTATTATTATTATTATTATTATTATTATTATTATTAGTTTATTTGTAGTTTTGAAACGTTTACATCTCACCAAACCTCTTTCTAAATAACTGAAATTGACCCCCCCCCCCCCCCCCCCCGCCATCTCATATTTTTAGTTAACTTTTTTTTCTACTACTATTTCTTTTACTTACTATTCTACTGTTGTAATTTGGTCACGTCTAGCGTGAGCCGCGTGGTCAAGTGGTTACACACCCGCATCACACGCCAGTGATCCGGAGTTCGATCCCGAGCACAGTCTTGGATATGCACTGCTGAGGAGCTCAAACGAGAGCGAAACTCGAGACTAATGCTTCCAATCTGACGAGGACATTGCCTTAGGTTCGTACCTGAATACGAGCAGTGTTGCCAGTAGTGGGATGTGCTCAATCTTTAAACCTCAATTCTCGAAAAAACCAAATAAATCAATGTGTTCATTGCTCGCTGGACTTTAGGCAGCCTGGTGTGCCTTGCCACATGGAGAAGTTCTGATCATTCGGGGCCACATCGACTGACGGACGTCAGTCGCTGCGATCGGGCAAATTTCGAGCTCTAGCCTACTGTGAGTGATATTGTGAAATTATAGTGGGATAATTTGGTCGCGTTTATCGTGAGCGGCGTGATGAAGTGGTTACACACCGCCTCACACGCCTGTGATCTGGAGTTCGATCCCGGGTCCGACCAGGGATATACACTACTGACGAGCTTGTCACATTAAAACTTTGCAGGTTTCGATCGATGACAGAAAGTCGCCCCAAATGTCTACATCCAGTCAGTATTTCTTTAATATGTTGTTACTCGAGAAGGGACTATAGCGCCATCCGTCTGCAAGACGGCAGCCAGCCTTTGAAGTGATAGACGGAATGTCTGGGCAGAGGTCGGCTAGATCTTGTGATGTAGGGAAATTATTCTCTGGTTCACAGACGGGCGAGACTTTTTGTTGTACGGGAAACAGGTTAACAGATGAAAGCAAAATAGACGGCGGGTTGTTTCCACCCAGTCTAAAACAGGAGAGAGAAATAGATTCTAGACGGTCTAAGGTCTAGACAGCTTTGTGACGTCATTTATACCCAATATAAAAACAGTGAAGTAAACCACTTTTGAGTTAGTTGACCGAGAGTTGTGAAGTGCTACGGATGTGTGCAATATTCCTTGTTGTTTTTTTTTTAGAGAGAGACTATAGTGTCTATTGTTGGTAATTATCGGCGGACATCGATCCAGTCTGTGATTTCATAGTCTCCATCTACAACCGGAATAACTATATGATATTCTATTAAACATATTTAACTTAGATTATTCTTAGGAATAGAGTGCAATACTATGTGGTGATAGAATGTGTTAAAAGATCGTCGGCAACAGTAGCCTATCGCGTAGCTTAAACTAGCTGGTGTGAGATATAATTTAACTCAGTGAGTTAAGGACAATGTAGTGAGATGATATTTAGAAAGATTGAGGATGGTTGGGGGGAGTGAGGGAATGTGAAATGGTAGGATCTTCCAGTAGGGCATCTGTTGGGTTTCTACCCGTTCCCTTTAGTCTTTCCTTGTCTTACCAGGACTCAGACCGAAGTGATGAGCTTCTCGGCCTGATGACAGAGTTTGGTTCTGGATGTGTTTATTAAGTGATAGTTACATCACATTAAATTCAGGACACTGAAAATAACACTTGTACCAGGAACACTAGTAACAATAACTACCTGGAACAGTAACATTGTGTCGCACTTTTAAGCGACTACCTGGAACAGTAACATTGTGTATGAACATTAGGGAAATCTTGCAAAAAGTGAAATACGAACATTTAGGTCTTTTCCAAAGTAACAGTAACAATACTTGTGAGATTCTCTGAACACAGAATTTTAATGAACAGAGTAGTTACACTATGTGTGTTAGAATGAAGATCAATATTGGACTGTTTCCACTATTGAAGACCAAGTATCTGGAGTGTTCACGAGCTATCTGAAGAAGTCGACACGTGGCCTGAGAGACACATCACTTGGGTGAGGTTTTCTGTCCCTGATATGGTGTTGTGGTATGGCCAGTACGATGATGAAGCAGACTGTGCTCCTTGGCTGTTCGGTCTGATTCTGCATACACACTAGATTATTACATTGGCACCTTGCCGTCTTGACAGACGATAGTTTGTGCTTTAAAAAGGCATAATAACTTTTAACTATGGCGGTAGCGAGTGTGACTGATAAGGCCAATTTGCGCTGTAAATGTCCGTTCACAGTGGGTGCATGTGAACACGTGGTCATTTCCACCATCATGCACCATCTTACGTCTCAAACGCTTGGTGTGTGACTTTTCTGCAATAATTTTCTCCTTTGACTTTATTCCATTTCTGATATTTGCCCTCCATGCAACACGTTCAGCGGCGACTTGCTCCCAATGTGCATTATCAATGCCTGTATCAATCATGTCCCGCTTACACACATCTTTGTATCGTAGTAGAGGCCGACCCTGAGATCTCTTACCCATCTGTAATTCACCAAAAAAGATATCCTTTGGTATTCTACCATCATCCATCCGCCTAAGATGTCCTATCCATCTAAGTCTACGAAGACTGAGCATGGAATAAACTGTCACACAACCTGATCTTTCCAATACTTCAGTATTTGTGATTTTGTCTTGCCACTTAATACCAAGAATTCTTCGCAGACACCGCATATGAAAGCTGTTTAAATTGTTCTCTTGGTGTGAGTAAGTTGTCCAGGTTTCACTGCCATAGAGAAGAGTACTAAGGACACAGGCTTGATAGACAAGGACTTTTGTTTTGGCAGTAAGCTTCCTGTTCTCCCAGACTCTTTTTCTTAACCTGTTCATTGTTGTTGCTGCCTTACCAATCCGGATGTTGATTTCCTGATCTAGGGATAATTTGCTATTTACCACCGATCCTAGATATGTAAAATGGTCTACTATCTCTAGTTCGGCGTCGTCAATAAAGATTGATGGTACCCCATGTGCACCTTGTGACATAATCTGTGTCTTCTTTTTGCTAATTGTTAAACCAAATTCAGAACAAGCATTGGAGAATGCAGATAGTAGACATTGCAATTCTTCCTCAGAGTGGGTCGTAACTGCAGCATCATCTGCAAAAAGCAACTCTCTGATCAGTACCCTCCTAATTTTGGTCTTAGCCTTCAATCTCTGAGCATTGTAGAGGCCGCTATCTGAGCGTGAGTGAATGTATATACCACCATTCTGATCACGAAATGCATATTTCAGTAGAAGTGAAAAGTATATTCCAAAGAGGGTGGGAGCTAGTACACAACCTTGCTTAACTCCACTCTTGATTTCAAATTCTTCAGAAGTTGCACCATCAAACTTGATTATACCCTTCATGCCTGTGTGGAACGATTCCACAATGGACAGAAGAATTGGTGGGCAGCCAATCTTCTTTAGTGCCTTGAACAGACCCTCACGACTGACCAAATCAAATGCCTTTGTGAGGTCAATGAAGGCAATAAACAGTGGTTGATTCTGTTCACGGCATTTTTCTTGCATTTGTCGCAATGAGAATATCATATCAGTGGTAGACCGGTTCTGTCGAAAGCCACACTGTGATTCGGGGTAGACTTGATCTCCTAGGACTTGAAGTCTGCGCAGAACAATTCTGGCAAATACTTTTCCAACAATACACAGAAGTGAGATACCCCTATAGTTGTTGCAGTCGCTCCGATCGCCCTTGTTCTTGTACAGTGTTATGATGCTTGAATCTTTGAAATCCTGTGGGACTTGTCCTTCACGCCAGCATAGCTCTATTAGCTGGTGGATCTGTATAGTGAGTGTGTCTTGCCCACTCCTGATAACCTCTATTGGAATCCCATCCTTACCTGGAGCCTTGCCAGATGCAAGTTCATTTATAGCACACTTAACTTCTGTTATGGTGGGAAGTGTGTCCAGGTGGTCAAGAGTTGGTAGAGCCTCTATGGCGTTGAGGGCATTATCCGCTAGTTTGGTCTCACTTGAGTAAAGCTCCAAATAGTGCTCTACCCATCTGTCCATCTGCTGTTTCTTATCAGTGATGACTTCTCCAGTCAAGGTTTTCAATGGTGCACTTCTTTTGATCACTGGACCACAGGCTTTCTTTATTCCTTCATACATGCTTCTTATGTCTCCCTTATCACTTGCGATTTGAATGGACTCACATAACTTGATCCAATAATCATTTGCACACTGCCTGGCAGCCTTTTGCACATCCTTCCTAGCTTGCCTTAGCTCACTCAGAGTGTTACGCGTTGGTCTTTCCTTGTTTCTTAAGAGAGCTTTCTTCTTCTTATCAATCAAGGGCTGCAGAGTCTCGCTGTTGGCCGCAAACCAGTCCTGCCTCTTATGATCCACAGTGCCGTAAACCTTTACGGCAGTTTTACAAAGAGTTTCCTTAAGTTTATTCCATTTATCATTTACTGTACAATTTTCTGGTGTATCAGTGAAAGCGTCTTCAAGTTGCTGTTGAAACTGAAAGCACTTTTCAGGATCATGAGTGTTAATAATATTAATCCTGGGGCTAGATTTGTGTTTAGCTGTGTAGATTCTCTTTGGTCTCAGTCTAACCCTTGCAACAACCAAAGAATGATCCGTATCACAGTCAGCACTGTGGTAGCTACGAGTCAATGATATATGGTTCAGATGTTGTCTCCGTGTGATGATGAAGTCCAGCTGGTGCCAATGGCCGGATCTTGGATGTTTCCATGTGACCTTATGCATCTCTTTTGTTTTAAAAAAAGAGTTTGTAATACATAGGTCATTACTGGTGCAATGCTCCAGCAGCCTTTGCCCATTTTCATTCATGCGACCGATGTTGTATTTTCCAAGGCACACTGGCCATGAACTCGAGTCCTTGCCCACACGAGCATTGAAATCACCGAGCATATAAATGTAGTCGGATTTTGGAACTGCCTTGATCACAGAGTCTAACTCCTCATAGAACAAATCCTTCACATCATCAGAGGAATCGAGTGTCGGTGCATATGCAGTAATAATGGTGGCAAACCCACAAGAGGTTGCCAAGCGCAGGGATAATAGTCTTTCATTTCCTCCTGCTGGAATTTCAATCATTCCCAGTAGCGAATTCTTCACTGCAAAGCCCACACCGTGTTGCCTTTTTTCTGCCTGCCCTTTACCCTTCCAGAAAAAGGTGTAGTTGTTTTCCCTGAGTGACCCTTCCTCAGCGAGGCGAGTCTCCTGCAGGCCAGCAATATCAATGTTAAGACAATTGAGTTCGGCATCAATCACAGCCGTTTTTCTCACATCGTCAATATTGGTCAAGTCAGTGGAAAATCCTGGACACATGATTATACGACAGACATTCTACTCATACACTTTGCACATACATGACACTTTTCTCTATTAAACTAAATTGTTGTTTTGTTAGAGCCAGTGTTGTTTAGTGTGTTTTGGGATAAGAATGAGAGGGGGCTTAGTACAGTAGTAAAAGAGAGAGAGAGAGAGAGAGAGAGAGAGAGAGAGAGAGAGAGAGAGAGAGAGAGAGAGAGAGAGAGAGAGAGAGAGAGATCCAGGGACCGACGGGGTTTTGTGGACAGAAATCAAGAAGATCCTCAAGATAGTGAAATGGGGTTAAAAGGATGTCGATGTTGATTCCCCTCACCCCAGGGACGACATTAAAATAATACACGACAGATCTCAAACGAGAAAGACACTCGAGTCTAGTGCTTCCAATCTGACATGGACACGGCCTTAGGTTCGGTACTGGATTACGATCAGTGTTGTCAGTAGTGGGTTGTACTCATTCTTTAAACTTCAAATACCGAAACAACCAAACAAATCAGTTTACTTTACGCTCAATAAACGTTTTAAAACAGTCTGGAGTATAGATGCATGAATGTCTTGGGGAAAATACAGCGGTGGTTTCCCCTGGCCTTGGATAGCCAAAATAAGCAATCTGGACATTCTGAGTCGCAAAGACAGCTTATCATAAACAGCAGAAAGAAGCAGTCATAATTTTGTGGTCATATTATTAGAAGACAAGAATTGAAGCATGGTGTGACAACCGGACAGATTTGTTTCAAGAGAGATAGAGGAAGACAGCGTGAGAAAATTCTTGATAGTCTTGCGTCATGGCACGGAAGGGAGTCAATACACGAATTGCACAACTCCGTCGGAGATTGCAATTTGTGGAGGGTCATAATTGCGCACGCCAGCCGGCAAGACACTGGATGATCATGATGTCTGGAGTAGGATCTACATGATCGCGAACATCTTTGAAATACTGTGCTGTGTTCTTATTAGCTGCGGTGGTGGAATTGTTATGGCTCAGTAAGAAAGTACGTTAGTAAAGGGGCCTTTTAAACACCTTAAGACACATTGCACATTTGATGCTGGCTCCGTTTTATTATAGACCATTCAGCACTTGCTGCTTAGTTAGTCACGGTTCTAACTTCTCAGCAACGAGTCGTCCCCATTATGCCCGTTCCCGTGCCAGTGAATATCACACAAAATGCTCCTCACTGCCCTATGCGAAAAGTGGAACAGACAGGAGTCTCGACAAACCAACAGCTGGCACAAGTATACTATGCATAATGCCGCCGGGACTTGGTGCTTGATATGACCAGATCATGCCTGCCGCCATTACTTCCCTATTTCTAGTGTAGGCTGAAATAAAACTAGGCACTTTTCATGAGGCAGTTTAGTTCTGACTGATATCTCATCGCTACTCGGCATCGCTACTTAATGCTCCACTTCTGATTCCAGTACTGACAGCTGGCTTGGTTAATTAAATCATGGTCATTTCCATATTGTTCTGACTCTTGGATGACCACAAAGATGGGTGAGCATTTCATTGTTTTCTTTGAAAATATACCGAGCGGCGGTCACTTTAGACGGGCAGCCGCTACTCATGAAAGATTGAGGGATTACTCACTCAAAAATTGTGTGGTTTAATGGAGAGACGCAGAATCGATCCTCCTTCTCCTCTCCTCCTCCTCCTTCTCCTCCTCATCCTCCTCCCCTTCTTCTTCTTCTTCTTCTTCTTCTTCTTCTTCTTCTTCTTCTTCTTCTTCTTCTTCTTCTTCTTCTTCTTCTTCTTCTTCTTCTTCTTCTTCTTCTTCTCTCTTTCCCTTTTCTTCTTCATATCTTAACTGATATTTGCCATATACAACCAACATCTAAGCAGGGGCTAATACTAATACGCCAACTACCATGTTTATCTACAGAATCTGAGCTCTAGTGTTTGCCTGTCAATTCATGTTCTAATATGTACACGTCGACGTACAAAATCTTCCATTGTCCCCTATCTCTTCGTTTTACTAATATTAACATTTCTTACATTGTTTCCCACATTGTATCTTCTCATGACATAGAATATCTCATCCGATGACAGAATAATTCATCCACTAAGGATTGTTGACACTACTGACTAATGAGCCTGCTGGAAATCAAGTCACCACGTCGCTTCAATACAGTTTGTGGTCAATGAGAAACCACATTGCACTCAGGACATTCTCAAACGTGCTCCGACCCCTCGTTCAACAGCCAGCGAAGAATCATACTACTAATCGCAGGTCAGCATTGCCGAATGGGTAAGAACGCAAGTTCTTAAATATCCGTTGTGCTGATGCCGAGGTAAGCGGCTCAACCCCTACACCGGACATCTAAACTAAAATGTCTTCCTTGACTTGAGGACCTAAATTACAAGTACCTCTGATGTCGGAGTGAGTTCGCCTGATGGCGAGGGACACAATCTACACGCAAAATTCAGTCCATCACTACTACAAATAGTGTGTATGGACTATGCTTAAGTTCAAAGTGAGTGAACGCAAAATAATAATAATAATAACAACAACAACAACAACAACAACAACAACAACAACCACAGCAATAATAATAATAATAATAATAATAATAAGAAGAAGAAGAAGAAGAAGAAGAAGAAGAATAAATACTACGGTCCCACCGCTATCTGATTTAACGTTCTTCTGGTTCTTCCTCTCAGTTTTGAGATTCTTCCAGAACCTCTGCAAATCTCTCGCAATCTCATACATTCCACATACGGGTTCTCAATCTGTTCCCCCGCCTTCTCCACCTGGTCCCACAAGTGACCACCTGCCCTTTCTCCATAGGCAATCTACCACCAAGAGGTGCATTCCCTGCCAGCCTATCAGCCTGTTCATTCCCCCACACCCCCGCATGGCCAGGGCAAAATATCCATACAATTCTCACAATCTGTGACCTCTGAAGCGACGATTGCCATTCCACACGAAACATTCCTTTCTGCACCTTACTAAGCATACTATTTGAATCCGTAATTAATACATTGTGTGTTGCAGTAGTCTCCTCTAACCAACGGAATGCCGCTGTTACTGCTTCCACCCCAATTCTCATGCTGGAGGTCCGGAGTCTTATGCCAGACTCTCCCTTTTCAAGGGAAAGAGAAATTTAGGAAGTAAATGAAGACACACAAATATTTAAAATGTCATTTCTTCTACTCCTTTTATTTATTCATTTATTTTTGTTTTCAATACCCTGTTCAACCCTGCATGGTTATGATTGGGACATATAAACACCCACTCGGTGGGTGATGTGTTCTACTTTACCCTAAGACATGCCCTGTTACCCACCGCGATGTCGATAGAACACGTGACCACGGAAGTGCCGTGGAGGCAACGACGTGTTTGTGCAACAGAGCTGCTCCACGATGATGATGATGATGATGATGATGATGATAATGATGATGATGATGATGATGATGATGATGATGATGATAGCGATGATGATGATGCGGATGTTGAGGATGACGATGATGATGATGATGATTACGATGATAATGATGACGGCAACGATCTGTTCAATGTGACATTATATAAGAACTGAGCTAGTTACACCGAGACACTATTTTATATTGTCATTGGGGACAACCCCGTTGGAACCCCAGTTTCTCTTAACTACATATCCTGTAGCGGTGACTTGATGTGGGTACGTGAAGTATCAGGACCTCACATATGTAACGTCCGAGTGCACGGAGGAATAAGTGGCCAGTTTTTACCTCTCCCAGTGAAAAATGATTGCAGGAATCGAACCCACGGCGCTCTTGCTATTGTTAGCTTCCTATTAAAAGGAAAAGTCAACTTCCTAACCGTTACGCAAATGCTCATGCTACTGGGTTCTTAGAATACAACTAATAAACTGTTCATGTATTAACGAGTGGTGATAGTGAGAGTAGCTATTAATATTTTTGTTTAAATATTAAAAGTGGTTGCGTTGTAATCAACACTTATATTGGCTAGCTTTTAAGTCAAAGTCATGAAATAAGTGGTGTTTCAGCTAATAATTGGTCACCGTTATATGTATAATGACTTTCTTTCCAATACAATCCTGCTCTAATTGTTTACGGTCCGCGCGCACGACAATGTGAAAACTACGCCTCCATGTAATGTACGGCAAAGTACAACCAACCTCTGACATCTTCTTTGAGCTGTCTTCAAATGTAAAAACAACAAGACTCGGTTGGTTGAGGGGAAAAGTTACAGCAGGGCAAAATATAACCTCATCTATCTGCTGTGCCAACCACACTTGAACCCGTCAATGTTATTAAAACAAACACATTCTGTACAAGAAATGACACTGAAGACAAACTGATATTTCTTTCAAAAACAATTCATCGAATTTTCACTTCCTTCGAGAAAACCTAATTAAAATTATTTTCGGCGAACAAAGACCTCATTTAAACACCACTTCCGTAAATAGCTGGAACCAAAACCCAAGAATAACTATACCCCAGTCCTTGATTTAAAACATCTAGAAAACACAAGGATAAGAGAAAGGTTTTCGAACAACTCTGGACTTTATTCTCTGAAACTAGTAAGGCTTGACTTTATTTGGATAGCAACCATGCGCCCTATCAGCTTATGAATTCATTCTGACCATTGAATTGTGCGTGAGCCGAGGTAGAGTAGTAGTTAGAAGCTATACTAGACGCTAGTCGCTAGACACTAAACGTTAGTCGCTAAACTAGATGCTAGACGCTAGCCTTTATACGCTATACACTAGACGCTGATCGCTAGAAGCTAGTCGATAGACGCTAGTCACTAGTCGCTAGACGCTAGAGCTGGTCGCTTGACGCTAGACGCTGGTAGCTGGACGCTGGTCGCTAGACGCTAGTCGCTAGTCTCTAGACGCTAGTCGCTAGACGCTGGTCACTAAACGCTAGTCACTAGTCATTAGACGCTGGTCGCTAGACGCTAGACGCTGGTAGCTAGTCGCTAGACGATAAATGTTAGTCTCTAGACGCTGGTCGCTGGTGGCTAGACGCTGGTTGCTAGTAGACGCTGGTCACTGGTGGCTAGACGCTGGTCGTTGGTGGCTAGACGCTGGTCGCTGGTGGCTAGACGCTGGTCACTAAACGCTAGTCACTAGTCATTAGACGCTGGTCGCTAGACGCTAGACACTGGTAGCTAGTCGCTAGACGATAAATGTTAGTCTCTAGACGCTGGTCGCTGGTGGCTAGACGCTGGTCGCTAGTAGACGCTGGTCGCTGGTCGCCCGCCGGCCCGGTGGTCAAGGGTTCGATCCGTATCAGGGCAGATTGGAATGTTTAAACCTGCCCCCCCCCCCCCAAGTGCACTCTGCCTGAAATGGGTGCCAGACAATGTCCAGGGAAGTACAGGCGGCTGGTGTGACACTGTCCACGTCACCCGCCGAGTGTTGATTGTTTTATAAACACACATGGGTCCAGCTCAACAAGCCCAATGCGATGTTCGGTGTGTAGAAGGGACCTGTGCTTGCTTGACTCAATCTTGCAGATAGCTAATGGTTTTTGTTGTTAATGATAGTTACATTTATTTGGCTGCCGGCACTCAGTTCACGCCAAATATACTTTATTCGTTGACTACATTAGTTCAACATACAAACGTAGCCATTGAACCTCGAAGCAAACTTTAAAAACAAATGAAGTGATGTGTTGTTTTGGACCCAAAAAATGACAAGTATATTTGAAGATTACACATATTTATCAGCCTCCGCTCTGGACTAGATTTGCTACAGATGGTAAACATCGATTGAAAGACTGAGACTACAGCAAAAGCAGACTTTAATTATAAGACAGAATCTATGATCGCATTTAACAAAATATCATAAGACGTAAATTATATACATAATCGAAAAGACAGAAAGATATATGTAATTATATGTGGATAATCAGATGGCCTGGAATGAAGGTTTCAACTGGCACTCCGTTGCAACCTTGGGAGCATTGTCTGAAGGTCAAGGATGCATAGGTGGGCGTATGTTCATTGTATATACCAGCCATTCGATCGCTGGCTTCCTGGCCTAGAGGTTAGCGACTTTTCTCCGTAATCTTGAATACTCTCGTAAGTAACGTGACGATGGTGAGAATCAGCAGTGGTTCGAATCGCGTCGGTAACTTACGGGGCATGTGAGCCGGCCGCACAGAAAGCAATGGCAAACTACTGAGCGTAATCTTGCCAAGAAATCAACAATCAGCTGAAAGATGCTGATGTTGACAGCGATGTCCTGTAAAAGGTTATTTAACCACTCGATCACTGCTGTGTTCTTTATTATTATTATTATTATTATTATTATTATTATTATTATTATTATTATTATTATTATTATTATTATTATTATTATTATTATTATTATTATTATTATTATTATTATTATTATTATTATTATTAGTATATACCATTTGTATGACATTTGCGACAAGTGCAAGACAAATGCCGTGAACAGAATCAGCCACTGGTTTTTTTTTTCTTTATCGATCTCACAAAGGCATTTGATTTGGCCATTCGTGATGGTCTGTTCAAGGCATTAAAGAAGATTGGCTGCCCACCAACTCTTCTGTCCATTGTGGAATCGTTCCACACAGGCATGAAGGGTATAATCAAGTTTGATGGTGCAACTTCAGAAGAGTTTGAAATCAAAAGTGGAGTTAATCAAGGTTGTGTACTAGCTCCCACCCTCTTTGGAATATACTTTTCACTTCTACTGAAATATGCCTTTCGTGATCAGAATGGTGGTATATACATTCACTCACGCTCAGATGGCGGCATCTACAATGCACAGAGATTGAAGGACAAGACAAAACTTAGGAGGGTACTGATCAGAGAGTTGCTTTTTGCAGATGATGCTGCAATTACGACCCACTCTGAATAAGAATTAAAACGTCTGCTATCTGCATTATCCAATGCTTGTTCTGAATTTGGTTTGACAATTAGCAAAAAGAAGGCACAGATTATGTCACAAGGTGCACATGGGGTACCATCAATCTTTACTGGCGACGCCGAACTGGAGACAGTAGACCATTTTACATATCTAGGATCAGTGGTAAATAGCAAATTATC
Source organism: Cepaea hortensis (assembly GCA_963921405.1). Taxonomy (NCBI): domain Eukaryota; kingdom Metazoa; phylum Mollusca; class Gastropoda; order Stylommatophora; family Helicidae; genus Cepaea; species Cepaea hortensis. The sequence goes on along the minus strand of OY992894.1, from coordinate 50,523,727 downwards.
CCTAGATCAGGAAATCAACATCAGGATTGGTAAGGCAGCAACAACAATGAACAGGTTAAGAAAAAGAGTCTGGGAGAACAGGAAGCTTACTGCCAAAACAAAAGTCCTTCTCTATCAAGCCTGTCTTTAGTACTCTTCTTTAATGGCAGTGAGACCTGGACAACTTACACCAAGAGAAACGTTTAAACAGCTATCATATGCGGTGTCTGCTAAGAATACTTGGTATTATGTGACAAGACAAAATCAGAAATACTGAAGTATTGGAAAGATCATGTTGTGTGACGGTATGTTCCATGCTCAGTCTTCGTAGACTTAGATGGATAGGACATGTTAGGAGGATGGATGATGGTAGAATACCAAAGGACATCTTTTTTTGTGTGAATTACAGATGGGTAGGAGGTCTCAGAATCGGCGTCTACTACGATACAAAGATGTGTGTAAGCGGGACATGATTGATACATCATCATCATCATCATCATCAAGTGCCGTGCCGGCTGGCGTAGGCGTTCATGGCTCTCCATAGATCTCGGTCTTTGGTTTTCTGGATCAACTCTGTTGCTGATATTCCTCCATGCCACCGTCTCAATCCATCCAGCATCACTTCTCTTGGTCTACCTCTGCCTCTCTTCCCCTCGATCTTTCCAGTTGTTACGATGTTCTCCAATGCCTCTCTTCTCATCACATGACCGAGGAAAGCTGTTTGTCTCTGTCTTATTGTTGTATATAATGTTCTAGTTTCATTAGCCTGTTTCAGGCAGTCGTCGTTAGTTACTCTGGCAGTCCAAGGAATTCGCAACATTCGTCTCAGGAACCACATCTCTGTTGCTTCTAATTTCTTCTTAATTTGTTCATTTACATTCCAAGATTCACTGCCATACAGCAAAACTGGTTCTACATAGCATTTCAGCACTCTCTTTCTTACATTCAGTGACAGTGACTTATTGCATAAGATACTCTTCATTTTATGAAATGCGGCTTTTGCCTGCCCTATTCTGCTCCTAATCTCTGTTGTACATCTTCCTTCTGATGTTATAAATGCCCCTAGGTATCTAACATTATCAACTTGGTTAAGGATTTTCCCTTCTATTTCTATGTCACATTTTGGTGTCACCATTTTCTTTGATATTACTATTGTTACTGTTTTCTTGATATTCAAGTTGAGTCCTTTCCTTGCACTCTCTGTTACTACAACGTCTAATAATTGTTGTAGATCTGTTGAATTATCCGCCACCAATACTGTGTCATCTGCATAGCGTATATTATTTATATTATAACCTCCAACTAGTATTCCTGGCATCTCTTTGATCTCTCTCATTATTACTTCGCTATACAGGGAGAAAAGATCTGGTGACAAGACACACCCTTGTCGTACTTCTAGCTTTATCTGTTCGTAACTACCCTCTTTATTTCCCATTTTAATTGCTGCTACTTGGTTCCAGTAAATATTCTTTATTATTCTTAAATCTTTTCCATCAGTGTTGATATCTTCCAACATTTTAATCAGTTCATCATGTTTTACTTTATCAAATGCCTTAGTATAATCTATGAAGCACAAATATATGTCCCTCTGTTTCTCTATTGACCTTTCTATTAGTGTCCGCAATGTATAAATTGCATTATTTGTGCCCTTTCCTTCCATAAATCCATACTGTTCTTCACTAATTTCCATTTTTATTTTCTTTTTGGTTCTTCTCATTATGATTCTGAGTAGAAGCTTAGTGATATGGTTTATAAGGTTAATTGTACGAAAATCTTCACAATCAATTGCTCCTGGTCTTTTTGGTATAGCTATAAATACAGATTTCAGCATATCACTGGGTAAATATCCACTGCTGTAAATATCATTCAACATTTTGGTTAATATATCTACTCCAAATTCTCCCAATACTTCTAATTCTTCTATTGTGATTTCATCTGGCCCAGCTGTTTTTCCTTTCTTCATACGTTTCATAGCGTCAGCGACTTCTTCTTTCAGAATAGGTGGACCTTCTAAGTTACTATCTTCTGTTAATTCTGCCCTTTCTCCTTCATATAATTCTCTTATATACTCATTCCACCTCTTCATTATAGCATCTTCCTCTAATATTATCTTTCCTGTTTTTGATTTCAAACACCCTGTATTTATTCTTATTTTTTTTTTTCCTGTGAGCTCACTGATTTGTCTGTGCATATTTTTTGTATCTTTAATGGAATTTAATTCAATTTTTTTGCATTGCTCGTTTAACCAACTTTCTTTAGCCTTCCCACATTTATCTTTTATTTCTTTATTTATCTTAGCGTATTCTTGTTTGTCATTTTTATACTGTTTTCTTTTGTCCATCAGGTTTAAGATATCTTCATTCATCCATTTTTTCTTAGCTATTTTGCCTCTCTCTGGTAATACTTCTTTGCTAGTTTGATGAATGGAGTCTCTTAACATTTCCCATTGTTCATCTATACTCTGTATTTTAGTTATTGCATTGTACCTATTTTTCACAGTCACTCTGTATTGTTCTTGCATTTCTTTATCTATTTTTAGAACCTCTTTATTAAGTCTCATGTTCTTAACCATTTTTTTCCCTCTCTTTAATCTTACTTTTATTTGTCCACATAGTGGTACATGATCACTATTACAGTCAGCACCAGGCATTGTCTTTACATTAATTAAAGCATTTCTAAATCTTTTATTAATTAGTATGTAGTCAATTTGGTTGCGTATTTTCTTATCAGGGCTTATCCATGTGTACAGTCGTCTTTTATGGTGTTTAAACCATGTGTTTCCAATTATCATATCATTGATATTTGCCCATTCTATTAGCTTTTCCCCTCTTTCATTTCTTGTACTTAAACCATAATTCCCCACTACATCCTCCATTTTTCCCTTTCCTACTTTTGCATTAAAATCACCAAGTATTATCTTTATTTCTTGTGATCCAATTTGAGCCATCGCCATTTCTATTTCGTCGTAAAAGTGTTGTATTTCTTCATCACTACTGCTTGCTGTTGGTGCATATACTTGTATAATATTTATGTCTATTGGTTTGCCTTTGATTTTTACCATAATAACTCTATCTGAAATACACCAGTATCCATTAATTGACTTGGCTGTTTTTTCATCTAATATTATTCCTACACCTTTTTCATGTGTATCCATCCATCCATCATGTGCCATGCCGGTAAGCGTGGGCGGTCATGTTCTGCCATCTCACTCGATCAACAGAGTCGTGGATCAGTTCCGTGTTTTTGTCTCGACCATGCCACAAGGCCAAGCCATCCAGATACTTGTTTCTAGGTCTTCCCCTTGGTCTGTTCCCCTCGATCTTACCAGTTGTCACCAAGTTCTCCAAATCATTTCTTCTCATAACATGCCCAAAAAATTGTGACTGTCTACGTCTAATGTCTCTGATCAGTTTACGATCTTCATTTGTTTCTTGAAGGACTTGTTCATTGGTCTTTCTGGCTGTCCATGGTATTCTTTGCATTTTCCTCAGAAACCACATTTCTACAGCCATCAGATGTTTTTCAGCCTGGCTGTTCATTGTCCAAGCTTCACATCCATATAAAAGTACAGGTTCTATGTAGCATCTCAACACTCTTTTTCTCGTTTCAATTGACATCTTTTTATTGGTCAGTATGTTTTTCATCTTGCTAAAGGCTACTTTTCCCATGGCGATTCTTGTTCTAATCTCTTCAAGGCATCTCCCATCAGATGTTATTACTGTTCCGAGGTAATTGTACCTATTCACTTGTTGAAGAATATTCCCATTTACTTGTATATTACACTGTGGTATTTCGTTCTTCTTAGTGACGACCATAATCTGTGTCTTTTTACAATTTAATTCTAACCCTAGTTGTTCACTGTGTGTAACAACCGCATCTACTAAATGTTGCAGGTCCTGTTCATTGTCTGCAATCAAGACTGTGTCATCTGCATATCTAATGTTATTGATGCATCGTCCCCCAATGTTGATTCCTTCCATATCTTCAATATTTCTGAAAATATTTTCACTGTACAGGGAAAACAGATCTGGAGACATTACACATCCCTGTCTCACACCTCTCTTAATAGGCTGATATTGGCTTACTTCATTATCAACTCTTATGGCAGCTTGTTGTTTCCAATATATGTTTTTTACAAGTCTAAGGTCTTTCCCATCAATTTGTAGATCTTCAAGCATCCTTATCATGTTGACATGTCTCACTTTATCAAAAGCCTTTGTGTAGTCAATGAAGCAAAGGTGTAGATCTTTGTTTACTTCTATAGAACGTTCGATTACGGTTCTCAGTATATACACAGCATTTACTGTACCCTTGCCTACTACAAACCCACATTGTTCTTCTCCTATTTCAGGTTGTATTTTCCTCCTAACTCTTTGCATGATAATTCTTAGCAAAATCTTCGTGATGTGACTCATTATACTAATTGTTCGATGTTGATCACATTCCAAGGCTCCTGATTTCTTTGGGATTGCAATAAATACAGAATTACATAACTCATGAGGTATGTTTCCAGTATCATATATTGTATTAAGCAGACTGGTAACTTTATCTATTCCATATTCTTCTAAAGCATTAATCATTTCTGTTGTGACGCTGTCTGGACCGGGGGTTTTGCCAGATTTCATATGATTAAGAGCATTCTGAACCTCCATCTTCAAAATTGCTGGCCCTTCATTGTTATTTTGAACAATATATTGTTCGTCTCTGCTATCGTCATAAAGGTTTTTCACGTAATCTGACCATACATGTAAGATCTGATCTTTTTCTATTATGACTCTTCCATCTTTTGTCTTTAGGCAGCCTGCTGATGTACGTGTTCTTTGATTAGTAATCTCCTGAATTCTTTTGTGCATTAGTTTTGCATTTTTACTGTTGTGTTGTTTTTCAATTTCTCTGCAATTTTTCTCAAGCCATGTTTCTTTAGCCTCCTTACATAAGGTTCTGACTTTTCTGTGAATTTTATCGATAAGTGAACACAACATGATTTTCTTGGCATGTGTAAAGAAGGTAGTTTGCCATTGCTTTCCTTCCCAGCAGTGACCATACTGGTCAGTGACCGTAGCCATTGTCTCCTCAAAAAAGGAGATCCTCTGCCTACCGTCGTGAAGGTGTAGACCATAACCTACAACTATCTGTCGGCTGCTCTCCATCTTCATCCACCACCTGCACCCATGGCTTCACGTAACCCTGATCGGGGGGCTAAACGGGTACTCCACCTTGCCCAAGGGTGTCCCGTAGGCTAGCGGAGGGAAGGAGGCGCCTTACTTCTCCTTTGATAGGGGATACCCCTACCCCGCTACCCATGTGTATCCCCTCCAGAATAAATTATTGTGTGATTGTCAGCTATAATTTTGCCCGATCCCTTCCATCTCATCTCACTAACGCCTAGTATATTCATTTTCATGCTATCCATCTCTCTTAGAACATTGGTCAACTTTCCTAGCTCTTTTAATGTCCTAACATTCCATGTTCCTACTCTAAATTTATTTATTTTAGTTAAGATTTTGCCATCAGTAGCTGGATGACGGTCTGGTGTCACCTGTGGCTCATGACTGTCCCTACCGAACGAGGATGCCCTAAGACAGCCATTAACGTCCTTCACTAACTTTGATTTATGTTTTGCCATGAAGTCTTGGGAAGATAATGTGGTGGTTTCCCCTTGCCTTCCACATTCACATGGTGGTCTTTTTACCTCTGCTTTTGACAGCCATTTCCGACTGCAAGGACAAGTGAGTGCCCTGCTCTGCTCAGCTGCAGAGTTGTCCACTTATTCCGGTGGATACTCGGTCCCCAGAGCTGTGTTAGCCACACCGTAGTGTGTTTCCATCCTCTACCGCGTGGAGGTGCAGTTGGGATTTTCCCTTCATAAAGTTATGGTCTCTGACCAAAACTCTCCAGTACTTTTAGAGGATATGATTGATACAGGCATTGAAAATGCACATTGGGAGCAAGCTACCGCTGAACGTGTTTCATGGAGGGCAAACATTAGAAATGGAATAAAGACAAAGGAGAAAATTATTGTAGATAAGTCACACACTGAGCGTGTGAGACGTAAGATGATGGTGAAAATGACCATATGTTCATATGCATCCAATGTGGACGAACATTTACAGCGCGAATTGGCCTTATCAGTTACATTCGCCACCGCCATGGGTTGTAGTTATTAAGCCATTTTGAAGCACAATGTGTTGTTCATCAAAAATGATGATGACCATTCATTTCATCCAGTGGGGTTGAAAGTATGGAGCCGTGGGTTCTAAGATGGCTGATAAGGCCTATTTTGGCTCGAAATGTTCTTTGACAATGTGGACAAAGAATGCTTGACGTTTCTGGAGGAGGATTTCCTGCAGTGGGTTTTCTGTCCTGCCTTTTCTTTACAGCTTTTTCAGTCCTGGTTGCCTCACAAGTGATTGCACCCTTGCGTAATGATGCACGCCACGAATTTCGGTCTCTAGCTGCAGTATCCCAGGTGTCATGATGAATTCCAAAAGCATTCAGAGAGATTTTCAGAGTTTCTTTAAAGCGTTTCCTCTGGCCACCTTGGGATCGTTTACCACAACGCAGTTCGCTGTAAAAAATTCGTTTAGGGAGCCTGTGATCTGGCATGCGAGTCAAGTGACCAGCCCAGCGAATCTGATTCTTCATCAGTAGAGTGTGGATACTGGGCATGGACGCTTATTCTAGGACTTCAGTGTCTGGGATCTTGTCTTGCCATTTAATCTTCAGTAGCTTCCTTAGGCAGACTGTGTGGAAATGGTTTAATGTCCTAGCGTGTCGCTGATAAACAGTCCAGGTTTCACAATCATATAGCAGTGTGGATAATACAACTGCTTTGTAGACGTTTAGCTTTGTTTGCAGGCTTATTCCAGTTCTGTCCCATACATTCTTGTACAGTCTGCCAAAGGCCACACTGGCCTTGGAGATTCTTTGCATTCACTTCGTCACCAATTGTGTTCGGGTGATCCGGGTTCGATCCCTCGGTAAGGTGTGGGATTTTTTTCTGTCGGGGGCAAAAAGAAAATCCTAACCTGCACAGTTCGCGGCGACTGCACTAGCCAGGTGGCCTTAATTCCTCAAGCTCAAAGACCCCTCTGCCATACACCGCAAGGTACTATATTGGCAGTAAATGACAGTTTTTTGTGTGACCCAGTGCTGCCAAGATAGGTGAATTTGTCGACAACACTTAGTCTATGACCATTCACTTTGATATTCGGCACAGTGTGATTATTCCCTGGAGCTGGCTGGTACATAACTACTGTCTTCTCCAAGTTGATATTGAGCCCAAAGTTGGCACAGGCATGTGAGAAAGCTGAAACATTATGTTGCATGTCCGCCTCTTAGTTGCCGTATAGAGCGCAATCATCAGCAAACAGGAGCTCTCTGACGGTGTCGCTGTTAATTTTGGTTTTAGCTTTCAGCCTTCTGAGATTGAATAACTTTCCATCCATACGGTAGTTGATGTCTATTCCAATGTCGTCGTTCTCGAAGGCATTCATCAACATGGCTGAAAATATGAGGCTGAACAGTGTTGGTGCCAGGACACATCCTTGCTTCACTCCATTGGTGACAGAAAAGGGTTCAGACAGTTCACCATTTTCCTGTTTGCCTGCATGCCATCATGAAATAGCCGCACTATTTGGACAAATGTTCGTGGACAGGCATATTTTGCCATGATCTTCCACAGTCCTTCTCTGCTGACTGTATCAAAAGCCTTGGTAAGGTCAATGAAAGTGGAGAACATTTCGCAGTTCTGTTCCTGACATTTCTCTTGCAGCTGCCTTGCTGGACAATGTAACAAACTATCGTATGTCAAGACGGCAAGGTACCAATAAACTGATTAATATTCATGCCACGCCTCTCCTTGTCCTTTCAGTTAGTACAGTTCATTGTTTACTTGTCAACTCTGTGTGTTCTTGTCAATCTGTCTCTTCACCGTCAGTTAACTCTTATCTGCTTTTCGGAACATGGCAGTTGTAAAATGTTACATTTTTGAAAATACTTTACAAAGGTTTCCTGTTTAAAATGTAGCCTAATTCTCGAAATACCCATATAATTTTATAGGGAAGCGTCGGGACGAAATACAGCCTAAGTGTCGAAACATGGCTAGAGTTGTACATAGAGCGGAACGAAGAAATTGGTTGGCCAGGGCAACCATACAATGAAAATAGTGTAGCAACTCTGTTGTAAGGGTTCTGTCATAGAATTTGAAGGAAAGTTAGCATTCCGGAATGTACATGTTCATGTTGTAAAAGTAACATTGAAGCGAGGGGGATGTTTCATGATAGTCAGGAGCGTTCATTTTGTACATAGTCTGGCGATGCAGGGCATTGAGAAACCCTTGTGGTCAATTTAGAAACAAGATAAGTGTATATCAAATTGTAACTGGCACACATAGAGGAGGAATACGATTTGGGGCAAAAGGGAGGTTGAAAAAGGCACACTAAACAACATAAAGAAATCACTAGAAGGCATCATTTACATACCTTTTTAAAAAAAATATTTGTCAATATTTATTTAATTACTTCTGTTTTGATTACTTCATGTGTATATCTCCTTCCTTTCTTCGTTAGATTTTCCATCCTTTCTGTTTAAATTAATTCATTATCATCATGATAATGCGCATCATCATAATCTCACGCTGTAACCCAGACGAGCGTAGTACGGGTATCATCACGGAAGCATCAGTAACCAGTCTTCCACTGCTCTCTCAACGGAAGAAAGCAAGAAGAAACGGAAACAAAGGAGAACCCGCCGGTCAAATCCCCCAGCTGACGTCACAGGCTGCGAAATCGAAAAGTCAGCTAACACTGGCACAGCGGCGAGAGAAACTAAACCTGCACACGGAACCACCACAACTATAACCAATACTACCACGGCAAACTCTTTGAAAAATTACCTACAGAGAGAAAAACAGTGGAAGAAGAATGGGAGATGTTCAAATCAAGCATTTTAAATACTGCAAAAATAACACGTGGAACCACGAAAAAACGCAAAACACGGATAAAGAAAATAACAAGTTGGTGGAACGCAGAAGTAAAGAAAGCGGTAAAAGACAAAAAGGAAAAATATAAAAAGTGGTTGAAGAGCAAACAGGAATGTGATCGCATAGAATATAGAATAGCGAGAAGACATGTGAATAGAATAGTAAAGAGGGAAAAACAAAAAGACTGGGGAGATTATGGAGAAACCCTAAATAAAAACTACAAGGAGGCAACTAGAAACTTCTACAAAAAGATAGGTGCAATGCGAGCCAGAGGAGAACCCTTTGATCCAACTGAAATAATTAACAGCGAAAATGGAGAAACAATCAGTGAACAAAAACAAATCCTAATAAGATGGAAGCAGTATTTCGAACAACTTCTCAACATCCCATCAGATGTCACAGGAATTCAAGAGACCTATACAGATGTCACCGAAGAACTAGAACCAGACATACTAAAAGAAGAAATTATAGAAGCCATCAGATTAGTCCCATTGAACAAATCACCAGGACAGGATGAAATACCAAATGAACTAATTAAAGCAGCAAGAGAAGTAGGAACAGCTTGGCTACATAGACTATTCAATCATGTTTGGGTAGAACAACAGACACCACGAGATTGGGGAAATGCCATAATTATCCCAATTTGGAAAAACAAAGGCAGCAAAAGAGACTGCACACAATACAGAGGCATTTCACTGTTGCCATCATACTGGGAAAATATTTTGCAAAATTCTTGAAAAAAGATTACGAACTACTTTAGAACCCCAGCTAAGGGAAACACAACTTGGATTTAGGAAAAACAAAGGATGCACAGATGCGATTTTTGCTCTTAGACAACGTATAGAAAAATCAATCGAATTCAATGAAACACTCTACTTAGCCTTTATCGACCAAGAAAAGGCATTCGATAGAGTAGATAGAAACAAGTTGTGGCAAATCCTTAAACAATATGGAGTGAGTACACATCTAACAAACCTATGTAGAAGTTATACAAAAACAGTGAATGCATAGTGAGAGCAACTGGAGGACAACTCAGAACCCTTCACCATAAGATCTTGAGTACGACAAGGTTGTGTCCTGTCCCCTCTCTTGTTCATAACATATATAGACAACATATGTAAAGAAACCAGCCAAGCAGAGATAGCAAGAATACCACATGACGAGAACACAGAAGAAGAACCATCTGCAAATCTAACCATGAGAGAACTCCTGTTTGCGGACGACCAAGCACTAATAGCAAAATCAGAAGCTGAATTACAAGACCACATGAATAGTCTAAACGAAATGTGTAGGGAACATAACATGAAAATTAGCACAAGCAAAACAGAGGTAATGACTATAACTAAAGAAGAACAAACAACAACAATTCACCTAAACGAACATCCCTTGAAACAAGTAAAGAGTTTCAAGTACCTGGGAAGTATAATATCATCAAATGGCAGATCAGAAGACGAGATAGAAAATAGGTGCAATAAGGCAAATCAACTCATTGGACAAATGGCACCAATACTAAAGAACAAACATGTATCAGTAACTACTAAGAAAGGACTTTACAACACAATCTTCCTACCAACTCTATGCTACCAATGCCAAACCTGGACAATGACAGAAAAAGAGAAAAGAAAAATCACAACAACAGAAATGAGGTTCCTGAGAAGAATACTCAACGTATCAAGAAGAGATAAGATCAGAAATGAAGAAATCAGGACTAAAGTGGGGGTTAAAGCAGCACTAGATTTTATTAGAAAGCAGCAAGTCGAATGGTTTGGCCATGCAAGTAGGTTACCAGTCAACAGCATACCACAACGAGCAATGATGTACAGGCCAGATGGAAACAGAGGAAGAGGCCGACCACGTAAACGTTGGACGGAGGGAATTGCAGAGTCCATTGGAATATCGATATATGAAGCCCATAATCGGGCACTCTCACGATGTTTATACTTCACCTCGACACCGCAAGGTACAAGAGGAACATGATGAGATGAGATGAGACTACCACGGCAGGCTGAACGAGGTGGACAGTTTTGTTTTTTGTTTACATATTGGATCGGATCGGATCGGATCTGGTCGGGGCTTTCGTCCCTCAGCAACGCGCACATGTGGAAATACTACATCATGTCCACTGCTGAATGCTAGTAGCCCAAGATTGTCTGCGCCCTCCTCGTCTTCGTGTCCCCTCAACTGTTCCCCTGGAGGGTTACCTTCAAAAGGGTGTCAAGAGGTTGAAACATGCCCAAGCCACATAAGATTCCGAACTTCCCCACTGACAACAAGGGTTCTTGATGGTCTGGATGTGCATTTACTTTTTCTCTAGCATGGACATTTACTTGTCCCTAGCATGGACATTTGTTTAAATAATTAATTAACTCATGCTGTCGTTCTCTGTCTGCTTCCATTAATCCCATGCCTTTGTTATCTCAAACAATTGTAACGCAGTAGCTGTATAATATTCAAACTTGTTCCTGGTAAAAAAAAGTGTCTCCATGGACAACAAACAGACAGGGACACACCATTTTACAGTTACACCTCTTATATTTGAATAATTGTCACTTTGCATTTCTAATTCCTGTTTGCTTAAGTTATCACCCAAATTTATTAGATTAACCAAGTGTGTTTGCCTGTGCGGTTGGTGGCCGTCGAGTGAAAGCCACATTGTCTAGTTGGGCTACGCTCCGGCGCACAGATGTTTGGATGAAACGTGGCCTTAGGCTTTGCAGATACCCCAGGAAATGATAATACTGTTAGCCTGCTAGACTGGAGGCGGGAAAACTAACGAATGCCGAATTATTCAAACTGTTTTTCTCTGTCTAACAGCTATACTGTTTTATTACTGTGTACCCTACGTTTACTGAAACATATTGTCATTCTATGTGCTGTTTATTTTACTAGTGCCCTCTAAATCAGTTTCTAGGTGACAAGAATTCAGGTTCCCTATTTTTACATTTCTCTTTGCCAAACGACATACTCTCAGGCATTATTTTGTACACTTTCATCATGGGTGGTGTCAAATAGAATATTACTGGTACAGTTAAGTTACAGACTTTTAATGTCAACGCCATTCAAGCTTATAAGAATCAATCAATCAATCAATCAATCAATCAATCAATCAATCAATCAATCAAGTGCCCTGCCAGCTGGCGTATGCGTTCATGTCTCCCCACATGTTTTGGTCTTTATGCCACAAGAACAGAAAGCAGCGAGGATCGCATAAGTGCATTTTACAGTGACTTGGTTACGGCTTTGCGGAAGTGTAGAAACTCGAAGTGAGAATAATACTACAGATGGAAACCAATAAGTTGGTTTGTTACACATTAGGTAATCATGAACCATGGGAGCGTAATGAAAGAGAGACAGACTTGTAGATCGGGCAAACATCATATAATTGTTGGGAACACTTAGTATCTGCAGCAACTAGAAAATTATGGGCATCGAAGAGTTCTAATAATAATAACAGGTACAAGACTGATTATATCTCAACAGAGTAATTTAGAAATAATGTAAAAGTCACAAAAACTGTTCCAAATAAAGACTACTACAGTGATCATAGAGTAGTTATAGACAATATACATATACAGTTAAATAAGGTAAAATATAAAGTAACAAAAGTTAAATCAGATGTGTGTACTGAAGAATGAGAAGGATACCGTAGACAAATTCAACAAAGAAATAAAGCACAAATTTAATACATTCCCTGACCTACAGTCTGTCCAGAAATAAATGCCTTCATTCACGATCAATTATTTTGAAAACTGTCTGTTGCATCGTTATGAAATTTTTCCTGCCGTCTTTGATAGGTCCAAAAGCAACCTAAATCATGGAAAGCGGCGACATTTCTTTGATGTTTTGGTGAAAAACAAGTGATTTCTAGCTAACAAACTTGTTTTACAGTAATGCCCCGTTCCACTACACGAGGCTCTTGTCATAAGACCAATCCCATGTCCCACGAGAAAATTAACTATTCAACGCTAATGTTTCCGTATGAAATGAGCACTTCATCTCTGACCCGGTAATTATATACCGCATATAAACAAACTTTGAAATCTGCTGTACAATCTCCAGAACAAACTTTTTTGTTATTGGGTGGACATAATGGTAAGGTTATATACTAAATCTCATCATTTTCCCTCAGTTGATTACTGAGATATTGAATTTTATATTGGGGCAGACAAAAGTAAACAGGCTATAGAAACAATTTTAAATTATATTTTCATATATTTTTATTATTGCTCCTCTGCAGTGTCTCCACCTTGCCATGGTGGGGGGGGGGGGGACTTGCGTGTTCCATTGACCTCCAAGAGCTATGCCGACGGTAGCACAGTTACTGGTAGAGTCTCCCATGTCGGACAGGTCAAGGGATAGGAACCAGACCAAGAGACACACACACCTGCTGCCGTACAGATAGACTGGGGACAGTCAAAGGCTGAGGAGAACCCACCCAAAAAATGCTTGTCGAAATCGGATGCACTGAGCCGCAGGCTTGGCAAAGCAGTGTAACGTAACTTAATCAATCCATGATGCTATATATTAAAATTAATCAGTATGGAGCTTATCCCGTGAAGTCCCATCAGGTGGTGATAGTGCCAGACCTCCTGCATCGAAGGGGCCACCCATTACTACTTGTGGTCACTTTCCCCTGAGCTGTGAAGTCAAGGCACAGAGGAGTGTCGGATCCGTTTAGATTGATGGCTCAATCCCAAGGAGATAAAGTATGAAAAATCCTTTTTCCCAATGCGATCCTGCCCGCCCGTTTAATTAATTTAGATGTACTTACTCAATTGTTTGAGACCAGACATAGAGTTTTAGAGAACCAAGGAATACCTTCAGGAAATAACTGACAAAGTTGTATTCCCTTTTATACCCAAAATATCCTTTAAGTGGTTCCTTGCCTCTCCTCTACCAAATAATTAATTCTATATAGGGTAATTTAAAACAATTTAACTATGACAAGTAAAATACAATCAATACATGACATGACCTCAGTTTTTATGATTTAATAAACACAAATATGGATTTTGTAAATTGCATTCAAAATTACAATTTCCTGTCATAAAATAAGGACATATACATATATAGTAAATATACAGAATTGATGTGCCAATTATAAGGTAGATATTAAGTTATATTTTTCCCAGTGGCATGTAATGCTAATCTTTTACTGGCCTGGATGATCTGAAAAAAAAAAAAGAAGTCTACAATCAGGATTCTCCACTTCCAGCTTTGGGAATCACTCTGGCTATAATCAATTGTAGTATTAGTGTTCCAGGGCGTAGTAGAAAATAAGTTGGCTCTTGGTTTTCCTTTCCATTGTTTGACAGGGAAATGTTTACATAAATATTACCTCTCCTCTGAGACAAATGGAATGGTTGCAGGTGGATAAGTTTCTGCGCTACTCTATCAAGGGAATCACGCAACAATGTGCTCACTCAACAGGTGCTGCATTCAATCTTCACCAAGTCAGGTCTGGATAATGACATGAATAAGACCACTACCTCATCCAAACACGACGGCTTCACAATGCGTGTCAACATTTGACATCACCAAGAAGTAAGGTCATAGATTTGGTTGTTTCCAAATACTGGCTGCTGGATGTATGGTCCTTCTTCTCTTTCTCACTTAGTCGTGGCGAGTTAAAAAGCTACCATTCCGCCGGCACATCTTGGTTTGTGACCAGTCGCTGTTTCGTTGGTACAATGAGGCCGGAAATCGATTGTAGCTGTTTATATCTCAGCTTTTTCCGTTTCATGTTTTTACTTTCCCGTGGACCATGAGTCCGTCCTTTAAAATATGGGATTGTAGTCATATGAAACAAACTTAATATTTTTTGGTGGTGAACTCTGATTTTGTCGTCCTGGAAATAATTAATGCGATGTTACGTTTTGTGAAAATATATCACAAGGAGTAGGGTAAGAACTATTGATCAAAACCCCCGGAAATTCAACATACAACAGTGGAATGCCGAAGGAGTTTCTAACAAGAAAATCCCCCTCACAAATCGTCTTCATAAAGATAGAATAGATGTGGCATGCATTCAAGAGACACACCTGAACGCCCATCGCAGATTCTCAGTCAGAGAATATTAGGCAACACGTGTCGACCGCAAAAGACACACAGGAGGAGTTCAATACTTATACGAAACACAATATCTTGCAGTAAATTATATGTGACCTCTGACAACAAAACGGAAATTATAGATGTTGATATAATGATAAAGGACGTGAGGATAAGAATTTACAATCTGTATAGCCCAGCATATAAGGACCTTACACTTTCAAACATGAAAATAACTGACACAAACTGCATTATTGTCGGGGACTAGCCGTTCAGAAAGATTGGAATACCCAGATATTGACAACAGAGTATATGAAGTGGAGGACTGGGAAATAGACTCAAAACTCCATCTACTCAACAAAGCGGATGACACACCGAGCTCCTACTCTCGAAGATGGTTTACCACTTCTACTCCAGACTTAGCTTTCTGCACAAGAGACACCCTCCACACAATCGATTGCCATGTACTTTACCAATTAGTAGGTAGTGACCACATACCAATCAAGATTACAATGAATATGGAGTATGTCCGATAGGAGCAAAAGCCTATGCCTAGCTGGAATTACAAACGAGCTGGTTGGGACAGGTTTGCCATACTAACAGACAAATATTGTAAAATTATAAATACACGACATTGCAACATGAAACAAATAGTGGAAAGTCTAAACAAAGCAGGTGGCCACTGACTCCATTCCAAGAGGAGCGAGGAAAATTTACAAACCATTTAGGACAGATCCTATACTTAACATATTAACAGTCAAACCCATTTACAGTGCACCCATGTTTTCAGCTTGGAGACAGCAGCAACTATCTAAGATGATAGAAAATACCCTTGGTTTTGAGAAAAAGAACAATCAGAATGAAACAGAAATAAGAAATATAGCCCTAAACTAAATGAAAGAATATTATCCATGTAGCAACAGGACCCATGCATATAAAGATGGATCAGCCAAAAATTCAATATTAAATGGAGGAGGAGAATTCTCCTAAATTAAAAAAAATGGGGTAGAAAAAAACAACAACAACACACACACACAATCAGTGGAAACTGGAACATATTCTTGTAACTTCAAAGCAGAGGTAGAGGCTTTGAAAACTGCAGAAGAAATGCTCTTGAGGGAGGAAAATAAAGAGAAACAAATAGCTATCTTCACAGATGCAAAGTCAGCTGTCTCAATACTGAAGAGCAAAAACAGCACAGAACTAGCAGACCTAAGAACAGCAATCCATGGACTATGTCAGAAATCCAAAAATAGTTGTAATACAGTGGATCCCATCACATTGCAGTATACCTGGAAATGAAGAGGCTGACAGACTGACAAAAGAGGGCGGACGACTACCTCAACCTGACATAGACATAACCTATAATGAGGCAAAGAGGTTTATAAAATGCACTTATAGAACAAAATGGTTAGTTAATTAATTAGTTATTTAGTTAGTTAGCTGGTTAGTTAGTTAGTTAGTTAGTTAGTTAGTTAGTTAGTTAGTTAGTTAGTTAGTCGACAGATCATCCTCATTGCACATCGAACCATTCAGTCCATAAGTGCTCGGATACCCTCCTCAGTAAATCCCGCAGCGTGCAGCGCCTCACGACACCGGTTCTGTGTTGGTTTATTACTCTTCTTTGGCTTCCTGCGTAGTGTTCTTGTTTGACCACACATCTTTTAACTTGATGTTATCGCAGCCTGACCATGGTTGTAGATTCCCAGTCATCGCTTTGTTTTCGTATACGACTCACTTCTCGTAGAGCATTCAGAATGTTTGCCTAGTCCATGGCTCGTCAGCCTTCCATAGTAGCCCTGCCTGCAAGCTTGTTTATTCCCTTGTACACCCGCATGCCCTGGCACGAAGATGAAACTAATCTTTGCCAGCCAAAACCGCTCCAACGGCAGCAGCCACTCTCTTCGGAAAAACCCGATCTCTATCATCCTTCGAGTCACTAAGGACACATTCTCTATTGAATGTCTGTGTCTCGAGCCATGTTATTGCTTTATTTACTGCAATGACTTCCATAGTCAGACTGCCTGTGGTCAAAGCAAAAGCGCCAGACTCTTCCTTCACACGTTTCCCTTCGGTCTGAGCCGTAAAGGCCCATGAACTTCTCACTCCTCGGACGACCGATCCATCCGTATAAATGACAGCATCATCCTCTAACGAATTCTCGAAGATCATAGCCCGTACTTCCGTCTCCACAGCAGCTGGATTTTCTTGTCTGAATTTCCTGTCTAGTTGTATGCACACTGAAAAGGATGTTCAGAACTCTGTTGGCACTAGTACACACTCCTCGTCAGGTTCTAAGTCCTCAAGTGTACACACCTGCTGAAGAATGTCTTCGGCTTGACCCATCAACGACTTTCCTCTTTTTAACCTGCTGCGCTTTACCTTCTTAATCTCGCTGTGCAGTGGATGTTGTGTGTTTGTGTTGACTCTGAGATTGGCACGTGCTTGGCAAAATTGTATTCTGTCCCTCATGGTTGGAAAATCAAGAAGGTAGAGCATCGCCCTGCATGCTGCATCTCTTGTACATCCAAGAATAATGTGCATAGCTTCGTTCTGTATCCTTTCCATCCTTTCAATCTGCTTATGGCTGAAAGTCAGGATCGCCATCGCATCCTCCAAAACAGACATGACCAGCCCTTCGTATAGAAGACATAGATGGCGCTGCTCACAGTTTGCCGCCGCCATCACCCGCATAGCAGCCAAACCCCGGTTAGCCTTTGTTATCATCTGGTATATATGCTCAGTATAAGCTAGGCTTCGATCAAATCATATCCCCGCCTGCGTTCTTTTCACCGTCTTTGAACCCAGATTTACAGTTGGTGTTGGAGTGTTGACAATATGGTTATTCAAAGAGAACCATGTCACTATTGCCTTTGTTGGGTTGACCATTGCCCAACTTCAACACACCAAGTGCTTATGCGATTAAGTTCGATTTGTAGTTCCACAGCAACCTGATTTCTATCCTTGCCCTAACGTTACACTAAAACATCGTCTGCAAATGACAATGTCCTCTCCGGTACTACGATTTGCTCCCGGTGATTCTCACAGCGTAGGCGTTTAACAGCACCGGAGATAATGGTGATCCATGTGGTAGGCCAGGATATATTGTTGTTGGTCTGAAGTCCAACTACCACAATTAAAAACTACTTTCTGTTGGAAGAGGGATGCAGCAATCCAACTAAGGAGGAAAGGCTGAACGCATTAAACAATCCAATGGTACTCTGTTATACGCGTCCTCAAGATCAATCTCTACAGCAAGTGTTTCAATGCCTGGGTGGAAACCTTCATAGACATCATGGGCAAAAACTGCTGCATTGGTCCAGGTTTCTCTTTTTGGACGGTACCCTCCCAGGGTAGGTGGGAAAACACCTTGCCTCTCTACCTGTTTTGATATTTTTGTTTTCTGGCAATTAAATTCTCCAGCAGCTTGCCTATTGTATTCTGCGTGGTTATTACTCGATATCCCTGAATTTTTGTGTGGTCTTTGCCAGGCTTCGTCAAGGGAATCAGATAGCTGTGTAACCACTCCTCCTTGATGCTAGCACTCCCTATGCTACTGTTGTACATGTCTACTAATTTCTCTAGCTTGTTGTCGGTACACACATTGATGTCGTCATATCTTATGCTAACTGGCCCTGGAGCGCTGTTTTTTTTTTTTAAACGTCGAAGCACAGCCCTGATTTCTTTCACTGTCTCCAACCGAAATGTTATGGGAATTGCACCTATCTGAGGTAACCTCCTTGGCGAGATTTCGGCCTCTCGTGTCTGTCTGATTGCTCTGCTCTAGATAGCGTTCAAAGAGGGCTTTGCCCTTGTTCTCGTCAGTCATCTGCCTAATGAGGTCAGCACCTTGGAAGTCAGGAATACTCTTATTCTTGACTACCCCACTCATGCTTTTATGTAGTCGCAAGAACAATTTCAGTGACTTGTATGTGCTTACTCTGTGGGAATGGGAATCAGAGCATCCAGGCCACCAGAAAGATGATGCATATTACAAACTCGACCAAAGTGAACAATAAACTAACGTTCAATAAACTAAAAAGAGGAGATACCCATAAATGTAGACATTTGCTGCAGGGGTGCCCAATATATGCAGAACAGAGAAAGATATTTTGGCCCACATCTGCTTCATTTGAGGACAAGCTCTATGGAGATACTTGTACCAACAAACTCAAGTTGACTGCAGCTTACTTTAACTACATTCAGGTTGACATCTGAAGGTACATGAAGAAGTACTTAGACTGCCACACTTCATACCACAGGTATGTCGATAGTAAAAGCATCCCAGAGGCATGAAATTGAATATTGCTTGGATAGCAAATCCATTGCCTGGAAAGTCCGAATCGAAATCTCATTGTGTGGGCGTCATAAAAGGTGGAAAATGGAATATTGCTTGGATAGCAAATTCATTACATGGAAAGTCCGAATCGAAAGCTCACTGTGTGGATGTCATCTGCAGACTGCATTCTTCTGGTCTCCGGAGGAACAGCCTGTGGTGAACGGAATGCCCAATACACGGAAGGGAGGCTAAGCAGCCATGTGCAGGGCGTGACGATTCCATGGGTGAGCCCAGTACCAGAGCACTATGCGTCGGCTCTACAATTATGGAAGCCTCCTTGGATAGCGTGGAATGACCATGGTCTGCCCTGCCTTCCTTTGAAGGCTGACCTGGATGTCTTCGGCTGTTCTAAATGAGTCAGCTGGGATGGGGGATAACACCACAACAGTGAGAGTCAAACATTCTAAGAAACCCCCGGGAAGGTTAACCCGGTCAACAAATGCCCGCAGAAGTCGGATGTGTCGGTATAACGGCGCAAAAATGCAGCTCTGCTGTAAACAGGCACAACGCAATCACACCCGAAGAAACTCTCCGGATTAACGCAGAAGAATAATAATACATATATATTTTATTATTAGTTATTATGTTATTATGGATTTAAAGAAGAAACCAAGCATAAATAAAGCATATTTCTCGAGAACATTATCAGAAGGAATGACTGGAATGACTAGACATCTGTACTGTTTATATATATATATATATATATATATATATATATATATATATATATATATATATATATATATATATATATAAAACAAACACTTCTTTCTACAAAAGACACAGCTTCATGTGAAACCCGTAAGCGAAATTACTCCATGTTGGATAAAGGGGTGAAATCAAGCGCACGAAAAGAAAACAGACCTTTATACACAGCTTGGCCGCTGACGCCGAATCGGCTGCCAAAACTGGAAACAACAAAGCCGTATTCCACATCATGAAACAACTATGCAATCACTCACATACACCAAACAAACCCATCAAAGACAAACAAGGTAAACTACTGTTATCCGATGACCACCAAAAGCAACGATGGGCAGAGCATTTCAAAGAAATATTAAATAGACCGCAGCCTGACAGTGTTCCCAACCTGGATGGAGAAATCACCATGCCACCACTAGATGCCTCCTGTGAGTCATTCACCATGGAAGAGATTAAAGCAGCCATCAAAAATTTGAAGAACAACAAAGCTGTCGGTGAAGACATCTCAGGTGAAATGCTCAAAGCAGCAGATGAGAATACCTTGCAATGTTTGTTACAGCTGATCAATGAAATCTGGCAAAACGAATCTCCACCACAACAGTGGAAGGATGGTGTAATTTTTAAACTGCCAAAAAAAAGGTGATATGTCTGATTGTAATAACTGGCGTGGTATCACCCTACTGTCAGTACCAGGAACACTTTTTTGTAGCATGTTACTTGAGAGATTGAAAAAAAGTCTATAGATGAAAGGCTCAGAGAAGAACAAGCTGGCTTCAGACCAAAACGGTCATGTACATACCACATTTTCACTCTTAGAATAATCATTGAAAACTCTGTAGAATTCCAGTCGAAATTAATCACCAACTTTGTCGACTTTCAAATAGCCTTCGACAGTATCCACCGTCCTTCACGTTGGAATCTACTTAACATCTATGGTTTTCCTACCAAGTATACCAACATCATAAAATCTTTCTATAAGGAGACACGTTGCTGCGTGAGAACAGAATCAGGCAACTCTGACTGGTTGTCAGTGGAAACGGGAGTGAAACAGGGTTGTGTCTTGTCACCGATGCTCTTTGGAATAGCTATTGATTGGATCATGCGCAAATGCACAAACAACTCAAATAGGGGTATCCATTGGGTTGACAAAATTCTAGAAAACCTGGACTTTGCCGACGACATAGTGCTTTTGAGTTCAACACACCCAGATGCCCAAGAGAAAATAAACCATCTCCAAAATGTTTCAGGACAAATTGGTCTCCAAATTAACACCACAAAACCAAAAACTATTGATCTAACCAACATTTCAGACGACACCAAATTAAGCAACCATGTTCTTGAAAAAGTCAACAGCTTCACATACCTAGGAAGCATAATGACATCCACAGGGGACTCATCACCAGAAATATTATCTAGAATCTCACTGGCATATAGGGCCTTCAATAAACTGTTAAACATCTGGAAGTCAAAGTCACTCAGCCAACATACGAAACTTAAAATCTTCAATACTAGTGTGATTCCTGTGCTAACGTATGGATGTGAGAGTTGGAAATCAACGGTAGCTTTAGATAATAAATTAGACAATTTTGAGAACAAATGTCTTAGAAGAATTCTAAACATCCAGTGGACAGATTTCAAAACCAATGCGCAAATAAGACAAGAGACTAAGCAAGATATTGTATCCAATTTTATAAGAAAACGCCGTTGGAACTACTTTGGCCATGTACTCAGAATGGACAAGACAAGACTCCCCTACCAAGCCCTCATATGGTCACCAGTATGGAAAAGAAAACGGGGAAGACCAAGAGAGACCCTGCGTAGAACCATCATCAGAGAAATCTCATTCAATGGCCAAGTGAACATCCAGGATCTACAACAGGTAGCAGCGAACCGCCAGACATGGAGAGCCATGACCTCTGCCCTATGTGCCGCCTTAGGCTCAAGAGGAAAGACTAACTATATATATATATATATCTTCTTATATATAAAAGGCGATCTCCGTCCGTCTGTCTGTCTGTCTGTATGTCCCTATGTCTTTTATGCGCTCGCGAACGGCCCATCCGATTGAGATGAAATTTTCTACACGCCTTCCTTTCATTCCAGCGCAGCCCACTGTCATATTTTTTAGTGTGAAATCGGCTGCTTACCCAATATTATTTAATTTTTCATTTTTCATTATAATTTCATATATCTCAGGGGACCTAACTCTGTAAAAGTTATTTCAAGGGGAATAACTTTTCTGTATACCTTATAGTCATATTGTGGCATCGTTTTCAAAGATTTATAAACTCTGTGTCTATAGTTATGTACCGGCATATGAGTTATAATAAATAATGATACAATCTTTAAGGCATTTTAAAAGTTTTCATAAAAATAATGCACAATGCATAACATTGTAACTCATCTTTTTATGCTTAAGAAGTTACTGTAGTCATGCAGGTGATTAGAAAGAGTTTTCATTAAAAATAATGGATGGTGTGTGGAAGGACATTCTTTTAAGTTACTTTTTTTTGTTGTATGAATTTAATGAGACGCTACCCGTCAGGAGCTGGGCGAAGCCACGCCGGGTCAGATAGATAGACAGACCCACCTTTTCGCTGCAGTTGTCTACTCCTCCTTTTCCTTCTTCTGCTGATGCTGCTGCCGCCGCTCCATTTACCCAAGTTAATTGTTGGGGAAGATGTAAAGATCTTTCAAGTGCTCTTTCTAATGCTTTTTGTAAGTTGGTCTTCGTTTATCTAAAGTTGTTCTAACTGCAACCAATAAATGATTAGACAGACAGGCAGACAGACAGACAGACAGAGAGGGAGGGACGGACAGACAGACAGACAGACAGACAAACAGACAGACAGACAGACAGACAGACAGACAGACAGACAGACAGTCGGGAACGGGAACTTATATGACTACTTATATGAATTAAATGAGATGCTCGCCATCAGGGGCTGGGCGAAGCCGGGCCGGATCAGACAGACAGACAGACAGACAGACAGACATATAGACAGACAGACAGACATATAGATAGTCGGGAACGGGAACGGGAGCTTATATGACTACTTATATGAATTAAATGAGATGCTCCACACCAGGAGTTGGGCGATGCCGGGCCGGGTCAGACAGACAGACAGACAGAAAGACAGACAGAAAGACATACATACATACATACATACATACATACATACATACATACATACATACATACAGACAGATAGACAGACAGACAGACAGACAGACAGACAGACAGACAGACAGACAGACAGACAGACAGACAGACAGTCGGTAACGGGAACGAGAACTTATATGACTACTTATATGAATTAAATGAGATGCTCCCCACCAGGGACTGGGCGAAGCCGGGCCGGGTCAGCTAGTGTGTATATATATATATATATATATATATATATAGAAGATTAACCCGGTCAACAAATGCCCGCAGATGTCTGATGTGTCGGCCTCACGGCGCAAGAACGCAGCTCTGCTGTAAACAGGCACAACGCAATCATGTCCGGAAAAAAACTCCGGATGAACGCAGAAGAAGAAGAAGAAACAAGGTGCTAGACAGCGTTGTGTAATATCACCTGATCAGTTCGTACGGCGACAGAATAATGAGATTCTTATAAAACATGCCAGGAATATCGGTTGGTTTGCCTTATGTAGACAGCCTGCATTATGCTCAGTCGTGAACGCTGAAAAGTAAATGTGTTTACAAGAGATTTTGAGGAAATTTAAACAGAAAGTTAAAACAAAAGTCATAGTCTGAATAACAGAAAAACAAGTTATGGTAATTACACAGACAAGCCTATTCCCAAGTACAAGATGAAAGTGAATGGAACTAGTTTAGAACAAGTCAAAGTATTTAAGTGTTTTGGTGCTTTGATTACATAGGATGTAAAATATATTAATTAAGGTAAACATTGAATAGCCCAAGCAAAGACAGCATTTCACAAGATGAAGAATATTCTATGCAATACATTTTCTCAGTCTAGGTAAGAAAAAGAGCTCTTAAAAAATATATCCAGCTCGTCTGGATTTACGAAAGTAAATCATGGACGAAAATCAGAAGCTCCAGATATGTTGTTTTATTATGAGACGTTATAAATCGTAAGGAAGATAAATTTAAACAACTGAAAACAATTTCAATGTATTACCTTAGTGAATTTGAACACAGAAGTCACAAATAATATGTCGCATGTTTTATTGCCTGACATATTTTGCTTCATCTCGTCAGGTACATACTGCAGAGTTATACATCATCTGAAGTGGATACATGAATAATACTTTAGCTGAAACACTTAAAACACATAGTCATAGGTATTGTTCGAACGTGGACCATTTATCTCAAAGGTAATATCACATTTAACACAAACTTTTTCTGTCTGTGTAAAATCGGTTGGAACCGCCTAATTGCTAACGTCCCACTATATTTTAGCAATCGAATTTTAGCAGTCACATTTATTGCTAGTCGAATACAGTATACGGACCGTTTTTTCTTTGTTAGCGTTATGGTCATAGTTTATGAGTGGTTGAAAAATCGACTAGGAGGGCGTTTTATAACATTTCGACTGCACAGGGAAGACTGATTAATTCTCTTTTCTATCCACATTGGTATATGATCAGCTACTCGATTTGCTAATTATCTTTCCGTTCTACATATGTATGTTGCTTGGCACTCACAATGGAATTGATAAATGCAGTTTGATTTGGTGAACGGGGGAAATGGCCCTTTTACGGATGGAGTTGGTATTGAGGTAGTTTTATATCTGACCATTGGTTCAGCAACAACGAATGTTTGGTTTGCTGCTGTTCTAAATCGATCGTGTATACGTTTAATTACACTGACGAAATATGCCAGGCAATAAATGGTGCAACATATTGTTCGTGGCTTCTGTGTTTATGCGAAGTTAGCTAGGAGAGAATTAGTACCAGTATAGAGAAATAGAGAGACTCGTACCAGTCAAAGACAGTCCACATTCTGTGGGCACATCATGAGGAAGGGAAACTAGAATAAGTCGAGACAACAGAATTGTTGGAGGGGAAGAGAGGCAGGAAAGACTAACAGAGAAAATGCTAAACAGTATGACATCATGGTATGGAACATCGGTATAAGAAATTGTTGGTAGCACACGAGACAAAGGTCCGTGGATAGGCATGATAACCAACGCCACGCGGCATAGGCTATGCGATGATGTTAATATTCTTCATACATCTTCTGAAATATTAAAGAATTCCACTCGACAGGAAACAACTATCCCAAGACTGAAGGTGAAAGCGGATGGAAATTGATGAATGAAGACATCAGGCAACTAATGGGGAACAAAGATGAACCAACCAAAATAACCATGAAAAATATGTAAAGGCCCAAAGTGAAATTCACGCC
Organism: Cepaea hortensis; assembly: GCA_963921405.1. NCBI lineage: Eukaryota > Metazoa > Mollusca > Gastropoda > Stylommatophora > Helicidae > Cepaea > Cepaea hortensis. The sequence continues at coordinate 50,498,299 of OY992894.1, read as the reverse complement.
TGCCTGTCGGCCTAGTTGCTAAGGGCGTGAATTTCCATCGAGGCCGAATTTTAAAATAGACCTGGGCTCCCAAGTCGTCTGGCCTAAAATAAGTACAAGGAAATGTCTTGGGAAGTAAACATGTCCTGCGTAATATTGAATCTATTTCTTATCGAGTGCTCATTGGTCTATACAAATACGGATTGGTACCAAGCGCTGAATGCACCACGAGTCGTCAAAACAGGGTCTTTTTTATATGCAGACACAACTGAAAATTATGCAAAGAGAAGAAAAAAGCAGGTGAAAAAAAAAACAACACACACACACATTTTAAGCTCCTTATATCGCACTGGGCATATTGTGCAGGGCCAATAATGTGGTCTACGACTTCTACTAACATTGGAAATGTAAACAAGAAGAGATAGACTGATTCAGAAAGTAAAACGTGACAGTACCGATATTAGACAACAAACAAGATTGGAACCAAGCATTACCCCTCAAAGAGCTGTTGCACTTAGACTCATCGGAAATGCAACATGATGTGGCCATCACCGACGATAAACTGACACAACATTTCAGGCCAGAAACATCTACATGTATGTAATTAATACCAAAGCTATGACCACAAGAAAAAGAAGAGGGAGACCGTTTATTCAAATACGCTGGAGCAGATTATGGAGAGCTCAGTCTCCCCATACAAATCCTTACACAAACCTGTGGTGAATGGGTCCAGACCGTGACATTAATTAAAATCCAGCAATATCAGTCAGATCGAGTATGGCGGAGAGAGGCATTATATCAAATATCGTATAGATAAAAGAAGCATTTCTGTGTGATCTGCCTTTCGTAGGGAAAACCTCGGCGTCCATCGACTCTGACAAGCAGTGGCCCATTGTAACTAAAACTTAAGTTACTTAAAATATTATATTAATGATTAATGACAAAGGACACTTGTCTTTAAAGTTTTTAATGACACATTTGCTAGTCGTTTCACGAACGGGCCTGATAAATTTTAAGCCTGTTAGAAAACATGAAAACATGATTGCAAAATCCTGCTGCACTAATTGGCTATCTATAGAATGAAACAAAGAAAACACATATTTCGCTTGGAATTTCTTCAATTTGAAGCGGTGAAATAGCAAATTAGTTTGAACAAATAGGCTTAGGCCGGCCTTCGTGAAAGGGTGTGTTTTCTATTTCAGCGATGAAATCCAGGTTAATAACTGACATGACTGGTTACAACCCCTTTTCTCCATTCTTTTTGTATAAAATAAATGATCGATTCCGTTGTTTTTCATTAAATTTCAAATAGCACCATCATCGCCCTAAAACAACAAAAATACCACCAATTCAGCTACCACAACTATAACCATCACCACCACTAAGATCATCATCATCATCATCATCATCATCATCATCATCATCATCATCATCATCATCATAATGGTCAGTGTCGTTTGTTTTTTGCATATCCCTTAAAGGACGTTGCAGTCAACATCAGCATTTTTCAGCTGCTGTTGATGTACTAGGCAAGATTACGCTCAGCATTTTGCCATTGCTTTTTGAGCGACCAGCTCACATATCCCTAAGTTACCAACGCGGCGAGAACCGCTACCGATTCTCGCACAGGTTACGTTACTCACGAGAATATACGAGATTACGGAGAAAGACGTTAACCCCTAGACCATTACTGTCATCATATTCATGTTCATATTCTTGTTTTCCCTTTTGGTTTTAAACTTGTCCTTCTTCTTCCTCCACCTTTTCTCCTCTTCCTCCTCTATTTCTTCATTGTCTTATTTTCCTTCTTCTTCGTTGTTTTCTTCTTCTTCTAACGTCAACGTTGTTAACAACATTATTTTCTTTGGTCTTGTTTTTCTTCTTCTTCTTCTTCTTCTTCTTCTTCTTCTTCTTCTTCTTCTTCTTCTTCTTCTTCTTCTTCTTCTTCTTCTTCTTCTTCTTCTTCTTCTTCTACTTCTTCTTCTCCTCCTTCTCCTCCGCCGCCGCCTCTCCTCCTCCTCCTCCTCCCCCTACTACTACTACTACTACTACTACTACTACTACTACTACTACTACTACTACTACTACTACTACTACTACTACTACTACTACTACTACTACTACTACTACTACTACTACTACTACTACTACTACTACTACTACTACTACTACTACTACTACTACTACTACTACTACTACTACTACTACTACTACTACTACTACTACTACTGCTGCTGCTCTACTACTACTTCTCCACCCTCCTCTCCTTCTTCTCTTTATCGTCATAATCTTCATCTTCTTCTTCTCTATTGTCGTTGCCTTCTTCTAACTTCATCGTTATTAACATCATCATCATTCCCATTGACTTATTCTTGTTCGTGTTATTCTTGCTCTTGTTTCTCCTCCTTCTCCTCGTCCGCTTTTATCTTTGTATGCCTTCTCATTCTCATCCTCTTCCTCGATTTCTTCTTTGTCTTCATTTTGTTGTTGTTACTGTGTGCCTGTCTGTATGACGATATAAAGAAAGTGCTATACGATGTGGTCCATACACCGGGCACCCAGTTACTGCTACGTGTCCATGTATCTTGCGTAGAATAGAAACTTTTATCCTCATTGCAGATTGCAGTAATGATAACCATGACAATACCATCGCCATCACCATCAATATCATCATCAACACCACTACCACTATCAACCACAACTACCACCATCGGTATCTTCATCCTCACTGCTACCACCACCATGATTATGATCATTATTATCATTCTGTCATCCTTAAAATGTAATTACAATTGTAAATTCTCATCTCATGTCATCTCATCATGTTCCTCTTGAACTTACGGTGTCGAGGTGAAGTATAAACTTCGTGAGAGTGTCCGATTATGGGCTTCATATATCGATATTCCTATGGACTCTGCTATTCCCTCCGTCCAACGTTTACGTGGTCGGCCTCTTCCTCTGTTTCCATCTGGTCTGTACATCATTGCTTGTTGTGGAATGCTGTTGAATGGTAACCTACTTGCATGGCCAAACCATTTGACTTGCTGCTTTCTAATAAAATCTAGTGCTGCTTTAACCCCCACTTTAGTCCTGATTTCTTCATTTCTGATCTTATCTCTTCTTGATACGTTGAGTATTCTTCTCAGGAACCTCATTTCTGTTTTTGTGATTTTTCTTTTCTCTTTTTCTGTCATTGTCCAGGTTTGGCATTGGTAGCATAGAGTTGGTAGGAAGATTGTGTTGTAAAGTGCTTTCTTAGTAGTTATTGATACATGTTTGTTCTTTAGTATTGGTGCCATTTGTCCAATGAGTTGATTTGCCTTATTGCACCTATTTTCGATCTCGTCTTCTGATCTGCCATTTGATGATATTATACTTCCTAGGTACTTGAAACTCTTTACTTGTTTCAAGGGATGTTCGTTTAGGTGAATTGTTGTTGTTTGTTCTTCTTTAGTTATAGTCATTACCTTTGTTTTGCTTGTGCTAATTTTCATGTTATGTTCCCTACACATTTCGTTTAGACTATTTATGTTCCCTACACATTTCGTTTAGACTATTCATGTGGTCTTGTAATTCAGCTTCTGATTGTGCTATTAGTGCTTGGTCGTCCGCAAACAGGAGTTCTCTAATGGCTAGATTTGCAGATGGTTCTTCTTCTGACAATTGTAAATTATTCACAAATTTATTGTTTTAGGCACTTTCTCGCTAACTCTTCGCAAACTGTCCTTCACCTGTTTGATTTGTTTGGTTACATTCTTATTCAGTCATTCATTACTATTATTTTCCACTCATCCATTCACTCTTACGCGAGAGTAGAGTACATACTAAGATTATGTCATACGATCTGGATATGTTTTTAAATTATTCGTAGACCACTATATATATATATATATTTACATAAACAGTCCAAAGAGAAGTAAGTAATCAAGGTGCCAGAAATGACTAAACTAAGAGTTTTATGAATTCCAATTTGTTAGCTAGTTGAGTTAGGGTTCACACTGGCGTAGTAGTAGGTGCTGGTTTAACTCCCTAGCACTCCCAATCCACGCAAACAAACTCGGGACAAATGTCTTTTAGGATGAAAAGATACAACGTCCCTGGATACAAAAGTTAGTTGTATATACTTTACAGTACGTTGTAGTCAACACCAGCATTTTTTGCTGTTGTGATCTCTTGGCACATTTACGTTCAGTGCTTTGCCTTTGATTTCAGAACGACCGGCACCCATACCATTTCGTAAATAAACCAGCACAACTCGGTCGTCTGACAAATCGCGCGTAGCTGTGTTTCGAACGCGGGTATGCGGGATCACGAACTGCGTCCGTAACCCCTCAGTCATGGAACCGTCTACACAAGCACACAGCTGGACACTACTCGTTAAAGGGTAAAGGTAGCTGGTCTTGGTACCCCCAAAGAGTGGGAAGAAGAAAGTTAGTGGCTAGGTGTATATCTCTGAATTGACCACAGGCAGGGCAGGTTTCCTCACCGGCTATCTCCCGTCCCTGGTTAATATACCGAGCTCCCCACCAAGTATTGTAAGTAACAGGTACACATACACAACTACGTACACTTGGAAAATATTAAGATTGAACTATGAGTTAAAACAAACAACCACTGTTTTTATTTTCTATCACGATAAATCATTCAAATCATGATGGTGTGCGGTATGATGATAGTGATATGACGATTGCGAGACATAAGAAATCAATATATACTACGTAGTGGTATATACTAGATATACTGGGTAGAAATGAAGTAAACAATAATATGACTTTACATCGACATGTACGATAGCATTCGTAACATAATATTGCTACTTGTCCTTCAGGTCTCATATTGAATACTGAAGTATTGGAAAGATCAGGTTGTGTGACGGTGTGCTCCATGCTCAGTCTTTGTAGACTTAGATGGATAGGACACGTTAGTAGGATGGATGATGATAGAATACCAAAGGACATCTTTTTTTGGTGAATTACAAATGGGTAAGAGATCTCAGGGTCGGCCTCTACTACGATACAAAGATGTGTGTAAGTGGGACATGATTGATACATGTATTGATAATGCACATTGTGAGCAATTCGCCGCTGAACGTGTTTCATGGAGGTCAACTATCAGACATGGAATATTCCATTTAATTTTCATAAACAGCTAAGTAGACTGATAGGTCGATAGCCATTTGGTTCTTCCAGGTCTTTTCCTTTCTTTGGGACTGGTATTAGTATAGCCTCCTTCCATGCCTGTGGGACTATTCCTCTCTTCCAGCTGTAATTTAGGACTGCTAGTAGTTTCTTTTTTGCCTTAGTGCCTAGTCCTATTAGCATTTCATTTGTGATACCATCCTTTCCTGGTGATTTCTTCTTTTTTAGGGTATTCATTGCCTGTTCCATTTCTTCAATTGTTAGATTTGCCATCATATATTCTGCTGCTGTCTCTGTATTACTATAATGTATCTGTTTGTCTTTGATTGCTTTCTCCTGTTCGGTTGTAATATCAATGTAGTTTGCATTGGCATAGTGTACTATTAGTGCATTTGCAGCCTTTTTTCCTGTAAGCAAGGCATTTCCTTGTTTAATTGTTATTTGTTTGTTTCTAGGTCCTTCATTGTTCATGGCTTTCACTAGTTTCCATAGTTTGTTTCCATCCCTGTCAAAATTCAGGTGTTCTGTTTTTTCCCTCCAACAATCTCTTGTTGTTTGATTTACTGTTCTTTTATATTTTGCTGAGATGGCTTTGAGAGAGATGTTCGCTTCAGTTGTTTGTTCTCTCTCTCTGCTGTCTTCCTGGCATCTTCAACTTTGTCGTCCAGAATTTGTAGTTTTTCAGTCCAGTATGGTTTGTAATTTTTCCTCGCTCCTCTTGGAATAGACTCAGTGGCCGCCTGTATTATTGCGCTGTTTAGACTTTCCACAATTTGCTTCATATTGCCATATCGTGTATTTATGTTTTCACAATATTTGTCTGTTAGTATGGCAAACCTGTCTTAATCTGCTCGTTTGTAATTCCAGCGGGGCAAAGGCTTTTGCTCCTGTGGAACATACTCCATATTCATTACAAGCTTGATTGGTCTGTGGTCACTACCTGCTAATTGGTCAAGCACATGGCGATCGATTTTGTGGAGGATGGCTCCTGTGCAGAAAGCTAAGTCTGGAGTAGAAGTGGTAAACCATCTTCTGGAGCAGAAGCTCGGTGTGTCATCCACTTTGTTGATTAGATGGAGATTTGAGTCTATTTCCCAGTCCTCCACTTCATCTCCTCTTTTGTCAGTATCTGGGTATCCCCATCTTTCTGAACGGCTATTAAAGTCCCCGACAATAATGCAGTTTGTGTCAGTTATTTTCATGTTTGAGAGTGTAAGGTCCTTATCTGCTGGGTTATACAGATTTTAAATTCTTATTTTCACGTCCTTTATCATTATATCAACACCTATAATTTCCGTCTGGTTGTCAGAAACCATAGATACTTCGCTGCAAGGTATTGTATTTCGTGTAAGTATTAAAACTCCTCCTTTATGTCCTTCACGGTCAAAACGTGTGGCCTGGTATCCTCTGACTGAGAATTTTCGATTGGCATTGAGGTGTGTCTCTTGAATGCATGCCACATCTATTCTATCTTTATGAAGACGCTGTGTCAGGGAGACTTTCTTGTTATAAACTCCTTTGGCATTCCACTGTAGTATGTTGAGTGTCCGGGGTGTTTGGTCAATAGCTCTTAACCTACTCCTTTGTGCCTTGACTCCACAGCACAGGGGAAGGTGACCACCAGTAGTCATGGGTGGACCCCTCGAGGCAGGGGGCCCGGCACTATCACCGCCTGATGGGACTTCGCGGGATTAGCACCATAACGATTAATTTTAAAGTGTGACATCATGAATCAAGTTACGTTGCACTGCTTTGTCAAGCCTGTGGTTCAGTACATCCGATTTCGACAAGCATTTTTAGGGGTGCTTTCCCTAGCCTTTGACTGTCCCCAGTCTACCTACAAAGCAGCAGGTTTGTGTGTCGCTTGGTCTGGTCCCTCTCCCTTGACCTGTCCGATATGGGTGACCCTACGAGTAGCTGTGCTACCGTCGGCATAGCTCTTGGGGTCATTTGAACGCGCAAGCCCCTCCACCTCGTCACGGTGGACACACAGCAAAGGCTAACATGGTATCTGGAAGAAAACAAACTCTTAACACCACGCAAAGCAGGATTCAGAAAGTACAGATCCACTGAAGATCAAATAACCTATATAGCTCAGAAAATAGAGGATGCCTTCCAAGAGAAAAAACACACACTAGCGATCTGGATAGATTTAGAAAAAGCATTTGATAAAGTATGGAAGGAAGAACTGAACGTAAAACTGCAAAAAATGCACGTTTGTGGGAAAATGTACAAATGGATCAGCCACTACCTTGAGAACAGAACTGCCAGGACAAAAGTACAAGGACAAACCAGCAAAATGATGCTGTTGGAGCAAGGTATTCCCCAAGGAGGATTTCTTTCACCAACATTATTCCTAGCATATGTAAATGACATCACTGAAAATTTTCCAGCCAGAGTACACACATCCTCCTTTGCAGATGACATAGCCATATGGACATCTGAAGAATATATTAGTACAGCTAACAGCAGAATACAGCAAGCCTTATTAGCGCTAGAGGACTGGTCAAAATCATGGCTAGTGAAGATAAGTGAGGAGAAAACAACATGCACAGTGTTCTCCCTCTCAAATAAAACTCAGCAAACTAAGCTGGTATTGAATGGAAAAACATTGCGCCATGAAGAAAACCCAAACTATCTAGGAGTCACCTTTGATCGTCGCCTGACATGGAAGACACAGGTTGAAAAAAATCGAACAAGAGCAAGGCAAAGAATGGCAATCATGAAAAAGCTTGCTGGTACAACGTGGGGAGCAGATGAGAAAGTTCTCAACAAGCTATATACTGGACGGGTGAGGCCAGTACTGGAATATGGCATTGCAGCCTGGGCAACAGCAGCTAAGTCAAACTTTAACAAAATAAGTAGAGTCCAAAATCAAGGAATGCGAATCATAACTGGAAGCCTGAAGACAACGCCTATTAATGAACTAGAAAAGATCACTTGTTTACAACCAATGCAGGACAGAAGAGATGCAGAGCCCAGCAACAAGCAGAAAAATTCAGAAGATTGACAGACCACCCTATGTATAACAGGTTTAATGGTTTTGGAAAAGGAGGACTGAAGCGTGGCAACTTTGTAGAAACTGCAAAACGAAAGATTAGGGCAGATCCCATGCTTAACATATCAACAGTCAAACCCATTTTCAATGCACACAAGTTCCCAGCTTGGAGACAGCAGCAACTGCATGAGATGATAGAAAACATTCCTGGCATTGAGAAAAAGAACACTCAAAATGAAACCGAAAGAAGAATAATAACCCTAAACTACATAAAAGAACGTTATCCAAGCAGCAATTGGACCCATGCATTTACAGATGGATCAGCCAACAATTCAATAGAAGATGGAGGAGGAGGAATTCTCCTAACTTTAAAAAATGGAGTGAAAAAAACAGTCAGTGGCAACTGGAAAATTTTCAAGTAACTTCAAAGCGGAGGTAGAGGCTTTGAAAACTGCAGCAGAAATGCTCTTGGTGGAGGAAAATAAAGAGAAGCAAATAGCTATCTTAATAGATGCAAAGTCAGCTGTCTCAATACTGACGAGCAAAAACAACACAGAACTAGCTGACCTAAGAGCAGCACTCCATGGTCTATGCCAGAAATCCAAAAAAGTTGTAATACAGTGGATCCCATCGCATTGCAGTATACCTGGAAATGAAGAGGCTGACAGACTAGCAAAAGAGGGTGGACGACTACCACAGCCTGACATAGACATAACCTATAATGAGGCAAAGAGGTTTATAAAAAGCACTTATAGAACCAAATGGAAATCAGAGCATCCAAGCCACCAGAAGGATGATGCATATTACAAACTCGACGGAAGAGAACAAGTAGCAATCTTCAGACTCCACACAGGACATAACAGGCTGAAATACCACTTGTTCAATAAACTAAAGATAGGAGATACAGATGAATGTAATTGTGGAACTGGTAAAATGACAGCTAAACATTTGCTGCAGGAGTGCCCAACATATGCAGAACAGAGAGAGATATTTTGGCCCACACCTGCTTCATTTGAGGACAAGCTCTATGGAGATATCAACAAACTCAAGTTGACCGCAGCTTACTTTAACTACATTCATGTTGACATTTAAAGGTGCATGAAGAAGTACTTAGACTGCCGCACTTCATACCATAGGTATGTCGGTTACAAAAAGCGTCCCAGAGGCATAAAATGGAACATTGCTTGGATAGAAAATCCATTACGTGGAAAGTCCGAATCGAAAGCTCACTGTGTGGATGTCATCTGCAGACTGCATTCTTCTGGTTTCCGGAAGAACAGCCTATGGTGAACGGAAGGCCCAATGTACGGAAGTGAGGCTAAGCAGCCGTGTGCAGGATGTGACGATTCCTTGGGTGAGCCCAGTACCAGAGCGCTGCGTGTCGGCTCTGCAAGTATGGACCCCTCCTTGGATGGAAGGGAATGCTCATGGTCTGCCCCTGCCTTCCCTTGAGGGCTGACCAGGATGTCTTTGGCTGTTCTGTATGGGCCAGCGGGATGGGGGATAACACCACAACAGTGAGAGTCAAACGTCCTAAGAAACCCCCAGGAAGGTTAACCCGGTCAACAAATGCCCGCAGAAGTCGGACGTGTCGGCCTAACGGCGTAAGAACGCAGCTCTGCTGTAAACAGGCACAACGCAATCACGTCCGAAAAAAGAAACTCCGGATGAACGCAGAAGAAGAAGAAGAAGAAGAAGAGAAGAAGAAGAAGAAGAAGAAGAAGAAGAAGAAGAAGAAGAAGAAGAAGAAGAAGAAGAAGAAGAAGAAGAAGAAGAAGAAGAAGAAGAAGAAGAAGAAGAAGTAGAAGAAGAAGAAGAAGAAGAAAAAGAAGAAGAGGAAGAAGAAGAAGAAGAAGAAGAAGAAGAAGAAGAAGAAGAAGAAGAAGAAGAAGAAGAAGAAGAAGAAGAAGAAGAAGAAGAAGAAGAAGAAGAAGAAGAAGAAGAAGAAGAAGAAGAAGAAGAAGAAGAAGAAGAAGAAGAAGAAGAAGAAGAAGAAGATGAAGAAGAAGAAGAAGAAGAAGAAGAAGACATTGAATAAAGACAAAAGAGAAAATTATTGCAGAGCGTGAAAGACGTAAGATTGTGCATGATGGTGGAAATGACCATGTGTTAACATGCGTCCACTGTGGACGAACATTTACAGCTCGAATTGGCTTTAACAGCCACATAGGCCACCGCCATGGGTTGCAGTTATTAAGCCTATCTGAAGCACAATGTAACAAACTATTGTCTGTCAAGTTGGCTAGGTGCCAATATTACAGGTCTCAGAATGACATTTTTTGCCTTGGGTCAGCTGAGAGAGTATTCTTCACTAATGCAAGTCGTTTTCTCCACCAGGTTTCACCTTGTTGTCACGGAACAGGATCGTGTAACCTGGCGCTTTGGCTGAGAGCTAGAAATAGACGATAGATCAGGAATGTGCAGTTTCTAAGATCTTGTTCTTCTTCTTCAGCGTTCCGAGCCATTGAGGTTCTTTGCTGCAGATACACTCCGTCTCCATTCGTCTCTCTGGTTGACTTTCTAAGATCTAAATATTTAAAATCCTAACTATACGTATACCAACATACAAACATACAAACATAGTGATCATGTCTGGCAATGTCTCTCATCCAGGTTTTCCGCTTGTTCTCTCTCTCTCTCTCTCTCTCTCTCTCTCTCTCTCTCTCTCTCTCTCTCTCTCTCTCTCTCTCTCTCTCTCTCTCTATCCTCTTCTCTCTATCTCTCTCACTCTATCGAGTCGGAAGGACTTTTCAGTAGTCGAACAGGCCCCGTCGTTACAATTGCTGCCTTCATTTTATCGGTCATGTCATGAGGCATGGAGTATCCTAAGCCCACGTCTCTTATTCAGTCACACGGTTTCTTTGCATCCACTCCTTCACTAAAGTTGGTTCAGCAGGTTAAGTGTTCAATGGTGTTAATACAAGAGTGCCTTTACATTTGGGCTTACCTGCCAGTGATCAGGCTCTGTGTCAGCGTCATGGAGTTACGATGAACGCACGTTCGTCACACACTTGTAAAGGCCACTCACAACCATATACCCGTCACATAGGTTGGGATAATGTATACACCACAACACTTCTGCTTCAAACACAACCACGGTAGTCTTGTATAACATCCACCCTGGGGTAACATATTAAATGTGAAACATACTACCACAGCAGGCAAAATGCATATAGAAAGATGCTCACAATAATAGCACAACAAACGTTCTCTCTGGTGCGTTAAAACTATCCTAAACATCACATACATTCCTTACATGAAGGTTATATAAACTAAACAAGTCCTAGCATAGCACGATATTCACGCGTGTGTTGTACAAATAAAAGAAATATAGTAATACAATTATATACAATAAAATGGGAAAATAACAGCCTTCAATGAAGCAACATACACCGGACAGACGAAATGAAAGTCCATAGATGCAGAAACTCGTTACTTTGCTACATAGTTAATCAGAAATAAAATCCAAAGGATATTCTAAACAGCATAAGAATCAAGACTAATCCACAAATGAAACATACATATAACATCGCTTTTTACCTGATACTTCCAGAAGACATGGGGGATTCCCATGCCCTAGTAAAAACATCTGATGGCTGCAGAAATGTGGTTTCTGAGGAAAATGCAAAGAATACCATGGACAGACAGAAAAACCAATGACCAAGTACTACAGGAGACAAATGAAAACCGTAGACTGATTAGAGAAATTAGACGAAGACAGTCAAAATTTTTTCGACATGTTATGAGAAGAAATGGATTGGAGAACTTATTAACAACTGGCAAGATCGAGGGGAACAGACCACGAGGAAGACCGAGAGGAAAATACCTGGATGGCTTGGCCACATGGCATGGACAAGACAGGAACACTGAGCTGATCCACGACTCCGGTGATCGAGTGAAATGGCGAGTCATGACCGCCCACGCTTTCCGGCATGGCACATGATTGATTGATTGAGTGTATATACACAGATCTGATTATGGCACTTCTCTGTTGGCCGGCCTTTCAACTTCTCATCTACGTTTAGCACATAGGTGTCAGGTATACTTAACCAGGCGTTGATTAGTTCATACATTAGTCCGGTTGAAAGATTTCCCCCAGTCTCGCATTCCGAGGCGACATGTATCGGGGATACATTACGAATCGGCATTTTGTTTGATGCCAAACTGTTTCAAGTTGTCATTGCAGCCTTGTGAACAGAAATCGCGTCAAATGTTAAAATGTTATAATTGTAGAAGAAACAAGCCTGTGTTCGCTTTGTACAATGGCTGTCCTACTTGCGCTAGTTTGCGTCAAAGATTTGTAGAGGCTGAGCTGTGTGGTGACGTTTTATTTATCCACCTTCACATCTCTTGGTCGTAGAATGAAAGATTCATTCTGATATTATCAGAAGCGTTCCGTAACAGCTGGTCTCAAGGAAGAAGTTTAATTGCTCGAGTAAGTTTAACTCCACTATAATTATTTCAGTCTGCCACTTCACATTCACCGAAAGTTGATCTTTACCATTAATGCTCTACTCTGTTCCTTCTCATACAACGAAAATTGATCTCCACATTTAGTATTTTAGTCTACCACTTCCCAACTAAACTAACCTTATTCTTCGCTATACGCATTTTAGACTGCCGCTTCACATTCACCTGAAGTTGACTTTCACAATTAATATTCTATAAGGTGTATTTTTAATGACTGTGGGTTTTTGAAAATATTGCCAATCCAAAGTTTTCTATTCATCCACTGTGGGATTCATGCAACATAAAAAGTAAATAAAAAACTTGGAACGGAAATATTTTCAAAAACCGCACAGTCATTAAAAATACACCCTGTACTCTGTTCATTCACCTTCACCCAAAGTTGATCTCCATTAGCATTATTCCAGTCTGCCGCGCCACATTCACTGGTAGTTTAGCTACACTATTAGTATGCCAGTCTGTCTCATCACTTCATCCCAAGAAAATCTACCGTCGTAAAAGCATATTTTTATTAACCTTTTGTTTAAATTTTTGGAATGTTTCAAAATGGAAAATGCCGACGTCTGGCTGCGGTGGAGAGTGGGAAGAAAAACCACACACACACACACACACACGCACACGCACGCACGCACACGAACACGCACACGCACATGCACACGCACAGAGAGAGAGAGAGAGAGAGAGAGAGAGAGAGAGAGAGAGAGAGAGAGAGAGAGAGAGAGAGAGAGTAAACCTCGGTTTTCGTTGCTTTCGATTATCATCGGTTTCGGTTTTCTTCGATTTTATTCCCCGAAAAATATGTCTCGGTTTTCGTCAGTTGCCTCGGATTTCGTCGGCGTGACCACATGACCTCGCTCCTTATTTTGAGAAAACAAAGGATCCTACGCGTTCTTCTGCTCAGTTTGGCGTTGTTTTTCATTGTGGGAACATCACTTGTTAATACTAAAATACGAGAGTGGCATTAAGATTGCTGAAATCGGCCGCATGTACGAAAAGTCACCATCCACGATATGTTCCACTGTGGTGAAAAAAAAAGAAAGCAATAAAGGAGGTTAATGTAGCGAAATGCATGAAAGTGCTAACGAAACAGAGATCGCAAACAATTGAAGATCTCGAACATCTATTAATTTGGATAAATCAAAACCAGTTAGATGGCGATTCTCTTTCGGAGGCAATCATATGTGAAAAGGCCACACTGTTGTATGCCGATCTCATTAAGAAAAAAGCTTTGGGACGAGTTCTAGTGTACTTCGTGATTTTAAGGTAGCAGATGATGGTCTGAACAATTCAGGTGACGCAATGGCATACCCAGTGTTACTAGGCACGGCGAAGGTGTGAGATCGGACAAGTCTGGAGCAGAAAAATAATATTAAACACTATGTTTATTCTCTATAAAATGTAATTTTGGTATGTATTTTGGAGTGTCTAGAACAAATTAATTGGACATTGAATCATATGGAAATAGTTGCCTCGGTTTTCGTCGGTTTCGGATTTCACCTATTGTTTTCGGAGGGATTATCGACGAAAACCGAGATTTTACTCTCTCTCTCTCTCTCTCTCTCTCTCTCTCTCTCTCTCTCTCTCTCTCTCTCTCTCTCTCTCTCTCTCTCTCTCTCTCTCTCTATATATATATATATATATATATATATATATATATATATACAAATGCGTGTGTGTGTGAGCATATGCGTGTGGGTACAATACCTTACTACAGTGTTAAAAATAGAATCTGCTTATACCACATATGTCAGCGTAACATATTGTCAAGGGGGAAAAGCACAACTGTGAGTACTACAGAACTCTAACTGCAAGAAAACATAACACCATCTCAACGTGCGAATGCTAAAAAAAAAAATGAAACAGTGTAGAAAATTCCGTCTGATTTCTTCCATTGACATTCATGTCATAAGAATATTTCTACCCTGGGATCACATTTTGTGTGAAGTGTAAGGACACCGTTGCTTTTTTATGCCAGTAATTGTAAACAAAGCATGCAGAGATGAAACATCAAGAAATTGCAAAGAAGAGCGCAGAAATTGGCAGGCAAGCCGCTACACTGAACACTGAGGTTTGCATTCGATGCTAACCGTGAATGCGAAACGTGAGATTCTGCAGTTTGTTTATTGAATAATAAAAAATGGAAACTTCCGACCTCTTTTATGACCTCTCTTATCTAGAAAACACAAGACGAAAGCCGGCATTTTTATCCATAATGTATAAAGCAAATATAGAGTATATTTTCGCTCAGGAAAACGAGACTGGGATTTGTTGGCCGGGGTAGGATATTTCTTATATACACAAACTCACATCTACATTCCACCACTGATGATGTTGTAGATAGCGGCGATCATTTTTGTTGAGGGGATGTGATGTTGCATTTTATGGGAGTTAGATTTTCAAGGATAGGGAAGCCACAGGGGTGTCAGAACGTTACCTTGTGTTCTTGATAACATTACAGTGAGCGAGGTGGCGAAACAAGGCAGCGCGGGGAGAGATGGCTTGTCAAGATGCACGGAAAGTATTAGATAAACTGGTGGAAAATGAATGAATCACTAACAGCTAAAAAATGATGGGGTTGACTGCGACGTCCTGTAAAGGATATTCAACTAACTTTTTGAGGATTTTAACTGCAGAATGTTGGGAAACACTGATACTATCTTTACAATAAAATGCAGGTAACGTGTACATGCCTTGATGCTAGATTTATATTTTTATAGACCCTTCGGCGCTCACTGGGTAATAAAGTCCTGTAAAACAAACTGATAATGATTAGTGTGGTCTGTCTGTCTGTCTGTCTGTCTGTCTGTCTGTCTGTCTGTCTGTCTGTCTGTCTGTCTGTCTGTCTGTCTGTCTGTCTGTCTGTCTGTCTGTCTGTCTGTCTGTCTGTCTGTCTGCCCATAAGTATTGCCAGGTATATACCAATACAACATAATGTGGACATGGTATTCGACAATATGTGTGGTAATCGCCAGTGGCATGTGTGGGCAATATTGCCTGTCTATTGCTTGTAGCATATGTCGGTCTCCCTGGTCAAGGGGGTTTGCTGCTTTCTCTGCAACCCCGAATACTCTCGTGGTTGACGTGAGCGCACGAGAATTGGAAGCGGTTCGAGTCGCGCTAGTGACTTATGAGAGTATGGAGCCGGTCGCTCAGAAAGTCGTGGCGTGCTGATGAGCGTAATCTAGCCTAGGAATCAACATACAGCTGAAAGATGCTGATGTTGAACGCAATATCCTGAAACAGTATGGAAATGCGGAAAAAATATATCTAGCTAGGTCCTCGTTGGAGCTTTACTCGTTTCAAGAAACACATTAAACGTGTTGTAGATTGAACACTGAATCACATTCCTAAACATGCACGAAGGGGGTGTTCTGATCGTCAGATGTGGTCCCACTTCCCAGAATGTTTCGGCCCTTTACCTTCTTGACACTCTCTGTGAGTGGGTCCGCCCGGGTCTTGACTCCAGTTATCTTTCCCTTGCCAAGCGTTTGAGACTTTCGGTCTTTTGCGTTGTCTTTGCTTTGGCCGTTCGTTGCCCTTGCGTTGTTCGGTGTTTCATACCTGTGAAATGTCTTCTCCCAAGCCCCTCCCCCCACCCCCCATAGAGAGTCTTGTGCACCCGGTGCTTCGTGCCTTCACATAAATTCCAAAATTCCAGCACCTGTGGCCGTGGGAAGTCAACTACTTCCCTGCCCATTGCATCTGTAGCTTCCTTGCCAACGCGCTATGCACCAGCGTTCGTCTTCGTTGCCCTGTTGCTTCTTCGTATCCCGTTCATGGCACCACACTATAGGAAGCCGGCTCTTCGTCTGGGTTCCTCGGCTCCTCTCTTGGTCTTTGCGGCGGAGTACGTTCTTCGCAACGCGACTACCACCATGGCATGAAGGTTGGACTTCACTCGACATTTGCCTGCATTGGTGACTGCTACCGTGTGGCGCTTGCCCTCACTGAACAATCCCGTTCTCAGATGCACTGTCTTCGCTCGGAAGGAAAGTTATAGAGTCTACACGAGACAGTACTAGTTCTAGACCTTAGTTGAGAGATTGGCTCCGATGTTAGTTGCCCTGCAGTTATAGACAGAAACGTTAAGCGTAACACTGTAAGGACTTGTCCCACTCTATGTTCCGGTTGCTCCACAGCCAGCATGAGGCCTTTTCGGCTGCTTCACTCGGTTGGTTCTGTGCCCGTGTTCTTGCTTGTCCTTTGATGCCTACCTGTGTTAGCACGTCATACACTGAGTGGGAGATGTACCTTTTGCGCCTACCTCAAGGCGAATAGCCAGTGTACTCTTCCTGTATCAGGCTTGCGACCATGTTACTGTAATTATCCATAAACACAGACTCTTCTCCATAGAACATACATTATCATATATGCCGCCTTGACTTCCCAAGACATTTCCTGGTACTCATTTGAGGCTGAGTCGAGCTGGGAGTAGAGCTCAATTTGAAGAAATCCGCCTCGATGAGAATCTCAACTCTTAACCACCGGCCGGTAGGGAAGTGTGCTAGGCACTAGCCCGCCGCTGCTAGGTGAGTTGTCCTACTACATAGATGGAAAGGGTAGTTTGAAACAGTGTTGCTTTTTGTCATATGATGTGATCATGCACTTTCCACAAATCTCCATCGCCAGTCACACCACTCATGATTTCATTGTCTGCTTGTGCGTGGTGGCGAGGGAATCTCGGAGAACCAATCAGACCATTAGAAGATGGGATGTATGGTCATGGTAGTTGTCTGTGGCAAAGGACACACACACGCACACTCACGCATACACGCACGCGAATACACACACGCAAGCACGCACACACTCACACACACACGGACGCACGCACACACACGGAGCACTCACGCACGCACGCACATACACACGCAAACGCACGCACGCACAAACACCCACGCAAGCACGCACATACATAATACATACACACACAAGCGCGCACCGAACATTCACGCACACTCACGCACACACTTACGCACACACTCATACGTATGCAGAAATTGTAATAGTAGAAATGGTCAAGCCGTTTGACTCGTGCTCCGAAGGTTGTGGGTTCGATTCCGAGCCGCGTCCTTTGGTTTACGAGTTAAATATTTCGGAGACTCCTGTGGGTCGTCGCTAAAAGCTACGGAGTTCGTGCTTTGTGAGACGCTTTCCGTGCTGCGGAAAGAGACCGAGCCATATGGGATAAACCCGGTGCAATTAAGTCGACCCTGTCGATTTTTAAGCGACTTTGTTTTTACTTAACTGTAGCGGGAGAAGAGATCCTGTGACAAAACACAACCCTGTCGTACTCCTAGCTTTATTTGTTCATAATTGCCCTCTTTATTTCTCATTTTAATTGCTGTTACTTGGTTCCAGTAAATAGGTTTTTTTTTATTATTCAGAAATCTATCTCATCAATGTTGATATCTTCCAATATTTTAATTAGTTCATAATGTTTTACTTTATCAAATGCTTTGGTATAATCTATGAAGCACAAATATTTGTCTTTATGCGTCTTTATTGATCTTTCTGTTATTGTTCGTAATGTATATATTGTATTGTTTGTATCCTTTCCTTCAATAAATCCAGACCATTCTTCACCAATTACCATTTATTTTCCTTTCATGTTCTTCTCATTACAATTCTGAGTAGAACCTTAGTGACATGGTTTATGAGATTAATTGTACTAAAGTGTCAGAATTCAATTGCTCCTGGTCTTTTTGGTAAAGTTATAAATACACATTTCAGCATATCACTTGGTAAATATCCACTGCTGTAAATATCGTTCTACATTTTGGTTAATGCTTCTACTCCAAATGATTCGAGTACTTCTAAGTCTTCTATTGTGATTTCATCTGGCCCAGCTGTTTTCCTTTCTTCATATGTTTGATAGCGTCAGTGACTTCTTTTAGAATAGGTGGACCTTCTAAGTTACTTTCTTCTGTTAATTCTTCCCTTTCTCCATCATATAATTCTCTTATATACTCATCACCTCTTCATTATAGCCTCTTTCTCCAAAAATATCTTTCCTTTTTTTAAATTTCAAACACTCTTATTTTTCACTCTTATTTTTCTTACCGTGAGCTCACCGATTTATCTGTGCATATTTGTTATATCTTCAATAGAATGTAATTCAATTTTCTTGCACTGCTCGTTTAACCAACTTTCTGTTGCTTTCACACATTTATCTTTTATTTCTTTATTTATCTCATCATACTCTTGTTTGTCATGTTTACTTTGTTTTCTTGTGCCCATCAACCTTAAGATGTCATCAGTCATCCATTCGTTCATAGCTTTTTGGCTTCTCTCTGGTAATATTTCTTTGCTTGTTTGATGAATGGAGTCCCTTAACATTTCCCATTGTTCATTTACACTCTGTATTTTTGCTATGGCTATTGTATGAACCGTTCTCCGTGGCGAAGGTGTTACGGACGCGATTCGTAATCCCGTATTTCCCGGGATACCCCGGGTATATCCCGGGTTCGAAACGCAGCTGTGCTGGGTTTTTTTCCGATAAAGGTACAGGTGCCGGTCGTTCAGAAAGCAATGGCAAACTACTGAACTGAATACTTGCCCAGGAATCACGAACCGCTAAAATGCTGGGGTTAACTGCTACGTCATGTGAAGGACATGCAACTAAATTTTTTACAATGTACATTCACTTTGTGGAGGGGCATAATTATGTACATGAATGCATGCATGCACACACACACACACACACACACACACACACACACACACGAGTATGCACGCACGCACGCACACACGCACACAAAGTGTGTCAGCGGTCACACACACACACACACACTCACACACACACGAAACAGAATCACACACACACACGTGCACACACGCACGCACACACACACATAGAATGTGTCAGCGGTCACACACACACACTCACACACACTCTTTTGTGTGTGTGTGTGTGTATGTGTGTGTAACCGCTGACACTCTGTGTATGTGTGCATGCATGCGTGCACGTGTATGTCTCTGTGTGTATGTGTGTGTGACCGCTGACACACCCTCTGTGTGTGTATGTGTGTGTGTGTGCGTGCGCGCACAAATAAATATCAACAATGGAACTCCATGTGTTAAACAGCTTGCATATTTCAGTTTTGTTAAAGGAAAATACCAAAAAAAAAAAGAAAAAAGAAAAAGAAACAAGAAAATTGGAGAAACTTCACGCTGGGACAAACCTCAAGCAGAAAAATTACAGTGTAGGCTTTCATGTCATATTATTCTACACTCGGACACACGGAGAGAAAATGCGATAAAAAATCGATTAATGACCACTCCACAAGTAGAATACCTCAGCAATGCAGCACGAAACAGAATCCTATTGGATTTTCTCCTTTTATTTCCAAATAACGCTGAAGGCGTTTTTCAAGACGCAAAGCTAGCGTAAGCTGGAACATTCAATCCTCATTTCTATTTCAAAGAGACGTCTCATCGAAGAACATATGTCTAATGAATGTTTCATTAAAAAATAAGCCTGCAAACAAGATCTTCGGCATGATGGGTTCTGGCGTAAGTGTTGTTAAATCTTACCACCTAACTAGATTCTGAACGGCGTGCTGTTGATATTGTCGGTGGAAAGGATGGTTTAAATGAATCGAGTTTTTTAATGATCGGGGCGTAGGAAGCAAATCGACAGAATAGCCGCAAACAATATACTGCACGATTTCTTGCCTGGCATTTTTTGCTGCATCTCGTAAGATGCAAACTGCAGAATGATAGATCATATGAAGTGAATAATCTAATAATACTTTGGCTGAAATACTAAATACATAGTCACTGATATTGTTCCAATGGGAAGCAGTTATCCCCACAGAAGTCTAAGATTTAAAAGGAATTTCTTTTGTTTACATAGCAGCAGTTGCAATTACCTAATCGATACTGCCTCGATATGTATGTTTAAGTATGACTCGTATATTCACTGCATATGATATATATGTATGCAGTAAACACACGATGAGACGGAGCGAAATATACCGGACAAGGATAGCTTTTGTTAATACTTTTGAAAGTTGTAAAGAAATTATAAAATGTAATGGTTTGCTAACTTTAAATTTATTCTTGAAAATGCGTAAGCGATCACGCAGTCTAAGGACAGTTTGTTGTTTGTTCATCAAGAATGATGATGACCATTCATTTCATCCAGTGGGGTTGAAAGTATGGAGCCGTGATTTCTAAGATGGCTGATAAGGCCTATTTTGGCTCGAAATGTTCTTTGACAATGTGGACAAAGAATGCTTGATGTTTCTGGAGGAGGATTTTCTGCAGTGGTTTTTCTGTTCTGTCTTTTCTTCACAGCTTTTTCAGTCCTGGTTGCCTCACAAGTGATTGCACCCTTGCGTAATGATGCACGCCACGAATTTCGGTCTCTGGCTGCAGTCTCCCAGGTGTCATGATGAATTCCAAAAGCATTCAGTGAGATTTTCAGAGTGTCTTTAAAGCGTTTCCTCTGGCCGCCTTGGGAGCGTTTACCACAACGCAACTCGCCGTAAAAAATGCGTATAGGGAGCCTGTGATCTGGCATACGAATCAAGTGACCAGCCCAGCGAATCTGATTCTTCATTAGTAGAGTGTGGATACTGGGCATGGACGCTCTTTCTAGGACTTCAATGTCTGGGATCTTGTCTTGCCATTTAATCTTCATTAACTTCCTAAGGCAGATTGTGTGGAAGTGGTTTAATTTCCTAGCGTGTCGCTGATAAACAGTCCAGGTTTCACAAGCATATAGCAGTGTGGATTATACAACTGCTTTGTAGACTTTCAGCTTTGTTTGCAGGCTTATTCCATTTCTGTCCCATACATTCTTGTACAGTCTGCCAAAGGCCTCGCTGGCCTTGGAGATTCTTGCATTCACTTCATCATCAATTGTGGCAGCTTGTGACACAGTGCTGCCAAGATAGGTGAATTTGTCCACAACACTTAGACTATGACCATTCACTTTGATATTCGGCACAGTGTGATTATTCCCTGGAGCTGGCTGGTACATAACCACAGTCTTCTCCAAATTGATATTGAGCCCAAAGTTGGCACAGGCATGTGAGAAAGCTGAAACATTATGTTGCATGTCCGCCTCTGAGTTGGCGTATAGAGCGCAATCATCAGCAAACAGGAGCTCTCTGACGGTGTCGCTGTCAATTTTGGTTTTAGCTTTCAGCCTTCTGAGATTGAATAACTTTCCATCCATGCGGTAGTTGATGTCTATTCCAACGTCGTTGTTCTCGAAGGCATTCGTCAACATAGCTGAAAACATGAGGCTGAACAGTGTTGGTGCCAGGACACATCCTTGCTTCACTCCATTGGTGACAGGAAAGGGCACAGACAGTTCACCATTTTCCTGTACTCTTGCCTGCTTGCCATCATGAAATAGCCGCACTATTTGGACAAACTTTCGCGGATAGCCGTATTTCGCCATAATCTTCCACAGTCCTTCTCTGCTGACTGTATCGAAAGCCTTGGTAAGGTCAATGAAAGTGGAGAACATTTCGCAGTTCTGTTCTAAGGACAGTTTACGGATAGTTGAAAGGCTGACTTAAAGAATACTAAGTAATATGTGGATTCGAAAGGGCGTAATGCACCAGCATAATGCATTAGAGGCAGAAAGACATGGGGGGATATTGAAAGACGGTCAAGATGTTACACACTTTGTTCACATGCATGTTTTTACCCCTCAACTAGCACATATAAATGATATATTCAGCTTCATAATGTTTCAGCAGATAACTACATAAAAAATGAATATTGAGTAAGCGCATAGTTGTTGTAGGCCTTCTGTGTTTTCAGCTATAAATACACTGCCATCTGCATGTCGCAAGGTGTTTATATTATAACCCCCAACTTGTATTCCTTCCTCTCTTTGATCTCTCTCATATTACTTCACTTGATTCCAGCTGTATAATAGTCAGAGATTATAACCGCCGCTCAGAAAGTTGAGGATATCCAGATAACGATAACAGAGTGGCGTAGGGGTTTGGGGCATAGATTCAAATCAACAAACCGGATGACAATTCCAGTTTCTACCCCAGGAGATGGTGTATCAGTATCAGTACCACTCTAGACAAAACTTTCTGCATGGGAGACATCCTGCACAAAATTGATCGCCATATGCTTGGCCAATTAGTAGTCAGTGACCAGAGACATAAAATCTGTAATGAAAATACCGCATGTTCCGCATGAGCAAAAGCCGTTGCCACACTGGAATTACATTCGAGCTGATTAGGATAGGTATGCCATAATTATAGACAACTACTGTGATAATTTAAAAACTAGACATGGCAAAAATGATAACAATAGTGGAAACTCTGTGCAAAGCAATTCTTCAGGTGATGGTTACTTGATTTTCTAGAGGGGCTAGGTAGAATTACAAACCATACTGGACTGAAGAACTACAAACTCTGGAGGACAAAGTCGAGGATGTCAGGAAGATAGCAAAACAAGAACAAACCACTAATGCAAACATCTCTCTCCAAACCATCTCAGCAAAATACATCAGAATACTAAATCAAACAATAAGAGACTGTTAGAGAGAAACCAACAACAACTTAATACCTTAACTTAGACAGAGATGTAAATCAACTATGGAAACTAGGAAACGCCTTGGATAATGAAGGACCCAGCAAGCAGCGCCTGTTCCCATGCATATATAGATGGATCAGCAAAGAACGCAACAGAAACTGGAGGTGGCAGGATTCTACTGAATTTAATAAATGAAGCAAAGATAAAACAGTCAACGGCCACTGGAAAGTTCTCAGGTAACTTCAGAGCAGAAACAGGGGTTTAGAAAACTGCGACTGGAGTGCTGTTGAGAGCACACACACACACACAAAGAGACAAATATCGCTCTTTACGGATGCGAAGTCAGTTTTTCTTATCAATGCTGATGAGAAGAAACAGTACGGAACTAGCAGACCTAGGGCAGCACTATATGAACTATGCCAGAAATCCACAAGGGTTGTAATACAATGAATTTATCATTGTAACATGCCTGGAAATGAAGAAGCCAAGTGATTAAGAAAGGAAGTTGGAAAACCACTTCAGCTTGTGTATATATATATACATATGTAAATATAAGCTATGATGAGGCTCATTGATGTATAAGAAGCAATTATAGAACAAAGTGGAAATTAGAGCAACCAGGCCACCAGAAAGATTATCATACCAGGTAACAAATCATTACAGGCGTTGGTATAGTAAATCATGGGGAAGCGATGCATTATCCCTATGTCACAAGAACAGAAGATTGTTTAATAGTTAGTTTTCAGAAGCATCAGACATAATTCTTTAACAGTGTGGGTTTGGCTTCGGCGTAATTGTGAAAAATGGGAACTGGATCATTTTCAGAAATGACTGGAATTCTATTTAGAAAAGAAAGGCCGTGATGAAGAAACTATATTCATGGGATACGGGCAGAATGAACGAGCGAACGAACGAACGAACGAACTTTATTTTCAAAGTGTGACAACTGGAAACGCAGGCCCGTCTTACTATCTGCTTTCTAACCATTCATCCTTTGCACATCAGTCATACATTATGTATTTTGTATGTTTCATTTAAAATATGCTAATTTAAATGCTAGACCGCTGACCAGTGACTGCAGGACTAGCAGGATCAACGAGGATATATCTGATCCACCCTACAACAACATATCCAGGACAACGAGGATATATCTGATCCACCCAACAACAACATATCCAGGACAACGAGGATATATCTGTTCCACCCAACAACAACATATCCAGGACAACGAGGATATATCTGATCCACCCAACAGCAACATATCCAGGACAACGAGGATATATCTGATCCACCCAACAACAACATATCCAGGACAACGAGGATATATCTGATCCACCCAACAACAACATATCCAGGACAACGAGGATATATCTGTTCCACCCCACAACAACATATCCAGGACAACGAGGATATATCTGATCCACCCAACAACAACATATCCAGGACAACGAGGATATATCTGATCCACCCAACAACAACATATCCAGGACAACGAGGATATATCTGATCCACCCAACAACAACATATCCAGGACAACGAGGATATATCTGTTCCACCCAACAACAAAATATCCAGGACAACGAGGATATATCTGATCCACCCAACAACAACATATCCAGGACAACGAGGATATATCTGATCCACCCAACAACAACATATCCAGGACAACGAGGATATATCTGATCCACCCAACAACAACATATCCATGACAACGAGGATATATCTGATCCACCCAACAACAACATATCCAGGACAACGAGGATATATCTGATCCACCCAACAACAACATATCCAGGACAACGAGGATATATCTGATCCACCCAACAACAACATATCCAGGACAACGAGGATATATCTGATCCACCCAACAACAACATATCCAGGACAACGAGGATATATCTGTTCCACCCTACAACAACATATCCAGGACAACGAGGATATATCTGTTCCACCCCACAACAACATATCCAGGACAACGAGGATATATCTGATCCACCCAACAACAACATATCCAGGACAACTTTATGATAGTCTCGAAATCATTCAAGGAAATGTTTATTGACAGTACTCATGCGGATATCTGAGGAGGAGGAAGAAAAGGAAGGGGAGAGCAGGAGGAGGAGGAGAAGATGAAGTAGAAGAATAGGACGAAGATGACAAAGAAGAAGAAGAAGAAGAAGAAGAAGAAGAAGAAGAAGAAGAAGAAGAAGAAGAAGAAGAAGAAGAAGAAGAAGAAGAAGAAGAAGAAGAAGAAGAAGAAGAAGAAGAAGAAGAAGAAGAAGAAGAAGAAGAGCAAGAACAAGAACAAGAGCAATGAGAACAGGAACAAGAAGGACAAGAACAAGATGAAGAAGAAGAAGACAGTCAACCTTATTATGTCATGACTTAGTATACCCGAACTACGAACACTGCATTGCCCAGGGACAGTATCTGTCCCGCATTTAATTACTTTTACCTTTAAAATTATCAACCTTCGGATTCTGTTTACCTTTACATGTTATTCCTATCCTACCTTTTACCGCGTACGTTTTACCCTTTGACCAAATAACCAAGACGCGATAGTTAGACCGTGGATTGGCAGCTATCATAGAATGAAGTCAAGACAGTCGGTGAATAAACAAAACAAACGATCGTGTTAACGAGATGCTGGTGAGCATTAGAAAGTCATTGTGAACGTGTTATCATGTGAACGGCTGTAAACAATGAGAACGTTGAAGGAAATGTTCTGTCACCGGTTTGGCTCGCGTTCTGTAATTCTAGAGTATTACAACATATAAACATGTCGGGCACGCAACGTTGCAGCCAGAGTATTTATAAAAATGTTTTGCGTATCCTTTTACAGGACTTAGCTGTCAACAGCAGCATCTTTCAGCTGTCTGTTGATCTCTTGGCAAGATTACGCTCAGTAGTTTGCCATTGCTTTCTGAGCGGCCGGTTCAGTATCCGCAAGTCACGAGCGGGGGTCGAACCACCTCAGTTCTCGCTCCGCTGCGAGACTCTGCGTGATAAACGGGATTACAGAGAGAAAGTGTTGTAACCCCACAGCCAGAGAGACCGGCAGAGTATTTATAGATGTTCTAAAACTACTACTTTTACTTTGCTTACTACTGTTGTATGTTCTAAAACTATTATTTTTACTTTGCTTACTACTGTTGTATGTTCTAAAACTATTATTTTTTTACTTTGCTTACTACTGTTGTATGTTCTAAAACTATTATTTTTACTTTGCTTACTACTGTTGTTTTGTTGCCACCTTTCGATGTTCGCTTTGGGAGGGAAAGACTGAAAACCTAGTTTTCCTTCGCGGACTCAGACTTAAATAATGTGATGACCCTAAGGCTTCACAAGGTTCCTGCTAGGGGACATGTTTTACTGTTGTTTTTTTTCTTCATTACTGCTACTTGTGTTAATACAACTAGCCTGTAGGTGGTGGATGGAGCTGAAGAGAAGCTGGCAGACAGTTGCTGATTTGGTCTCGTTTCACGACGGTAAGCAGATAATTTCTTTTTTAGAGACAATAACTACCATCACCGACCAGTATGATCACTGTCAAGAATGAAAACAATGACAAACTACCTTCTTTACAAAAGTCTAATAAATTATACCTGAACACGATTCATTCATCATGAACGAGGTCAAAATACCAAACTCGATATTCGAATCAGAAGACGACAGTCTACATTCGTTGGGAAGGCCAGGAAAGCCAGAGTATGTTGTGACAACTTAGGAAGGAGAGGAAAAGGAAGACCGAAAGAGTTAAATTCAGACAGTTTGACATAATGGCATGTAGAAAAATCGGTTTAAAATTGTTTGGAGGTACACGAGATAGAGGCTGTTGACATTTATGATCACCAATGCTATACGCTTGGACTATAAAAAGAATGGATGAATATATAATCGAAGAACAAAATGAGAAATAAAGAAGTCTTAACAAACGAGGAATAAACATAGACACAATGAGCCAGATGAAAGTACGTTAAAACAAATAAATTCGTTGGGTATACAGGTGACAATATTGCAGCCTGCTGAAAACCACCGTAGACGGCTGGTTGAATAGAATGATACGAGTTTACAAGGTTAAAATATAAGAGAAGTAGATGTTTCAGAAGATTTTAGGTTGCAGATTGCTGTTCAGAGTATAGAGATCCATTGCAGTCTGCTTCATTAGCAGCTGATCTGATCAGAACAGCAACAACTTAACGACTGAAATGTATACACGTGTCTTGAAACTGTATGTTCCAGGTGAGCCAGCTGTATGTTCCAGGTGAGCCAGCTGTATGTTCCAGGTGAGCCAGCTGTATGTTCCAGGTGAGCCAGCTGTATGTTCCAGGTGAGCCAGCTGTATGTCCCAACTGAGCCAGCTGTATGTTCTAGGTAAGATAGATGTATGTTCCAGCTGAGTCAGCTGTATGTTCTAGGTAAGATAGATGTATGTTCCAACTGAGCCAGCTGTATGTTCTAGGTAAGATAGATGTATGTTATAATTAGCAGACGTTTTAGTGTAAATGATAGGGGACTACGCAGATAATATCATAGCGCCGTCGGACGACAGTTCGATGCCTGCTTTCGTTGTCCGCTAATAGAGGAAAGGAGTGCCAACCTATTCCTCAGCCCTGTCAGATCTATACAATGTGGTAACCCTATCACACCACAGACCTATTGCAGTTTCCTGTTTCCGGTCACGTGTATGTTCCAGTTACGCCAATAGTCTTTCTATTGACAGCTTCCGTGGCCTCAGGCCTTAAATGAGCTTGCGCTTGAACTTCCGGTGCGTTCTTGGCGGGATAGGGGGATTGTGTTCTACCTCTGTCAATTTGACTTTACCATTGACTTTCCGTCCAGAAACAATGGCAAACTACTTAAGGCAAAATTGACTACATTACCCACATGTAGCTGCGATAGAAGCAAAGTCGTGCAAACGACATGCAGCATATTTTAAATCTTTCATTTGTGACGTATTACACATGTTGAGGCAGTCCACTGGCAGGTGCCGTCGAGTTATGGAGGAAGTATTAGGGCTTCACACATTCTAAGCCATGCTACAATGAGATGATGTAGCTAGTTTCCTTCTTCGCGGCCTTTCTTTGCAGGCAGTTTCCCGAACATTCTGAAATTGTCTAGTACCAGTTTTAAAAGACTGGGTTTACCTCATAGTTGTGAAGGTAGGAAAGACAATATTCCCACGAATGGGAATTGTTCCGGACATATGTATTGGCAGACAAGCTACTAACCACTGTACCACCACAGCTCCGTTACTCGTACATGGGTACACCTGTTTTACAATATCGTTACACTCGCTGCCCTCTGGCGACAAAATCGCCCGAGTCGGATAATGAACAACAGAATTCAAATTTAGCGAACGATAAGAGACGTGGTCTTAAGTCCTTTCAAATTTTAGAATTACTGGCTGGTGTCAGTCTAAATATAGCTTGCATTTGTTTATTCTTCTAGATTATAGCATCCATCTGATTATTGTGGGTTGTCTTACCTGATTAAGTGACATGGGATGAGTTATCGTTTCTAGTCCCTTCCCGTATGTGCCGTGGGCTTATATACGATAGTTTTCACTATGCAACCCCCTTTAATGTGATATATAATACAACATATCTGCTACCATATTAATAAATTTTAAGTCATAACTGTGACACACCTACCTCCCATGTCTGCCATCCATGTTTGTTTGGTCTAAACCCGCTTTTTGTTTAGCTTTGAATCTGTTAAATTAATACTCTTGATTGCGAAGGTAACTCTCTGTCTGCCTGCCTGCCTACTTGCCTGCATGTCTGTCTCTCTGTCTGTCTGTCTGTGTGTGTGTGTGTGTGTGTGTGTGTGTGTGTGTGTTTGTGTGCGCGCATGATATATATATATATATATATATATATATATATATATATATATATATATATATATATATATATATGTTTAAGTTATTATAGTGTAGAAAACATCACACGTCTTGTTTTTTTTTTTAAATTTTCTAATTAAGTCAGAATAGTTTTGTCTATTGATTAAATTAAATGGCTGAAAATGATCTGTTCAAGTATCATGCACACAGTTTGAAATTTCCGAGCACACTGTATTTGTTACCATGCACATCGTATTTTATTACCATGCACACCGTAGTTTATTACCAAGCGCACTATATTTTATTACCATGCACACCATAGTTTATTACCAAGCAAACTATATTTTATTACCATGCACACATTATAGTATTACCATACACACCGTATTTCATTACCATGCGGATATTTTGTTTCATCTACGTAACTGCAGATTTAGCTATGCGAGAATATACAACCAGATTGACAATGTGGCAGTATTTACCAGCGTGAATATTTGAAAACTTCACCTGTTTAACCATTAGGATGACTCAACGATTTATTTAGTTTTCAGACATTTATTTAATCAGCTATTTATGAAGGCTGTCTTAGCTTGACTCGAATAATTAAAGCGACAACAACGTGCTTTGGTTTCTACCGATGCAACAGATATTTATAGTGTGGAGAGAGAGAGAGAGAGAGAGAGAGAGAGAGAGAGAGAGAGAGAGAGGGAGGGAGAGAGAGAGGGAGAGAGAGAGGGAGAGAGAGAGAGGGAGAGAGAGAGAGAGAGAGAGGGGGGGTTATTATCTTCTAGCCGACGATTTCAGTATATACGGAATACATTATTATTGAATTACTGCGAAGTTTGTAATTTAGTTCCAACAATGAAGAACTCGAGGATAACACTTTTCGAAGTATTACCACACGAAGAAATGCATAATAAATATGCAGCAGTAAAACGACAACCACAGAGTTTTCACGTGGAGATTGAGTTGGAGATAGTTGGCAATACATGAACTAAAACATTTGCAGGAAACATTAACCAGCTTAGACCAAATGACAACCAGTCCATAAGTGTGTTATATAATGACCTGGTTACATCTTAATATGCCTATCCACCGATATGAAGCTGCGTATAGGTTTCATACTTGTATAACTGTGTAGGTTTCATACTTATATAACTTTGTATGGTTCATACTTGTATAACTGTGTAGGTTTCATACTTGTATAACTGTGTAGGTTTCATACTTGTATAACTTTGTATGGTTCATACTTGTATAACTGTGTAGGTTTCATACTTGTATAACTGTGTAGGTTTCATACTTGTATAACTGTGTAGGTTTCATACTTGTATAACTTTGTATGGTTCATACTTGTATAACTGTGTAGGTTTCATACTTGTATAACTGTGTAGGTTTCATACTTGTATAACTTTGTATGGTTCATACTTGTATAACTGTGTAGGTTTCATACTTGTATAACTTTGTATGGTTCATACTTGTATAACTGGGTAGGTTTCATACTTGTATAACTTTGTATGGTTCATACTTGTATAACTGTGTAGGTTTCATACTTGTATAACTGTGTAGGTTTCATACTTGTATAACTGTGTAGGTTTCATACTTGTATAACTGTGTAGGTTTCATACTTGTATAACTGTGTAGATTTCATACTTGTATAACTGTGTAGGTTTCATACTTGTATAACTTTGTATGGTTCATACTTGTATAACTGTGTAGGTTTCATACTTGTATAACTGTGTAGGTTTCATACTTGTATAACTGTGTAGGTTTCATACTTGTATAACTGTGTAGGTTTCATACTTGTATAACTGTGTAGATTTCATACTTGTAAAACTGTGTAGGTTTCATACTTGTATAACAACCGTGTAGGTTTCATAATTATATAACAACCGTTTAGGTTTCATAATTATATAGGAATCGTGCATGTTTTACAATTATATGACAACCGTGTATGTTTCATAATTATATAACAGCCGTCTAGGTTTCATACTTGTATAACAACCGTGTAGATTTCATACATGCATAAATCCGTGTAGGTACAACAACCTTGTATGTTTCATATTTATATAACAACCGTGTAGGTTTCTTAATTGTATAGCAATCGTGTAGGTGTCATACTTGTATACCAATTGTTAACATTATACTAATAAACTAGGGAATGAAAGATACTTACTGCTAAAGTTTAATAGCCTAGATATTTAACTAATTTTAGCAGGTCAGCATGGCCAAATGGATAAGAATGAAAGTTCTTAAGCATCCGGTGTGCTGATGCCGAGGTAAGGGGTTCAACCCTGTGATATACTTTATTTTCTCAAACGTAACATGCTGTAATTTCCCGTCGACAATTAAAACCTGATCATTGCAACAGGATTCTTTGTTCCACAATTGTACGATCCAAGATTTAATATACCCATTGGCAATGAAAAACGGTGAACCGGAAAAGGCACCGTATAAATAGCAGTGGACATCCGGAAGACAGCCTGTTTTTTTTTTCTTCACCAACCCACACAAACACGAGGCAGAAAGATAAGAGGCAGATGCTGGAGGAGTGCACCCTCCCAAACAAATAGTAAAATAAAGCATAGTTTGATTACTAAGAGGAGGAAAGCCTCAGCCAACAAAGACATAGTAATCAGACTCTGAAACCAGTCTCCGAAGTATGTGGAAGTCATTCTGATAAATAAGGTAAACACCATATTTAATTCATTTAAATTTTAGTTTAGTCTGTGAGCCTTTTACCCAGAAGAGGAGTTGGTAAGTCGACTTGTTGAACACGTGTGGTGAGTTCTTAAGAAGTTAATTATAATATATTTAATTGTTATAGTTTATAGATAAACTATTCATTTAGAATAACTATAGTGAATTTTATTTTCTACCAAAGTAAACAACTGATTTAATGTATAAGCATTAGTTGAAAGTTGTACATTTATTTCTTAAGCAACTCAATCTACAATGATTTAGAATGGTGAGTTCTTAAGAAATTAATCTAGTAGAAACCAAATAAACTCAGTTATCAAAGTCATAAGATAAACTGTACATTAGGAGAAAACTATAGTTTTTGTTGGGGACTATTGTGTTAACATTCTGGCGGCGGCATTATGCACAGTGTATCTGTGCGGGCTGTTGTTTGTCGAGACTCCTTTTCCACTTTTCACATTGGGCAGTGGGGAGCATTTTGTGCAATATTCACTGGCACAGGAACGGAGCATAATGGGGACACCCCGTTGCTATGAGGTTGGAACTACGACTAACTAACTGACTAACTAACTAACTAACTAACTACAGTGTTTTATTTTCTCTCAGCTAAACAACTTAGTTAATGTATAAAACATTAGACACATGTTATACATTTTATTTCTTAAGCATGAAACTCAATCTACAATGAATTAGAGTGGTAACTTAAGACTTAAGGAAACTCAGAATTCTTAGTACAGTGGTAAGGACATATGGTACATGTGCCCAATGGTAAGATTTAAAACTATTTTACATGTTCCAGCACTGATAGAGAAATTAGTGTAATGTGTATAGTCAAGTAGATTTGAGCACATTAGTCAGTAGATTAACTTTTTGACATGAGCACATGGACAAACAAAGTTTTCTTATAATTCATGAACACATGAGAACCAAATAGATTATACAGGGATCATAATTTTGTGTGTTGAGTCAAAGCACCCAACTGGTGAGGCAAATGTATTTCAATGTTGTAAACATGTGGAATCAATATGTGTGCCACACAATAATACTTAGTCAACCGGCATGTTAGAATGGTTAAGATTCATAATGCCTGAATGTGGACTGAGTATATCACATAAATCTATGAGAATAGGTGAGGACCCATGTGCATTTTATTATTGCTACACATGAGGAAGTATCCTTTGAGAATCTCATAATTATGTTTAATATCACACAAAACTGTCATTGCTGAGAGCATGTCTGTGAAAATCCATGTGTGATTTCATTATTGTTAAACAGATGTGAATGTATCATTTGATAAAACCCATCAGTATGAATGACTATTTATCATTCAGGAAATATTATAATTTCTGATGAAGAATGAGGTTCTAATGTAATGTAATTGTGGTTAAATCTGTGAATTTATCATGTGTAAAGCACAGACATATACTAATTTTCATTCCTACAGATATGATGTGTCTGGTGAATAATTGTGAAATGAGAGATTTCATTGTGATATCAATGATGGTAAGCATTTAAGTTATCATTGGGAAATCACATAAGTATAATTACCCACTTTACATGCCAGTATGAAGGATGTGTAATGAATGATTCCTATATGATCACCCATACCAATATGAAAGTGTCTATAGACTGAGTGAAATGATCATCCATACATATGCATAATGTCTGAGATTAGTGAATTGACCCCACATGCACAGGTGGATATGTTGACTGATGCATGAGGAGTTTGAGTGTGTGAGTGAAGTTACAGGCTGAGAGAGAGAGGGAGTATAGACCAACAGTCAATCTCAGGATAGCCGGCAACTTTGATGTGTAATGCCATGACCATCACCAGAAACTAGTTCGGCGTAACCCATAAACTAAATAATAATTTAGTACACTCCGGCGCATAACAACACTTTGTATAAAATATCATTCATGCTATTATCATCTAGTTTTGTGCGCTAAGCACGACACAACCAATATCATACATTACGCATAGTACCAGCATCTGTGTTTGTAACTTAAGCAAAATCCCACTTTGTAGTCATGTCACTCCTGTTAACACATATGATGACTGTAACGTAATGATAATGAGGTAATAATGATTATGATGATAATGTTAGAATGATGTAATGATTTCTAATGTCATAAGCATGATAATAATGATAATGATGTAATAATGATTATGATGATAATGTTAGAATGATGTAATGATTTCTAATGTCATAAGCATGATAATAATGATATAAGGAAACCATGATGATGGTAATGATAATAATGTAATCATGATGATGATGTAATGATTATAATACCATAATGTACTTATATTGTTTATAAGTAAATACTCATTGACATGGGAACTGATTTTTAAAAGCCCTTAATGTATGAGACCCCTTTTCTTGAATAGAAAAAGATGAATAAGAGAATTAACTAGGTACAGAATGGGATGGGAGACATAGTTGTCAGTTCCAAATCACTCAAGGTATGACTTAATCGGTAGACCTGAGGACAGGCATAGGTGAAGATGAAACTGCACATCTGCTAGTCTAAAACATGAACACCATATAATGGAAGATGGAATGGAGAGCAACCCATTATGCTGTGGATAACTATTTGAGAACACCAAGACTCGTTACCTTCCACTGTTTATTTTCCTAGGATCAAAATTCTTTTAGGTACTTTCTTTGTGATGTTCTTGAGAAAAATATAGAACATATCAGTTCTAATGTTCACATTGCTGATATTTTTAGACTTATGATGGATGCTAAAATTTCAGGTAGTGGTCATTATCAAGACCTGACTTTGTGAATGCAGCACTTTGGGAAAGTAGTTGTAGCAGCTTGACTGAATGCAGTAGCCACTTAACTGAGTGAGGCAGCTGAAATAGTGAGGCCAAATACTATTCCACAGCAACTTCCTGACAATTTTAACCACCTTTCCAGGACAGGTATTAAATATCCTTTTCCTAAGCATAGTGTGGAAGAAACACAGTGAGCCAAAAGATTAAATAAAACCGAGGAAAAAAATAAAAGAACTCTCCAGAATATTCTCGGAAACCAACCAGGGTGTACCCAGCTTCTTTCCACAGATTAGAATTAGGCCAGCAGAAGAGGCTAAATATTTATAATTAAAAACGGATGCAACTCTGAGGACCATGTATGATACAGTGGCACAGCCAGGAGATAGAGAATTAATTAGAAATGAATATATAATAATCTGATAATTGTACTGCATTGATTGTTGTATGTTATTACATGTATATGCAGCCACGTCATTTATATAGATATAATAAATGATGAAAATTACGGATTATTTTCTCTTTTGGGAGTTCCCTTGTCATAGTAAAATTGTTGGAAGCAATTACCCTAGATTAATTATTTAGTTGGTAGAGGAGAGGCAAGGAACCATCCATAAGGACATTTGGGATACTCAGTAAAATTTCATTTTTTCCCTTGAGGTATTCCTTGGTTCTCCAAAACTCTATTTAATGGTCTCAAATCATTGAGCCAGTGACAGCTAAATTAATTTTAACGGGCAGGATCACATTGAGAAAGAGGAACTCTGGATCCTTGATCTCTTTGGGGTTGAGCCATCAACTATTTATCCGACAAACCCCTACACCGGACAGTTGGACTAAAATGTTGATCTATCGTCCTTGACTTGGGGACGTAAATTAGAAGTACCTATGAAGTCGGAATGGGTTCGCCTGATGGCGTGGGACACTGTTAATAAGGAACGCTAATTCACACGTAAAATTCTGACCAGCACTACAGGAAGTAGTGTGCATATGGACTACGCTTGAGTTCAAAGCGAGCGAGCGCAAACAGACAAACAAAACTAATGTTACACACATGGTGACAACTGCCATCACCACAGATTTCTTAAATTGTTACAAACAGAAGAAAAACTCTAACCTCCACAGTTCGCAGCGACTGCATTTGCCAGGTAACCTTAATGTCTCAGAATGAAGAACTCCCCCCCCCCCCCACCCACACACACACACCTTCTTCCTTCCTGTCCTACATCACAGGGTATTATAGACAGTAGGTGACAGCATTTGACAGTTACAGACAGGTGTTTAGATCACGTGCCGATCAAATTGTCACCCGTACGTGATTTGTGTAAAATAAGGGTTAATAGTACTGTCTGAGGGCCGAGGTATCGTAGTGACTAGCGCTCTTGTTGCTGACCAGATAGTCGTGTGTTCGATGGGTAACATGAAATAATTTGGGAACTAAAGTAGGAAAACGTGATACTGACCACATCAACCATAAAGTGATTAGACCTGGGGAATTAGAGGTTAGCTACTTATGCGCAGCAGGCGTCAAGTCGTAAAGAAGAGATCGTTTATTTTTTTACTGGGAAATAATGATCCCTTGTCCACGCCTTGAGGCTTATGTCAGTTGTTGTTGTTGTTTTTTTTTTTTTTTGCATATCGTTTTTACAGGACATCGAAGTCAACACCAGCATTTCTGCCGCTGTGATCTCTTGGCAAGTTTACGTTCAGTAGTTTGCCATAGAAGACCGCGTTACGCTGGGTGTTGGTATAGGAGCCCGTGTCAATGGCAAACAACTGAGCGTAAATTGATAAGTCATCAACAACAGCATTAAAATGATGGCATTGAAGGCGATGTCTTGTAAATAGGATATATATATATATATATATATATATATATATATATATATATATATATATATATATATATATATATATATATATATATATATATATTGCAGTCAACACCAGCATTTTCAGCTGCTGTTGATGTACTAGGATTGTTTTATGTTCAGTAGTGTGCTATTGCTTTCTGAACGACCGGCTCACATACCCCGGTAAGTTACCAGCGCAGCGCGGTCCGCTGCCGAATCTCACACAGCTGTTTTCTCCACGTGGATATACGGGATTACGAACAACGTCGTTAACACCTTGGCCAGGGAGACCGGCACCGATACCAACACAAAACCAACTCAACGCGGTCTGCTGCCAAATCGCGCGCAGCTGTGTTTCAAACGCGGGTATACGGAATTACGAACCGCGTCTGTAAACTCTTCGCCACGGAGACGGCATTTGAGTAAATTCACAAGGTAAAAGGAATCAAACTGTGTACACCCATAAGGCAGCAATGGGCTTACAGTGCTAGACTCATATCTTGTACAGACCATCCAACATTCGATGGATACCTCTATTTGCCAGAGATATAAGGGTCGTTCATTTAAAACCTGTTTCAATGGCTTTATTACAAAAGCATGAAAGAAACATTAACAGGTGTAGTAGAATTAAACAAAGCATTCGTTTTGAATGAATTATGTCAAAGTGTTGTATAAATGATATAAGTAGGACAAGGACAGAAGTAAGGAAAGGATAGAGACAGGACATAGCTAAGGACCTGTATAAGAGAATAGATAGAGAGAGACAGGACATAGATAAGTACTGTTATCAGAGAATAGACAGATAGAGACAGTAGAAGTACGGAGACCTTCAACCAGCTATAAGACAGGACACAGTTAGGAAACAGACGTGTCATAACCAGGACATAACGGGAAGCTACCACCCGGATAGGACAAGGGACGTTAACTACGGGAAACTACCCGTAAACAGACTGAACGATAGTACGACTGTAGGGTAACGAGTACGAGACTCTAGACTGCGTGACAAGTGACCAGCATGCAGTGCTGCTGACTGCACGGGGAATTGAGGTGCAAAGAGTAGCGAGATCTGTAAACTCAGGCAGACCGGACTTGACTGTTCGAGCGTTCAGATGTGTGATTTTCCCTAGCGACTGTGTAGATTAGGAAGGACATAGATAGACATCTCGAGCGAATGAATTTGAGTTGTGAGAGCGATTGATGCAAGTGATATATATATCGCCTGGTTGAAAAACTGTGTGAGAAAATTACTGAAAATAAATATTAACATGG
Source organism: Cepaea hortensis (assembly GCA_963921405.1). NCBI lineage: Eukaryota > Metazoa > Mollusca > Gastropoda > Stylommatophora > Helicidae > Cepaea > Cepaea hortensis. Next base: position 50,460,762 of record OY992894.1, on the reverse strand, counting down.
ATACCATTTGTACACCCGTGTTTGTGATCGTAAGGTACGAATGAAGTGGCCAGCATGCCTGTGTGAATCCAGGTTCTTGACAGGCGGCCAAGAGTGGTGTCAGAAGTTCTTATGAACCCATGACAGGATTGAAAGAGTGGTGTCAGAAGTTCTTATGAACCCATGACAAGAATGAAAGAGTGACGAAAGAATCCACTACGTACGTTTGAAACGTGGAAAGAATGATTTATGAATCGGTGACCAGAGTGTCTATGTAACAACAGAAAGAGTGGTCGAGTGAATTTTTCACAAGTGTAACAGCAAGAGTAGTATGCAAACGTATGACCAAGTGCAATAAGGATGTCAGCAAGTGTTTGAAACTATGAGCAAGAATGGTTTTCAGTGGAACCAAGAGTGTGATTGTTTGTCATCAGTAACGAGTGGATTACAAGAGTAGTAATATTACAAAAGAACTTGTGACTGATAGAGGAAAAATTGAAAAACGAAGACCGCTCACGATAGAAAGAATGAAATATGGCATGTGAGAAGGAGTGAACATTTGTGAAATATAGTAATTACAAAGACAATAATATTTATATATTTCACAGGAATGTTCCAGGTGATGCCTCGAGCAAGTGAAGACAAGACGAAATTGACGTAACGACAGACAGAAATAATTACAGTAACTTCGCATTTCAGCATTCGGTTCGAGAGATAGAGACATTGGTGATTGTTGTTGATATCAACACACATGTTTGTAAATTTTTGTATGTTAATTGTTGCTGCTCTATATAACAGAATGTGGAGTAGAAACATATAAAAGAGCAGAGAAACTGGGAAAGAGTAGTCAACAACTCCTGGTAGACCCAGGAAAGCTGAAAGTATTCAGATAAGTACCCACATTGTTTTGACTAGTGCTCGATAGAAAATAGCATCTTCATTTTGAATTCTGTAATTAATTAGGATTATTATAGAAATTGTATTTTTGTGATTTGAGTGTGTGAACGTGTAAACTAACTAACAAGAATATCAACATTGAAAGAGTGCTTAGAAGCGGGTAAAGACCTGGGATATACTGGTGACAAATTAGAACAATGGGCAAGTAATAAGTATAAAGGGTATACAGATAGAATAACATCAATTGAGAAAAAGAAGGCAGCCAAGGAAAGAGAGGAACGAGCACAGGAACGACAGCATCAAAAAGACCTAGCAGAGCTGGCTGAAGCCACCAAATTGAAAATGAAGGAGTTAGAAATAGAATCTCACGTACAGATAGCAACAACTAAGCTAAAGAGTAAAGAAGAAGAGAATAAGTTTAGCAAGTACAAAGGGATAGTCAAACCCTTCTGCCAAGGAGACTTCATCTCTGCTTGGACTGAGAATGTGGAATTCCAGTTAAAATTCCAGGAAATTCCACGGGGACATTGGGCCATGATCTATATGAAAAATCTCTTTGGGGAGCCTTTGAAAGTGATAGAATCTATCCCCCAAGAGCTGAGAAATGATTATGACTACATTCGCCAACGCATTATGCAACATTTTTTGCTAGATGCCCCAGGTTACCAAATTCAGTATTCTAAACTAAAACCTAAACCTAATGAAACATTCATTGGCTATGTTTCTAACGTACATAATTTATACAGTAAGTGGCTGAATGCTGCAAAGGTAAATAAGAGTTTGAAAAGCTGAGAAACCTAATGATAATGGACAAATTTACATGTGCTATCTTAGATGACCCATGTACTGATCTTATAATCGGGTGCCAACCTCAGGTAAAGAAATGTTCCATTAATGACATAAAAGCATGGAAATAAGTCCATGCCCACAAAGTGGCGAACGCCGTGGAACTTCAACCTGAACAGGAGGTTATAGCGCGGTATTACTCGATAAGAGGAATGTATTAGCAATGACATGGCAAGGGCCATTCAGAATAGTTAAGAAATTAACCGACGTTGAGTATGGAATATCACTGAACCACAAACTCAAGATAATCCATATCAACTTACTCAAACTATATTACTCAACACAAAAACAGGAGACAGAAGACGAAAACAATGCAATCACACCAAGCATTCAGATATAAGACAAACAAGAACATCTATCAGAAATTACTAAATTAAAAGACACAACCAGGGATAATCAAACAAAACACCAAAAAAAGGGAGCATAATCCATTTGTTGCTCTTGCAAATTGTTGCACTGTTGTATATAAAAGTGATAAACACCTAATAGTTAAACCAGCAGAAAGGATGAACACCAATAGAATAACATCAGATGACAACAGTAACATGTACAAACTAGCAGGACATACAACAGACAACACATACATTAGACACAGGACAAAACTCATATTTTCATCAAATAGACACTGTTGGACAACATGACGCACAACACATAACTAACACTGACAGTAGTCTGAAGGGACACAACCAAAACGGCAGAGGAAACTACAGAAACTCAAACACACGCCACAAAAATGGTTCCAGCACGATGAGAGTACTGATCTTGTGGAAAGTTATATGGACCATATGCTATATGTATAAACTACACCATACAGCAAACAAATGTCCATGGAAAGTGATACTGCTATTACTTGCATATATTGGAAGAGGACATATTTTCCCACCATTTTTGTAAATGTGTAAAATTGTGAAGTCATCTTACAATACAATAATATCTTTGGGTATTAGGTATAATGTGATAAGCTATACAGGTAAAACAAATTTTCTGGGCCATACAATATCAAAAGGCCAATTAAAAACTGATAACAAAATTGTGACTAAGATTGTAAACCTCACAATGCCAACCAGCAAAAAAGCAAATGAGAAGTTTGGTCTAGAGAACTATTACAACAAGTTCATTCCCAATTTGGCAGAAATCACCAGTGTTTTTTCAAACTTATTAAAGGCAAATGTAAAAATTGATGTAAAAGATGCTATTTTAATGAGAATCATGTCAAAACTTAAGCATCTTTTTATCAATGTCCCAATCCTTCGGTTACATAACCCACATTTACAATATTTTCTCAGGACAAACGCCAGCGCAGTATCAATAAGTATCGTATTGGGTCAACAGTATGACGACATTTTCCATCCAGTAATGTAAGTCGGAAGATTACACCAACTGAGGCAAAGTATGACGTCTCTTAATTGCAGGCTGTAGCTATAGTTTACTGTGTCCGGAAACTACATAGATTTCTAGTAGGGACACACTTTGTGATCGAAACAGACAACTCTCCGCTCACAGTTATGGAGACAGGGGTCCACAAAAATAACAGGATCTATAGATGGTCACTTATACTTCAGAACTATTCGTTTACGGTCAGACACATTAACGGCAAAAGTAACACACTGGCCGACATGCTATCCAGACCTTCGAACTTTGAGGTATCTGATGTACAGCAAACATACGACGCAACACCAGCCTCGCCATTGACACCTGCAGCAAAGTAGTGTCATACAGATGCGTCATTATGAATAAGAGTTTGTACAGACTGTGTACATTGTAATTGTGTAAGACTGTGTCTATAGATCAGTAACTACCAGCGTCGACACGATTACATGAATTCGACAGAGGCGAATAGAACTTGTAAATACACATAAAGATGACCATAGAACTGAATATCGAACACTGTATATAGAATCTGTGTTTAGACTCCAGATATTCATGGAGGAGGAAGACGCGACATCATCACCTCACCAGGAGCAACTTAGCTTAGTTAATTTAATATGGTTATGTACTATTGTATGTATGTATATGTATTAATGTATGTATGTATGTATATGCAATCTATATATTATATGTGATAAAAATTTTAATGAAGTTTCACGTTACAATATATCTCTTTTTGATTTAGTTTACGAGAATATAACAACTTCTCTTTTCATTAGATTAGCATCACCAATGCTCCCACTCCCGTTTAGACACAGGGATAGTTATATTAAACACCATAACATCATGTTAACCACATCTTAGAGTTCTCATAAGAAACTATCATCCCATCGTTAAATATAATTTAGTTACGATCATTTAGTGTAATTAGAATAGAGATTAGGTAAAATTAAAACTTATGTAGAAATCATTACCATCATTAGTGATAATTTAGATTAAGGGAACAAACACATTTCACTTCATTTTGGTTATTTCCTAGATTATCTTCCCTTAGTTAGTAGAGTTCAGCACACCAAATTAGATTAGATCATTCATTTAGAGTAGGTAGAATTTTAAGGATTACCGTAAGCAATCAATTCATCTTGTAAATAATGTAAGAACAGTACTGATATACAGTACGACAAATAGGCTCCATGGTTGTTTAGAGTGAGCCAATATTTTTTATTTTACTATGTTATTTGATTTTAATGACATAAAAATTTTCTAACACCTTGATGTGTGAATGAGCGAGCGAAAGACGAGAATAAGGACAGAATGAGTGAATTAAATATGCATGCATACCAATGGTGCAATGTTTTGTCGCACCAAAGAGTTTTTGTGATTTGTCTTCGTCTTCTATGTAACACATGTGCTTGTGTAATGTTATGTGTGTAGTTGCCATAATTCAATTACAGCAATATGAATATTTTCCAGCGACTCAGATCGGCAGAACAGTCGTGAATTAATCATACGCATTCGTTTGTGACGATATAAACCAACCTGCGACGCTTGAAAATGTCAATTTACATAAATTATAGACATACACCTATGTTTGTGATTTAAACATACATTAAATATAGGTAAACACGCAAAGAACCAGATATACTTACAGATAAAAATGCAGACAGCAGTATACGGAAGGGGGAAAACTCATGCACAGGGGACATAATACACTTACTAAACTTTGATGACACATTGAAAGATTTAGCCACAAACGGGAGTTAGAAAAGTGAACATCAGCAAACACACAACATGTAATAGTGTTGGAGAAACATTACATGGGAGCATGAATTTATATTCATGTATTGTACCCATAACAGGGGCAATCTGTGCGGGATGTCGGTCAATCGACATTTTGAAAAGCAGGTCTTTTAGACATTCAGCTTTGGTTCGTTACAGCTCCCATATATGTAATGTGAATGAGTATTGACTCTGGCAAACAATACAGTTGTGCAGCACTGATTAATAAGCCAGTGGATAAGTACGACAGTGTGACATCAGACGGTGATAAGTTAGTAATTATACCCAAGACATTAGTAGTTAACCCTAAACCAGCACTTTGACAAAATTAGACCCGACTAATTTTTTTTTTTAGATGTTAGGACACATTGCGTCACACCTAGCAACTAAAATTTGCTGACGCAATACAGAGGGGGAGGAGAGCGTGTCAAAGTGTTGTATAAATGATATAAGTAGGAAAAGTACAGAAGTAAGGAAAGGACAGAGACAGGACATAGATAAGGACCTGTATACGAGAATAGATAGAGAGAGACAGGACATAGATAAGTACTGTTATCAGAGAATAGACAGATAGAGACAGTAGAAGGACGGAGACCTTCAGCCAGCTATAAGACAGGACACAGTTAGGACACAGACGTGTCATAACCAGGACATAACGGGAAGCTACCACCCGGATAGGACAAGGGACGTTAACTACGGGAAACTTCCCGTAAACAGACTGAACGATAGTGTGGTATAATAAAAACGTCCCTACCCTTTCCTATTTATGGACTCCCTTAAAAATAAACAAACCCTTACAATTACTGTTTAAGTAACTTACTTAATGTAGGAGAAAATAAAACAGCGATAGACTGACCGTGGCACAGCTAAATTTATTTTGGCTTGTTTTCTCTCCCTTATCTGGCCAATCCTGGCGAGGGGGAAAACAAAGACTGAAGCGGCCATTTCTAGTCAAGACACCACGCAAGAAAGTCGACCTTTCCCTTCGGGGAGAAGGTAGTTTGTTTTAAAACCATGATTCTCTTCAAGCTATTGGTATGTTATCTACATTATTAAGATATATTTATGTATTACATTGACCAGTATGTTTAATTAAGAATTAGTTACAATTCTCTTAAACCAGGCTGGATGATGTTTACTAAGGAAACACAGGTGGGCGCCACGCTGTAATTTTTCCTATGTCTTCAAATCCCTATGTTAATATCTTTTATAGGCATTATGAACTTATATCTAACTAAATAGTGTTTATAACCTACGAATAGTATGTGTACTGTAGTACATAGAGTATCAACTCTCATGTCAGAAACTCTTTTCAATTTAGGAAAGACTCCTGATTCATACTTCAGAGAAGAAAACTCGTTTCTGCCAATTTCATAGTCCTATGAAAAATAACTTCTATGCAATGGAACTATATATCCCTATCAATGCTTAGAAATCTGCAAATAATTTATGTACTGTAGAGATTGGACTTTAAAGAAACATTTTCTCAATGTAGGAGCAGACTCTTGATTTCATACTGCACAAGTAGAGAACTGGTGTCTGCCACCTTCAAATATCCTATGTAGTGTAAATGCACTGGTAAGGATGTCTCTGAACTTGTTTTATCCATGCGGGGACATACAAATGATTACGCATATTCCTGACTCTTACTTAGTCAGGGGATAAAATATTTTGCCACATTATAATCTGTAACTTGGAAATATAGTGCTAAATTTTAGTACCATTCTTTTGTTAACAGATTAGTAACCACTCCATATGAGGGTGAACATATAATCATTTCATAAAATAGTGTTAGGGACAGGCCATGGTTGAATATAAATTCATGAACAATTAAACGCGTGATGTAAGTGCATGTTCGGATAGGATTCACTCCGCATCGCCTCACCGTAGTAGAAACAGAAGCGAAGATTGATGTGAATAAATTGCTTGCAATATTCAGAAGACTGGACCATGCGGCATAAGTTATTCTTATAAATACCCTCCGAATAATAGCAGTCATTGGCAAAACATATCACAGCGATTACTATCCTCATGTGCTGTACGCAGTGGGGGAAAACAATGGATGTTTTAGTTCATGAAGATAATTCAAAAACCTAGGCTCCCTGCATCATCATTATGATTATTATGTATGATTATCATGTACTTAATATCAGAGAAATGTACATGTATGTTTTTTTTGGTATGAGAATTTTCTCTGTTCTGATTGTTACTTTTTACTGTGGGAAGATACATTTTAATGTTGCACCTTGGGATTAGAGGATGTTGATGTAAGAATCCATGTGTTTGTCAGTACTTTAAGAAGCCAAGGTTGAATAGTCTTGACCTAATGATGATTATAGTGCCGAAAGGAAGACGCGGCATTAGAAACCACAGGGATTCTGTATAGGCTATTCTCTTCAAGTAATGAGAGAGACAATATCAACATGTTGGATGGACAGAATGACTTCACCCATCTAATAGTCCCAGTAACAACAGAACAAAATATAAGTGAGAAAATATCTTACTCACTATGAAGAGTCAGAATGGCTCAACTCAGCAATGAGGGACAGTGGAACATGGACACCCACTCCTTTCCCCTTCTCCCCTTGTTGTTTTGTATTTGTGTTTGTAATTGTGTTGTAAACCTTTTATCATAACACAGTAGGTTAATGCTAGTGTTGTATTCTTTGTCATCCCTTTTCTATAGAAGAGAAGCAGGTGGTGGTTGAATTTGGTGGGACTATATCACTAACACTGGATCCTGGGTAAACAGCCATAAAGTGAATGTCCAAAACCATAGTCTGGATCTAGCAATACCTCAATGTTTACTGCGGCGCTCAATAGCTCCATAGCGAGCAACAGAAAAGTTGAAGATAACTGATTGGGTGAGTGATTAAGTCCTATTTTAGTAGGAATATCCAGGATGGACTTCAAGATCTAATAATCTACAAAGATGAAGATCACCAGAGTACTGACAACAGTGTATCGTTTGCGTTACTTCTGAGAAGTATCACCAATGGCCTCATCATTCAACCAAGTCAGTGAAACTGGGACAATCCTTCTTCAAGTTACTAAAACTAACAACAGTGAGTAACCTTCAACTGTTGATTGGATTACCAAGTTAATATCCACAATGGATAAGTCTTCGAAAGAACATCTCACAGCTGCAAAAGTCAAACATAAGGTTCCAGCCATGCAACACCAAGTTCTAGCTATGAACACCAACTCAAACAAATGGGAAGAGACACTGAAACAACATTATAGCCAATACAAACAAATGTACAAACTTCAGAACATCTGAACCATAACTACACCAGATTACCTCAAGGTCCAAAACCTGAACACCATCAAAAGAACCATACGAAAGCAGCTAGATGAGTAAATGCCTTTACGCCTGCAACCAAAGGAATCACCTGATGGCTTGCAAACCTGGATATGTGGTGGAGTAATATTCTTCAGTTACATGCCTGCAGCAGAATCTTCAGATGAAACCAAATGAATGATTCACCACTGTATGTTCTACACAGAAATGGAATGAATGAGAACTCTATGCTGGTCCCATGTCAGCCTAACTGCCCATCATCAAGTGTGGGATGGCCTATCAACATGAACCGGGTGTGTTACAAAGCCTTTTGAACTAAATTGGGAAACGGTTAACATAAACCGAGCTGTTGGACAGTCGTCATCTTTTCATCGATAAGATGATATAGGGAAGAACCTTCTGCAGAGCTTAAGTTGCATCTCCTGAAAGTATGACAGACCTAGGCATCAATTTCAATTGGAACACAACCCAAATGGCAACCGAGTATTCTTAAATTCAGTCTCATGGAGAGAATATGTGCTTATGTATAATTCTATTCTTGGATTATGGATTAGAAACATTCGCCAGCCAACTTCGGTGGACATACTGTGAGTAGAAAATGACTGTGAGTATAATTCTGCACGGATAATTATGGACATTAACTGCTTTGCACTGGAGAAGAATGCCATCCGCAACGCCTAAATGAACACTACAATTAATTAATTTAATTATTAGTATCAACTGTTTTCATGAGTGTGGTTTTCTTCAATGACAGGAAAAGGGTAAAGATTGTTTTACATGGTAATGGTGTACACCTAAAGGGTTATGTTATGACATATATGTATAATATTTTGACACCCACTCATTATTTTTAAATATGAGAATTGTACATGGTGTCAGAAATAAATGTATGTATGTTGGGTTTCTGCACCTAGACCAATGTGATTTTATCTAGGTACAATGAGTCAAGTTAGCAGAACCAATTTGTGGTTGTTGTGTTGTTTGTAATAACCTTGTTTTTTTCTGGGGTCACTGGGTACTATGTTGTAATACTGCATATCATTCCCATGCCTGTCTGAAAATGCATAGTGTTTATTACACCTATATATATATGTAACTACAGATCTTGAGTTAATACCTGAACTGTTTGTCCAAAAGTGTTGTGTACATCAAGTAAATGTGGTGTCCAACAAGTGGTTGTTTATATGTTGTGAGCAATCAATATCCTTCTAGCATCTATAGTAATTTAAAGGGTGATGAAGTGGGAAGGGAAACCTACACACAGATGCCATTGTTTCAAGGATGGAACTCTTTCCTCCTGGGATTTGTGGTAAATATCCCTGATCACCCTGCATTCTTACCAGTGACAGAGAATCAATAATACCCCCTAGACATTTTAACGAATTATTCTCAGGAATTAAAATCCACATCCCACATGTGTGGGCAACGTCCGTGAATTTAAAACTCATGGTAAACATCACAAATGGTGTATTATTGTGGGTAGATGAATTCAGGGAAAACCTCTCGCAGGTAAACCAAGTCACTTCAGAATGTTATAGTGTTAGTAACAGACCTAATCACTCATTAGTATGAGCTGAGTCAAGTGTTATATGAACCCATAATGGCTCAGATAAATATAGGTTTTTTTTTGGTACAAAACTGTTCACAGGTAATATCTTGATTCTGGCAGATGCATCAGGTAGTTGGTTGTTGGATATGAGATTGTTTTTAAAAACTCATATTTTATATCTTATTGATGGTAAACTCACATAAGATAGGTAATTCAGTGAATGTTTAGAATTCATAGTCATTCCCATTTGATGTTTGAGGTATGGCTCTGCTACTCTGGTATTCTCTTTAAATGGTTTAAAAGTGGTGTACTCATGAACACACTACTATATTATGTATCCATAAGGTTTATGTTCCTACATATGAATCATGTGTTAATTAATTATTTTGTCATTGATTATCATTGTATTTTCATGCTTGATCTGCTTGTAATATGTAATATTGAAAAGTTACCAAGGCAGCAGAGAGTGATAGACAATTTTATAGATAATTATAATTAGGACAGTAAGTTAAAAATCCAATAAATTTTTTTTTAAGGGAAAAATTTAATCAACAAATGATGATTCAGTAGGAAAGTAAATAATACCTGAGAGATGAATTAAACCAGGGGAAAATAGCAGTAACTAAAGTAAATGAACTAATGGTAAGACCAAAACCACCACTTGCAAAAATGTAGACATAGTTAATGGAAGGGAAGGAATATTGTAAGAATTTGCAGTATTTAGGGGCACCCTAATTTAATCCTTGTTTTCATATGACATAACATGTTCTACAACACCGGTAGTAAAGTGAATAAATGATGGATACTTAGGAAGAAAAGCCATACCGACACTTATTCTACTCCACCGGTGATATGAGTAGTTATTAATAACAAACTCAGATGGCCCATATGTTAATGAGGGTCAAAACCAAAATATTCACCTGGTGATGTAAGTGAAACTGATCAACTCACTTACTGACCCAACAGAATATAAGGTTTAAATAATCCACCCCGATTCCATTATTAATGGTAGAGGAAACAGACCGTATAGGTATGTAAAAGGTATAATTAAAGAATTAACTATATAAATTGGAATTTCAAATGAACTTCAGGAGATACCGGAAAAAATCTGTGCTAGTCTCTAGTAAGAGACTAAACATTTCAGAAAATTGGCTCCTTAGCTTTGAAATTTACAGTTTAATCTCATTAAGTGAAATGTTCACTATGAGTAGTCCTCATCAAAAAGAGGAGTGAAACAGCTTTTAGTTAGCGATTAGCTTACGTAAAGTTATTTCAATAATTGCCTAACTAACATTAATATTCTCATAAGGGAAGAATTAAGAAGGGCAAAAATAAGTGGTACAATAGAGGCGCGCGACTCAATTGTATTTTCTGTAAAACTAACCGAGTAACTAAATTCTAGATAATTCTCGAAGTCTACTAATAGGTAGATGAATCAGAAATCAATCGCAAGGCGAAACAGATTTCTACATCTCAGTTCTGACAAGGATTATATGCCAGCATTAAATATGTGAAAGCAGATCCAGACTAACAGAGATTAGCTTAAATAACTGATACGAATCAGTAAAAGCAACAATTAAATAAACAACTCTTGAAATAGATGCTGTTTATAAATAGGACGAACTCCTTGACGTGAAGACAGGGGAAACGCCTAAAACTTATACAGTGAACCCATGCTAGAAAAATGGAATATAGCTGTGTAAAAACCAAGCAAATTGGAGCAGATAGCTGAAGAATTGCTTGATATTTACTAGAGTAGGAATTTCAATCAGGAATCCAGCTAGTAAATTATATAACAGTTCAAAGATAGACCTTCGTCAATCTAAATAAATCCAGAGTTTCCACGTATTAAACGGACGAAAACAAAACTGGAGAGAAACATTAAGAGTACCTTACCTGTTATCTTGAGGACACAACTCAGGAGACGCCAGTATTAGAGGGATATACAGATGTAATAGTAATTTTACAAAAACTAGTAACCCACATCCATAACTGGAAAGTGAACCAGCAAACTTGATTGTCTGGAAGACTATCACAGGAATCACAAAAAGGGGCTTTTAACTTCTCACTGAACTGATTATATATGGTAGGAGACAATACGTCTGAACCTACATAACAATGTATGTTGCTAAGTTGAAAATAGTCCTAAAACCTGGAGGGAGGTAGACGACGATCAATGTACGCCAAGCGACGCAAAATTGCTCGTAATTCAACACCAAAGCAACAAATACAGAGTGAAACTCAAACACATCAAGTTAGAATTACTAATAAGGATTCTAGCGTAAAATAGATCTAGGTTAGAAGGAAAAGCAGAGAGAGAGAGTAAGCTAAGAATTACTTCGTTTCTGATAGATTCATGTTCCCCGGAATAGTCGGTTCAGAACGGAAATCTAGAAAAGTTGGACCTTGTTTACATGTTAGACGAGATTCTCGGGAAAAACCCGCAAGAGAAAGGGACACCACTCTAATCAGTAGTTATCAAAACTGATCGGAAAATCCCACAACTCGCCTAATAACCCAAACACATGATGTATTGGATGAAAATGTATTCAACAGGAACCATATTTAGCTTCCTTTAAATATCAGATCTATAGTTAAAACAAACGTCTAACTTATAGGGAGACGGGCGAGTTTAATATGCTATCAGTAGACGCAGAATTAACCGTCGGTTTTAACATAATCTCAAGATTGATAATCTAATGAGAGAGAAATTAAGCTTAATGATGATATCTCAATTGCTTCAAAAAGTCGGTTTAATGCAGACAAACCAGTACTGGAAAGTAACAAATTATCAGATAAACACTCATATTTCAAACAATAGCTGAAAACAGTGGAGAGGGTGCTACACTCTTTCACTAAAAGAGAAATAATCCTTTAAGGTTATGCCAGTTGTCGTGACTAAAAGAAAATGGACGTGGCTCTGATTATATAACATAGGGAAGTAATGCAAGAAATTAATAAGGAATGGATACTAGGGGAGTCAATGTAAAGACGGAAATTGTAGAGTACTACTCGACCATTTAATTTCTGAAAGAAATAAATGTCTTAAATTGGGGAGGCGTGTGGTATAATAAAAACGTCCCTACCCTTTCCTATTTATGGACTCCCTTAAAAATAAACAAACCCTTACAATTACTGTTTAAGTAACTTACTTAATGTAGGAGAAAATAAAACAGCGATAGACTGACCGTGGCACAGCTAAATTTATTTTGGCTTGTTTTCTCTCCCTTATCTGGCCAATCCTGGCGAGGGGGAAAACAAAGACTGAAGCGGCCATTTCTAGTCAAGACACCACGCAAGAAAGTCGACCTTTCCCTTCGGGGAGAAGGTAGTTTGTTTTAAAACCATGATTCTCTTCAAGCTATTGGTATGTTATCTACATTATTAAGATATATTTATGTATTACATTGACCAGTATGTTTAATTAAGAATTAGTTACAATTCTCTTAAACCAGGCTGGATGATGTTTACTAAGGAAACACAGGTGGGCGCCACGCTGTAATTTTTCCTATGTCTTCAAATCCCTATGTTAATATCTTTTATAGGCATTATGAACTTATATCTAACTAAATAGTGTTTATAACCTACGAATAGTATGTGTACTGTAGTACATAGAGTATCAACTCTCATGTCAGAAACTCTTTTCAATTTAGGAAAGACTCCTGATTCATACTTCAGAGAAGAAAACTCGTTTCTGCCAATTTCATAGTCCTATGAAAAATAACTTCTATGCAATGGAACTATATATCCCTATCAATGCTTAGAAATCTGCAAATAATTTATGTACTGTAGAGATTGGACTTTAAAGAAACATTTTCTCAATGTAGGAGCAGACTCTTGATTTCATACTGCACAAGTAGAGAACTGGTGTCTGCCACCTTCAAATATCCTATGTAGTGTAAATGCACTGGTAAGGATGTCTCTGAACTTGTTTTATCCATGCGGGGACATACAAATGATTACGCATATTCCTGACTCTTACTTAGTCAGGGGATAAAATATTTTGCCACATTATAATCTGTAACTTGGAAATATAGTGCTAAATTTTAGTACCATTCTTTTGTTAACAGATTAGTAACCACTCCATATGAGGGTGAACATATAATCATTTCATAAAATAGTGTTAGGGACAGGCCATGGTTGAATATAAATTCATGAACAATTAAACGCGTGATGTAAGTGCATGTTCGGATAGGATTCACTCCGCATCGCCTCACCGTAGTAGAAACAGAAGCGAAGATTGATGTGAATAAATTGCTTGCAATATTCAGAAGACTGGACCATGCGGCATAAGTTATTCTTATAAATACCCTCCGAATAATAGCAGTCATTGGCAAAACATATCACAGCGATTACTATCCTCATGTGCTGTACGCAGTGGGGGAAAACAATGGATGTTTTAGTTCATGAAGATAATTCAAAAACCTAGGCTCCCTGCATCATCATTATGATTATTATGTATGATTATCATGTACTTAATATCAGAGAAATGTACATGTATGTTTTTTTTGGTATGAGAATTTTCTCTGTTCTGATTGTTACTTTTTACTGTGGGAAGATACATTTTAATGTTGCACCTTGGGATTAGAGGATGTTGATGTAAGAATCCATGTGTTTGTCAGTACTTTAAGAAGCCAAGGTTGAATAGTCTTGACCTAATGATGATTATAGTGCCGAAAGGAAGACGCGGCATTAGAAACCACAGGGATTCTGTATAGGCTATTCTCTTCAAGTAATGAGAGAGACAATATCAACATGTTGGATGGACAGAATGACTTCACCCATCTAATAGTCCCAGTAACAACAGAACAAAATATAAGTGAGAAAATATCTTACTCACTATGAAGAGTCAGAATGGCTCAACTCAGCAATGAGGGACAGTGGAACATGGACACCCACTCCTTTCCCCTTCTCCCCTTGTTGTTTTGTATTTGTGTTTGTAATTGTGTTGTAAACCTTTTATCATAACACAGTAGGTTAATGCTAGTGTTGTATTCTTTGTCATCCCTTTTCTATAGAAGAGAAGCAGGTGGTGGTTGAATTTGGTGGGACTATATCACTAACACTGGATCCTGGGTAAACAGCCATAAAGTGAATGTCCAAAACCATAGTCTGGATCTAGCAATACCTCAATGTTTACTGCGGCGCTCAATAGCTCCATAGCGAGCAACAGAAAAGTTGAAGATAACTGATTGGGTGAGTGATTAAGTCCTATTTTAGTAGGAATATCCAGGATGGACTTCAAGATCTAATAATCTACAAAGATGAAGATCACCAGAGTACTGACAACAGTGTATCGTTTGCGTTACTTCTGAGAAGTATCACCAATGGCCTCATCATTCAACCAAGTCAGTGAAACTGGGACAATCCTTCTTCAAGTTACTAAAACTAACAACAGTGAGTAACCTTCAACTGTTGATTGGATTACCAAGTTAATATCCACAATGGATAAGTCTTCGAAAGAACATCTCACAGCTGCAAAAGTCAAACATAAGGTTCCAGCCATGCAACACCAAGTTCTAGCTATGAACACCAACTCAAACAAATGGGAAGAGACACTGAAACAACATTATAGCCAATACAAACAAATGTACAAACTTCAGAACATCTGAACCATAACTACACCAGATTACCTCAAGGTCCAAAACCTGAACACCATCAAAAGAACCATACGAAAGCAGCTAGATGAGTAAATGCCTTTACGCCTGCAACCAAAGGAATCACCTGATGGCTTGCAAACCTGGATATGTGGTGGAGTAATATTCTTCAGTTACATGCCTGCAGCAGAATCTTCAGATGAAACCAAATGAATGATTCACCACTGTATGTTCTACACAGAAATGGAATGAATGAGAACTCTATGCTGGTCCCATGTCAGCCTAACTGCCCATCATCAAGTGTGGGATGGCCTATCAACATGAACCGGGTGTGTTACAAAGCCTTTTGAACTAAATTGGGAAACGGTTAACATAAACCGAGCTGTTGGACAGTCGTCATCTTTTCATCGATAAGATGATATAGGGAAGAACCTTCTGCAGAGCTTAAGTTGCATCTCCTGAAAGTATGACAGACCTAGGCATCAATTTCAATTGGAACACAACCCAAATGGCAACCGAGTATTCTTAAATTCAGTCTCATGGAGAGAATATGTGCTTATGTATAATTCTATTCTTGGATTATGGATTAGAAACATTCGCCAGCCAACTTCGGTGGACATACTGTGAGTAGAAAATGACTGTGAGTATAATTCTGCACGGATAATTATGGACATTAACTGCTTTGCACTGGAGAAGAATGCCATCCGCAACGCCTAAATGAACACTACAATTAATTAATTTAATTATTAGTATCAACTGTTTTCATGAGTGTGGTTTTCTTCAATGACAGGAAAAGGGTAAAGATTGTTTTACATGGTAATGGTGTACACCTAAAGGGTTATGTTATGACATATATGTATAATATTTTGACACCCACTCATTATTTTTAAATATGAGAATTGTACATGGTGTCAGAAATAAATGTATGTATGTTGGGTTTCTGCACCTAGACCAATGTGATTTTATCTAGGTACAATGAGTCAAGTTAGCAGAACCAATTTGTGGTTGTTGTGTTGTTTGTAATAACCTTGTTTTTTTCTGGGGTCACTGGGTACTATGTTGTAATACTGCATATCATTCCCATGCCTGTCTGAAAATGCATAGTGTTTATTACACCTATATATATATGTAACTACAGATCTTGAGTTAATACCTGAACTGTTTGTCCAAAAGTGTTGTGTACATCAAGTAAATGTGGTGTCCAACAAGTGGTTGTTTATATGTTGTGAGCAATCAATATCCTTCTAGCATCTATAGTAATTTAAAGGGTGATGAAGTGGGAAGGGAAACCTACACACAGATGCCATTGTTTCAAGGATGGAACTCTTTCCTCCTGGGATTTGTGGTAAATATCCCTGATCACCCTGCATTCTTACCAGTGACAGAGAATCAATAATACCCCCTAGACATTTTAACGAATTATTCTCAGGAATTAAAATCCACATCCCACAGATAGTACGACTGTAGGGTAACGAGTACGAGACTCTAGACTGCGTGACAAGTGACCAGCACGCAGTGCTGCTGACCGCACGGGGAATTGAGTGGCAAAGAGTAGCGAGATCTGTAAACTCAGGCAGACCGGACTTGACTGTTGGAGCGTTCAGATGTGTGATTTTCCCTAGCGACTGTGTAGATTAGGAAGGACATAGATAGACATAGCGAGCGAATGTATTTGAGTTATGAGAGCGATTGATGCAAGTGATATATATATATATATATATATATATATATATATATATATATATATATATATATATATATATATATATATATATATATATATATATATATATATATATATATATATATATATATCTGTGTAGGTATTATCGCCTGGTTGAAAAACTGTGTGAGAGAATTACTGAAAATAAATATTAACATGGATACCATTTGTACACCCGTGTTTGTGATCGTAAGGTACGAATGAAGTGGCCAGCATGCCTGTGTGAATCCAGGTTCTTGACACATGGGTTGGTCAAAAGAAGTCGCCGTAGGCTTTATGGCAAGCATCCCATTGATTAGGTAGGCGGTGAATGCCGTCCGAAAAAAAGGATTGTGGTTGCTCACTGAACTAAGTGGTTACCGCATTCATTACGTCTGCATCTGTGTGGAATCGTTACCCCTTGAGAGCTTTTTTTAGTGGTCCGAACAAATGAAAATCTCATGGTGACAAATCAAGACTATAGGCTGGATGTTGCAGAGTTTCCCACTTCTTCCTTGCGAATGCTTCCTGCACAATCTTTGCATAATGCGGACGAGCATTATCGTGCAACAAAATCACACTGCGAGAAAGTATGCCGGGTAGTTTATTCTTGATGGCTTTTTGCAGCTTGTCTAGTGTTTGCAAGTAGTGGGCAGAGTTGATGTTGACACCGGGTTCTTTAAAGTCGGTCAACAATAGCCCTTCATGGTCAAAAAATGCGTTCAGCATATTCTTACCAGCGGAGACCTGTAACGTGAATTTTTTGGCTTTTGGTGATCCAGCATGCTTCCATTGCATGCTCTCTCTCTCTCTCTTTTGTTGCTCGGCTCAAAATGGTGACACAATGATTCATCGCCTGCCACTATGCGGAAGAGAAATCCATCACCCTCCACTCTGTAACTCAGCAAGTGGTTCAAACACCATCCCATGCATTCCTCTTTTTGGTGGCCGGACAACATCCGTGGTACCCACTGTGAACACACCTTCCGATATTGAAGTTTCTTACTAACGACCTTTTGAATTGTCCCAATCGACACATCAAATTCTTTCGCTAGCGACCGTATGCTTCGACAAAGGTTCATCTGTACTGCTGCATACATTTTGGCGATGTTTTTTTCTGTTGCACCAATATGCGCTTGACCCGGCAGTCGAAGATCTGTCGTGAACTGATGTCCTTTCCGAAACATTGGTGCCCAGCCTGTTACTGTTGTCTTCGACACACATTTGTTACCGTACGCTGTCTGCATTCTTCGATGAATGTCCACTGGTCGACATCCTTCAAATGAAAGAAACTGAATCACCGCTCTTTGAGCTTCTTATGGCTGATTTTGGATCAACCCTGCCATTTTCTCAACGGTCAGAAACAGAACCTATGCATCATGGGACGATAAGCACGTGCTCTTTTATTCACTGGTCAGTACTTACACGTGACTATGACATGATCATGTTCAACGTCCGCAACTACGCGCGATGAGGCACGAACGGATATCAAATGAACGCCCCTAATATTTTCTGGCTCCCATCTTAGACTGGGTTGACCTGGGAGGTCAGGTCAATTTTAAACATCCTCCCCGATATGGGATTCGAAACCATGACTACTGGTCCGGCACGCCAGCGTCTAGCCACCACACTACCTTTGTTCACTGGATATATGGGGCTAGCCTTATATTTGGATAGACCAATCGGTTCTTGGCGGGTAATGTAGTCAGCATTGCGCCGGCAGCCTCTACTTCCCAGCACAGTTCCTGGCAGCCAGTATGTGCTTTTCTTTATTTATTGGTGCTATGTGCATCAGCCAGTATGGGCTTTTCTTTATTTATTGGTGCTAGGTGCATATTTTTTTTTATAATTTTTTTTTTTTAAATAGACAAATGCTGATAATTAGTTTGGCTGCCAAAAATAGCAATCAGGATGTTTTAAGGGAAGCTGATTCGCAAAGACAACTTATCACAAACATCAGAAAGGGACAGTCCTCGTTTTTTTTTTTTTTTTTGGGGGGGGGGGGGGGGGGTTATGAGAAGACAAAAACTGGAACATGTGACAACCGGAAAGATTTGCGGAAAGAGAGATAGAGGAAGACAGTCTTGTGTCATGGCAGGGAAGGGAGTCATAACACGAATTGATCCATGATGTCGGAGATTGTAATTTGTGGAGAGGCATTATAGCCCACGCCAGCCGGCAAGGCACTGGATGCTGATGGTGATGATGATGATGATGATGATGATGATGATGATGATGATGATGATGATGATGATGATGATGATGATGATGATGATGATGTGCATATTATTGTATTGTCCTGCTCCCGTCCCCACTACCCCTTACACAACGTTCTGGTCTTTTCGCAACTTTGTGTGGTATGGTTTGGTAACATAACAATCACACATAACGTAGTCTGTTGTTGCAATAACCCATTATTATATGTTCTGTCTTGTTCACGGAGATTCCTACTTTAGCCCCCTTTCTTTTTTTTCGGTGTAGTATAAATACAACAGTTCGTGTCTCTTGGTGCGAAATAAAAATAAAACATTAAAACATAATGATATATTCTAGGAAATCTATTTCTGTAGAGGGAAAGGAAAGCTAAAGCACATGCAGAAGTAATCATGTGGAACAACAAAAATGTGATTAGAACGCCGTGCATGTCTCTAATAACTTGATTGGA
The DNA here is from genome assembly GCA_963921405.1 of Cepaea hortensis. Classification (NCBI taxonomy): domain Eukaryota; kingdom Metazoa; phylum Mollusca; class Gastropoda; order Stylommatophora; family Helicidae; genus Cepaea; species Cepaea hortensis. The sequence continues at coordinate 50,441,079 of OY992894.1, read as the reverse complement.
TTTCAAACTGGTGTGCCAGCTCCTCGTGAGCAAAATCTTTTGCGCTTATCTCGTTTGTGTGAGATAAAAAAAAATATTGTCAGCAGAAATGAGAGTAGCGTCCTGGAGATGCATGCAACAACCGTAACACTTTGCTGCATATACATCACCTCTTGTGTTTATTTGTGCAGATGTTGTTTTCGCTGTCTTTATTTTACGTCTTATCTTTATATTTGTGCACAGGTTGTCTCCAGGGGATATAGAGCAATTGATCCAATATGGTCTTATCAAATATGAGACGTGTTGATTAAGTAGGAGATGAATAGTATGAGGTGAGTCAGAGATGATTACCCATGTAGAGATGATGAGGTACATATATGGGTTTTGTCAATAAGGTCCATGGGCATACTAGCCCAGACGAAGGTCTATACGTGTGCAATAGGAGACAAATAGCATTCTCTGTATAAAAATACAGAATTCACAAGAGAGCAATAATTACAGACAGTTAATAGCTCATTGAAGTACCTTCAAACTTCATCTGTAGTCTCCTAAACTATCTACTGAACGAATCACAATGGATTGTTGCATGTGTTTTTATATGGTAAGATCGAATGGAACAGACCAAGGGGAAGACCTAGAAGCAAATACCTGGATGGCTTGGCCTCGTGGCATGGTCGAGACAGAAACAGGGAGCTGATCCACGACTCTGGTGATCGAGTGAGATAGCAAAACATGACCGCCCACGCTTACCGGCATGGCACATGATGGATGGTTTTTATATTTTCCATTGTGATTTTGTTATTTTAATTTGAAACAGATGCAATAGTTTTCGTAAAGCGACATGTTTCTTTCTAGTATTTAGACAAGATAAGTATTTTGTTCCAGCAAAATATAATTTACTGAACTTACACAAAAAGTACACTTTTGAAAAATCATAACGTATCTACAATTGTCGCTTGGGGAAGTTTCTACACGTGTCATCAGATATTTTACAATAATTCTATCTGACATATAAGTGTCACAAGTTACCCAAACCGAGCTGTAGTTCGCGGAGGGAATCCCCGCAGGAAATACTTCACGTAACAGGGAGGTTTCCGGGCTAATAATAACTTGGGGAAATGTCACATAAAAACTTGTTAGTTTCGATCGATGACAGAAAGACGCGAAAACTGTCTGCACACAGTCGGCATTTCTTTAATCTGTGGTTGTTCGAGAAACGGACAATAGCGCCATACGTCTGCCAGGTGGTAGTTAGCCTTTGAAGTGTAGACGAAATGTCTGAATACACGTCGGATGGATTCTGTGATGTGGGAAAAAATTCCCTGGTTCACAGGCAGACAGGACTTTTGTTGTATGAGACAAATGATTCCCAGATGAAAGCAAACTAGACAGCGGGGTGATTCCACACTGTCTAAAATAGAGGGAAAAAAGCAGATTCTGGACTGTACAGCGTATAGACAATTTGGTGACGTCACTCAAGCCCCGAAATTAAAACTAGTTGAGGTAAACAAAGTTGAGTTAGTCGACCACAAGTTCTGAAGTGATGAGGAGAGGAACGGTATTCTCAGTTGTGTTATAGAGCGAGATTATAATGTCAATTTGTTGATATAGATATATCGGCGGACATCGATCCAGTCTGTGATTATATAATCTTCATCTGCAACGAGAATTGCTATATGGTATTCTATTAATCATATTTAGCTTAGTTTATGATTAGTGATAGAATGTATGATAAGTGCGGTGATAGAAGGTATCTTAGGAGCGTCGGCACCAGTAGCCAATTGTGTAGTTTAAACTAGCCTGTGTGATATATCATTTAACTCAGGGAGTTAAGGCCAATGTAGTGGGACACTATTTAGAGAGATTGAGGATGGTGGGGAGGGATGGGGGGAAATGTGAAATGGTAGGATCTTCCAGTAGGGCCTCTGCTGAGTTTCTACCCTTTTCTTTTAATCTTTCCTTGTTTTACCATGACTCAGATAATGTGATGAGCTATTTGGCGGCATGACAGAGTTCGGTTCTCTGTTATAGAGCTGAGTGCTGCTATCGGCCTACACTCACTTAATGAAGGTCAGAATTGAGATGCTCTCACCAGGGTGTTCTATTCTACAGGTTCCATCTGGGTGTGCTTCGATGTTCCACAGTGAAGCTAGAAACACAGTTATTGAAAATGATGGCTTGCAAACTGAAGACAGAGATTTCTGAGAGGCATCTTAAATTGGGTTTATACCCCAGTTGGTCTGCGGGATCCTGGCTTCAGATGAGAAGGACATGCTAATGATATGTGTGTTTATTAAGTGATAGCTTGATCACTGAACAGTCAGAACATTATAGATAACACAGATACCAGGAACACTCATATAACTATATACATACCTGGAACATGTAGATTGTGTTATCGAGATGGGGAATCTGTTATAACCAGTGACAATAGAACAATTAGGATTTCCCAAGTAACGGTAACAATAGTGATAGAATTCTGTGATTAACAAACATTTAATAGCATAGGAGATTCACAGAGTATAGGAAATTGAAGAACAACATTAGACAGAGTTCGACATGGATGTCCAAGCATCCTAATGGTTCGAGAGACAACGGAGAAAGTCGTCACGTGACCGGAGAAGCATCACCTGAGTGAGGTTGTCTATCCTGAATACATGGTGCTGGTGTGTGCTCAGCACAATGATGAGAATGACTTTGCTCCTGGAAACACTGATCTGAGTCTATATACACCTTAGAATATACGACACACATTCTACACATTACACACACACACATTTCTCCCACACATACTCTTTGCTTTAATAAATTTCTTGTATTTATTTGTTGAAGCTAGAGTTGTCAAGTATGTTATGTTGACGACGAATAAGAGGGGGCATGATCCAGGGGTGAATAAGAGTGAGAAGAAGGTGTCTTTAGACTGAGGGAGTGCTGTGGACGGAGTCTGGTGGATATCTCCAGGATAGTGATATTGAATTAAAATAAATGTGTGTGTTGATTCCCCTCAATCCAGGGACGACACTAAAGTAATAAAGCATTACTATTACGACAGGAAAGTCGGCCTGAATTGACAAGTCATGAAGGTTCCCGAACCGACTAGAATAGTTAGTTCGAGATCGCAGTACGCACTCAGACCACCCCGTGAGTAAACTAGGAATGATTCCACGTGAAGAGAATTCATGATTCACGCCGAACGTCACCTTTTCCGTGGTACAGAACTTCTCCGGGCATCGAAATTAGTACACACTTCGGGAAATCGATATTTTGCCCTCAGTGTCCTTAGATCGGTCCACCAGAGCGGATGCTCAGAAAATCCAGCGCCTACTATCAAGACCGGGCATTTATGCAGCCGATAGTAATTATAGCTGAACTGGTGAAAGGTTCCTGTGTTCAGGTAAATGGAACTTTAAGTCTTTTCGTCGTTTAATACAGCGAAACGCGCGATTGTAAATTCCGCTAATTATGTAATGTATGCGGCGTCTCATGAATAAGTAATAGATTCGGCGATCAATAAATGACGGGAAACGAGTCCGTAGTTCCTTGTTTACTACCGTGTTGTAACCGATAGTCTGTGAATGTAGGTTAAATCTTACGGTGGTTCAGAAGTCCTTTAAAAGAGGCGATATTTGTGTGATTGCTATAGTTTATGTGCTGTGAGAAATTGCATTTATTAGTTAACTTTACAATTGTGGTGAGTGTAGGACTACGATTACCTCAGAGCTTTTTTATTTTGAAGACAGTTTAGGCTGAGTTCAGTTTATATTCTGTTAGTTGTGCTTTTAGATTACTTAGCTAAGCTATGGTAGGGTGGAATTCGTGCAACGATTTGGTGTGACTAGTTAAACTGAGGAGGTAGTGCTAGGCACGGTGTGTAGTGATGCAGCTATTTGTTACTATGAAATAGTGATGACATCATTCCGGGAAAGTGTGTTGTGATTTCCATCAGTGATTATGTGGTGGTGATGCTATATATTTTGCTAGTGTGGCGGATATATTATGTGATGAAGTGCGATACATAACTGAGCAATGTGTCGAAGGACGACGAGGGTCGACGTGAGATACCTGTGCGTTAACGTCACGAATGTTGGAAAGCGGTTGGGTCTTTACTCTCCACTTTCCTATGCTCTTTCCATGTGATTGCCGTTTACCTACTTATTTGTTTGGTAGATGTGGGAAAGATATATGCATTATTTAAAGAGACAAAGGGACATATGGGATATGGGAATTCGTGCATCTCTAATGTGGATTTAACTGGCCACCAGGCCGGTTGAAACGTTCAGTCTGTACCCAAGGCTAATCCACTTGGTACTGGAACGGGAGTGGAACTTACACCTTGAACATTGGGTGGACAATACGTGTTATACAAAGACGGCTTCTCGCTTTCTGCAACAGAGGCCTAGTCAGAAGGGTTTCACTATAGTATGGGAAGGACATCCCAACAGCAAACCGGATATTTTGTTTAATTCATTGGTTAATTTATTTGTTCATTAATTAAGTTATGAGGTAGTTAATTAATGAGAATGAATTTGATTATGTGGTTTTTTTCGGGATTTGAAATTTAAATATTGAGCACAACCCACTACTGGCAACGCCGATCGTATTCTGGTATGAACCTAAGGCCTATCCACGTCAATATGGAAGCACTATACTCGAGTTTCGCCCTCGTTTGAGCTCATCAGAAGTGCATATCCTTGACCGGATCCGGAAACAGTCCCGGATCACGCGTGTGAAGCGGGTGTGTAACCACGCGGCACACACTGGACACACCAAATTATCACAACAGAACATCACAACGCTAACGCTAGCGTTGTGATGTTCTGTTGTGATAATTTGGTGTGTCCAGTGTGTGCCGCGTGGTTACACACCCGCTTCACACGCGTGATCCGGGACTGTTTCCGGATCCGGTCAAGGATATGCACTACTGATGAGCTCAAACGAGGGCGAAACTCGAGTATAGTGCTTCCATATTGACGTGGATAGGCCTTAGGTTCATACCAGAATACGATCGGCGTTGCCAGTAGTGAGAATGAATTTGTTGCCAGTGATGGGGAGTGGTCAAGATAACCCACTCTACCTGTGATCTAGTGTATATATGTAAAGCAACTTTATAAAAGGTACTTGGTGTAACAACATGAGGCAAGAGACCGATAGAGGAATGAGAGTGAAGTGCTATACGATGAGACTTGTACGTCTTAGAACCTAACCTTTCCGACGGGCTGATCCAGGTGCCATCTGACATAAGAATCCTACACATGCTTGAACATATGCATTCATAGGGATGATTCTCTAACCGTTTAACTATTGGTTAGAACTTTTCTGAAGGCATTGTTGTTGGAATTTATGCATGTGGATCTGTGTTGGTGCCGAATGCTCTCACCTACCTCTTTCCTTGCAGGTGTTGCCTGTTATTTGTTAGACAACGAAGCAGATGGAAGGATTTGATTACACGCTCGATCCAGAAAGACAACCCAGGCTTGGGTGAAGTCATGGCTCTGGGAGCACATCAATTCCATCGCCTTCGTTAACAGCCACCTAACCTTATTGAGATACCACCATGTAGTAAAATTTTGTTCACTAAATTTAGTGACCGTACGACGAATACTTGAGTGCCAAGATCCTAACTCGATCAACGGACTTAATTGTCTTTTGCTAAGCAACAGACACCTACCTATACCTCATGAGCACCATGTTATACGACCAGACTCAGATGGAGTCAGGTCAGCCCTGGGTTCGAATATCTATGCCGATAATCATCTGGCAGCGTTGTGAATTACCCACGAGATCCTTCCTAGCCAAATCCAGGGGACTTTGATACTTCTTGGCTATACTTGAGAAGTACACATGAGATCTTTCATAGTCAAATTCCGAGAGACTTTGATCCTTAATGGCTATCTTTGAGGAAAGCTTCGGAAGTCTGAATTCGCCCAACCAGCGGTATTTAGACACTTGACTTCTTCTTGAACAGTGTAGTGAATATGGATATCGCTCTTAGTGATGGTCACCAGGGGACACCTCAGATCAGAGGGTCGCCCATACAGACTGTTTAGGGAAAGCAGTGTCAGTGACTTTATCGGGGAGTGACAATTCGAGAACTTGTTGTGGTGTTAGTCCAGTCCAGTCATTGTAGGTCCTGATGGCTAACCCTACTGAATGATCATTGGGTGCTTTCAGCAGTGGAAGTCCACAAGTGTCCAGACAGCAGTGCTGGGAGAGAGCCCGGTGAGTCTAAGAGACCGACTCGACGGATACACACAGCATATATTCTATGATGCCTACTGATGATCTTGGGATCATCTCTTCTACTCTGTCCTCTATATTGTACATAGATATCCCTCCTATCAGGTTTTTCCATTCCTACCTGTGACTATAGTGTACATTAAACTGTTTTTTGATTGTTGACATGTCTTTTCTGAAGGTGATTGTATGGTCATGGAACGAGGCCCTAGGGTTAAAGGTCCTTAGGTAGAGGGTAGATAAAAAGGTTCTAGAATCAGAAAGGGTGACTGTAGACTTATCACATCTACTCACTTGTAGTGGGTCGGTACTAGGAAGGGAAGTGTACCTGTCCACCCCAAGGGTTAGAATACACGGTAACATTGACCCATCGGCTGGGAAACCTACCGGCTATAGGGTCTTTTCGTTACAATAAGTATAAAATAACAATGCTTCTTCCAAGGAGCATACGCAAAGTATACTTCACACCGTAGTCAGTCAGTATAGGACGCGCCTGGGAGATAGATGATTACTTTCTCCTAAATGAAACACAAACCATCGTTTTTCTAGCAGTCATCTTCTTTTTCCAAGACATTGTTCTCATAGTTATCTCAATTTTCGTTTTCGTTCACTCGCCTTGAACTCGAACTTAGTCCATACGTTTTCTACTAATACTAGTAATTATTCCTAATGGTGAATGCTCTGGACTTATGTTTGAGTGTAGATTAGCTTTCCCTATTACAAAGTCTCTCGCCATTGCGAACAAATTCCGACTTCTGAGGTAATTGTATTGTAATTCCCCAAATCAAGGTTTATAAGTAAACAGTTTAGTCCAAATGAACAGTGTGTGGGGTTGAACCCGCTACCCCGTCATCAGCGCACCGGAAGTTTAAGAGCGAGATCTTTTATCCCCTTGGGCATGCTGATCTCCAAATGACTTGTATCAATTTTTGATATTCCAGCGTATGTAAGGTTTTTGACATTGCACCATCTGAAAGTTCTATTTTAATCTTTCGCCTGTTCTTTGACTTGTGCCCAAACTAATTCAACTGGGTTTGAGTGTTAATGGTGCGGTGCTGTCCTAAACACCCGTTACCATGATCCTCTGATAATTGGCCAATGTGACATTTCTTAGACTTGTAAGTCTACTTAACAAGGGACTGCAATTCACATTTTAGGTTAAAGTTAGTTGCACATCCTTTGCATGACTTCTCATTCAAGCCCAGCATATTATGGCTGTTCGTGATTTCTTGGCATGTTAAAGTTCAGTGTTTTGTCTTTGCTTTCTGAACAATAAGGACCCATATAATTAGATGAAATCCAGCGCAAAGCAGTTTGCTTCCATATCAACCGCAGCTGTGTTCCGAACGTTGTATGTGGAATTAAGAATTGAGTTCGTATGCACTTCGCCGCAGCGAAGGTACATTTCTTTAAATGGAATTTGTTCCTTCATGAGCCTCATCGCTATTGAATCTTCTGTACTTCAGGAAGTCGGCACTTCGTCTTAATTTGCCACAACGTTGTGGTAAGATGCATTGTTTATGTCCACAAAATGAAAATCTAACTAAGGACGGTAGACCAGTTATTAAGATCGACTCTCTAAATATAAGAAATTCATGTCTGTGTGATAATCCCAATTGACTATCGATTTTGCAGGAAAAACAAGTTCAGCATCTTCCATTAATCCTCTATGTCTGCAACTTGCATGATCTAACATCAAGCGTTGTTTCTTTCTCATCATCATAAAGTGCCCTGCCAACTGGCGTAGGCGTTCATGGCTCTCCACAGATCTCGTGTTTGGTTTTCTGGATCAACTCTGCTGCTGATATTCCTCCATGCCACCGTCTCAATCCATCCAGCATCATTTCTCTTGGTCTGCCTCTGCCTCTCTTCCCTTTGATCTTTCCAGTTGTTACGATGTTCTCCAATGCCTCTCTTCTCATTACATGACCAAAGAAAGCTGTTTGCCTCTTTCTTATTATTGTATATAGTGTTCTAGTTTCATTAGCCTGTTTCAGGCAGTCGTTGTTAGTTACTCAGGCAGTCCAAGGAATTATCAACATTCGTCTCAGGAACCACATCTCTGTTGCTTATAATTTCTTCTTAATTTGTTCATTTACATTCCAAGATTCACTGCCATACAGCAAAACTGGTTCTACATAGCATTTCAGCACGCTTTTTCTTACACTCAGTGATAGTGACCTATTTCACTAGATACTCTTCATTTTCTTAAATGCGGCCTTTGCTTGCCCTATTCTGCTCTTAATCTCTGTTGTACATCTTCCATCTGATGTTATAAATGTCCCTAGGTATCTAAAATTATCCACTTGGTTAAGAATTTTTCCTTCTATTTCTATGTCACATGTTGGTGTCACCATTTTCTTTGTTAACACCATTGTTACCGTTTTCTTGATATTCAAGGAGAGTCCTTTCCTTGCACTCTCTGTTACTCCAGTGTCCAACAATTGTTTTAGGTCTGTTGATTTATCTGTCACCAATACTGTGTCATCTGCATAGCGTATATTATTTATATTATAACCTCCAACTAGTATTCCTGGCATCTCTTTGATCTCTCTCATTATTACTATATAGGGAGAAGAGATCTGGTGACAAGACACATCCCTGTCGTACTCCTAGCTTTATCTGTTCGTAACTACCCTCTTTATTTCCCATTTTAATTGCTGCTACTTGGTTCAGTAAATATTCTTTGTTATTCTTAAATCTTTCCCATCAATGTTGATATTTTCCAAAATTTTAATCAGTTCCTCATGTTTTACTTTATCAAATGCCTTAGTATGTCATCGTCTTGCTCCTATCTAGGTATCTGAGCTCGGGTTCATACAGGCAACAATAACTCCGTTCGCTATGATATCGAACATTTATGGTATTTCAATATACAGTGCGTTGGCGCAGTGGGTTAACAATCCCGCGCTATATTACATATCACAGATAGTAGATTTAAGTTAACATCAATACATGGTTATCATACAACAGTCTAGCAAACTATCTAGCCTATGGATATATATATATCTATTGATATCTATTGAGTCCCTCTAAGGCAGGCCCTGTTGCCTCTCTGAAGTCCGTCTGTCCTCTGCCGGTCTACACGTGTCCCAATCCGACACGGGTGGTAACTCTGTCCGAGTTCCTCGTGGACCCCGCAATAGGCGGGCCACATCAGTGTCCACGGAACCCTGGACTCAATGACCAGTCCTTCTAGAAGGCTCTAGATTACTCGGGCCTTGAGTGACTCTCTTCTATCCCTTGGGCTGGAGTTGCAGCCCTTTAGTTAATATCTCTAAAGGTGAGGCGGTGACATAGTATAATCTATGAAGTATAAATATGTGTCTTTCTGTTTCTCTATTGACCTTTCTATTAGTGTCCGCAATGTTTATATTGCATTGTTTGTGCCCTTTCCCTCAACAAATGCATACTGTTCTTCACTAATTTTCATTTTTATTTTCTTTCTGGTTCTTCCCATTATGATTCTGAGCAGAAGCTTAGTGACATGGTTTATGAGGTTAATTGTACGAAAATCTTCACATTCAATTGCTCCTGGTCTTTTTGCTATAGCTATAAATACAGATTTCAGCATATCACTGGGTAAATATCCACTGCTGTAAATATCATTTAACATTTTGGTTAATATATCTACTCCAAATTCTCCTAATACTTCTAATTCTTCTATTGTGATTTCATCTGGTCCATCTCTTTTTCCTTTCTTCATATATTTCATAGCGTCAGAGACTTCTTCTTTTAGAATAGGTGGACCTTCTAAGTTACTTTCTTCTGTTAATTCTTCCCTTTCCCCATCATATAATTCTCTTATATACTCATTCCACCTCTTCATTTTAGCACCTTCCTCCAATAATATCTTTCCTGTATTTATTCTTATTTTTCTTCCTGTGAGCTCACTGATTTGTCTATGCATATTTTTTGTATCTTTAATGGCATTTAATTCAATTTTTTTTTGCACTTCTCATTTAACCAACTTTCTTTTGCCTTCCAACATTTATCTTTTATTTCTTTATTTATCTTAGCGTATTCTTTTTTGTCATATTTACTCTGTTTTCTTTTGTCCATCAGCATTAAGATTTCTTCATTCATCCATTCTTTCTTAGCTAGTTGACTTCTTTTCGGTAATATTTCTTTGCTAGTTTGATGAATGGAGTCCCTTAACATTTCTCATTGTTCATTTATACTCTGTATTTTGGCTATTGCATTGTACCTATTTCTCACAGTCACTATGTATTGTTCTTGAATTTCTTTATCTACTTTCAGAACCTCTTTATTAGGTCTCATGTTCCTAACCATTTTTTCCCTCTCTTTAATCTTACTTTTATTTGTCCACATAGTGGTATGTGATCGCTATTACAGTCGGCGCCAGGCATTGTTTTTACATTAATTAGAGCATTTCTGAATCTTTTATTATTTAGTATGTAGTCAATTTGTTTGCGTATTTTCTGAAAAGGGCTTTTCCATGTGTATAGTCGTCTTTTATGGTGTTTAAACCACGTGTTTCCAATTATCATATCATTGATATTTGCCCATTCTATTAGTTTTTCCCCTCTTTCATTTCTTGTACCTAAACCATAATTCCCCACTACATCCTCCATTTTCCACTTTCCTACTTTTGCATTAAAATCTCCAAGTATTATTTTTATTTCCCGTGATCCAGTTTGAGCCATCGTCATTTCTATTTCAACGTATAAGTGTTGTATTTCTTCGTCACTACTGCTTGTTGTTGGTGCATATACTTGTATAATATTTATATCTATTGGTTTGCCTTTGATTTTGACCAAAACAACTCTGAAATACACCAGTATCCATTAAGTGACTTGGCTGTTTTTTCGTCAAGTATTATTCCTACAACTTTTTCATGTGTATCCACTCCAGAATAAATTATTGTGTGGTTTTTAGCTATAATTTTGCCCGATCCCTTCCATCTCATCTCACTAACGCCTAGTATATTCATTTTCATGCTATCCATTTATCTCAGAACATTGTTTAACTTTCCTAGCTCATTTAATGTCCTAACATTCCATGTTCCTACCCTAAATTTATTTATTTTATTTATGATTTTGCCATCAGTAGCTGCATGACGGTCTGGTGTCACCTGTGGCTCATGACTGTCCCTACCAGACGAGGATGTCCTAAGACAGCCATAACGTCGTTCACTAACTCTGATAAATGTTTTGCCATGAAGTCTTGGGAAGATAATGTGGTGGTTTCCTCTTGCTTTCCATTGTTTCTTGCTACAAAACTAGCTTCTCGACTGAAATATCGATACATCTTCATTGCGATGGTTTGAAATTTGAATTTAACTTTGAATGCCATTGTAGTATACCCCTAATTTACGTTCTTAATTATACGCCTCTGAAAATATATACTGACATGTACGAGTGTGAAATATTTCATGTGACACATTTCCGATTTAGGACTTTCTCACAAAAAAAATGAAATTTGGTGTCAACAAATTTTCACAGCAAATAATTTCACTGTGATAGTGTAAAACTGTGAAATGATCATTGTTAGTTGTTTTTAATTGTTTAATGTATTTATTTGTATACCACAAATAAGTAAATAAAAAACAAACCTAATGTCAGACGTTTTTAAAACAAATTCTTCGTGATGATATTACCATTAGCTGTTTCTATGCAACGTTTCGAATTACCCGTTTCTATGCCCTGCTACTGAGTGAGTGCGTGGCGCGATACTGTGAGCTGTGAGTTTCGTGTGAAGTGCTTTTGAATCTGCCCAAGTTTTTATTTTTGGAACGCGACTGCATGTTCGGAGCGATGGCAGGTGACTATGTCCCAAAGTTGACCAGTTTTTGCCTTATGCAGAAATGCGTGGCTGCTGGGCTTCTGGTTGACTGCCACTGCCGTCGGTGATGAACTGTATGTTCGTGGACTGTGTAGGTGAACATCTAGGAAACATCCAGATAGGAAAATGACTGCCGATTCCATCAGAGATGAACTGGGTGTTTCGTGGGGGACTGGTGTGTTGACATTCTGGCTTCGGCATTATACACAGTGTATCTGTGCGGGCTGTTGTTTGCCGAGACTCCCGTCTTTTCCACTTTTCACATTGGGCAGTGGGGAGCGTTTTGTGTGATATTCACTGGCACAGGAACGGAGCATAATGGGGACGACTCGTTGCTGTGAAGTTGGAACTGCGACTAACTAACTAACTAACTAATTTCAGCAATTTCAGTCAAATTGTTTTTAAACAGCCTTTTAAATAGTCTCAAGAGTTCCTTACGGACTGTACGCGAAGGAAGCCTTGCATAACTCAGACACATACTGCTATTGGAAAGCTTACCACACTGTAACATTGCTACACACTGGCAGAAACAGGTGATGATTACATTAAAATGCAACGTGCCAAGAGCAAAGCAAAATAAGTGCAAACCTGGAAATTAAACATATGATAGATTACCATGGTATATCCCTTCTATGAATTGGGTTAGCGTCTGTTAAAACTGAAACACCTAAAATATTTACATTGGGTTAGAGTTAGTTGACAATGAAATATCTAACACCAAGGCATTGGGTTAAAGTTAGTTGAGGAGAAGAAAGCATACATATTTATCACGCATTCTCATCTCATCTCATCTCATCTCATCTCATCATGTTCCTCTTGTAAATTGCAGTGTCGAGGTGAAGAATAAACATCGTGAGAGTGCCCGATTATGGGCTTCATGTATCGATATTCCCATGGACTCTGCTATTCCCTCCGTCCGACGTTTACGTGGTCGGCCTCTTCCTCTGTTTCCCTCATGCATTATGTAAAAAGATATGGAAATACGGTATATGGCCAAAAGATTGGAAGAGAACTATCTTCATTCCAATACCAAAAAGGGGCAACCTGAAATTATGCACCAACTATAGAACTGTTGCCCTGATCAGTCATGCAAGTAAAATTCTACTACAAATCATAATGGGAAGACATCGTAAGAAAATGAAAGAAAGCATTAATGTGGCTCAAGTTGGATTTAGACAAGGAAGAGGAACACGAGATCACATACTCAACATGCATTTAATAATAGAGACGTTCAGAGAATTTAATGTAAACCTATTCTCATGTTATGTGGACTTTTCTTCACATGTAATTTTTATTTTTATTTTATGTATTGATTTTTATTGCATACCTTTTTTTTACAGGACATCGCTGTCAACACCAGCATTTTACTGCTGTTGTTAATGTCTTGGCAAGTTTACGTTCAGTATTTTGTCATTGGTCATTGCCTTCTGAACGACCGGCTCCCATACCAACTCGTTAACACCCAGCGCAAATCGGTCTGCTGTCAAATCGGTTGCAGCTGTGTTTCGAAGTCGGGTATGTGGTTTTACGAATCGTACTCGTAAGACCTTTGCCACGGAGACCGGCATCACATTTAATACATCTCATAAGAATGCTCTATCTAGACCAACAAGCAGCGGTTAGATTTAGACAAAGAAGAGTAACAAGAGATCACATACTTAGCATGCGTTTAATAATAAAGAAGTGCAGAGAATTTAATGTAAACCTATTTTCGTGTTTTGTAGATTATTCAAAGGCATTTGACTGTGTATAACATAATAAACTTTGGGAAATCATGAAGAATGTGGACTTTCCATGACATGTAATACACCTCATAAAAATGCTCTATCTAGACCAACAAGCAGCTGGTAGAATATATGGCGCACAGGGCATTTCCATCCATCATGAGCCATGCCAATAAGCGTGGGCGGTCATGTTCTGCCATCTCACTCGATCACCAGAGTCGTGGATAAGCTCCGTGTTCCTGTCTCGACTATGCCATGTGCCCAAGCCATCCAGGTATTTACTTCTCGGTCTTCCCCTTGGTCTCTTCCCTTCGATCTTGCCAGTCACCAAGTTTTCCAAGTCATTTCTTCTCATAATATGCCCAAAATATTTTGACTGTCTACGTATAATGACTCTAATCAGTTTACGATCTTCATTTGTTTCTTGAAGGACTTGTTCATTGGTTTTCCTCTCTGTCCACTGAGCATTTAGTGTACCAGTATAGGTATAGACCAATTGGCGCGCGATGGATGATATGATCCATACCACGCAGACTGTCTTTACTTCCAGGGACATATAGTGTACCCATTTTGTCCTCCTTTGATCTGGGAGACCAAATTCATTTATAAAATCCACTTTAAAGGGGATTTGAACACATCACTAACGGGCCGGCAGCCACGCGTGCTGGCCTCCATGCTACCGTGGTCCTCTCACGCCACGCTTACGTGGCCCTCTCACTCCACGCTTACGTGGCCCTCTCACTCCACGCTTACATGGTCCTCTCACTCCACGCTTACATGGTCCTCTCACTCCACGCTTACATGGTCCTCTCACTCCACGCTTACATGGTCCTCTCACTCCACGCTTACGTGGTCCTCTCACTCCACGCTTAAATGGTCCTCTCACTCCACGCTTACATGGTCCTCTCACTCCACGCTTACGTGGCCCTCTCACTCCACGCTTACATGGTCCTCTCACTCCACGCTTACATGGCCCTCTCACTCCACGCTTACATGGTCCTCTCACTCCACGCTTACGTGGCCCTCTCAATCCACGCTTACATGGTCCTCTCACTCCACGCTTACATGGTCCTCTCACTCCAATAGTTGCGCACTTTTTCTTGACGCAGGCGACCTGAACGTCAATGCATCGGTAAAACTCACGCTTCCAGAAGATTCACAAACTCTTCGCTCGTCCAGACAGATTCAGAAACTCTTCGCTCTTCCAGAAGATTTACACACTCTTAGACCTTCCAGAAGATTCACAAACTCTTAGCTCTTCCAGAAGATTCACAATTTCACGCTAAGCTGATGACGCAATAATATGCTCTAATATAATCTGTGCCCAACAATCAGACACGCTTGTTGGCTAGTGTAAGAGGCAGTGTTATTGCCGAGCAGAACGGGGTGCTTGAAATCACCGATAGTATGAGAATGGAGATCGAGGCTGCCAATGTGGCACTGATGTCGTCTTCCAATCTTTTACAAAGACATTTGTTGTGTCTCCGTTAAAAACAAAACGCTAAGAAAGTTCACATTGGAACTGCCATTAATGACTGGAATTAATATATGACGGCTGAACTAGGATGAAATAGTGTGGAAGAAATATGTCGACTGGCAGGAAGAACTGTACTGGAGAACTGTGGACGATGAGGGGAAGAACAATGAGAAGAGGTATGATGATTAAGCCTATGAACAGTGGGGAGGGGGGGGGGGACTGGGGGGAATACGGTGAGCCATGTGGGAAAATTGAAAGACATTTTATAGTTTCGGAGAACTGTAGCGGGAAGCTGAGAAAATTAGTTGAGTTGAGTCAAGAACATTTATCACTGCACTCCATGCATTCCCATAAGTGCTCGGTCATCATCTTCAACAGTCAGCGTAGCGTTCCAATACTAATGGTGCCCACTGCAATCTGATTATATGTCCATCTTGCTTTACCTTTGAATGACGGCTGTCGGCCAGATACTCTGACCAGTAACTTCCCAAACCTTTCGGGAGCAGCTTTTCCCTTTCTAAATATTCCTGAAGCCTAACAGCAGCGATCTTCTTCAGCACCTTGCCAAAATAATGAGATAATGAATAGTGTGGAAGAACTGTTTTGACTGAAAAGAAGAATAATGTGAGATAACGTTGGATCCTGAAATAAAGAACGGTGTGGAAAAACTGTGGGGATTGAGATAATGAACAGTATAGGAAAACTTAGGAGGTGGTAGAATGAACAGTGTGGGAGAATTGTGGAGACTGTCAGCATGAACCGTGGAAGCTGAATGGATGAATGTTACTTCAGAATTCTAAGTCTCAAATCACAAACTGATAATGATTAGCGTGTTCTGTCTGTCTGTCTGCTCGTCCGTCCGTCTGCCCGTCTGCCCGTCCGTCCGTCCGTCCGTCCGTCCGTCCGTCCGTCCGTCCGTCCGTCCGTCCGTCCGTCTGTCTGTCTGTCTGTCTGTCTGTCTGTCTGTCTGTCTGTCTGTCTGTCTGTCTGTCTGTCTGTCTGTCTGTCTGTCTGTCTGTCTTTCTCGATTTCATTGGCTCCTTGCTGTCATACTCATATCTTTACCGGTTTTTATCTTTTGATTTCTTGTCGTTATACATGATGTTTAATCAACTCACTTATTATAACATGTCCTCTTTTCCTCTGCTTTTCTGTCTGTCCTCAATCTTTTCCGGCCTTTCTTCTGATCCTCTGGGACGTGTCTGAGGTATTTATTTGTAGTTTTATTCACTAATCTTATTAAACTATTTCATTCCACGTCCCTCTTGTACCTCTTGCCCCCAATTTACCTTTCATTAACGGGAAACGTGAGGACGCAATATAAACATCGCCATTTTTGCTTCTTCAACATCTCCGCGGACGTTGTATGTTGTGATCACTTGACATGTGGGTAAATTAATGTCAGAAACGAGTCGCGTTGACATTTTATGTCATTTGTAAACATTAGGATACATGCCAGGCAATATTCACAATGGCATTCCTTGTGTTTCATTACAGACATTAGAGACGATAAATGCCAGAGCAGAAATGAGAGCACAATCTATCTTTCATTAGAGACATGTCCAAGAGTAAATGCCATATAGCAGTCTAGACGATGTTCTTCCTATTCTTCCATTTTTCTTTTGTCCTTCACTGCTCTATGCCGTTAGGCATTGCAGGCTTATTTGATGACTGGTTTCCTAAACAGGGCTCGCTCGGTCGCGGAGATGTTGTGTATTTTTTAAAGGTGTTGAATACTCCGTCGATCAATCTTTTTTGTGGTCTTACCCTGACTCTTGATGTTTCCATATTCTTGTATGCTCTTGTTGCTGGCGACAATGGGTTCATTGTCACTGGGTGACCGAACCAGTTAATTCTTTGTCTATCAATGAATTTAACAACTGGTGTTGTCCCAACTGTTTTATAGATCTCCTCGTTTCTAATATAGTCCTTTCTTGATTTGTTAGCTGCTTTTCTCAGGCATCTCATTTCACAAGTAGTGAATTGTAGATACTAGAGACGATAAATACCAGAGCAGAACTGAGAAGACAATCTATCTTTTCATTAGAGACATGGTCAAGAGTAAAAGCGATATAGCAGTCTAGACGATGTTGTTTCTATTACGTTAGGGATATCTGCGGGTATAAATGCAAGGCCAGCAGTGCCTTTCTATATTTCCAGTTATACAACGGTAAAGGCAGTCTGTCCCATAGCAGGTATGGTAAATCTGTAATGAAGTTTGTGCCCTTAACATATTCAAGACCACGACAAACATGCAGTGGGGTAGCTGGTTTCCTTCCTCTTCTCCTTTCCTTCCCAAACAAATTTCAAGAAAATTATGCAAAGTACCCAGTACCAACTTTTGTGAGGCTGAGTTGATCCTGGACCACGCTACGACTTGAGTTGATCTGAGTCAAGAATGGGCATCAAAGAACTCAGGGTATTTGCATACAAGTATGTCATCCGTGCTCATGTTCAGCAGCCAGCAGAGTCCCAGTACTAATGGTATCACTTGCAATCTGATTAGACAACCCTACAAAATAAAAAAAAAACATCATTTGGTGACTACTATTTTACACCTGCTTTTACATAAATGAGGCCTGTTAAATCCAAATATCACATTTATTATCTGTAGCAGCTCTAGATTTTGAAATACATACATTTATGTATTTAATTAATATTATTACAGAATATTCTATATAAGGCTCTGGGGAAAAAAAATAACTATTGCTATCTAGTCGCTTTGCTTGTTTACTTACAGACAGCTCAGGAACCCCGATGATGACTGTTATTTCTGTGTTGTCAGTATTAAGGGAATTAATAGGGCGGGAGGGGAGGGGGGGAATAATCACCCCCCCCCCCCCCCCAACAAAAAATGGAAACATCCTAATTTAGATTCTGCTAGGCGACTTGTTTCACATGGAGATGACATATCAATTCCTACTTTCAGTCAGGTTTCGGATTCGCTGTTAGAAGATGAGACAGCAGTAGCATGTGGAATGACATGTGACAGTGATAGTGATTTCGAAGATGATCTTCCAGCTGCTAATCGCTTCGACCACCGTGAACTGAATGATCTAATCCGAGATCTATATCTCTCCAAAGAATCTTCAGTTCTTGTGGCTTCAATATTGAAAGAAACAAAATAACTGACTGCTAAAACAAAGGTCACATTTTATAGCAGCAGAGAGCAAGGTTTTCTTCCTGTCTTTTGTAAAGAAAACAACCTTATATTTTGTACTAATGTAGGAGGTTTTGTATACGAAATGGGTGTAAGTTATACACCAGATGAGTGGCGAATATTCATTGATAGCTCCATAAGAAGTTTAAAAGGTGTTCTCTTACACAATGGTAGCAAACATGGCTCAATTCCAATTGCTCATGCAACTACAATGAAGAAGGAGTATTCTACAGTAAGCACAGTTCTGGTAACATTGAAGTATTTAGAACATAACTGGATGGTTTGTGTAGGTCTTAAAAAAGATGAACTTCTTGCGTGGCTATCAAAGAGCTCATCAAATATCCATGTTCTATGTGTTTGTGGAATAGCAGGGCAAAAATACACACTGGAGAAATAAATAGTCGCAGTTGAGGGATGAATTGAAAGTTGGAGAAAAAAATATTGTCTACAAGCTCTAATTATTCGAAAAAAGGTTCTACTGCCTTCATTACATGTAAAGCTTGGCTTGATGAAGCAATTTGTTAAGGCACTGAACAAAGATGGTACCTGTTTTAATGATTTAGCTCATTTGGGAGAGCGCCAGACTGAAGATCTAAAGGTCCCTGGTTCAATCCCGGGTTTCGGCCACCCGGCGGCAGCCATTATCTCGCCGGCTCCGTGGCGAATGCGTTACGGGCGCAGTTCGTAATCCCGTAAACCCGCATTTGAAACACAGCTGCAGGCGATATGGCAGCAGACCGGTAGTTCAGAAAGTAGGTGCCAGTAGTTCAGAAAGTAATTGCAAACTACTGAACGTAAACTTGACAAGAGATCTCAACAGCAAAAAATGCTTTCGTTGATTACGACGTCCTGTAAAGGATATGCAACTAATATTTTTTTTATATAAAGTTTTGCGGATATGAGCATAAACAAACTAAAAGGTGGAAGTTTTGATGGACCTCAAATTAGAGAGTTAATAAAAGATCCAAATATTATTGATTCGGGGGGGGGGGGGCAGTCTATAGCCTGCTCATCATTTTTTTTCAGTTGTACAAAACTTTCTGGGTAACTTTAAAGCAGACAATTATTCTGAATTAGTTGAAAACATGCTGTCGAATTGTTGTAAGCTTGAATGCAACATGGGCATACAATTTCACTATCTCCATAACCATTTACATTTATTTCCCGAAAATCTTGGCGACCTTAGTGAGGAGCAAGATGAAAGATTTCACCAAGATATAAAAACAATGGAAAAGATATACCGGGACTTTGGGATTCAGACGTGATGGCAGATTACTGTTGGACCCTTAAGTGTGACTGTCTGGGCAAATCACACTCTAGGATGTCCTCCAAAAGAAGCTTTTCGTGTGTTGACAAAATTTCTAGTGATAAAATATTATTAATACATTTTTGTGTGTTTTATAGTAATTACATATACAGAATTACACAGATTACACTGATGGCACCTGACTCTAGGCTTATACATAACAGCTGCCCTGCTAAGAAGGTCATTCTTTTTTTTTTTTTTTTTTTTTTTTTTTTTTTTTAGCATATCCTTTACAGGACTTAGCTGTCAACACCAGCATCTTTCAGCTGTATGTTGATCTCTTGGCAAGATTACGCTCAGTAGTTTGCCATTGCTTTCTGAGCGGCCGGCTCAGTATCCCGCAAGTCACGAGCGGGGGTCGAACCGCCTCAGCTCTCGCTCCGCTACGAGACTCTGCGTGATAAACGGGATTACAGAGAGAAAGTGTTGTAACCCCACAGCCAGAGAGACCGGCATAGGTCATTCTTAGTTACCTCAAAAACATCTGAAGAAAAAATGTGATAAAAGTTTTGTACTCAGCAATACAAAATTACACAAGAACAGCTATAAACTTTAAAGCACCAAATAGTGTGTACATCAGTGTTATGTGTCTGTCTGGCTTTTCCTAGGCCTACTGAGTGGCGGCCAGATTCCCTGGTCACTCCCCACCTCACCATTCTCTAGGCTGAGGTGATCTATTTGTTTTTCAACACTAAACACAAGATCCTAAAGGGCTGTGACCACGTCTGCTGTATCATGCACCAATATCCCACTCAACGGTGCAATCCAGCCAGTCTTCCGCCTGCTCGTTTCTCACCACACCAACATGTTATGAGCATGTGAAGTAATAAATACCGGGTAAAAAGGTCGAGAACATTCTATGATTTAATTTGTAGAGAGATTGCAATATACATGCCAGATAACATCCAGAAAAACACTGTGTAACCAAGTATAGAGATTTATAAGAATAAATATCACAGACTGGCAGAAAAACACTGTGTAACCAAGTATAATAGAGATCTACAAGAATAAATATCACAGACTGGCAGAAAAACACCGTGTAACCATGTATAATAGAGATCTACAAGAATAAATATCACAGACTGGCAGAAAAACACCGTGTAACCAAGTATAATAGAGATCTACAAGAATAAATATCACAGACTGGCAGAAAAACACTGTGTAACCAAGTGTAGAGATTTATAAGAATAAATATCACAGACTGGCAGAAAAACACCGTGTAACCAAGTATAGAGATTTATAAGAATAAATATCACAGACTGGCAGAAAAACATCGTGTAACCAAGTATAGAGATTTACAAGAGTGTTGTTTGTCCATCAAGAATGATGATGCCCATTCATTTCATCCAGTGGGGTTGAAAGTATGGAGCCGTGAGTTCTAAGATGGCAGACAAGGCCTGTTTTGGCTCGAAATTTTCTTTGACAATGTGGACAAAGAATGCTTGACATTCCAGGAGGACGATCTCCTTCAGTGGTTTTTTGTTGTTGTCCAGCCTTGTCTTCACAGCTCTTGCAGTCCTGGTTGCTTCACAAGTGACTGCACCCTTATGTAATGATGTACGCCACGAATTACGGTCTTTAGCAGCAATCTCCCACGTGTCAAGATGAATTCCAAAAGCTTTCAGTGAGATTTTCAGAGTGCCTTTAAAGCGTTTCCCCTGGACGCCTTGGGAGCGTTTACCACAACGTAGCTCGCCGTAAAAAAAAATATGTTTAGGGAGCCTGTGATCTGACATACTATTTAAGTAGCCAGCTCAGCGAATCTGATTTTTCATTAGTAGAGTGTGGATACTGGGCATACACGGTCTTTCTAGAACTTCGGTGTCTGGGATCTTCTCTTGCCATTTAATCTTCAGTAGCTTCCTTAGGCAGACTGTGTGGAAGTGGTTTAATTTCCTAGCGTGTCGCTAATAAACAGTCCATGTTTTACAAGCATATAGGAGTGCGGATAATATAACTGCTTTATAGACTTTCAGATTTATTTGCAGGCTTATTCCGTTTCTTTCCCATACATTCTTGTACAGTCTGCCAAAGGCCACGCTGGCCTTGGAGATTCTTGTATTCGCTTTATCATCAATTGTGGCAGCTTGTGACACAGTGCTGCCAAGATAGGTGAGTTTGTCCATAACACTTAGTCCATGATCGTTCACCTTGACATTCTGCACTGTGTGATTTTTCCCTGGAGCTGGCTGGTACATAACTACAGTCTTCTTCAAGTTGATATTGAGCCCAAAGTTAGCACAGGCATATGAGAAAGCTGAAACTTTGTGTTGCGTGTCTG
This sequence comes from Cepaea hortensis, assembly GCA_963921405.1. Classification (NCBI taxonomy): domain Eukaryota; kingdom Metazoa; phylum Mollusca; class Gastropoda; order Stylommatophora; family Helicidae; genus Cepaea; species Cepaea hortensis. The sequence goes on along the minus strand of OY992894.1, from coordinate 50,419,113 downwards.
CCTCTGAGTTGGCATATAGAGCGCAATCATCAGCAAAGAGCAGTTCTCTGACGGTGCCGCTGTTAGTTTTAGTTTTTGCTTTCAGCCTTCTGAGATTGAACAACTTTCCATCCATGCGGTAGTTGATGTCTATTCCAATGGCATTGGTCTCGAAGGCATTCGTCAGCATAGCTGAAAACATGAGGCTGAACAGTGTTGGTGCCAGGACACATCCTTGCTTCACTCCATTGTGACAGGAAATGGCTCAGACAGTTCACCATTTTCCTGTACTCTTGCCTGCATACCATCATTAAATAGCCTCACTATTTGGACAAACATTTGTGGACAGCCATATTTCGCCATAATCTTCCACAGTCCTTCTCTGCTGACTGTATCAAAAGCCTTGGTAAGATCAATGAAAGTGGAGAACATTTCAGAGTTCTGTTCCTGACATTTCTCTTGCAGCTGCCTTGCAGCGAAAATCATGTCAACAGTTCCTTGTTCTTTTCTGAAGCCATACTGACTCTCAGGAAGAAGACCTTGATTGAGATGGGCCGTGAGGCGATTGAGAAGAATTCTGGCGAGTATCTTCCCTGCGATTGAGAGCAAGGAGATGCCTCGGTGGTTGTCACAGGATTTGCAGTTTCCTTTACGTTTGTAAAGGTGGACTATTGACGCGTCCTTGAAATCTTGTGGCATGGTCTCGTTCACCCATATGTTTGAAAAGACTTGGTGAAGCTGCTCTATTAGGACCGGCCCACCTGCCTTGTATATCTCTGCTGGGATGGAGTCAGGACCAGGTGCCTTTCCACTGGAAAGTTGCTGGATGGCTTTGTTTAGTTCCACTATGGTTGGCAGGTTATCAAGTGTATCATTAGTGGGAACTTGGGGAAGGCAGTTGATGGTTTTATCATCGAAGAAGGACGTTGCCATATAAGATGTTGCTAAAATGATATGCCCAGCGTTGAAGGATTTCTTTCTTATCGGTGACCAATGTTCCCTCATCTGCACTGAGAAGGGGAACAATGCCTGGTGATGGAGGACCGTAGACCGCTTTCAATGAGTCGTAGAAGTTTTTCATATCATGTCTGTCAGCAAAGTCTTGAATTTCATCAGCTTTTGTTGCTCAGAGGTAGAATAAGATAAATGGTGCTGAATGGACTTAATCGGGCGCATGGAGGTATATTATTAGCAGTTGACCCAGATCACCAATGACAGAGATTCATGGAGATGCATGGACACCCAGGCCATTTGGCAGCGTATATGATGATTATTATGATGATGATTATTATTGTGTGGTTTTTGGATCGATAATCAAGTCAACCGATGCCAGAAACATACAGGACTGGATTGTATGATTTTATCTATAGGCGAGTAAATACTCGACAAAATCCACGAAAGCAAATCGATGCTTCACAATTAACATCATTTAAATAAATAAACACCAGATTAACAAGAAATACCAGGAAGATATTCTAGCATGTTACCGTAGACATTTAGATAAATAAATGTCGAGAAACGCATTAAACGACATCCTGTTTAAATAACTACAGTTATTTGGGAGAATAAATGTCTGACAAGAAACGGGAATTTATTTCTGTTTTTAGCTCCTTATATTTGCATAAATAACTACCACATAAAAATCAAAATGGAATTCTATAAACTCATTTGTAAACAGAAGAGTAAGTATATTTCAGACAGCAATCAATACGAAGTTGCACGGTTTAAATGATAAAGAATATAGGTTTATTAACACCTGTCCCAAAAAAAAAAGAAAAAAAAAAAAAGAAGAAGAAGACGAAGATATTCTAAGATTATTTCAGTGGCAGATGCACTAGACGGCAGTGGCAGATGCACTAGACGGCAGTGGCAGATACACTAGACGGCAGTGGCAGATACACTAGACGGCAGTGGCAGATGCACTAGACGGCGTTCGCTAAGTGCTGTTATGAACTTGTGGAAGAATGAACAGTCGGCAAGAAATAATGGGCATTTTCTATGTTGATCATATATTTGGAATCCAATCCTCCGTAGTCGTATGATGTTTATCCAACCCATCATCATGCACCATACCTATAAGCGTGGGCGGTTATGTTTCCACATCTCACACGATCACGAGATTCGCTGATCTTCTTCTTCTTTCGTTCGCCTGAAATAAGCCTATAACTGCAATGTTGTCTCTTGTATGAATCTAACAGTCTTTTTTAGTTCACTTTTAGCGGTCCATAGAGTTTATCTTCCACTGTTGTCTCTCTAGGCCAGAAGGTTCGCCTGGATATGTTGTAGTTTGGGCAATCCTGGAGTATGTGCTCTGCTGTCTGCAACGCCAAACCACATGTGCACATGGCTGAGTCATCAATCTTGAATTTTGTATACATGCGGTTGCGTAATCTATTGTGTCCTGTTCTGAGGCGCAGAAGAATGGCCTGTTCTGGTCTGTCCATAACGTGGTAGTCGTCTTGAGTATGGTTTGGTGGCCTTCTGACTGATTTGATCATTCTTTTCTTTTGGTGGTATGTAATAGGCACATCAGGTTGTTCTTCTTTTGATCCTTCCTTAGCCAATCGATCAGCTCTGTCGTTTCCGGGGACTCCACAGTGGGATGGTATCCACTGTATGGTGATCTTACGCTGACTGCTAAGTGCCGTGTTCTTTTCTCGAACATGCCATGTGGTCAAGTCATCCAAATATTCACGTCTCCGCTTTCTCTGTGTTCTTTTCCGCTCAACCTTGCCAGTTGACACCAAGTTTTCTAGCTTATGTCTTCTCATAACATCTAATTTATCTAATCAGTCTAGTATGGGTACCTGATAATTTACAATTGGCGAAGAATACCTCACTTCATTTTACGGTGACCTAGTATATATGAAGGTTTAACACGCCATACTCAGACGGTCGTAGCTGTTATAGTATCCTCATTACCTGTATGTATGTGGGAGAACAACTGCCAGACGCAGACCCACACAGATGTTTATATAATAGTGAGGACTCATAGAGGAACCCGTAAGTATGATTAGCATTATGTGGTATGTGGACGGTGTTTGACGTGATAATAGTGAGGACTCATAGAGGAACCCGTAAGTATGATTAGCATTATGTGGTATGTGGACGGTGTTTGACGTGATCAACACAGATGGCTACTACATTAGAGAAGATCTTTTGGTAACGTCATCAGAAACAACGGGGAATGTAACAAGAGTTTTTAAAATGAAAAAGAAATGTCAGATATGATTTTGTTTAGACAACAATATAAAACTGACTCTAAGCTTTAAAACAAGTGAAAGTAAAGGACGCTTTTACACGAATTAAAGCGCAGTAAGATTATGGTGTTAGACCCACATTTTTATAGTCCAGTCGTCACTCGTTGAATTATATTGTCTATTCACCCCGGCCGCCTTTACGTCCCAAGGCATTTTCTAGTACGCAGTTTTGACTGGGAAATCCCTGTATATAAAAACAGCACTAGCATTATGCTATTCTACAAGATCGAAGACAACTGCTCATATAATCCTATTTTGAATACGAAAATACTTTGGCGACATCAAAGACGGGAGCTGGTGTGGCTGAACGCTCTCCTGTCGGGCCTGTAATCATGGGTTCGAATCCGCATTGGGGACCCTGTTTGACAGAGCCTGAAATGGGTACCAGCAAATGTCTTGGTGGGTACCATATTGACATCACCTAACAAGTGCCGATAGGACTATACAAACATGGATCCAACACCATGTACCTCTATTGCGTGTATAAGGTCCTATACTTTTGGTGTTTTACATCAAACAATTACAGTCGTTTAGAATGATCAGCAATGACAGGCCTGGTTCCTGAAGCCGCCAACACATCTATCGACACGGGAACCTTAGGTATACACTGGGCGTATACATGCATGCTCAGGGGGATCTGGCAGAGGATCGAGAGTCTCGTCGACAAACCGTGATGAGAGCAACCTTCTGCGAAAGACTTGCTATATGATGACCACTGTATACCCGTTGTAGCATAACGCTACCCACCATTATTCATTTACCAAAACATGCAAGCAAAAGAGAGAATACAAATATAGCAATTGACAGTTCAAACGCAAAACTGAAACAAACTTGGAAAAACGGACGCGAAAGTGAAACTAAACAGATCGACGGCTGACGTGGATTCTTGGAAATGTTACATTTCTCGGAATTATTTCACCAGCCAAAGCGCAAAGGATCATTCGTCAAAACAAGACACGTGACAACGCGTCCAGTCAAATATTTCATGAGAATATGTTAAGCCCGCACTCTTTCTGAAAATCAATCTTTCCTTTCTGCTTCATCTATTGAATAAATAAATATTTATATTTTGTGTCAAATTTTAATTAGATAAGGGCACTTATGAACTGCATCACCTCAGAAAAGTTATGCTTTGCGGAACACCATCACCAGCAGTGGACTGAACCCACTACTCATCATAACTTTAAACACATCACTCAACATCACAACAATAACAGGTAATGGGGGAAGAGTTATTATACACAGAAGAAGGAAATGTTGGTTAATTGGGAAAACAGAGAATCATTTATACACACTACAAACCCAAAGGAGTGATAGAAATGTTATAAATGTATGTCATTTATTCATATGCATTTTGACACCTCCTCACTCTTGTCACTGTCTTACTGTGCACGTCTCACTGACCCCAGGTCCTATGAGAACTTACATACAGCAGGAACCAGCTGATACCAGGCCTACACAGTGTGATAAACTCTGACCACCCCAAATTAACCCAACACTAGATTAGAGAGAAAAGAGGAGGGGTGGGGGGGGGGGGGAGACTTGTTCCTATTTCAGGAATTTAGATTCTTCCGACCTACTTCTTATTTTTGTATTGAAAAGAATGTACATATGTATTCGACGATTACACAGTGAAATCTTGGTGGCTACATACCAACAACCACCTGGCCAAACCAACCACCTGGCCAAACCAACCCAGACCAGAGAGAGAGAGAGAGAGAGAGAGAGAGAGAGAGAGAGAGAGAGAGAGAGGGAGATGACCGTGAGATGGAAGATGACTAAGCCATGAGCAAAGTATGGGAAGCTTTTCAGAGACGCTACACGGGCAGACCTGAAGTGGATCCATCAGACAATGGACCGAAGCTATCCTAATCTTTCCAGCACAGGTTTATTTCTATAACAAGAACACCCCACACCATTTCAGGAACAGATTCCTAATTTTATGAATTAACATCACCACACTCATATGTACACCATTTGAATGTTTACAATGTTCTCCAGAAATGTTGACATTGATGTTATTTATGACGACTGTAACTTGGGTCTATAGGCCAATTTCTATGTTCTCCTATGTAAACCACTGTGGAAAATGTATTTAAAAGGCCAGAGGACACAGGCCAGTCAATAAATTGATGAACTGTTCAATGACCTTATGTGATTTGTGAGTCAAACCTATCTGTGATTCTCCATCTTGTGTGTGTACAACATGTGTCAATGTCTACTGAGAATTGTCAACTGTGTACAACATGTGTCAATGTCTACTGAGATTTGTCAATTGTTTAATTGTTAACACAAATCCACTCATGAGAAATTACTAAAATTGAGGAGACAAGACTCTAGATCTATCAACTGCTCATCATCCATGCTTTCTTAACATAAATCAGGCTGAGAGAATTCTCCAGACTTTTCCTTAGAATTTATAAATAAAAGGGGGGCTCAAGAGCTAAAGAAATCCTTGGATAGCGGCAGAGTCTCATTTAGTATTTAATATTCCCACCAGGACCATAATCTATATCTCCTAGACTAAATTAATAAGACGACGCCTGCAGATAACTCGAGGGTCATATTCTGGGGTTATTGAAGACAGAAGAGGATGGGACCCAACTTCTTTGGTTAGAAAAGGGGCATGCACTAAAGTGATTTCCCAGTCCATTCAGAATATATGACACCCGTACTTCAGTATTTGCCACGCTTCATCGTTGATCTGTAACACACAAAATGTTTGCTTTGGTTTGTTTCGTCTCATTTATCAACGAAGGTTGTCCTCGATCATTTCGCTTTTTTATGGACGAATGAGTTTCCTCGACAATTTCCTTTAATTTATATTCAATGCCTGTCGTCGACAATTTTGTTTAATTCATATTCAAGGTGTGTCCTCGACAATATTGTTTTATTTGTGAATGAGGCATTTCTCTCACACTTCTGTTTTATTTATATACAAGTCCTTTCCTCGACAATTTGGTTTTATTTACGTACGAGATATGTGCGCTATAATTTCGCTTTTTTTGTATGCACGAGGCACCTCTTCGACAATTTAGTTGTATTTACACACGAGATATTTCCAAGCCAATTTTGTTTTTATTTATTTTCGAGACATTCTTTCGAGAATTTCTTTTTTCTTTTTTAATGAACTTTGCATCTCCCCAACAATTTAGTTTTAATTTTTTTTTTTTTCACCAAGTCCTTCGAGACAAAGTTCGTGATAATAACTGAATTCAAGAGATCATTATAATCATTTATACAACGTTACTGAGCCACTGTGGCAAATGAATAACGGACGCAATACGTAATCCCTCATACTGCGTTCGAAACACAGCTGTGGAAGATTTGGCAGCAGACCGCCTGGCATTGGTTTTCAATGGTATGAGTGCCGAAAGCAATGGCAAACTACTAAACGTAAAATTGCCAACAATCACAAACAGCCAAACAATGCTGGGGTTGACAGCGATGTCCTGTAAAGGATATGCACTTAAAATTAACTGAGCCACCACATTGCGGCCGCGTCATTCATCTCCTTATAGACAGACAAAGGCGAGAAGACGTTGGACAGACGGTGTAGACATGATTACCCTGGTAATGTGTTGTTTGAAATAACAGCACAGGGTGACAGATGCTTTATTTTCAGATAAACTATTCATTAATATTTGCTTCCATCAGCTGTCAGCAGAGATGATAAGTCAAGATGGTTTCTAAAATTAACCAAGTGAGGTTGACGATCAGACATAATTCTACGCAGCCGCCAAACCCTAACATCATTTACAATGTATTTATCATTTACACATAATATAATTTACACACTCACACACAAACACACACTCACACACAAACACCCACACACACACACACACACACACATATATATATATATATATATATATATATACACACACACACGTCCATTCCAGTCATCCACACATTTATACACACATACATACACACACACACACACACACACATATATATATATATATATATATATATATATATATATATATATATATATATATATATATATATATATATATATAAACACACATACATATGCAGATGAAACAGCAGTACTTGAGTCTCTCCAGTATCGGAAATTGCCAGCACCAGACATATGCACTTACATACTCACCTACCTACCTACCTACCTACCTACCTACCTACCTACCTACCTACAATATACGTTCGTACATACGAATACACACAAGCATGCACGCGTAGTTTATATACAGAGAAAGTGGCAAAGTGGCACGGGGACGAAATAAAGTCGGTGGACAAACTGACAAACACAAACACGTGAATTATGTATGTCTGTTTATAAGTTTGCTATTGTATCACACGCACATCAGCAGGTGTCTCAAGACGTTATGTGTAAAAAAATAACTTGATGGGAAAAGCATCTGTCAACGGCTTAGATATATCCCTGGCACATAGGTGAAAGCAATCTTACCTTGATTCTCAAATCTCAGGTGTGAATCTAATGTAAACCAGACATAGAGATTAAAGTCCATATTTTTGTGGGATGAGTTTCACAGAAGCGTGGACTGAGCGCTGTCATATACTTTTATGGTTTAAAAAACAAGTCACAGAACAGGAACTTGCTATGGGTTGTGCTGTGCTACGACCACCATAATGTGTAGCCCTAAGTGCACTGCGAGCCTAGGAATCGAACCCTCGACAGATCGCATCCATGCTATTGTCAGCACAACTTCAGAACGGATACACCAACGCTTCGATCCTGTATGGTACAGGTTGTTCAAAATTCTAATTAGTTTTCTACTGCAAGAGATTAATAATTGTGTAATTCATTATAGGTGTCATTGACAATCCAGTAATTTCAAGCTGGACAAAACTAAATGACAAAGAACAATCACAATCAACAATGAAGATATTCAAAATGTGACAAACTGTGTGTATCATGGCACCTTGTAACCGACTGTTAGGGTGTTTCAACTATAGTAGGCAGAAATCCCTACCCAAGAGTTAGCAGACAGTATCTTTAAATTGTGGCTCGCTTTAAGAAGAATGTCTAAAGGGATGGTCCCGATAGAAGAAACTGGGATTTACTTGGGAGACAAAAGATAGGAGGTGAAGACCACTCGTGTATATTGACAGACCTAACACGAATGTCTAGTTTATCTTGTCGGGTACTTATGTCAGATATTTTAGCCTCATGTTAAGTAATATACTTTCACACACTTACTCGCACAACTTGCGTTAAAAAAATCAAGCATGTAGTACGTGAGTGCAGTTACAAAACAATAATATACTCTTTAATAGAAAAACTGATACAAAGAGTGTTAGTTCCACCAGTGAGCCAGAATCGAAACAAAATTGTATTGTTAATTGAATACAAAAAGACTACGTGGCCTCTGTATGTCGATAGGTCATCATTCACACATGCTAATGCAGACACAGACATTCGTAGATTATGTGACGACACAGAGTCACCTAGGTCTTTGGATCCCGTCTAGGGCTAGAGCTGAACTTAATCGTCCTATTTAGATATGGGAGTCGAGATATAAACAGGTACTCGATGTTACTCTGGATTCTACTTTCGCTCTCCACTAGATAGTGAATACATTTTTTTTTTTGTTTTTAAACCGTCTACCGATTTCTCTTAACTCAATAGCAGCAATGAGCGCCCCCCCCCCTTTCCGGCCTTGCGCAGAATTTAAGATCCTAAAAGATCATCAAGCAAGGAATAGATGTGATTAGGAAGCAGAAAATCGTGAATACGCCTGTTTTCGTCTGCACTGTCCGTTTTTAAGGCGGTCGGCAGTGATAGTTTTCTACCTCCAATACTATCGTACTAAATTACATGCGTATCGCATTTTACTCTAGGTCTCAATGGTGAAGTTAAATTTATATCCCTAGTCAAACTGACTTTACGGGGCAAGATATGGTTTTGATGACGAGGAAGAGCAAACTACGACGACATTTCACTATATGAGGTGGAAATAAATGCCGTCCCTAATACTGCTGGTTAGTTTTACCACAGACCCCCGCATACCGTCATTATTTGCCATTATGACGCTATACTTAGATATGAATTTAATTTGTACATCATCCACCGTAATAAGTGTGATGCACTCATAGAGATCTAGACGTCACCTTGTCACACAGCATAATCAACAATAATAGGTATATGTCATCATCATCATCATCATCATCATCATCATCATCATCATCATCATCATCATCATCATCATCATCAGCATCATCATCATCTTCCACTTCTGCCGTCAAGCGTCGTGGGGAGGAATAATTTGCGTTCCAGCGCCCGGTGGTCGGCACTGGATAGTGTCATTCCGTGTGATTGTACAATGTCTTTGATGTCGTCAATCCATTTTCTTCTTGGACGTCCTCTTGGTCTCGTCGCAGATGAGCTTAGATGTAAGGTCAGTGATGGTAGTTGTTGATGTTGCATTATAACGACATGGCCAAACCACTTGACCACTTGCCTTTCAATAAATGTAGCACAAGGTGTTGATCCCACAGTCTGTCTGATAATAACATTTCTTACTCGGTCTCGGATTGTTAGGTTGGCAGCTCTCCTCAGGCATCTCATCTCGCAGGTGTTGATTATGCGAATGTGTGATTTAATTCCAGGTTTGAGATTGGTAGCATAGGGTTGGTGTGAATATGCTGTTTATTATATGTCGTTCTGCGGACATGGGTATATTTGGATGTTTCAGTAAGCGTCGTGAAAATCACTGTGGATTAACAATAAGATGATTCAGATAATACAGACAGTCTGATTCACAGCTGCAGTTGTTTATTCCGAGTGGTCTGGAGATGAAACAGCACCGCCGGCCCTGGAAATTCTTGGGTAGACAGAAAATATGACAAGGTCATTTTACCGACTCGCAGGATCAAAGAGAGACGGGGGGGGGGGTGTTGTTGAAAGTTTGCCTCAAGACAGAACATTGTAGGCATATGTTGAAACAGGGGAAGCAACTTTTGTATTGGTGGATCAAAGGGGAGAGAATTCTGAAATAGTTGTATGCCCCTAAGAACACCTGTGTTGTACATCAAAGAAGTCACGTGAACAATTCAAGGCTGTTTGACAAAAACATGATCTGTTTACAGCTAGTGTAACTCAGAAAGTGGACTTAGACAGACGTGCCCTGTCACTGCAGTTATGGATTTTAATAACAACCACCGTGTGCGGGATTAATTAGATTTAATTTTACACGTGCCTGTCATGGCAAAATGTAGATGTGATTTAGGAGAACTGCGGTGTTGCATAAGGTATTACTTATTGTGTAATTAGGCCTAATTAATTTAGGCAGTAGCATGGTTGAAACTAGCTAGAGTGTGATGATTAGCTCTGTTAGTTGAGAATAGAGTAGTGAAGTGATGATAAGCTCTGCTAGTTGAGAATAAAGTAATGGGGAATAATTGGGAGATGGGGAAATTGTCCAATAGTGGGATCTTCCAGTGGGGTGCTCCCTGGGGGTTCCGCACTCTGTTTGTTGGTTTTTTTTTCTTGTCTTGGCCTTATGCAGACCTATGTGAGGAGCTCATCTGTCCCTGACAAAGTTTGGTTCACTGTATTATTCTGAGCGAGGCCCGTGGCCTACGCTCATCTAATAAGGATCAGTGACGGGGTGGCTCTCACCAGGTGTGTTCTCTATTTTACAGGTTCCCTCTGGTTGGGATGAAGAACACAGAAACATTGAAAATTCCGATCCCGGATATTTTTGGTGCAGGGAGATTGGCCAGCGACTTTCTCACTGGCCTATGCTAGAAAAAGTTGATGAAACATTACTCGGTGGAGCTGAATAGTATAAGTATCCCACAGGATAAATACTGAGAACATTATTGAGAATATTTCACACGACCTGTGGACAGCAACATAGTAATGGGTTCGGGTTTTCATACCATTCGTGAATAAACCAGTGGTGATGGATGTTCATTCCACTTATTACTAGAACAGTAGGGATTGATTTTCACACTACATGAAACCAAAACATTGGAGAGTGTTTGTTCCACTTAACAAGGACATCAGAACATTAAGAGTTTATCTGGGAAATTAAGAGATCTATTTGAGACTATGTACAATGACTGTTTAAAGAGTGAAAACTTTTGAACATTTCGTAAGAAGGAAGAATGTCATGTTCATGGGACAGTGTTCCGCTTTTCACTGTGCAGGAATTGTGTGGTTTCAGTTTCTATAAACTATTAGGAACAGTTTTAGTTAAAGGAAAAACAATAGTATCAGTCCCAGACTGTATAGTTGAGTGGGGATCAGGCCTCGTGGTTATCAAAGCTCCTGGATGTGGACAATGTCTGGCGGGAGAGCCGCAGCGTTTGGTGAGGTCCATTGTGCTGATTCCTGTGATGTCTTGTAATCCTTGCCATGATGAGTGGACTCTGATCCTGAGCTTTGTGGTCTGATTTCTACATTTACCCTAGAATATACAACACACATTTTCTTCGCATACACGTCTCACATAAGTTACACTTTTCTTTTAATAAATTAATTGTTATTAATTTTTAGAAGCAAGAGTTGTTGAGTATGTTGCGTTGGGGAATAATGAGAGGGGGCATGATCAGGTAGAGAGAGAGAGAGAGAGAGAGAGAGAGAGAGAGAGAGAGAGAGAGAGAGAGAGAGAGAGAGAGAGAGAGAGAGGTGTCCATGAACCGAAGGAGTGTGGTGGACGGAAGCTAGTGGATTCTCCAGGATATTGAAAAGGGGTTAAATATAATGTGGGTGTTGACTCCCCTCACTCCAGGGACGACACTTTAAACGAAGTCACGACAGTAAGGGTGATAGTTGATATGTAAGTGCACTAGCTTTTTGAAATCTGATTTCGATTTCTCTGTCCAATCTGCCATCTTCTGTGATCACACTTCCAAGATATTTGAATTCTTTAACTTGTTTCAGAGTTGTGTTATTTATCTGTATACTTAATGGGCCCGGCGATCTGCTAACTTGCATTACTTCGGTTTTGATTGTGTTTATACTCATATTGTATCTGCTGCAGGTTGAACTCAGATTAATAATATGATGTTGTAGTCTGCCCTCATCGCTGTAAAACAGGCACTGATCGTCTGCATATAGAATGTTCATTTATTTCCCGTGGATCAGTTGTTTCATCTGGAGTAAAGAGTTCTAAATTTTCTGAATCTGTTCTGTCAAGACTTGCTTCTTTGGATATTCTGTCCATGTAGACATTAAATAGCAAAGGGGAGAGCACACATCTCTGTCTCACCCATGTATTGACTTTGAACATATCTGATATTCCTTCTTGTGTTCTTAATGCACTTCGGCTCGAGTGGTACATGGCTATGATGCTTTCTAGCAATTGCCCGTGTATCCCATAGTCTTCAAGGATGGTCAATAATTTGTATCTGTCTACTCTATCGAAAGCCTTTTCCTGATCTACAAACACAATATTCTGCTGGTCACTATATTCGATAGTATTTTTCACATATTTGTATAAGTGTAAGTAATGCATCAGTGCAACTTTTACCTTTCCGAAAACCGAATTGTACTTTGCTTGACTGTTGTTCAACTATGGGCCTAGCTCTTTGTTCCAATAGTTTTGCGTACATTTTCCCTATATGGCCCAGGAGTGATATACTTCTGTATGTTTCACACTCTCTCATATTGCCTTTCTTTTTCCATATTGGTACTATTATTGCCTGTTGCCAATTATCTGTGACATTTCTTTCTTCCCATGCTATATTGAAAAGTCTTGTTAGCCATTTAACTCCTGTTTTCCCACAGACCTGAATAGCATCTGGACCCGGCGATTTGTTTTTAGGACTCTTCTGTATAACTGCAAACTGTAGCAAAGAAAAAGAAAAGAAAAAGGAACACTGGCGATAACATGTCAAATATTACACAATATTAAGAAACTGAAGCGCTACACCAACAAACACGATACAATTTTTGAGAACATGCATCTTTCTTGGGGTAACATGCGAATGTGAGTCGTGGACCATTTCACAATCAATATAGAAGCAAACCTTAACTCATATGTTGCATAAACTTTCTTTGAATATAGTGGATCAAATACAAAAATAATACAAACAAATTATACAAGATCTGAACATTGAGAAAATCTAGCTCGCAAATATCATCTTGTATCAGAAACAGCAATACGTTAACGATATTAAACAACACAGAGGCTTGGAGAAAACAATGGTGGAAAACAGTTTCAGGAAAAAGCGGCAGATGTAACCATTACCGAGATGGATTCAGAACACTGCAGGAATCTTGGTCGTGAGGTTGCATGGTTTAGGGAACCGGCAAGAGATCGAGAATGGTTTGGATTTATCGGGTTGGAAACAACGTTTATCATGTGACATGACGATGGTGATCATTTGAAATACGGTGGATTACATTTTCACTCTATATATAATTTCTATGAATATGGACACCGTATCTTTCAGTTACTATTGCCCTGTAAAGAATATAAGGACTTAACCGGGTGGAGGGAGTGGGTTTGGGGGTGGGGGTGTTATCTGTAAGTTACTGTTTCGCATTGTTCTGGTATTTGCACGTAACAGCTTCACAATCTCCTGGTATTTGCATATAACAGTTTCCTATTGTCCTGGTATTTGCAAGTTGCGGTTTCATCTTATCATGGTATTTGCACGTAACAGTTTCGCATTGACCTGGTTATCATGTTTAACCATGTTTATAAAAGGAAACACAATGACGCAGTGGCTAGAAAGTGTGCTTGTCGGTGGGATTGCCATGTATTCGAGCACCATCGAGGTTTGATGTATTTTAATTAACCCTGGTTTCCAGATCTACACAAGCCAAAATTGATACCAGCCCCTGACAACTACTCCAAAAAACCACATTAGTAGAGCTAAACCCTATTGTGGTGATGGAGAAGATGGGTAGGACATAAGCACTGAGAGAGCGCTGAGACACGAAAATGCTAATACAAGCAGAACAGTTCCTCAACTATGATGGGGACATCCAGGCAATCAAGATAGCAGCCGAGACATTACTATATATCAGCCATGGAAATAGCCTGTGGTGTTATTTACAGATGAAATATCAGTACTTGAGTCGCCCCAGCCTCGAAAATTGCCTGCACTACGACACTACTTTCTAAACTTAGCAGCCAGCCTAAGGTCACCACACCATTGTGGAGTTTCCGGAGACGAAAGAGCTGAACAACCAGCTAACGAAGGAGCAACAGAAAGAAAAAAAAACCAGTCAGAAAGCCACCAAACCCAGCTTAACACGATTTCCACTTTTTCGGACAAACCACAACAAACCCTTTTTGTACGCCACAGAACAGGACACGCGTGATTACGCTGCCACATTCGTACACGATTCAACATAGCGTATTATCCACTTGCATACATGTATTGAGACTGCATATCACATACTCTAAGACTGCCCAAGATACCAAATAACCTTCTAGCCCACTCGAGAAACAACAATGAAAGACAAACTCTATGGACATCTGAGTGAAATAAAAATGACTCAAATTCATACAAGAGATAATATGACAGTTATTGAAAAATTTCAAGCGAACGAAAGAAGACGAAGAAGAAGAAGAAGAAGAAGAAGAAGAAGAAGAAGAAGAAGAAGAAGGAAGAAGAAGGAAGAAGAAGGAAGAAGAAGGAAGAAGAAGGAAGAAGAAGGAAGAATAAGGAAGAATAAGGAAGAAGAAGAAGGAAGAAGAAGGAAGAAGAAGGAAGAAGAAGGAAGAAGAAGGAGGAAGAAGAAGAAGAAGAAGAAGAAGAAGAAGAAGAAGAAGAAGAAGAAGAAGAAGAAGAAGAAGAAGAAGAAGAAGAAGAAGAAGAAGAAGAAGAAGAAGAAGAAGAAGAAGAAGAAGAAGAAGAAGAAGAAGAAGAAGAAGAAGAAGAAGAAGAAGAAGAAGAAGAAGAAGAAGAAGAAGAAGGAGGAGGAGGAGGAAGAAGAAGAAGAAGAAAAAGAAGAAGAAGAAGAAGAAGAAGAAGAAGAAGAAGAAGAAGAAGAAGAAGAAGAAGAAGAAGAAGAAGAAGAAGAAGAAGAAGAAGAACTGCACGGCTTTATTAGGGCAGTCACGGCGTACTATATTGCCACGGGTCGATATGTGGTTTGGAGTTCAAATATTTAGGAGTTCATATCTTTTACGTGGAGCTCAGTTATGTATTTCTATGGAGCTCATTTTGTGCTTCATCTTGATGCTGTCGGCATATGCAATAGTTCTACCACAGGCCAATGTAGGAAGACATGTTTATTTTCACTGGGCTTCTCTCTGTTCGACGCCGTGGTTTATGTTTTGATTCTTCTCCATAGCTAGTTTACGTCTTCTGGCTTTACATTGACAAATTCATATCATTGAGTGCTGTGACATACAGCTGTCGACATATCACTTTTATAGCCAATTAAACGTTACTCTTTAATTCTGCACCAACTAAAACTATAAAATGGTAGAATACAACTATTAACAACTCAACTCAGGTGGCGTTTTCTACACTCTAATAGTCTAGGAACATAATAAGTTCATTTACGCAATCACAGTTGTCTAACAATGCTATCTAACACTTATGAACTCAACACCACTACTCTAACGATATGGTAGCGGAGCAATCTATGGTCATAGCTACCTGCAACGGGACCAGGTCGACACTCAGCGTGGTCCAACGCAGAATGACTTTCAAAGTGACGCTCTGTTTACTGCCGAGCTAATCCGAACGTTTTTCACGCCTTGTGAAGAGTTCTCACAAGCGAGTCACTTTTCACGGTCTAGTGTATAAACTAGACTTTCTTTTGAACAATGTCATGACCTATGACACTGTTAAATCGGGTCATGGCAGAAGCAAAGACAGACAACTACCAGAAAGACATTTTATGCACCAAATATGGAAACATCCCACCAATAACACCATAGAGTTCAACGTTTGAACATGAGTTATAACACAGATCAGGTGTGTAATTACGAGAGGAAATTATTAAGTAACAGGCATTTTATGAATAACTTTTATGTTTTTGCAATACGCCAAACTAGACATTGTGTGTGCATTATTTCTCAACATAGTTCTCCTGCCTGGCAAAATACTTGGTACACCTGTCCACTAGCTTATAGATGCCTTCTAAGAAAAACTTTGTGGGTGTCGTCTTAAACCAATTTTGCATCGCCTTCATTTCCTCGTCGTCATCTGCAAACCTCTGACCCTTTCAAGGGCCCAAACAAGTGAATTTTCTATGGCATCTAGTCTGTACTGAATGCTGGATGATCCAAGACCTCACATTTTAGATCATTTAGAGTAACCACAGTATGTGCAGCCGTATGAAGTCGGGGGTTGTCGTGCAGCAACAAACTCCTTTTGAGAGAAAAAAAAAAAGTCCCCAGCATTTAAATCGGATAGCGGGCTTCAGTTTGTTCACTAGCACGTCACTGTATCGAGCACCATTCAAGATGTCACCCCTTTCTTAGAAATACGCCAATATGCACCCTTTATATCCCAAAAGATGGTCATCGAGACTTTCACAGCGGATTCCTGCGTCTTTCCTTAACTGGGGACAATGGATGTTTCCTTTGAAATATGTGTACACCTTCATACAATCTCCTATGACTCAGGCAATTGTCTCTATACTGAATCAACTTTTTTCTGTAGATTTCACAAGGTTTCACACCCTCTGAACACCCCCAATAAAGCCTTGTTGTTCTTCCACAGTGCAAGTAGATAGTGGGACTGCCATTTTCTAATGACTAATGCTCATGCGCAAACTGGTCGATACTCACAACCTCTACATTGGGGCATGTCTTAAGAGCCAGTTGTGTCCTGAAATCAGATTTTCAGTTGTCCATGCTCTTCCATGAACTTTATAATACAATTCCTGTTACTTAATGACTTTCCATCGTACATGCCCAGAAATACGCATACAGAAAAGATTGCCTGCCCAATGTATGCGGATGTGCGAGACAAAGAATGTGTTGACAGACTGGCTGTTGCCGTTCTTTTGGGCGCTGCGCTATATTATGACAGGCTGGTTTGGCGAAGGCTCTCTGGGATATAGTGGAATATGCTAAAAAACTAAAAGTGGATCCACGTCCGGAGAGACTGATACAATGGGACGCGAACAGAGGGCCTGAACGACACTCTTTGCATAGGTAAAGCGCCGGCTGACGATCAAGCAGGCTACCACAGCTACCTTCACTAGGGCAACTCTCTTAGTTGGCTTCTAATGGGGGCTTGTATCCCCAGTGTAATGATGTTGATTCTTGGTTTCCATATGTATATTAATTCAATTTGTTTTCATTGTTTACACTCGTTAATGAAATTATGGATATTGTGCTTTTATAATGTCTTTTCTACACGCGAGAAATACGTTCAAGTAATTTTATTGTGAATGGTAGATGGTGGAACGATTGATGAGAACAGGGTGTTGGAAATAATAGTTCTGGTGAGTTTATTAGATCCGTTGAGCGTATGAAGCGATTTATCATCTTGTGTCTGACGGCAGCGCGATCAGGAGATTGGAACTAGACTGCAGGCGTCAAATCTAGACGATGGTTTTTGTCTACATTCAAATTAGAAAGCAACAATGTACAAGAAACAGGAAAGAACATACCTTTGGCAGAGTAATAACAGCGCTTTTTTAGATAATGACGTTGTGAAAGATGTAGCGTTTTTGTGTATTGTAACACGACATTTTCAAAGGAGAATGGAAACATCCAAGAAAGCATTGTTTATCCATTACAGTAATGTCAGCAGCATAATGGAAAGTCGTTAGAAACAACTTCATTCTTTGCTGTCTTATTTCTTGGCTCGCGTGTATTCTCCCAAATTATTGTAATTGAAATTACACACTGTGTTTTTGTCTGGTATGTTTTTCTTCGAAATGACAACTGAAAATGTAGACTTTCTGCCTGTATTTTGTTCTTGTATGTATTCACTCAAAATATTCACTCTGGCTAACCAAATGTTGTCAATGTTCTTGTAAAGTACAATCGTTGACTGTATTTTGCATCAGACTGCCAACCGACCTAGCATGATCGCCAACTGTCCTGTCTGTCTCTCACATTATCAGAAACCTCGTCTTCATATAGTCCAGGACGTGTGGAGTTAGTGATTATATCTGACCACAGCCTTATGTTCGTGAACTGCCAATCATTTCTACTAATGCTCCTCCGTGCCATGGTGCCAAACTGTCCAACATCTTATCCCTTGGTCTCCTCTTGCTTCTGATCGCCTCCAGCTTTCTGGTTGTGACAACATATTCCAGTTTTTCCCGTCACCGTATTTGCCCATAGAATGTGAACTGTGCTCTTCTAATGTGAGTACCCAGTTCTCATGGTGAACTAACTTCTGTCAAGATATCCTCATTACTCTTTCTACCAGTCTGTGATGTTACCATCGTTCTTCCACAAAACCATATCTCCGCAGGTTCCACATAATTCCGCATTTGTCTATTAATCGTCAATGATTCGCTTCCGTACATCAGCACTAGCTCAGTTAACTCCGAAGAACTATTTTTGTTCCTGACCTCGACTTACAAAGATAAATTGCAGAATATGTTCTTCATCTTGTGAAATGTTGTTTTTTCTTAGGCTAATCTAAATTTAACTTAGAAGTCAACATTTTAGTCTAACTGACCGGTGTAGGGGCTGAACATCCTACCTCGGATGTTTAAGAACGAGCGCTCTTATCCATTCGGCCATGCTGACCTCCAAAACGTATCATCAAAGCCACTGTTTGTAACGGCCTAACTGTGGTCCAGAACGTGTCATCAAAGCCACTGTTTGTAACGGCCGAACTGTGGTCCAGATCGTGTCATCAAAGCCACTGTTTATAACGGCCGAACTGTGGTCCACAACGTGTCATCAAAGCCACTGTTTGTAACGGCCTGACTGTGGTCCAGAACGTGTCATCAAAGCCACTGTTTGTAACGGCCTAACTGTGGTCCACAACGTGTCATCAAAGCCACTGTTTGTAACGGCCAAACTGTGGTCCAGAACGTGTCATCAAAGCCACTGTTTGTAACGGCCGAACTGTGGTCCAGAACGTGTCATCAAAGCCACTGTTTGTAACGGCCTAACTGTGGTCCAGAACGTGTCATCAAAGCCACTGTTTGTAACGGCCTAACTGTGGTCCACAACGTGTCATCAAAGCCACTGTTTGTAACGGCCAAACTGTGGTCCAGAACGTGTCATCAAAGCCACTGTTTGTAACGGCCGAACTGTGGTCCAGAACGGGTCATCAAAGCCACTGTTTGTAACGGCCGAACTGTTGTCCCGAACGCACAACGCGGAAGGGAACAAATCAAACCATTCTTTAACTGATGATGATGGCTGAAATCTGCCTTGTAAAATATATCTTGGATGCCGATATATATTGATCAGTACAAGAAAACACAGGTAGCATAGGGATTGACTGGTATTTTCCCGCCAGTGGTTAGAGTTCGGGAGGTACTGAACATGACGCAACAATAGGTACATCTCATTACCGGTTTCACTTTGCAGGGAGATGTTTCCCTTTCAAAACCAGAAGCTTTCAAATGATGGTCGGCACGATACAACAGTTGCACGCGACTCTGAGAATCAAGGATGGGACCACTAACAAATGTGCTTCACACTTTGGCAAAGAAGGTGAACATCAACTCCTCAGTTACGCTAGTTAGCTTTTCGTTCTCGCGCTTTTTCCCCTGTTCACTAGCTTTGGACTCGAACGTATTCCAAACTTGATTGATTTTTGTGTATGGGAAAGATTTCCCTATTACCAATGTCCCTCGCCATCAGGCGAACCTTCTCCAACTATTGCGGTACTTGCAATTTACGACCCAAGTCAATGACGGCGAGTCAATACTTAAGTCCAAACGAACCAGTGCGTGAAATTAACCCATTAATCCGCGATCAGCAGAGACAGTGTTGAAGGCGTTAAACCTCTAAGCCACTCTGACATCCGTTTAGCATACACACTAAACATCGTCAACATTTGAGTTATTTCTGGTTTGTTTTCCAGAACTAACAGGGAAAAAGAAAAGATCTCAGAGTAGCAATGCTGGAATCATGGTCACAAGAAAAAAAGAATCAACAATCAAGACATAGCATTCTAGGTTTGTACGTGTATGCACTATACCTAAGATCCAGAAGCTTCAGCTTTCTTTTCCTTTTCTAGAGGTGTATAAATATGGGTAGAAAAATAAACATAAGACTTCTGAGTTGTGGCTAACACTTCAGCAGGCACACTGCATGTCTCACTTATTGCTAGCAGTTAAACGACTGGCCTGCTATATGATTTTCTCATTGATTGCTCGGAAATATGTGAGATTAGTTCTTCATTGAAACTATTTGACCAGTCTGAATGCTGGACAGAAGTATCCGATTCACAAGCTGCCACATCATATTTGTTGCTTGTGGTTCCATTTCTGGCAATTAACTAACACATGAGCTCTTCAGTAATGTTAATGGTGGCTTCCAGATTAGTCAATACTAGTCAACGACCCCTGTACACGCCCTAAGGCCAAGTGACTATATAGTGCTAGACCATATGTACACACCAACCATTAGTCATTGTGTTGTGTGATCTGTATCTCGCCGGCCGCCTTTACTTCGCAAAATACTTCATGGTACTCATTTATGCTGGGGTACCTTAGAGCGGCTGGTCGAGTTGCTAGAATGCCGGATTCTCCTTCGGGAGCCCCGGGTTCGAATCCTCGGTAAGGTGTGGAGTTTTTCTTTTTTTTTTCTCATCTCATCTCATCTAATCAAGTTCCTCTTGTACCTTGCGGTGTCGAGGTGAAGTATAAACATCGTGAGAGTGCCCGATTATGGGCTTCATGCATCGATATTACAATGGACTCTTGCTATTCCATCCGTCCAACGTTTACGTGGTCGGCCTCTTCCTCTGTTTCCATCTGGTCTGTACATCATTGCTTGTTGTGGTATGCTGTTGACTGGTAACCTACTTGCATGGCCAAACCATTTGACTTGCTGCTTTCTAATAAATTTATTGCTGCTTTAACCCCCACTTAAGTCCTGATTTCTTCATTTCTGATCTTATCTCTTCTTGATACGTTGAGTATTCTTCTCGGGAACCTCATTTCTGTATTTTGTGATTTTTCTCTTTTTCTGTCATTGTCCAGGTTTGGCATTGGTAGCATAGAGTTGGTAAGAAGATTGTGTTGTAAAGTGCTTTTTTAGTAGTTATTGATACATGTTTGTTCTTTAGTATTGGTGCCATTTGTCCAATGAGTTGGTTTGCCTTATTGCACCTATTTTCGATCTCGTCTTCTGATCTGTCATTTGATGATATTATACTTCCTAGGCACTTGAAACTCCCTACTTGTCTGTTCCTCCTTAGCCACAGTCATTACCTCTGTTTTGCCCGTGCCAATTTTCATGTTATGTTCCCTACACATTTTAGACCATTCATGTGATCCTGCAATTCAGCTTCCAATTTTGCCACCGATTTTTCTGTCGGGGGCAAAATGAAAACTCTTACCTTCACAGTTCGCGGCGACTGCTGTAGCCAAGCGACCTTAATTCCCCAGGCTCAAGCTCCCCTGCCATACACCGCAGGTACTATATTGGCAGTAAATGACAGTAATTTTACCTGGGAGCTAATGTCAATGTTTAATAAAATTCCAGTCTGCCCCGATGCGATCGAACCCATGACCACCGTGCCGGCAGGTGAACGCCTAACCACTACACTAATGCGGCTCTCAGCTTCCAGATTATGATCTTCTGTACAGGAATGGCCAACATACACATATCGTTCTTGGCGTGTAGCTGACCTACCGCATCCACTTCTGGGGCTTGATCTCTGAATAGTCTGTGTGCTGCTTTAAATGATTCCAGGTGCTTGTTCCATGAATTACATTGCAACAACAGTACAGTCGTTCTAACAAAGTCACTATTATCTACGTATTCAAATGTGGGTAGACGCGGCTGCTGAAAACATGCCGTGTCTTGAGCGAGTGAGTGTCATCGGTTTAACGGCGATGGCAACTAGAAGTAGCAGAAATGGTAGACAATCAAGAGATGTGTTACTAATTTGTCTCAAACATCAATCAGCTCATAAAACCTGCTACTACAGGGTATCATAATTGATCTTTTTATAGGAAGTAGACAGTAGAAGACCTAAATGGAATCAGCATTGGAGGACGAAACATAAATAACATTAGATATGCAGATGATACAGTATTGATTGCAGACAATGCACAGGATCTGCAACAATTAGTAGACGCTGTGGTTGTACACAGTGAGCAGCTGGGGTTGGAATTAAATTGTAGGAAGACACAGGTTATGGTCGTCACTAGGAAGAACGAAGTACCACAATGTAATATACAAGTAAATGGGAATATTCTTCAACAAGTGAATCGGTTCAATTATCTCGGAACAGTCATAACATCTGATGGCAGATGCCTTGAAGAGATTAGAACAAGAATCGCCATTGCGAAAGTAGCCTTTAGCAAGATGAAAAACATTCTGACCAATAAAATGATGTCAATTGAAACGAGAAAAAGAGTGTTGAGGGGATACATAGAGCCTGTTCTTTTGTATGGATGTGAAACTTGGACAATGTGCAGTCAAGCTGAAAAACATCTGATGGCTGCAGAAATGTGGTTTCTGAGGAAAATGCAAAGAATACCATGGACAGATAGAAAAACCAATGACCAAGTACTACAAGAGACAAATGAAAATCGTAGATTGATTAGAGAAATTAGACGTAGACAGTCAAAATTGTTTGGACATGTTATGAGAAGAAATGGACTGGAGAACTTAGTGACAGCTGGCAAGATCGAAGGGAACAGACCAAGAGGAAGACCGAGAGGAAAATACCTGGATGGCTTGGCCACATGGCATGGACGAGACAGGAACACTGAGCTGATCCACGACTCTGGTGATCGAGTGAAATGGCGAATCATGACCGCCCACGCTTTCCGGCATGGTACATGATTGATTGAGACAGTAGGAACACCCATTGCTTGCTCGCATGTATAGTCACCTCAACAACCTTCGAAGTTTACTCGCGAGAACTGCTCCCGACCATAACTGTTTAACTGTTTACAAGAATTCCATTTCTTTAGCAGCGCTGCCATTGATGTCGCTGGGTGACATGGAGGAGACGAGTCGTCAATGAACTTACTGAGAACATGGCCTGTGGACAGAGCTTTCAATAGAGAGACTGCTTTCTGCGTCACTGATTGTAGCTACTATACTCTGGTCCAATACATCGTATGTTTATTATAAAGCTAATGTTGTTAATATTGCGTAGAAGAACGGCCACAAAGAACTAACAGATGTTTCATTACCCTTTTGTTCTTATTTCTGTACTTTCAAACAGATGGTTTTCATCTTGAAGATGTGGTCCCTGGTCTGTCTGCAGAGCATGAACACTATCTGTACTTCTTGTCATTCATATTTGTGTTACTTTGTGAGTTCACTGGCTTTGAACTCAAGTGTAGTCCATACACACACTACTTCTAGTAGTGCTGAACTGAATTTTGCGTGTGGGTTAGCTTTCACTATTAACAGTGTCCCTCGCCACCAGGCGAACCCACTCCGACTTCAGCGGTACTTGTAATTAACGTCTCCTTGTCAAGGACGATAGGTCAACATTTTAGTCCAATTGTCCGCTGTACGGGTTGAACCCCTTACCTCGGCATCAGCACACCGGATGTTTAAGATCACGCGTTCGTATCCATACGGACATGCTGTCTCCCCGTAATTCATGACTTTTAATCCGTTTCACGATGTTTCGCAGGAGGATTTTGCCAGTATTACTTATTAGTGGGATGGTTTGTTAATTGGTGTACAGTGTTAAATTGTTTATTCTTTGAGAGCGGAATATAGCTTACTTTGGGCCACATGGCGCAATTCCAGAGTTTCAAAGACAGCGCATGTTAGATACGGCCGCTGGCTTCTCTCCTTTGTCAGGATTAGTAAATACTGGAAACAAGTAGCAGCAAATTTAAAAAAAAATGGAAAATAAAGAGGACACATATGAACAAATAAAATACAGATTAAGACAGGGATCACTGGATCTCTTATCTATCTATAGCAAAATAACAATGAGAGAGATCAAAGAGAGGCCAGAATTACAAGCTGTGGATTATAATATAAACAATCTTTGCTATGTAGATAACAGTAGTAGGGAAGGAAGGAAATGCATCGTTTTGAGCAATGAGCAATGAGATATATCTCATGTCTCATTCTAGTCTCATGTCTCTTGGTGGGGTCTATGTCTCATGTCTCGTGGTGGGTGGGTTGTGGCCTGCCTCATGCCTTCCAGCTCCTTCCTCGTTTTTTAAGTATCAGCTGTCGTTTTTAATCAGAGCATCGGGGTTAACAATGAAAAGATCAATTGAACTCTGGCGCCAGGTTTGCTAATTGATTCAGAATATGTCAGCCGGTGTAATGCATTAATTAGCTTCCCGTTTGTATAGACGACATAAGAGGTGTCAGGTGGTCGACAAACAAGCGGAGTCGGGTGGTAAAGTGAGGGCAGTGTCGGGATGCAGGGTAGTGAGCAGGTTCGAATCCTACTGTGTGGTGGGGTAGTGTAGCAGTGGGTGAGTGTGTAACGAAGCTAGGTGGTATCATTGGCGGTTCGAATCACGCCCCTGGTCGCTAACTATAGTCAACATAGGCCCCGGAGGTTCGAAGCCAGCGGTATCGCTTTGCATTATCCTCAGAAACCTAAGTTCCACAGCCAGCAGATTCAGCGTGACTGCTCATTGTCTTCACATTCATACAAAACTACAGGTTCTATGTAACAGCGCAACACTCTTTTTCTCGTAGCAATTGCCATCTTTTTACTGGTCAATATGTTTTTCATCTTCGCCGTGGCGATAAGCTTCCTGTTTGTATAGACGGCACAACAAACTGGGCATCCACCATGATCTTTATCATATAACAGCTGTGGCAACACTCGGCAAAATTAAACAAGGAAATATGGTAATGAAACTATGCGAAAGATCAACTGAACTAGGTGGGTAGGCTCAGTAAAGATGAGTTCGATAACGGCGGCGGCAGGTTTGCTAATTGATTCAGAAGATATGACCAGTTGCAGAACCATTCCTTGTCTTCACATTTGTATGGTAACACCGTCGCATTGGAGATGCGCGTGATAAAGCTATCAGCCATGGTAAAGAAAAAAAAAAAGAAAAAAAGAAAAAAAAAATTATCTTCCCGTTTGTATAGACGTACACAAGCTAGTTTGTACCATAGGCCCCCTCATATGGAGGTGATAGGTTCGAAGCTCGATTCTGTATCGTTGGTAAGTGTATGGGGTGCGTAGATGGGCATAGGGGATGTGGTGGGATATCACCAGTGTGTAACTGGGGTGTCTCTTGGGTGCCCTACCATGCAACAGGTTCGGATCTCACTGTGTGGTGGGGTAGTGTGGCAGTGGTCGAGTGTGTAACGGGGATAGGTGGTGCCGTAGGCATCGTTTGAGAGTCGATTCACGCCGCGGTTCGATAAGGATGTGTACCTTAGGCGGCTCATTTTAAGCATATACTAAGCCGTAAATGTATACCAACGGTGTCTAGTTGCTGCCATAGCGCTTGACAGGTTCGAAACCTACGGTGTGGTGGAGTAGTGGAGTAGTAGTCGAGTGTGTAACGGAGCTAAATGGTATCATTGGCGGTTCGAATCACGCCCCTGGTCGCTAACTATAGCCAACATAGGCCCCTGATGTTCGATTCCAGCGGTATCGCTTTGCTTTTTTCTCAAAAAACCTAAGTTCCACAGCCAGCAGATTCAGCGGTACTGTTCAATGTCTTCACATTCATACAAAAGTACAGATTCTATGTAGCGCCGCAACACTCTTTTTCACGTAGCAATTGCCATCTTTTTGCTGGTCGTTATGTTTTTCATCTTGCAAAAGGTTATCTTCGCCACGGCGATTCTTGTGCTAAGCTCTTCAAGGCATCTCCCATCAGTTGTTATGAATGTTCCGAGATACTTGTATCTATCTACTCACTTGTTTCAGAA
The DNA here is from genome assembly GCA_963921405.1 of Cepaea hortensis. Classification (NCBI taxonomy): domain Eukaryota; kingdom Metazoa; phylum Mollusca; class Gastropoda; order Stylommatophora; family Helicidae; genus Cepaea; species Cepaea hortensis. The sequence continues at coordinate 50,392,973 of OY992894.1, read as the reverse complement.
TATTCCCATTTACATGTATATTACATAGTGGTATTTCGTTCTTCATAGTAACAATCATAACCCGTGTCGTTTTATAATTTAATTCTAACCCTAGTTGTTCACAGTGTACAACAACCACCGCTACTAAATATTGCAGTTCCTACGCAGTGTCTGTTGATTACATAAATTATATGAAGGCAGTTTACAAGTTAAATTAGATCAAGACATTTTATTCATCATCATCATCATCTTCCACTTCTGCCGTCAAGCGTCGTGGGGAGGAATAATTTGCGTTCCAGTGCCCGGTGGACGGCACTGGATAGTGTCATTCCGTGTGGTTGTACAATATCTCTGATGTCGTCAATCCATTTTCTTCTTGGACGTCCTCGTGGTCTCGTCGCAGATGATCTTTGATGTAAGGCCAGTGATGGTAGTTGCTGATGTTGCATTCTAACAACATGGCCAAACCACTTGATCTTCTGTCTTTCAATAAATGTGGCACAAGGTGTTGATCCCACAGTCTGTCTGATAGTAGCATTCCTTACTCGGTCTCGGATTGTTAAGTTGGCAGCTCTCCTCAGGCATCTCATTTCGCAGGTGTTGATCTTGCGAAGGTGTAATTTGGATAAAGTCCAGGTTTAAGATTGGTAGCATAGCGTTGGTGTGAATATGCTTTTTATTATCTGTCGTTTTGCGGACATGGGTATGTTTGGATGTTTCAGTAAGGGTGACAGTTGATATGTAAGTGCACTAGCTTTTTGACATCTGATTTCAATTTCTCTGTCTAATCTGCCATCTTCTGTGATCATACTTCCAAGGTATTTGAATTCTTTAACTTGTTTCAGAGGTGTGTTATTTATCTGTATACTTAGTGGGCCTGGCGATCTGCTAACTAGCATTACTTCGGTTTTGGCTGTGTTTATACTCATATTGTATCTGCTGCAGGTTGAACTCAGATTAGTAATATGATTTTGTAGTCTGCCCTCGTCGCTGTAAAACAGGCACTGATCATCTGCAAATAGAAGTTCATTTATTCCCTGTGGGTCAGTTGTTTCATCTGGAGTTAAGAGTTCTAAAGTTTCTGAATCTGGTCTGTCGAGACTTGCTTCTTTGGAAATTCTGTCCATGTAGATATTGAATAGCAGGGGAGAGAGCACACATCCCTGTCTCACTCCTGTATTGACTGTGAACATATCTGATATACCTTCCTGTGTTCTTATTGCACTTTGGCTCGAGTGGTACATGGCTATGATGTTTTCTAGCAGTTGCCCTTCTATCCCATAGTCTTCAAGGATGTTCCATAATTTGTATCTGTCTACTCTATCAAAAGCCTTTTCCTGATCTACAAACACAATATTCTGCTGGTCACTATATTCAATAGTTTTTTCACAAATTTGTCTAAGTGTAAATAATGCATCAGTGCAACTTTTACCTTTCCGAAAACCGAATTGTGCTTTGCTTAACTGTTGTTCAACTATTGGTCTAGCTCTTTGTTCCAAATGTTTTGCATACATTTTCCCTATATGGCTCAGGAGTGATATACCTCTGTATGTTTCGCACTCTCTCATATTGCCTTTCTTTTTCCATATTGGTAATATTATTGCCTGTTGCCAATCATCTGGGACTTTTCTTTCTTCCCATGCTATATTAAAAAGTCTTGTTAGCCATTTAACTCCTGTTTCCCCACAGGCCTGAATAGCTTCTGTGGTTATTCCATCTGGACCTGGTGATTTGTTTTTAGGACTTTTCTGTATAACTGCTTTGACTTCTGCAGGTATGAAATTTGGTTCTTGCTGTCCCTGGCGTTTAGGCACAAAAGTGAGGTTTCCTATGTTATCTGTGGGGTTAAGTAGTTCTTGAAAGTATTCAGCCCACCTTGCTAGTCTTTGTTGTGGATTAAATATTGGCATACCTCTTTTGTTGTTTATGATGGTGGTTGGGTTGTAACATGCATCTCTGTTTCTAATTGTGGTGACACGTTTATAAAATTCTCTTGGGCAGTCTTTGCTAAGGGTGGCCATCTGTTCACCGTATATTCTCCAGGATTCATCTTTAGATGCTCTAATTGTTCGTTTGGCATTACGTCGTGCTATTCTATAAGTAATATAGTCCTGTTCAGATTTAGTTGTGATCCACTTTTTGAATGCTACCTTCTTTTTGAATATGCTATCTTTAACTTCGTTGTTCCACCAGGCTGTTCTTAATCTTTTGTCCTGCCCTACTTTCTTTGTTCCACATTTATTTTTCAGTGTGTCGAGCATGGCAGTCTTGAAACATGTCCATTCCTTATCTACGCTTGAGTGGTCATCAGGGATGTTCTTATGTAGGTTTTGGATTTCTTGATTGAATTCGTCTTTAACCGTATTTTCCTGCAGCCTCCTATAATTGATGACATGTGTTGTTACCTTTTTGTTATTTATTTTCCTGTGTGGTGAAATCTTCTTTATTATGACTGGCTTGTGATCAGTATCAACATCTGTATTTGGGAGTGCTCTTGAATCTAATAGTAGCCATCTGTCTGATTTCCTAATTAGAATAAAGTCAATTTGGGATGCTTGATTTATGTCATTCCATTTATACCAGGTTTTGGTGTGGCTACGACGATGTTGAAAAAAACTATTTGCTATTATTAGTCCATGTTCCGAACATATGTTGAGTAGATGTTGACCATTGCTGTTACAATCAGTCTCTGTGTCGCTGAATGGCCCCATGCAATCCTCCCACGGTGTTCTTCGTGTGCCTATTCGTCCGTTAAAATCACCCATCACAACTAGTTCATCTGTCTCCTTGACATTATTTAACGTGTCTGCAAGTTTATCAAAATATTCGTCTTTGTCTTCGTCGCTGTAAGTGTCATTACATGGGGCGTATGTGTGTATAAAAGTTGTTGTTCTATTTCCTTCTTTGATCTGTACTAGTATTATCCTTTCTGATATAAATTTAGTGTTGATAATAGCTTTCGCTTTGTCTGGATGCAACAAAAAACCCACTCCATGTTTAGCTGTAGCTCGCTGGTCGACGCCACTCCATATAAGGACGTAACCTTCATGTGTTTGTTTCGTGTTCTGCCCCTTTTTCCTAGTGTCTGCGAGTCCTAATAATTGAATATTTGATTGTTTCATAAACTCTACGAGAGCTGGTTCCTTATATCCTAGACCTGTAACATTCCAAGTTGCAAAAATCTCTTTTCTATTTGAAGTGTGTCGAAATGTCGTCGTTAGTCGCTTGTTGTGTCGCTTCGGTGTGTAGTTTCCGGCGTGAACGCTGATAGAGCTGCGTTTTTCTCTCAATTTCCTCCATAATTCTCGAGCAATAGTTCTTGAACAAATAAATTCCCTACCGGTTTGCTGGACCTGTCGTAGGTTCATCCTTATTTGAACAAATTGATGTTAAGAAACACGCACAGAACACATAATTAATCTCCGAATCGAGCGACGAGGTTTACACCGCCATCTTGGAAATCCACAATTGATTACAGAAATTAAATGAAGAAATTTGACTAGAAATATTTAATAAAGCTACGAAAAAACAGAGATATGCCGCTATGAGAAAATCAAATAAGTATGTTAATATCAGTTCCTGTGAACATATTTAGCAGAATTATTCTGAATTGTATATGAATATTTAGCTTTAAGGTGAAATCATTACTGCTGTACCGATCGGAAACAAGAAAAACGACTAAAACAACTACTAATAAACAACAAACATTCATTAATGGGTGCCCATGTAGTTCATCTATGGCGTTCATGTCTCATTCAACAATTAGTATAATGTCTGAAGTCAAATTTGCGGCTTCAAAATATGTGTTCATAGCATATTTATATATGAAGATATATACTCAAGGTGATTTTAAAGGACAAATTTCCTCATGTCACACGCTGCAAAAGACATATTTCGCTCAAACTTAAACATTAAGAGTGGAAAAGAGTATGTTGTAGATACTGTTTTTTCCGTTGTTTCTAGTGGGACTTGATCATTTGTTGTTCTATCTGGGCATGGTATGTATATTTTCACCACATCTTCACTGATGTTTTTCATCTTGTCTGCTCATTGCCCACGCTTCACAGTCATACAAAAGTACAGATTCTATGAAAGACAGAGACATTTTGCAGCTATTATTAAACAAAATGACAAATCGGAGGTCAGCTAATATGTACGTATTTGTAAATAAGGATACACAGCGACGTCTATTATATAACGATAACAAAGGTATTTAGTTGTAGAAAACTACCGTGCCTCCCAGGCAAACGGTGGTAGGCTAGTGACTATGGTTAGATTAGCTGTGATGGCACCAGCTGGAGATATTAATCAGCTACCTAGTACCCAGTGAAGATGACACGATAAACGAGGCGGTATAGGTCGCGTGGCCCTGAACAAAACCAACAATGAAACAAAAATGGTAATGAAACGTTGCGTCGCCGCGAAGCATTATTTTAGAAACCAAAGATTACAATCAATCTGAGAGGGTAATAATAGACAGTCTAAGCCTACCAGAAAGAGGTGTCTTATACACTGGGTACCAACGACAGACAGCTGGTCAAGAAGAAGCAATGCGCATATACACAGTATATAAAGTTATGCCTAAATAAACCTTAGTTTAAAGAATTCAAGTACATTATTACAAGTTAAATTACATAATAAAACAAATACAGTGATATGTATAAAATTATAAAAAAGAAGAAAACACCAGTGTTACATTAGCAAATAAGTGAAAAACACAACGGTATGAATACGTTGGTGTATTAGTTACATACAAATAGTACACACAACATGCCCTTATGTCAGCGTAACGGCCTAACTGTTAAATCACGTGACCGCTATCTGTTCTATATTGCGACCAAAATAAACTGATCGCCCCTCACGTCAGCGTAACAGACTAAAACTTAAACCAAGCGCCCACTATCTATTCTATATTGTTGCCAACAATTATGTGCATGCTGCCATCCCTTGATGTGAGTCTGATTGATGAAGCCTGTCAGGAAACAACCATAGAGACATAGTAAGAGTGTAGTAAAAATACAACTCCAAACGTATTGACGCTCGGTGTATCGTTATTCACATAACGTTTCCTATTTCCTGCTCCAGTCTATTGTTGTAAAATCTTACCGAGGTGGACATTGTGGACGAAATCTACATGAGTGAAGTAGGATAGACACGGTTGTCATATGTGTCTTATAGGGCTTGGTCATTGGTTTTTTAAAACTTATCGATGGAAGAGAAGGCTCCTTACAATACAAACAGAATAAACATTTACATTAATAATACCCATAACAAACACATGACCATCTACACTAGCTGTGACACAAGTGACAGTCTGTTTAGAGAAAACAGCGAATTTTCAACGAAAACATAGTCTGTGTGTTATCTCCTTGGAAACGTAACTCTGGTTATATTTAAATCACCCTACGCACTCATGTCTCCCATGAAAACTAGCGTAATGTCTGAAGAAGTCAAATTTGAAGCTTCAAAATATGTTTTCGTAGCATATGTATATATGAAGATATATACATGTGTTTTCTAACAACAAATTTCCCCATGCCGCGCTTTACATCCATACACAAGTATAGGTTCTATGAACGACACAACACCTACAAGTTGCTAACATTGGCACCGAGTTACCAACAGCATTTCTGTCTAGAGTCAATACCACACGACAAGACAATGCTTTTCCGGCCTCTGATTGAGGACAATAGATATAAACATAATTATGCAATGACCTCTTTACCACAATACTGAGAAAGTTAAAAATATCATTTTAAATACGCTGACGGCCATAGTAACACAACCAGTTAATTCTGCTTGCTCACTTTGTGTAATACCCACACCTACTATAGATTGCAGAAAATACTCATTTCTACAACCAAGGTGAAAAATATCGGTCAAACTTATAAATGTCTCGTCCGAATTCATAAAAAGAAGGAAATAATGTTAGCCAAATGTGAAAAATATCGGTCAAAGTTATAAATGTCTCATCCAAACTTATGAAAAAATTGGAAAATTTGTTAACCTAAGGAGAAAAAATATTGACCCTGTAAAGAAACATTTACAACAAACTTATAAACATTAGGAAAATTTGTTAACCTAATGAGAAAAAATATCGACCAAAGAGAGTAATATTTCATCTAATCTTATAAAAAGTAGGAACATTTGTCAGCCGAAATGGGGAAAAGGTCGGTCAAATACATAAATATCTCAACAAATTATAAAAAGTAGGAAATAATAGGGGCCAAGTAAAAAATAGCTTACCCAGATTTATAAAATGTATGAAAATGTGTTAGCCAAAAGGGGAAAATATTGATCAAACTAAGAAACATGTCGACCGAACTAGGAAAATAAGTGAACCAAAGTAATAAAAATGTTGGGTAAATACAGAAATATGTTGACCAAACTTAAAATATCGCGGCTAAACTTATGAATACTAGGAAACTTTGTTAAACAAATGTGAAAAAATATCGACCAAACTTATAAAAATCTCCGCCAAAATTACGAAAAGTAGGAAACTTTGTTAACCAAAGTTGAAACTATATCGGTCAAACTTATAAATGACTCGTCCGAATTCATAAAAAGTAGGAAATAATGTTAACCAAAAGGGCAAAATATTGACCAAGTAAAGAAATGTCTCGTCCAAAATTGTTAAAAGTAGGACAAATTTGTTAACCAAAGGTGAAAAAAGATCGGCCAAACAGATAAATATTTCTACTAAACTTAAAAACAGTAGGGAAAATGTTGCTTCTATAGTTATGTCAAACGTGTCTTGATCTTTTATTTGAAAAGACATTTCACAATACATAATCAGCAACGTCAGCACTTTCCCTCTTTTACATTACTGAAAGCTTCAACTTATCATTCCAGCGTTTCTGTTTAAGAACCACTTATACAGACTAATCACTCATCACTCCATACTCTTGATTTTTTTCTTCTTTATAACACAAAGTGTCTCTGTCTTTCATAGATAGCTTCACAACTTTTCCATGTCACAGCACCAAGAGCTCCAAACCTTCGTTGTACATGAGCTTCAACGACGTAGTAATAACAACATTTATGGCAATGCAGTCTATGGCTCCACTTGGGATAGTTTCGATGTCATCTGAGTATTCGTCAGCAAAGATCCATTTCCCATAACTGATATCTTCAACTTTCCATACCACAATGTCTGCTATACTACTCTTCGATTGTTCCAGCTCTCAATACTGCAGGTGTTTTCTATAAGTCTAGTGAAAATATCATTTCTCACTTTTTCCACCTCTATTTCAGTGTGTTATTTCACAACCAACCAACAGTGTCTGTTACGAGGTCGGTCTTCCTTAATACAAAATCTGCCCTATTAACCCCTTGAATACCAGCGAATACATCTTCTAACCAATTTTCAAGGTTTCATACCACTTAACACTAACATTCTCTTTGCTTACAACACAACCGGTTTTCTGCTGACTGGGTAAATTTCCCAACCCACTGGAGATAAATCGACTGTCCCCTATTCGACAAGACCCTTTATTAGACAATGACTATGAGCATCAACCAGGATGGTCACTGCTAAAAAGGATACCAATAACAAACGATCTTCTTTACAGATGGCTATAGAATTATGATGCTATTCAATGTTACAATGAGAAGAATAAGGAAGACAATAAAGGTTGAAAAGAGGTGACGAGTAGTAAGGATGTATGGAAGGAAAAGAGACACAATAAGCAAGATATATATCAAGAACACTAATAAATAGATCAAAATAGAAGAGAAAAGGCTTAATCAAGTGGATAATTTATATACTTGAGGTCATTTATAACCTCAGATGGTATTTTATAATAAAATTACAAAAATTAAAAATTAATTTTCGACAATAAAATTTAACAATTAAATTGCTACCAGAAACATTCAAATTAGAAACAATAAAGAGAAATTTACTGTATAAATTTTATTGTCGAAAATTAATTTTTAATTTTTGTAATTTTATTGTTGAAAGTTTATTTATTTGTTCCTTCAATGCTAGTGACTTATCACCTAAGATACGTTTCATTTTCTGAAATACCTCTTTTGTTGGCCGTATTCTGCTCTTAAGCTCTTTTTTATGTACCTACCATCTGAGGTTATAAATGACCTCAAGTATATAAAATTATCCACTTGATTAAGCCTTTTCTTTTCTATTTTGATCTATTTATTAGTGTTCTTGATAAATATCTTGCTTATTGTGTCTCTTTTCCTTCCATACATCCTTACTACTCGTCACCTCTTTTCAACCTTTATTGTCTTCCTTATTCTTCTCATTGTAACATTGAATAGCATCATAATTCTATAGCCATCTGTAAAGAAGATCGTTTGTTATTGGTATCCTTTTTAGCAGTGACCATCCTGGTTGATGCTCTTAGTCATTGTCTAATAAAGGGTCTTGTCGAATAGGGGACAGTCGATTTATCTCCAGTGGGTTGGGAAATTTACCCAGTCAGCAGAAAACCGGTTGTGTTGTAAGCAAAGAGAATGTTAGTGTTAAGTGGTATGAAACCTTGAAAATTGGTTAGAAGATGTATTCGCTGGTATTCAAGGGGTCGATAGGGCAGATGTTGTATTAAGGAAGACCGACCTCGTAACAGACACTGTTGGTTGGTTGTGAAATAACACACTGATATAGAGGTGGAAAAAGTGAGAAATGATATTTTCACTAGACTTCTAGAAAACACCTGCAGTATTGAGAGCTGGAACAATCGAAGAGTAGTATAGCAGACATTGTGGTATGGAAAGTTGAAGATATCAGTTATGGGAAATGGATCTTTGCTGACGAATACTCAGATGACATCGAAACTATCCCAAGTGGAGCCATAGACTGCATTGCCATAAATGTTGTTATTACTATGTCGTTGAAGCTCATGTACAACGAAGGTTTGGAGCTCTTGGTGCTGTGACATGGAAAAGTTGTGAAGCTATCTATGAAAGACAGAGACACTTTGTATTATAAAGAAAAAAAAAATCAAGAGTATGGAGTGATGAGTGATTAGTCTGTATAAGTGGTTCTTAAACAGAAACGCTGGAATGATAAGTTGAAGCTTTCAGTAATGTAAAAGAGGGAAAGTGCTGACGTTGCTGATTATGTATTGTGAAATGTCTTTTCAAATAAAAGATCAAGACACGTTTGACATAACTATAGAAGCAACATTTTCCCTACTGTTTTTAAGTTTAGTAGAAATATTTATCTGTTTGGCCGATCTTTTTTCACCTTTGGTTAACAAATTTGTCCTACTTTTAACAATTTTGGACGAGACATTTCTTTACTTGGTCAATATTTTGCCCTTTTGGTTAACATTATTTCCTACTTTTTATGAATTCGGACGAGTCATTTATAAGTTTGACCGATATAGTTTCAACTTTGGTTAACAAAGTTTCCTACTTTTCGTAATTTTGGCGGAGATTTTTATAAGTTTGGTCGATATTTTTTCAAATTTGTTTAACAAAGTTTCCTAGTATTCATAAGTTTAGCAGCGATATTTTAAGTTTGGTCAACATATTCCTGTATTTACCCAACATTTTTATTACTTTGGTTCACTTATTTTCCTAGTTCGGTCGACATGTTTCTTAGTTTGATCAATATTTTCCCCTTTTGGCTAACACATTTTCCTACCTTTTATAAATCTGGGTAAGCTATTTTTTACTTGGCCCCTATTATTTCCTACTTTTTATAATTTGTTGAGATATTTATGTATTTGACCGACCTTTTCCCCATTTCGGCTGACAAATGTTCCTACTTTTTATAAGATTAGATGAAATATTACTCTCTTTGGTCGATATTTTTTCTCATTAGGTTAACAAATTTTCCTAATGTTTATAAGTTTGTTGTAAATGTTTCTTTACAGGGTCAATATTTTTTCTCCTTAGGTTAACAAATTTTCCAATTTTTTCATAAGTTTGGATGAGACATTTATAACTTTGACCGATATTTTTCACATTTGGCTAACATTATTTCCTTCTTTTTATGAATTCGGACGAGACATTTATAAGTTTGACCGATATTTTTCAACTTGGTTGTAGAAATGAGTATTTTCTGCAATCTATAGTAGGTGTGGGTATTACACAAAGTGAGCAAGCAGAATTAACTGGTTGTGTTACTATGGCCGTCAGCGTATTTAAAATGATATTTTTAACGTTCTCAGTATTGTGGTAAAGAGGTCATTGCATAATTATGTTTATATCTATTGTCCTCAATCAGAGGCCGAAAAAGCATTGTCTTGTCGTGTGGTATTGACTCTAGACAGAAATGCTGTTGGTAACTCGGTGCCAATGTTAGCAACTAGTAGGTGTTGTGTCGTTCATAGAACCTATACTTGTGTATGGATGTAAAGCGCGGCATGCGGAAATTTGTTGTTAGAAAACACATGTATATATCTTCATATATACATATGCTACGAAAACATATTTTGAAGCCTCAAATTTGACTTCTTCAGACATTACGCTAGTTTTCATGGGAGACATGAGTGCGTAGGGTGATTTAAATATAACCAGATTTACGTTTCCAAGGAGATAACACACAGACTATGTTTTCGTTGAAAATTCGCTGTTTTCTCTAAGCAGACTGTCACTTGTGTCACAGCTAGTGTAGATGGTCATGTGTTTGTTATGGGTATTATTAATGTAAATGTTTATTCTGTTTGTATTGTAAGGGTCCTTCTCTTCCATCGATAAGTTTTAAAAAACCAATGACCAAGCCCTATAAGACACATATGACAACCGTGTCTATCCTACATCACTCATGTAGATTTCGTCCACAATGTCCACCTCGGTAAGATTTTACAACAATAGACTGGAGCAGGAAATAGGAAACGTTATGTGAATAACGATACACCGAGCGTCAATACGTTTGGAGTTGTATTTTTCCTACACTTTTACTATGTCTCTATGGTTGTTTCCTGACAGGCTTCATCAATCAGACTCACATCAAAGGATGGCAGCATGCACATAATTGTTGGCAACAATATAGAATAGATAGTGGGCGCTTGGTTTAAGTGTTAGTCTGTTACGCTGACGTGAGGGGCGATCAGTTTATTTTGGTCGCAATATAGAACAGATAGCGGTCACGTGATTTAACAGTTAGGCCGTTACGCTGACATAAGGGCATGTTGTGTGTACTATTTGTATGTAACTAATACACCAACGTATTCATACCGTTGTGTTTTTCACTTATTTGCTAATGTAACACTGGTGTTTTCTTCTTTTTTGTTTTTTATAATTTTATACATATCACTGTATTTGTTTTATTATGTAATTTAACTTGTAATAATGTACTTGAATTCTTTAAACTAAGGTTTATTTAGGCATAACTTTATATACTGTGTATATGCGCATTGCTTCTTCTTGACCAGCTGTCTGTCGTTGGTACCCAGTGTATAAGACACCTCTTTCTGGTAGGCTTAGACTGTCTATTATTACCCTCTCAGATTGATTGTAATCTTTGGTTTCTAAAATAATGCTTCGAGGCGACGCAACGTTTCATTACCATTTTTGTTTCATTGTTGGTTTTGTTCAGGGCCACGCGACCTATACCACCTCGTTTATCGTGTCATCTTCACTGGGTACCAGGTAGCTGATTAATATCTCCAGCTGGTGCCATCACAGCTAATCTAAACATAGTCACTAGCCTACCGCCGTTTGCCTGGGAGGCACGGTAGTTTTCTACAACTAAATACCTTTGTTATCGTTATATAATAGACGTCGCTGTGTATCCTTATTTACAAATACGTACATATTAGCTGACCTCCGATTTGTCATTTTGTTTAATAATAGCTGCAAAATGTCTCTGTCTTTCATAGAATCTGTACTTTTGTATGACTGTGAAGCGTGGGCAATGAGCAGACAAGATGAAAAACATCAGTGAAGATGTGGTGAAAATATACATACCATGCCCAGATAGAACAACAAATGATCAAGTCCCACTAGAAACAACGGAAAAAACAGTATCTACAACATACTCTTTTCCACTCTTAATGTTTAAGTTTGAGCGAAATATGTCTTTTGCAGCGTGTGACATGAGGAAATTTGTCCTTTAAAATCACCTTGAGTATATATCTTCATATATAAATATGCTATGAACACATATTTTGAAGCCGCAAATTTGACTTCAGACATTATACTAATTGTTGAATGAGACATGAACGCCATAGATGAACTACATGGGCACCCATTAATGAATGTTTGTTGTTTATTAGTAGTTGTTTTAGTCGTTTTTCTTGTTTCCGATCGGTACAGCAGTAATGATTTCACCTTAAAGCTAAATATTCATATACAATTCAGAATAATTCTGCTAAATATGTTCACAGGAACTGATATTAACATACTTATTTGATTTTCTCATAGCGGCATATCTCTGTTTTTTCGTAGCTTTATTAAACATTTCTAGTCAAATGTCTTCATTTAATTTCTGTAATAAAATGTCTTGATCTAATTTAACTTGTAAACTGCCTTCATATAATTTATGTAATCAACAGACACTGCGTAGGATCTGCAATATTTAGTAGAGGTGGTTGTTGTACACTGTGAACAACTAGGGTTAGAATTAAATTATAAAACGACACGGGTTATGATTGTTACTATGAAGAACGAAATACCACTATGTAATATACATGTAAATGGGAATATTCTGAAACAAGTGAGTAGATAGATACAAGTATCTCGGAACATTCATAACAACTGATGGGAGATGCCTTGAAGAGCTTAGCACAAGAATCGCCGTGGCGAAGATAACCTTTTGCAAGATGAAAAACATAACGACCAGCAAAAAGATGGCAATTGCTACGTGAAAAAGAGTGTTGCTGCGCTACATAGAATCTGCACTTTTGTGTGAATGTGAAGACATTGAATAGTACCGCTGAATCTGCTGGCTGTGGAACTGAGGTTTTTTGAGAAAAAAGCAAAGCGATACCGCTGGAATCGAACATCAGGGGCCTATGTTGGCTATAGTTAGCGACCAGGGGCGTGATTCGAACCGCCAATGATACCATTTAGCTCCGTTACACACTCGACTACTACTCCACTACTCCACCACACCGTAGGTTTCGAAACTGTCAAGCGCTATGGCAGCAACTAGACACCGTTGGTATACATTTACGGCTTAGTATATGCTTAAAAATAGCCGCCTAGGGTACACATCTTTATCGAACCGCGGCGTGAATCGACTCTCAAACGATGCCTACGGCACCACCTATCCCCGTTACACACTCGACCACTGCCACACTACCCCACCACACAGTGAGATCCGAACCTGTTGCATGGTAGGGCACCCAAGAGACACCCCAGTTACACACTGGTGATATCCCACCACATCCCCTATGCCCATCTACGCACCCCATACACTTACCAACGATAAAGAATCGAGCTTCGAACCTATCACCTCCATATGAGGGGGCCTATGGTACCAACTAGCTTGTGTACGTCTATATAAACGGGAAGATAATTTTTTTTTCTTTTTTCTTTTTTTTTTCTTTACCATGGCTGACAGCTTTATCACGCGCATCTCCAATGCGACGGTGTTACCATACAAATGTGAAGACAAGGAAGGGTTCTACAACTGGTCACATCTTCTGAATCAATTAGCAAACCTGCCGCCGCCGTTATCGAACTCATCTTTACTGAGCCTACCCACCTAGTTCAGTTGATCTTTCGCACAGTTTCATTACCATATTTCCTTGTTTAATTTTGCCGAGTGTTGCCACAGCTGTTATATGATAAAGATCATGGTGGATGCCCAGTTTGTTGTGCCGTCTATACAAACAGGAAGCTTATCGCCACGGCGAAGATGAAAAACATATTGACCAGTAAAAAGATGGCAATTGCTACGAGAAAAAGAGTGTTGCGCTGTTACATAGAACCTGTAGTTGTGTATGAATGTGAAGACAATGAGCAGTCACGCTGAATCTGCTGGCTGTGGAACTTAGGTTTCTGAGGATAATGCAAAGCGATACCGCTGGCTTCGAACCTCCGGGGCCTATGTTGGCTATAGTTAGCGACCAGAGCGTGATTCGAACCGCCAATGATACCACCTAGCTTCGTTACACACTCACCCACTGCTACACTACCCCACCACACAGTAGGATTCGAACCTGCTCACTACCCTGCATCCCGACACTGCCCTCACTTTACCACCCGACTCCGCTTGTTTGTCGACCACCTGACACCTCTTATGTCGTCTATACAAACGGGAAGCTAATTAATGCATTACACCGGCTGACATATTCTGAATCAATTAGCAAACCTGGCGCCAGAGTTCAATTGATCTTTTCATTGTTAACCCCGATGCTCTGATTAAAAACGACAGCTGATACTTAAAAAACGAGGAAGGAGCTGGAAGGCATGAGGCAGGCCACAACCCACCCACCACGAGACATGAGACATAGACCCCACCAAGAGACATGAGACTAGATGCATTTCCTTCCTTCCCTACTACTGATAACACATCATTGATACCTGAGCAGGTAAAAGATCTGCAACAGCTGTTCAACATTGTAGTAATAGAAGGTATAAAAAACAGACCGCCTTTGAATATCAATAAAACAGAAACACTATGCAACATATGTTTAGCCGTTATTTCACCAGTTCCACGGTTACGTTCAACGCCATCTCCCATTCTTAGGTTATCAAACAGCTTAGCCTACTGTGTCCTGTGTGGAGTCTGAAAATTCTTACTTGTCTTCAGTGTAATTAGTAATATATATCATCTTTTTTGGTGGCTATTCAATCAGTTGGCCTACTCTTAGACTATATCAGACTACGATAGTCTTCCATTCTCATTTGCCAGTCTATCAGCCTCTGCATTTCCAGGTATGTTGCAATGTGAGTGGATCCATTGCATTACAGCCCTTTTGGATTTCTAACGCTGTTCATGATAAGAGGTTAGGTCTGATAGTTCTGCATGTTTCTGCTTTTCGGTATTAAAAGAACTGACTTCGCATAGGCAAAGACAGCTAATTGTTTGTCTTTATTCTTCATGTAAACAACATTTTTACTGGACTTTTCAAGGTTCTGTCTCTGCTTCTAAGTTACTTGAGAATTTCCCATTCGCCACAGATGTACTCACAATTTAGGAATGCTAAGATTCGTGGCTTAGAGGTTATGACTTTTCTCCGTAATCTCGTATACTCTCGTCGGTAACGTGATGACGGTGAGAATCAGCAGTGGATTACTGAGCGTAATCTTGCCAAGAAATCAACATACAGCTGAAAGATGCTGATGTTGACAGCGATGTCCTGTAAAGGATATGCAAAAAAAACAACAACAAAGTTTCTTGTATTTTATTTTATTATTTGCATCAGCACCCAGTCCTATTAGGATAATTTCCTTTTGATTTCTTATTTTTCTGGTCTCTTATTGCCTGCTCCATTATTGCCATTAAATAAATTTGCCGTAACATATTTTGCTGCTAGCTCTGTGTCTCTATTATATCTCTGTTCGTCATTGACTGAATTTTCCTTTTCTGCTGTGATTCAGTCTTGTAGTCTGCACTAGCTTAATGTTGCATCTGTGCATTTGCAGGCCCCCCCCCCCCCCCCCGGTAAGCATTGCTCTCCTGTCTTTACTTGTTACTTTATTACTTTCTTACCGGGTATCCGTTTTTTTTTTGTTTTTTGTTTTAAACGTGTGCATAATGCCCAGAAGCAGGAGTCGCGGGGTTTCATAGTGGGTAGCACGCTTGCCTGCCGGCTCGATGATCGTGTGTTCACATTGCCATAGAGACGGAGTGGTTACAAACTGACGTGTGCTCTTGGGAAGACCCGGTCTAAAACAAGAACCAGGAAATGCCCGGGAGAGCGCATGCGGCCGGCGTGCTGTAAACCACATTATCCATTGCATGGTGATTGACCTAAATATATGTGGGGTTAATCCCCCACCCCCCATATTTAATACGCCTCATTGCGTGTAAAATAGTCCTTTACTTATATTATACTAATGGTGATGCCAGACACGTCTAGAATACATTTAATTATTCCCCCTCCCCGCCTGCATTCGTTGAACATGGACCTCTGTGGCTTGGGGGTAGTGAACGAATGTTTACAAGCCCCACATCCTGCGTTCAAGGTCAGCAGCATTGGAACTAGATCGCTTTAAGTTTATTTTCACAATGGCCGCTCAGAAACCATTGGCAAACTGCTGAAGGTAAAACTGCCTAGAAAAACACAAACAACCAATACATGCTGGGTTAATTGCGATGTCCCGTAAAATATATTTTTTGGGGGGAGGAATTGGCTGAATAGATCACATGACAGCACAAATTCGTGTTCAACATTTTGTGTATGCATTCTTCTTTAGTTGTTAATTTATATGGTTGTGTTTTGCTGCCAATTAATTTTTAATTATGAGATCTTTATCAGTCTCTTAAAGCCTCTTAAACACAAATCTAAGTTTACCACCCTTTCATTTCGACAACCCTTGAGAAGTCTCTTAAACACAAATCTAAGTTTATCACCCTTTCATTTCAACAACCCTTTCCCCATCTTCTTATTATGCACCTAACTGTATTTGGTGTCTGTACTTTCCAAGACCCAATGTGTTTAGCTATAGTATGTTAGTGTAGTCGCTAGGAACCTGTGCTGAAAAGACACTCTGAAGATCTCACTAAACGCTTTTGGAATTCATCACGATACTTGGCAGACTGCTGCCAAAGACCAACATTTGTGGCGCACATCATTACGCAAGGGTGCAGTCACTTTTGAAGCAACCAGGACTGCAAGAGCTGTTGAAAAAAGGCTGGACAAAAAAACCACTGCAGGAGATCCTCCTCCTGGAGTCAAATATTCTTTGTCCACATTGTCAAAGAACATTTCGAGCCAAAATAGGCCTCATCAGCCATCTTAGAACCCACGGCTCCATACTTTCAACCCCACTGGATGAAATAAATGGTCATCATCATTATTGATGGACAAACACCAACGCTAAAAACGCCATAAGCGCGGTAGGGCGAGGGTTAGACACCTGCATTCGTCGTCCGCTAAAAGAGGAAAAGACATCACGTATTCCTCCGTGCATTCAGGCCTACAAAATGCGTCGGTCCTAGCACATCGCAGAGCCCTAGAAGACTCCCTCTCCAGGACCTGTTTAAGGCAACATTAGGTAGAACCACTCTAGCGTGGTGCCTTAACGTTCGCCTGTCGGTCCAGTGATCATGAGTTCGAAACCGCAGATTTCGAAATTTGGCCCAGCCTGAAATGGGCACCAGAAAATTATATCTTAATGACGTAATTTCAACAGAAAAGACGAGAGAGAGAGAGGGGGAGAGAGAGAGAGAGAGAGAGAGAGAGAGAGAGAGAGGGGGAGAGAGGGAGGGAGGGATAGAGAGAGAGGGAGAAAGGGGGAGGGAAATGAAATAAAGAGAGAGGTGGGAGAAAGAGTGGGAGAGGGAGAGGGAAGGAGGGAGAGGGAGGGAGGGAGGGAGAGGGAGAGAGGGAGAGAGAGAGAGGGAGGGAGGAAGAGGAAGGGAGGGAGGGAAATGAAATAAAGAGAGAGAGAGAGAGAGAGGGGAAGAGAGAGAGAGAGAAGGAGGGAGGGAGAGGGAGGGAGGAAGAGAAATGAAATAAAGACAGAGAGGGGAAGAGAGAGAGGGAGGGAGGGAGGGAGAGAAATGAAATAAAGAGAGAGAAAGAGAGAGAGAGAGAGGGAGGGAAATGAAATAAAGAGAGAGAGAGAGAGAGAGAGAGAGAGAGAGAGAGAGAGAGAGAGAGAGAGAGAGAGAGAGAGAGAGGTATGTGGAAGGTAATGATGATAAGTGAGTGTATTCATATCAATGTTCAGTACATGCACATCTTTCTACACACTATATGGCAGATGAAAGATTCACACTGAAACAAAAGAATGAAAGAGAAAAATGAAAAATGACACAAGGCAACTGAATAAGAAGAAAGAAAGAAAGAAAGAAAGAAAGAAAGAAAGAAAGAAAGAAAGAAAGAAAGTCTGATACAATACATCAAAGCAATATAGAGGGAAGAAAGGAAGAAATTAAAACTGAGGCAATACAGTATCACAAACACCACATAAATAAAGAAAGAAATTAAAACTAACATTACAATAGCATAAGAACAATACAAAATCAAATAAAGAAAGAAAGAAAGAAAGAAAGACAGAAAGGAAGAAATAAAGAAAGAAAACTGAAATAATACATAGGTACACCCCAAAAATAACGAAAGAAAGAAAGAAATTAAAACTGACACAACACAAGAGCATAAGAACAAGAAATAAAGAAAGCTGATACAGTACACAAGAACAACCCAGAAATAAAGAAAGATATGATAACTGACGCAATACAATAGCATCCGATCAAGACAATTAAGTCACATAAAATAAAAACATAAGATGCCAAAGAAGTCAATAACACTTTTATTGAATAAAACTGTTCAATGAAATACGTCACAAACAAGCGGCGGTATTAGATAGTGGGGAAACATCATGCACATCTTTACATTAAATATGAAAATAGTATATCCGTATTGTCTTTTTGTAACATGAAGCCGTACAGACACTAGTCATTCATACTATACCAATCAGCTGACAATGGGAAATAACAGATACCAAACACTTCGTATTCTGGACCCGCTACGTGGAAGGCTAGGGAATGGAGTCCACTGTCTCGCTAGGTGGAAGCCTAGGCGGTGGTTAAGTCCACTGTCTCGCTAGGTGGAAGCCTAGGCGGTGGTTAAGTCCACTGTCTCACACTTTCAAGGTGGAAGATTTCCAAACACCGCTATTCGATTCACGAGTGCAATTTTCTCTAAGCCTACTGAGGGTCGGTATTGGAGCTATGGAGGTCGTGCTTAGTGCCATGCTGTCGGCACGCCGCTCTACGGGGAGGGACCTAACCATAAGGGGTAAACCCGTTGTGCAATGAAGTCCATCTTCTTACCTTTAAACCACCTTTAAAGTTTCATAGTAACTGGGTTAGTAGATCGTCCAGGTTCTGATCCATACAGTGTTACTGATTTGACGTTAGAATTAAATATTCCAAGTTTCATTATACATTTAGTGTCTATGTTTGTGTGTTTTTTGTGTGTTTGCTCGCTTTGAACTCAATCGTATTCCATACATGTGCTACTACTTCTGATGCACTGGGGTGATTTTTGTGTGTGGATTAGCTTTCTCCATACCAGTGTCCCTCGCCATCAGGCGAACCCATTCTGACTTCTGGGGTACTTGTAATTTATGTCTCCATGTCAAGGGTGAGAAGTCAACATTTTAGTCCAACTGACAGGTGCGGGGATTGAACCCACTACCTGGGCATCAGCGCACCAGAAGTGTAGGAGCAAACGCTGTGATCCATTCGGCTGTGCTGACCTCCATGTAGTGTCTTTTGACTTCGGCAAATGTTTTAGTGCACTGAAGACTCCTCTTTCTGATGCTATTCTTACGTTTATATATATATATATCTCTATCTCTTCTCACAACTGTTGTGTACATTGCTCCTAACAATTGTAAGATTTACGTGAGGTTTCAACAAGGTAAATAGGGTATCAGTTGCTGATACAACATTGTCAGTGTTTCGACATATGACAGACACACATATCTATAGCAGAGTCATGTGAACGCAGCGATACATCATTAGTCCAACCCTAGCCCTCTGTTGATGACTGACATATGATGGCATGTTCTATGGCTGGAGGTATTTTGTCTGAATGAAAATTGGTCCATAAAATGTCATTCATCCATACATCTTTGACTGTATTTGCTAGAACCCACATCTCGTGAACCGTTGTAGCAAAGGTTAAAGACTTTTCCCCATGTGGGCTTGTGCTAGTCCATGTTATGTTTAGAGAATAATCGATTCTCAGTGATGTGGTCAATATCCCGTGGGCTGTCTTTACTCCCCACAACATTCACTGGCACCCATGTTTATGAGGGTCGACCGGGTGACCAGGTAAGTTTTAAAACATAAAAAACAACCCATCTCAATGGAGATACGAACAGACTTCTGGCATGCCGGCTTTCTAGTCACTGCATGACGTCACTCCCTCATGAACTTTATGTCCAAGCGAAACACTTGTAGCTCAATAATTCATGAAATACGAACACAGATGTCACAAAACAACACTTATTAAGTCTTAGTGTGTAACATAGACTATTGGTCGGAAAATACAGGTTTTAAGAAATTGACCCCCACCCACTCGCAAGATTATTGGTACATAATTCCCAGTTATAATTTTATCAAAGCCGTACATGTCTTCTCTAACCCTAGATGTATACAGGTAATGCCAAGTTATAACCTTATCAATTTCCTACTTATCTTATCCTAACCCTAGATGTACACAGGTAACGACAAGTTGTAAACTTATCAAATTCCTACTTATCTCCTTCTAACTCTAGATGAACACAGATAATGTCAAGTTATAAATGTATAAATGTCTTCTCTTAACGTTAGATGCTCAAGGATTGTTCCAGGTTGTAAGCTTATCAATTTCTTACATATCATCTCAAAATCCTAGATGTGAAGGTATAATTCCAAGTTATAAATTTACCAATGCCCTACATGTCATCTAACTCTAGATGTACACATATGCCAGATGGAGTATTACAGAACAAGATAACCGTGTCTTTTTGTGCTACTTGATGTAGAAAAATCCAGTTTTGTTTTATAGAAACCAAAGAACAGAATCGGTCGGTCAATGTAGACAAGACCACTCTTACTAGAACATACCATAGCTCACATGGTATTAGTCAGTTTAGAGACGAGATCGTTACACAAAATCAGATAATTCATGTAGGGGCATGACCAGTTGAAAACCCACACATCATAAATTAATGTAATAACATGGCCGGCCTAACATTGAAAACACAGTAACAGCTTCTGTAGTCCCAGCACAAGGATACGTAGAACATATCCCTATCAATGTATTTATGTACTGTAAAGAATATTTAACATCTGTAAAATGTACAACACAGCCAATAAAGGCAGCTTTGTTAAATTACGTCTGGTAGTTTTACCCCCGAAATATAGGCCTTTTTACGAGACATGTGCTATACTAAGAATTAATTACATAACACCATAACTTCACAAAAACTAAACATCACATATTAAAATATATTTATATTACAAATGATATGATCTGCTTTGTAAAACGGGCTTTTAATTTACAAAGTAACTTGAAGATCTGCTAACAATGAATGCGTTCAACATGGTCATACTTTAGACAGGCGTTCGAGGATGCCGCCGAGTTCGTACCAGTCAAAGCTGGAGAGGTCCCTGACGTCCCTGCCTTCTGCTGTCTGCAGGGATATAATCTCACTGTAGCCACTTTCCCCGGCGTGGTTGTGGGCCTTGACACGTGCATTGTAGATGCTGTTGAAGTGGAGACCATCGACAGTGCAGAGAACTTCTCGCCCGACGTACACCACCTGCAGACAGTTAAGATTAGTTAAGAATCGACTGGAAGTTAGATATCATATTGTTAGTTAAGAATCGAATGGAAGTTAAGATATCATAGTTGAATGGAAGTAAGTTATCATATTGTTAGTTAAGAGTTGAATGGAAGTAAGTTATCATATTGTTAGTTAAGAACTGAATGAAAATTAGATATCATATTGTTAGTTAAGAATTGAATGGAAGTAAGTTATCATATTGTTAGTTAAGAGTTGAATGGAAGTAAGTTATCATATTGTTAGTTAAGAGTTGAATGGAAGTAAGTTATCATATTGTTAGTTAAGACTTGAATGGAAGTTAGATATCATATTGTAAGTTAAGAATCGAACGGAAGTTAGATGCAGCATAGCTCAAACAAAGGCAACATTTCATAAGATGAAGAATATTCTCTGTAATTTATCTTTGTTAATTGAAGAAAGGAAAGCAGTTCTTAACTGATTCAGTGCAAAACAAAATTTAGGTTTAGACCAAACATGATACACAATGAAATGAACAAATCTTATAATGCAAATTTCCGTTTACCACGCATTGAAATTGCCGAAGATACCACGAAACAAAACACATCACACAATAACCCTAGTGTGACGATATATCGTTCTTCTGTACAAATGGAAAGTCACATATGGCGATATATTATCCTTCGGCATTGAGTCAGTTAAGAGTTTTATTGAGCCAATCTTAATGTGTGGAAGTGAATCATGGACAATTAGCAGACAGGTGAGGAATTATGTGGAAGTTGTGGAGATGTGGTTTTATAGAAGTATGATGAGAACGCCGTGGACAGATAGATAGAGCAATGTTGGTATTTACAGATGATAACTCACAGAGAGAACTGGTTACTCGCAGCATAAGAAGAAAGTCCACAATCTCTGGGCATGTCATGAGAGGAGGAAAGCTGGAGTATGTCGTCACAACGGGGAGGTTGGAGGGGAAGAGAGGCAGTGGGATATCAACAGAGAAGATGCTGGACAGTTTTACATCATGGTGTGGGGGAACGTCGGTATCATAAATGATTGAACGCACAAGAGTCAGAAGGCTGTGGACAGACATGATCACCAACGTACACGGCAATGGTTACAGGAAGAAGAAGCATCACGGCAGTGTATGTGTCGTATACCAGCTGAAGCCGGGAGGATCTATATTTGATCAGGGCTAGTGGATCCTAGAAATGTACTGGCCAGAAAAAGAATCCAGCCACTATAGGGGAATGAAAGCCCGGGCTGCAGCGCTGGCAAGCCAGTAGACGGGTACTAAGGAGAATGTTTAGCCCGTGTTTTACCAGGGTCCTGATCAGGAGATAAAGAATAGTAACACTGGAGCCTAATATGCATATCGTCAAAATCCAGTCACAAATAACACATTTTAGCAAAAGATTAGAGCACTTGGCATGGGTTGCTTGGTGGTCTATGATCCAACACGGGATAAAGGGCACATAGCGAAGGAGAATTGCTGTAAAATGATAATCTATCACAGAAAATGCGGTGTTATATAATTACAGCATTACTGGATGTAATTACATGTGGTCTGCAAGGTGTGGCATGCGTCTGGTCCTGCAGCCAGCAGAGTTAGGATCGACTAGTCTCTCCTAGGAGGGGTGAAAAGTGAAAATTAGTAGCTTGCTGATAACCCGCAGACTACACAAGTCAACCTCCATCTCCGCGTGGTGCAGACCGGGAAACCATGACCGCGAGGTCATGGCTAACGGGTCTATGACTCGCCATAAGGGATGGACTCCCTGTGGTCAGATTTGTGTCCTAATCCTGCGAGTGGCATAGCAAGCCGGCAGGGGATCTTCATAATGCTCGTAGAAAAACTAAGATGACGGAGTGCCTGCACATAAACAGCACGCGGAAACACAGCGACTGGTCAGATAGTTCCTATGCAGAACAGGGAAGACCGCATAACCTCCCCACACTGTATATATGTATATACGTGCCTGTTTGTATTTGTGCATGTTTATATGTTTAAAAAAAAAAAATCTTTACCAAAAAAAAAAAAAAAAAAAAACTGGCGGGGTGAACGGCAGGAAGGTGGGTTGGTTCTTCCGGTAGAGCACCTGAACTAGGAAGACAGGGAGACCTGGTCATCTTGTTGCCACGCCACACCCACACGCGATGAAGAAAACCGCCAAAACTCACAAGCGTAAAGGAGTTCGTAACGCTGACCGGGGGGGGGGGGGGAACAACTTGAGACTTGCTATTAAGTGCTCTGCCCTTGCCTACACCAAGTCCTTATGAGGACTAGACATGTCCGGGACTAGCCTCGAGGAGAATAACACAAGAAGCGACAAGCACTTAGCAGTGCTAACAGAGAAAAGCCTACAAACGAGAGAATGAGGGTCCCAGTAGGCCCAACCAAGGACCGGTCTTTACCAGGACCAGCACAAAACAAATCTATCCGACGAACAGAGCGGAACCAATAAAAACCAGTAGGAAATAGGACCAACAATCCACACAACCACGGACCTCAACAATAACCACAGCTGATGAAGCAGGTTAGACGAGGCCGAATTTGGAATTTTTGTTTTTGAAAATTGGAATTGGAATTGGAACTAAGAAGAAGTAATCTCATCTCATCTCATCATGTTCCTCTTTCACCTCGACACCGCAAGTTACAAGAGGAACACGATGAGATGAGATGAGATGTGATGAGATTACTGCATGTGTGAAAGAAGGATTCTATTTCTACATTTCGCTCTTCTTCTTCTTGCGTTCTACACAGACGCCTGGTCCAGATTCAAATGTTATTATTGACCTTATTGCTGAGTACAAACTAGATGAAAGAAGCACTACAAATAATAACATATGGCCTCCAAATGTTAATACATGAATTCACAACCAGGGAACATGGACAGAGTTCGCACCCAACAATCAGTGTTATATTCACTTTTATATTGCGGAGAAGTATAATATGTTTTCCACAAACTCTAAGCGATCAACTATTCCAGATGTCTTAAACAAACAGTGGCACGAATGACTAATGAATAAAGACACACAGCGGCATCAAAGTTAATTGTCTCCTTTCAATATTCTGGAGTAATGTACGCAACAGAGATGTGGTTCCTGAGACGAATGTTGCGAATTCCCTAGACTGCCAAAGTAACTAACAACGAATGCCTGAAAGAGGCTAATAAAACTAGAACATTATATACAACAATAAGACAGAGGCAAAACAGCTTTTATTGGGTCATGTGATGAGACTAAAGGCTTTGGAGAACATCGTGACAACTGAAAAGATCGAGGGGAAGAGAGGCAGAGGCAGACCAAGAGAATTGATGCTGGGTGGATTGCGATGGTGGCATGGAGGAATATCAACAGCAGAGTTGATCCAGAAAACCAAAGACCGAGATTTGTGGAGCGTCATGAACGCCTACGCCAGCCGGCATGACACTTGATGATAATGAATGTACGCTCGTACAATCGAAATTGAGACATAATTGTTAGTAGCTGTAGACCTTGTAATGGTGTTACACCGACAATGATATGAACGCAGTTGGACAAGGATATCAACTCTCGCCGTTCGCTACGGAAAGGAAGGACTGGACGCCGATTTCGCCGTGCACTTAGGCCTAAGATATAATGGCCCTAACACATCACATACTCACATCAGGTGCACGTTACAGGCCTGTTATAAACACCGCCGTTTTTGATGGAAGTGCAGCAAGTCAACAAGTAAAGTTCATGTTTACTCGCGTCAAGGGCATTAGGTATATAGAGGAGCTTGACCAATCCCTTTATAGACCGAACAACACTCAGTGGGTGATATGGTCGGTGTCATTAGGTATGTGGAGGAGCTTGACCAAACTTGTTATAGACCGAACAACAATCAGTGGGTGATATGGTTGGTATCATTAGGTATATGGAGGAGCTTGACCAGTCTTGTTACAGACCGAACAACACTCAATGGGTGATATGGTTAGTATCATTAGGTATATGCAGGAGCTTGACCAGTCTTGTTACAGACCGAACAACACTCAGTGGGTGATATGGTTGGTATCATTAGGTATGTGAAGGAGCTTGACCAATCTTCTTATAGACCGAACAACACTCAGTGGGTGATGTGGTAGGTATCACGCATGCCGCCTTTTCTTTTCAAGATATTTCTTAGGCTACCTCTGAAGCCGGAGTGGGTTCGCCTGATGGCGAGGGACACTGTTAATATGGAAAGCTAATGCACATGCAAAATTCAGTCCATCACTACTGTAAATAGTGTGTATTGACTACGCTTGAGATTAAAGCGAGTGAGCGCCAAAAAACATTTCTTAGTACCCATGTTTGCCTTGGTCGACTTGGGGGCAATGTTTGTGTTCTTCTTTCATTGGGTGGAAACCACCCTGATCGAACCCAGGACCACTGATAAGGCAAGAGAAAGTCTAGTCACTGAGCTACCGCGGCTGTCATCAATAGTTGTGGGTGTACATAACTGGTCATGTGACAACGTGTGGGGCTATGACATGCGTGTTTATGAGACGACGAGGTCACGTGCAACATACGCGGTCAAATTGGTTTGAGTTAATATAGAGTGATATTGGACAGCGAGTCCGTGTAGGTTATTTGTGGTCATGTGACTGTAAAATAACAACTGTCATCTACTGCCTATAGTACCTTGCGATGTGGGACGGGAGAGGGAGAGGGTGAGGGGAGGTGAGTGGTGACGCTAATACGAGACACTTCCTTCTCTCACTGTGAGAGCATTCCATCAAAAACTATGCCACGCTTCACCAAGTCTTCATTCCACCACGTGTTTTGAAGTTAAGAGTTTTCTCACAGCAACTATATCTTGGAGTCACAGGTGAAACAAAGTTGAGAAATATATAAGCTGCATATAAACGATGCTGTAAATAATGTATACGCTGCCTATAAACAATGAATATTTCAATGCTGCAGCGAAATACAGAGGACTTGTTAACCGGACTGCTGTATGATCTAGTTCTACACCAGCTGGATAACACTTGACCTCATTAAAATAGCTGGTCGTGTGACGAAGTTGACTAATTCCAAACGTTTTTATCACCACAGGTTCGACATCTAAATATGTCCAAAACTGATATATTTTATGCGTATAGTGTGCCCTAAAAATGACAGTTTTATTCTCTTGTCTTTTACTAATGCCATGTGCAGTTCGATACCTGTGAATTTATAGCTCATTTTTATCTAGTCTGACCAACCAGACGGCATACCTGTGCAGCCAAGTATGTGATTTTCTAATCAGACTGGCTTAGATAAACAAGTGAAATAATCATGAACTAATGATCCGTGGAATCTCTAGTTCACTGAACAGTTGCAGCTGAACAATGGTGACCTCTGATCGAATGGTCACCCCTTTTATATTTCTCATCTATGGTTGTTTAGAATTAATGTTAACTGCCTACTCTTACCGTATGTGACATATATTGAAAGTGCCCGTACACATGCTGCAGAATGATGCTCACTGATATGGAGTCAGTTGAAAAATACATGAGTATACATAGTGCTTTGATTGATGACTGGCTGATTAACTGGATTGAACAATCACCTTCATGGTAGGTAAAATTACCCATTATGGTCCTATATTTTACACCACACTAACAGTGCCACAGCTAATTTCATGAACAACCTAGGATCAACACGGACCCATATGTCTGTAATCCTATACGACATAAACTGTAAATACGATATGAAGTCATTATTTAAGTTGCACATTGACATATATAAGCATAAATCCATGAGATCGTAGCTTGAACATCATTTATAATTGCACTTACAATTCCCATTTGACTGGCACCTTGCCGTCTTGACAGACGATAGTTTGTAAAATGGGGTTATCTCTCCATAACACAAAGCCTGGGCTGCATTTAGAGACCACGTGTTTCCCATGTAACATGATCTCTCTCTCGGCCTGTCTAGTTTACTCCAGAGAAAAGGTGACACTAATACGTCAGCAACAAGACAAGCTGCAGAGGCTGCCGGATCAGCAAAGCAATGCTCTAACTGTCCGCCTGTCAGAGCTTCGATCCTAGACCAGTTACCAACCAAGGCTTAGGGCCTGGTCTGCCCTGCCATGACATTTAGTCTTTAGGTTGCATTTCCTCACATCAGGATAAGGCTTGCACCTCCCAATTGCGCTCTTCCACCCGAAGCCATTGGCACAATGCGGGTTGTCGGGTTTGGTAAGCGCCGCCCAACATTCGGCGCTAACAGATGCAGGTAGTACCGTCTACTGTCATACTGTAGCTCAGTCATATCTAAGACCTGACATCATTCCCATTTATGTTTCAATATAATTCCCCCAATGTGTATACACTTATTCCGTGGCTGTATAAAAGGCTTTGAAAAGTGCAGCATAGAATAACGTGCTCTGTTATCTTAGATGCAATGCACCTCACGTGTAGCTGTGTCTCATCCGCGAAATGTTTCAGCCAAGAGCAGTATAAAGTGGACCTAACAGGTGAAAAGTAGTCGGAGCTAAGACAGACGTTGAAGAATTTGTTACTTAGTCTGTTCAATTTTCACTAGTGTTAACAACCTGCATATGATCACATACTGTGGTAATGAAGCAGTACATCCATATTTAGTATACCTGAGGGTTTGCGACACAATTGGAAACTACCAACTACCATTTGCAGTTTCTAAAGATCAACCTCTGTCTTACAGATTTTTACAGATTTTCCCGGGTATTGTATTGTGGGAGATGTTTCAATTCTCTAATACGTTCCAGGGCAGTGACAATTTGCTATTGTAACTGCCTCGGTATCTTTAACCTGTGACACGTACACACAGAACCACTGACCCTAGCACAGTAAAACAACGTTAGAAATACACTGGCTTCAACTGATCGTCTTTCAATTGAAAAATTGAACGCTTATCACAGTCAAGACTAGGTAGATCGTGGAACAATATGGTTACCAGTGAATCAAGCTCGGAGATTTGAACCCACGAACACCAGTCAAGTATACTAGTTACTACTCTTCTGGTGTTCTTATTTGTAAATTACCCCCTCCCCCCAAAAAAAATCCAAAATATAAATTATAACTATTGGCTGTTCAAGTAATGTTCAGCATTCTTCTGTAAAACCACGTCTCTAGAGATTTGTTGCTTGTTTACAAATTGTCCAGGATTCATAGTTATGAATATGTATATATATATAAAACAAAGCAATGTTTGAAATGTTTTTACTCTCTGAGCTAATACCTAGCAACTGAAAATATGATGACACAGCAAGAACACACCAGTGGCGTTCTCGTGTTGGGTACGTGTGCCGACTCTACCAGATTACGGAAATTACTTGCTCAATACGTCAATATGATTAATCGCTATCGGCGCCCGGGTCGGCCTCAGGGTGGGCAACTCAAAGGCTAGAATTTCCTAAAGACAAAATACTCAATTTGACGCCCGTAATGATATCGATTCCTTGCCACCTTTAGAATTGCCCTCTATTGCTTTTATGTAATATCTCAGTTACGTCCATAGAGTATCTATTGTGGTAGCTGCTCAACATATGGCGTTAAATGTAAAGGAAGTTATTATTTTCTTCTTCTTCTTCTTCTTCTTCTTCTTCTTCTTCTTCTTCTTCTTCTTCTTCTTCTTCTTCTTCTTCTTCTTCTTCTCTATTACTACCACTACCACCGCCGACGCTACTACTACTACTACTAATACTACTACTACTACAACTACAACTACTACTACTACTACTACTACTACTACTACTACTACTACTACTACTACTACTACTACATCATCTGTCCCTGTTCCTGGTGCTCCCTCTTTTCTCTCTCTCTCTCTCTCTCTCTCTCTCTCTCTCTCTCTCTCTCTCTCTCTCTCTCTCTCTCTCTCTCTCTCCATGCAACATAAACCATAAAACAGCTCACGCCAAGCAACACTAGAAGTTGTCATGTCTGACAGATTCTCCCACGTTTTCTTGTATTGAATAGCTGCTCGTAGCTGGTTGGATTTTGTGAATGAACTTCTATATGTTGGAGTCAGTAAAGTGCGTAAATAACAAATGTTCACACCATTAAGCACATTGAGTAAATGGTACCAGCTTCAAAATTTTATATTGATAGGCACTCAATGGTCGATGTGATCTATATCCGATCGGCGACCTTAATTTCCTAGGGCATTTTCTGGTACCTAATTTAGGCTAGGTCGATCTAGGAGCCCATGTTAGTATAACAAAAAATGTCCCCGCCTCGAAGGAGATTCGAAAACAGGACAGCTAGACGGGTAGGCAAGTGTGCTAACCACTGCATTACCGTGGCTTCGTGTACACTAAATTAATGAAGCACATAAACAGAAGAGGTGGAGTAGAGAAATCAGCCGTATGGCGGAAAAGACTGAACAGGAGAGCCAGATAACGACATCTTCTAACAATGATGGAGCACATACAGACATACTAGTGTGACGTCAGCGGTAGATGACAATACACAGTTGTCCTTTATGGAGCTTATAACACAAGCTGGTAGAGATACCAAGTTAAAGTTATTTGCTTATCCTTTACAGGACATTGCAGTTGTCACGGGAAAACTGCAGTTTAGTGATTCCTTGATAACTTACATATAAAACTACAATATAGGAGGAGGGTTAACAATCATGTCTTTCAGTCTGAGATGAGGACGAATTAAAGGTTATTGACCGAAAGTATAAAATATGATACAGTGTAAGGAGTCATTGACCAGCTCTGTCAACGGAGAAAACAACGGGGAGACTTCAAGAACGGGAAAACGAACGGAGACAGCGATCAAAGGGTTCGGACGCTTTGAAGTACTAGCGTAGGGGATAAGGCTTGCACCTCCCAATTGCGCTCTTCCACCCGAAGCCATTGGCACAATGCGGGTTGTCGGGTTTGGTAAGCGCCGCCCAACATTCGGCGCTAACAGATGCAGGTAGTACCGTCTACTGTCATACTGTAGCTCAGGATAACCGCGGAAGAACGGAGGACGAAGAACGGAGGACGAGACGGAGCGCACGTGACGAATACGTAAGTTCACAGACGTTTGATGTGGGGACTTACGGAAAAATTTGATTGTGGATCAAAAGACAACGAAGGATTGGACACTCGATATAAGTAGTAGAAACTGGGTTTTCTGTTTTAGTGTGTGTTCCAAAACTGGACAGAGATATCTATTAATCCTATGTATGGAAAAGAAATTATAGTCCCGTATTGTTTAAGGCAATGGGATATTAGTGCCGATGTGCTTAATTATTAATTTCAATTCCTGGATGATAATAGAAGATATAAGGTAATCTAATCTTAGCGTAATAGTAGCATAGGGATATAGGTGTTTGTTCTTGACTTGTAACATTTCATTCGTTTATCCAATCGTGTAAACTTTAGTGCACTCATAAGTCTTATGTCAGAGTATCTTTTCGGAAGCGTCTTAGTGCAGCCGGGAGAAATGCTCTCACATAAGTATAAATCTGAAGCAGATTTATATCACCGGGTTATCTATCTATCACAGGTTTCACAAGAAGTATCCTGATACAATCAGAGACGATAAACTCAAGGTACTTCACTTGGGCGGAGATCAAATACCTCACTAGAACAATGAATAACAAAGACAGGTTCTAATTGTGAGACGATATAACCCATAGCCCTAAATGAACTCTGAAAATAATAAAAGAATATCAAGATAACCAAAGTAAAATGGAAAAGGACGATTAAACGGATGAAAGTAAAAGAAAAATACAACTGCATACTTATGCATAAACCCCTTCATAACATACCCTGACAACAGTTTCCTCCAACAATTAATAACATGTTTATTGTTGAAAAACTATGTCAGTTGTATGTATTGAATGTGTATATGTAGTTGGTAGTGTCTGCTAATGTGAGTGCAAGATAGGACTTTAGACTTCGTATGTCTCCGTATCCCTTCTCTCGTCAGCATTCAGCCAGTCGAAGATACATCACACAGATATGGACAGTTCTCACCCGGGTTTGCTCCTTTCCGATTGAGTCTGGCCGTATCGTGAAGTTGTTCAAAGTCTGGTCACAGTGAAATAATAATAATCCAGTAAGTCTATGACTTCGCCAGAGTCTGCTTCAAGAAGTTAATAATCCAACACTGAAACCACATCACCACAGTCTACCACGGCGTCTATATTGACTATGAATGTTCTGACTTATCTATTGTCTCTTTTCTATTATTCTACCATGCATAAGTATGCAGTTGTATTTTTCTTTTACTTTCATCCGTTTAATCGTCCTTTTCCATTTTACTTTGGTTATCTTGATATTCTTTTATTATTTTCAGAGTTCATTTAGGGCTATGGGTTATATCGTCTCACAATTAGAACCTGTCTTTGTTATTCATTGTTCTAGTGAGGTATTTGATCTCCGCCCAAGTGAAGTACCTTGAGTTTATCGTCTCTGATTGTATCAGGATACTTCTTGTGAAACCTGTGATAGATAGATAACCCGGTGATATAAATCTGCTTCAGATTTATACTTATGTGAGAGCATTTCTCCCGGCTGCACTAAGACGCTTCCGAAAAGATACTCTGACATAAGACTTATGAGTGCACTAAAGTTTACACGATTGGATAAACGAATGAAATGTTACAAGTCAAGAACAAACACCTATATCCCTATGCTACTATTACGCTAAGATTAGATTACCTTATATCTTCTATTATCATCCAGGAATTGAAATTAATAATTAAGCACACCGGCACTAATATCCCATTGCCTTAAACAATACGGGACTGTAATTTCTTTTCCATACATAGGATTAATAGATATCTCTGTCCAGTTTTGGAACACACACTAAAACAGAAAACCCAGTTTCTACTATTTATATCGAGTGTCCAATCCTTCGTTGTCTTTTGATCCACAATCAAATTTTTCCGTAAGTCCCCACATCAAACGTCTGTGAACTTACGTATTCGTCACGTGCGCTCCGTCTCGTCCTCCGTTCTTCCGCGGTTTCCCTGAGTTCCCCTACGCTAGTACTTCAAAGCGTCCGAACCCTTTGATCGCTGTCTCCGTTCGTTTTCCCGTTCTCGAAGTCTCCCCGTTGTTTTCTCCGTTGACAGAGCTGGTCAATGACTCCTTACACTGTATCATATTTTATACTTTCGGTCAATAACCTTTAATTCGTCCTCATCTTAGACTGAAAGACATGATTGTTAACCCTCCTCCTACATTGTAGTTTTATATGTAAGTTATCAAGGAATCACTAAACTGCAGTTTTCCCGTGACAGCAGTCACCACCAACATTTTTTGCTGTTGTGATCTCTTGGCAGCTGTTCTCCCTGGCCGAGGTATTAGCAGCTTTCTCCGTAACCCCGAATACTCTCGTGGTTGACGTGAGCGCACGAGAATTGGAAGCAGTTCGAGTTGCGCCAGTGACTTATGAGAGTATGGAGCCGGTCGTTCAGAAAGCAATGGCAAACTACTGAGCGTAATCTTGCCTAGAAATCAACAATCAGCTGAAAGATGCTGATGTTGAGAGCGATGTCCTCATCAGGCCATCCTTCGGACAGAGGCCACCAATATGAGATAAAACCCGGCGCAATGAAGTCGACACTCTAGCCTTTAAACCCATTTTAAACTGTGTTCCCCCGGGAAGGCTAACCCGGTCAACAAATGCCCGCAGAAGTCGGATGTGTCGGCCTAACGGCGCAAGAACGCAGCTCTGCTGTAAACAGGCACAACGCAATCACGTCAGGAAAAAAAAAATAACTCCGGGTGACCGAAGAAGAAGAAGAAACTGTGTGCCCGACCCTGTTCCGAAGTGCAATCATAATACACTGTTCATGGGGACAGCGGTACAGAGACTCCAGTGTCCCTCTCCAAGCTGAGAAGATAGCGAAGTGTGCAAGACTAGTTACTACAGCTTCATATCTGCGTAGACGTATTTGAATATGTACCTGTCACAAAACATGCCGACTTGATGGAGTTAGGCCTAACGTGGTAATGTTCATTCAATGGTTTCAGGCATTCCATTGTAAACAGACTCAAACCCAATGCCCGGGGAGACAGACAAATTGATAAAAATATAATACACGCTCCAGGGAATCGATCCATAAGTGCTTTCATGTCTTTCTGCAAAGTTTGCAGTCCGCGTACCTAAGCCGTGCTTACGAAGAAATTCCAACGATAGTTGGCATTTGTGTACAGTTTCCAGAAACAGCAGCTGTTCAATCAAAGGTGAAGATCGATGATGAAACTACCGTGAAATCGATAAAAGAAATCTGAAAACTATTGCTGATCAAGCATTAAGATGATGTGAAAATACTTGCTGATAAGGTGCTTTCAATGGTGTTCTGCACGCGAATCTTATGTTTTAACAGCACGAGAAATACATTGACAGGCACTGCGTGGCACTCATAGAAGGAGGGTGCAGAATTAGAGATCAGGGGGCACACTAGACAATATAGAGATTTAAAACTACGGCAGCCACACGACCGATTATTAATTCTAAGTCAACATGTGAAGGAATATAATAAAACAACAATCTTGATGGAGTTTTCCTTGGAGTGTTGAGCTTTCGCCCACACTCACGGACCATCATGTGTATACACACAAACTGCCTGTATGTAATGAAAAGAGACGCATTAGAAACCTTGGTGACAACTATAAAGATATGTGGTACATTATGTAGAGGGCTGAGTGGTCTCGAGGTATGGTGTCCGCCTCGAGTGCTGGAGGTCCCGGGTTCAGGCCCCGGTGAAGACCGGGATTTATTAAAAAAAATCCACCTGGACTTCCAGTAATAAAATTTCCCCTGGTCTCTGGGTAGTGAGACCGTGTGTATTGTTGCGCACGTAAAAAAAATCCCCTGGCAGTTGGAAATCGAAAAAGAGTAGCCTAACGGCGCTGCCCGGGCAAAATTTCGAGTTTAAAATCTACCCAAAGTATTTCAGGATTTCAACGGAGTTCGTGCATTGAGCTGAGTTTCTCCAGACTCAGGTTTGAGTTAGGAGGAAAACGGAGCACTTATGGGTTAAACCGTGTGCCGTGATGTTGATCCAACGACTAAACTAAACTAAACTAGACCGAGAGAAATGATGCTTGGTGGTGTAAGGCAATAGCACGGAAGAATATCCTCAATAGAACTGAACCAGAAGACAAGGGACCGAGGGATATGTAGAGATATGGACGCTTACGATATTTGGCAAGACATTTGATAATGATAATGATCTTCCTCTTCTTCTTCTTTCTTCTTCTTCTTCTGCTTCTTCTTCTTCTTCTTCTTCTTCTTCTTCTTCTTCTTCTTCTTCTTCTTCTTCTATTTTCCGTAGACTTCCTGAAGTAAATTATGACTCTACAAACCTCTCTATCATCTGCTATGTTGATGAAATTGCTGTTGTTTATATAATGTTTTGCACAGACGCTTAAGTTTGCCGTATACATATATGTGTGTGTCTGCCTCCTCGCCTAGTATTTTCTGGCACACGACTACTTTTCCTACTCCACTTCTTCTGCCGATGTGCACTATACATTTCATGTTTCTTTTTCTAATGGTTATAATGAGTGATCTTGTCACTCCTGCAGCTGCCAATACCTTAGCGTTGGTCTTCTTCTCTTCCACGATATTCTCAACCTTTCTATAATTAAAGAAAAAGATTAATCTCCACTGTCTCCAGTTTATTCACTATTCCATTTTCCATTCTCACTGCATCGCAACAACAAAACAGAAGAATGGGCTACACACGATGCTTTAGTAAGTAACGTATGAACTTGCAATATATCTGTGTTTCATGACGTTGCTTATTCTTGTAGAAGCAGGAGACAAATGTGGACACTTATTGATAGGCACTCCTAGATGTATAGAGAATAAGTATAGAATATAGGATACAGTAGACAATATGAACATTGAAAGGTATAGTGACCACACTGGGATTTAAACCTGCCGCCTCCAGATGGCGAATCACACATGTGGTTACTATAGCTTTCGTGTTTTATATTGCCTAGTGGGTTCTCTAATCTCTACTTCTTTTCTCTATTTCTGTGAGTGTTTAACAATATCTGTAAACTTATTTCTCATGCTATTTCAGTGTCCTCTAGTGTTTCCCAGAAACTCTTCATTCCTGAAAAAGAATCGTGATTAATGACGATGTGTATACTTAACACAACACACACACATACACACACACGCGCGCGGGGACAGACAGACAGACAGACAGACAGACAGACAAGGCTTCCGATATTGCAACCTCGAGTCTACGGAAAGTGTATGGACAAAGTAGAAGACTCTTAAATGTGCCGCTTAACGAGCTCTTGTCAGTCGGTGACTGCTTTAGAAAGTCGACAGTGCACTATTGATGGTTGGCTGAATCAATCTGAAAACAAACAGGACTGATGCATTCGGTAAAAACGATATGGGCCCGTTAAAGGACTTGCGAGAAAGACTGTTATAAAGATCTGAAATCGGAATGCAAAGCGTAAAATTAATACAACTGGAATAGTATATGGATATGTTTATATAACGTCTTGTGTGTCCAAACTTATGTAAACCACACAATGAGGACACACGAATTGTGGTGAACGAATATAAAACACATATTAGTAAATAAGGGGGGGGGGGGAGAGAGAGAGGGGGAGAGAGATAAATAGATAGATAGAGAGAGAGAGAGAGAGAGAGAGAGAGAGAGAGAGAGAGAGAGAGAGAGAGAGAGAGAGAAGAGAACCATTAGAAATGGGAAAGTTAAACTGCTTAATGTAGTAAAACAAAGTAGCAAGATAGGATCTATATGGAATAAAGCATTTCTTAACAGTGTGGGTTGGAATAAAGAAGTACAGCATTTCAAGAACGAATAAAGAAGTATAGCATTTCAAGAACGAATAAAGAAGTACAGCATTTCAAGAACGAATAAAGAAGTACAGCATTTCAAGAACACTGATGACATCCAGTCGTGGAAAAACATTACTACTGTCACCTTACATGACGATTTCCGCATCGACCTTACCGGAAGCGCTGAAAGTGTACAAACAAAATGGAGGCTTCCATGTCGGTATGAAATGAGTCGTGATTTTCTCATTGTAAAGTGATATATTTATTGTTATGTAGGCTTTCAGTGCCGGTCTCCCTGGCCTAGGAGTTTAGCGACTTTCTCCGTAATTCCGTATTCTCTCGTGAGTAACGTGACGACGGCGAGAATCGTTAGCGGTTCTCTCCGCGTCGGTAACTTACGGGATATGTGAGCCGGTCGCTCAGAAAGCAATGGCAAACTACTGAGCGTAATCTTGCCTAGAAATCAACAATCAGCTGAAAGATGCTGATGTTGACAGCGATGTCCTGTAAAGGATATGCAAACATTTATAGGCTTTCAGTGCTTGAATGAAACAGAAGGATAACTCTTGACACGGTCCTTAACTTGACTTCAATTGTTCGTTTTATATAGTCAAGTGTGATGATTAGATATGTATAGCATCTTTTGTAATTCTTACAGAAAGTATGACAAGTATTTGGGCCAATGCTTTGCATGCACTGGTGACGTCAGGCCATAGACGGACATTCACACAGATTTCTCTACAGGTAGCCAGCATTTTGAGCCAATATTTCCAAACACTTTGACCCCATGAAGAAAGTGGGAGATATTTATGTGAGCTAGGTGCTGTTTTATTTCGCTGTTAAATGTTTAAATGTGTATAATATACATTTTAGGCATTCTTCCGAATAAAGGTCCCAAATTATTTAGTGTAAAAAGTATCCCTTACAGGGCCTCATTAGTTGATGTTGTAGATAACTTCCGGTTCAATGTGACGTGGACTGTGATGTGACGTCACACTGAACAGGAAGTGATCGACAACACATCCAATGCTCGTTCCGATATATGCAATATTTTCACAAAGAACATGCTGTTGGACAGTATTTACAACGTTTGTGCCACAATTTCCACATATAACTGTGAAATGTTATTGGTACGCAATTTCATTTTCTCAGTTCTATATTTAGTTCGTAGTGTTTAATATTTGTTTTATTATATCACCTAATGAGGCCATATGAGGGATGCTTTTTACACTAAATAATTTGGGACCGTTATTCGGAAGAGGGCCGACATTTTATATTACTTGATAAAATCAATGATGAGATAAACAATTCTGAAAAGAAATAAAGACCGTCAGATTAATATGCCTCAACAATGAATGAAAAAGAAGAGGCCGAAAAATCTCCTGTCCTACATTGGGAAACATTCACGTCTATTGAGAGTTAAAGGTAAATAAAACACACGAAGTAAGCCCTTTCTGCTCATGTCTAATAGAACTGAGGTAAACAAAGAAAATGCCTACACAGGGAACTATAGAGCTGGGGTATAGCCGGCCATGAATAATGCATCAGAGATCAATTAATAGCACCACAAGCTGCTGGCAAATACTGACAATATTGATGTGGGGGTCTACGCTCTGACCGTTTTGTGTAACGAATTAAGCGCGATTGTAAAGAATGGTCAAGGCATGGGAGGGGCATCGGAAATTGTTCTAATCCATTCACTCAATGATCCTTAAATAGCAGCTAACAGCAGGGATTCTGTATATTTGTTCCCTTTTACTACTACTGGCATCTTGCCATCTTGACAGACGATAGTTTGTGACACTGTACTTTAAAAACAGGCATACTAACTACAGCCCATGGCGGGAATCAGGGATGGTGTTATACCTCTCCATAGCGAAAAGCATTGGCTGAATTGTAGAGACTAAGTGTTGCCCATGAAGCATGATCCCTATCCGGCCGGTCTAGTTTACTCCAAAGGAAAGGTAACACCAATACATCTGAAACAAGACACGCTGCAGAAGCTGTCGGATCAGCAAAGCAATGCTCTAACTGTCCACCTGACGGGGCTTCTATCCTAGTCCAGTTGCCGACCAAGGTTTAGGGCCTGGTCTGCCCTACCATGACATTTAGTCGTTAGGTAAAATTTTCTCACACTAGGATAAGGCTTGTAGCATCCCAATTGTCCTCCTCCGCCAGAAGTCGTTGGCACAATGCAGGGTGTAGGGTTTGGTGAGCGGTGCCCAATATTCGTCGCTAACAGAAAGCAGGTAACACGTCTGCTATCATACGGTAGTAGCTCAGTCATATCTGACTAAGACCGGATTAACTTTCCCTTCTGTGGCAGTGATAATTCAATCCTATCATTCATAATCTTGCCTCGTCTATTCTTGCATGTCTTCTGCACAACGTTGCGATCAACCCCAGCTTGAACTTCTATGCAATTTTACGTTTATTAATTTGCAGTTGCTTTCTAAACGAAATATCAAGGTATAAGTCCATCTGACCATTGTGCGGAATGACTCCACTATCGCGCAATCAGCGCACATGAAGTTAAAGCGCGCGCGATAAACATCAAACTAACCTCTTCTTCTACCTCAGAATGTAGAATAGTCTTACGGCAGCGCCTTTATTTTGGCTCACTTCAGCACCACAGTGCTCAAATCTACTGACAGTAAAGCAGGTCGTGGCTTCCTGGCTGTACTTGACTCCACCACAGAAATGCCCCTTCAATGTAAAATATAGGAGATGAATATACTGTCATATCGACTGCCTGCTGTACCTTGCGGTATAGGACGAGACGGGTGCGGGGGGGGGGGGGGAGAGAAGGGGGTTGTCTTGAGCCAAAGGAATTAAAGCCGACTGGCTAGTGCAGTCGCCGCCAGCTGTGCAGGTGGGGTTTTATTTCTGTCCCCTGACAGAAAAATTAATCCAAACCTTACCGAGGGTTCGAACCCGAGTTTCCGGAAGGAGAACCCAGCGTTCTAACCACCCGGCTAGTTACTCATCGATGAATATACAACTGTCATCAGTTCAGCGACACAATGGATACTGCACCCGTACACGGAATATATGCTATGTGGTTGTAAACTGAGACTGACAATTTACCCGTACACAAAATGCATGCTATGTGGTTGTAAACTGAGATTGACACTTACACGTACACGGAATATATGCTAAGTGGTTGTAAACTGAGATTGACACTGCGCCCGTACACGGAATACCTGCTCTGTGGTTATAAACTGAGATTGACACCGACTAATCTCTTCTTTCCTTTGCTCTCTCTCTCTCTCTCTCTCTCTCTCTCTCTCTCTCTCTCTCTCTCTCTCTCTCTTCTCTCTCTCTCTCTCCTTCTACATCTTCTTCTTCTTAGGGTAGCGAGGTATTCCCGTATCACAGAAGACGTATGGCACCTCTCCCCCCCCCCTCCCCTTTCCGGCTAGCCTACGGGACACCCCTGGGCACGGTGGAGTAACCGATTAGCTCCCCTATCAGGGTTACGTCACAAGTTCAAGGTGCATCATCCGTGCCGAGGAACTGCATGGCTGTGGGGAGCACAGTCGGTAACGGCGGCAGTCAAGCTGTTCCAGGGGCGAGGCTTGGCAGATGGGCATCTTGTCTCTAGCTCATCCCCAGCACGAAGGCACTACCCCGGTGATCGTGTATGAACCCTCACATATACTTCACCTATTGCGGTTTTCAGGTTTAATTACTAAGTATCATCGCTGGAACTACGGAGTCCGTGCTCTGCTCTTGATATCATCTTCTTCTTGCGATCCCATTGTTGATGCTAACGCCGCGGGGCTAGTTCTCATGGTCAACGCTATTGTTTATTTTTTTTTAAAATAATCTCTTTGTAGCTCCATACAACTGAAAACCTAATGTTGATTGGTATGTGTGTGTATATGTATGTATGTGTGTGTGTGTATGTATGTATGTATGTATGTATGTATGTATGTATGTATGTATGTATGTATGTATGTATGTATGTGTATGTGTGTGTGTATGTGTGTGTATGTATGTATGTATGTATGTATGTATGTATGTATGTATGTATGTATGTATGTATGTATGTATGTATGTATGTATGTATGTATGTATGTATGTATGTATGTATGTATGTATGTATGTGTCTGACTGTCCACATATCCTACCTATATGTCTGCCTATCTACTTATCCATGCTACAAATTCTGACCACATAGTAATGTAACATATAACAAACATATTGAACAACAATAACGCTCAAGGTCCCCCTTGTGTAGTATGGATGCAAACTCTATCCCACCTTATTCCAGTTTTAAAAAAAAAAAACGCAAGGCTAACGTCAGCGAGCAAGAATTTCCCATTTCTTCCCTTGGCAAATGCTGCCTGTAATCTTCCTTTTAAAAAATAAAAATTCCATTAAAAAACTATCCCAAAAAAAATTCGCCAAAATCAGAATGTCACAGCGAATGAAGGGAGCTAACTTCACGCAGATTGAAACTAGCTTCGAGGATATAACGTTGTCCCGGTTTGTTTTCATTTGCGCTTAGGATGAGAAAAACGAGAATACCACTGATGTTTGCATTATATCACCGAGGCTGAGGCGAGAGCGTTGGCGAAATGTGTTGGTAGGAAAAATAGAGCAGAAAAGCTGATAATGTTTTCAGTTCGGTTACAAGGGTCATGCGGACCGTGTCAAAAATAATTGGAATACTCCTAGTGTGTATCTTTGTGATAATGATAGCAAATTGTGAATATTTATTCAAGTATGCGGCGAAAATACAGAATGAATAATAAAAAAAAAAAAATTGCAGTTTTCATTTATAGTGTCGTTGGATTTGTATGATGAATTTATACAAGGTTTGGGTGGGAGGTGGAGGGGCAATGGGGGTCACCTGGAGGTCATTGCTTGAATATGATGAAGATATTTATCCGTATTTATTGGTGCTTATAGAAATGTAGAAAATTGTACATATGAGAGAAGTGGATAGTAGTCTTCGGGCGTGTCTTTGTGAAATTCAGAATACATGTATAGCGTCATCTTACTTCGTAGGTTCTCTCTATGTATACTATATCTTCACTGTCTGTATCAAATTCTTCACCTTAAGCTACAGTGTCTATCCATCATCTACATTCTCGCCATCTTCATTCTCATTTCAACCTCTCACCCAATCTCTTCTCATCTATCCATAATCTATTCTCTCTGCATCACTCTCATTACCATCTCCCCTCATCCTTATCTCCTTATATCGTATCATCCTCCAGGCCTCTCTCTCTCTCTCTCTCTCTCTCTCTCTCTCTTACCACTATCTTCCTCTAGCACACTTGCTGATCATCAATTCCTCTCTCACTCTCTCTCTCTCCATTGTCTCACTCCGTATCTCATCACCATCTCCCCAGCTCTCTCTCTCTCTCTCTCTCTCTCTCTCTCGACACTGTCTCACTCCAGCTCTCTCTCTCTCTCTCTCTCTCTCTCTCTCTCTCTCTCTTTATTTCTCTCTCATCACTCCCACCCTCCCCAAATCACATGTGTAATTTCCATCTGCCTTACCTTCGCTCAGACTATCCATCAATCTATCTCCGTATCTGTCTGTCTGTCTGTCTGTCTGTCTGTCTTTCCTTCTTTCTTTCTCTCACCCGCTCCCTCATAACATTTACTGATTAGTTACTATTGTCTGTGTTCATCAATAACCTCATCCACAACCTAGCACAAGAATCAATTGCCCCTCTTCTGATAACCTGGCGTACGTCGCATAGAAAAACATCTAACTATCAACAATAGGCGAATACAAATGGCCACAGAAAACATTGCAACAATGGCAGGAAAATGGATCATTCAGATCGATGCTGAAACGTCCTCAAAGACACAATACTCCCAAACGAAGACAAAACATGCAATGAAAGAGCATAATTAGCTAAAGAGGAGTACAGTGAGACCAAAGAAACAATCAATCACCTCTCAGAGACGAAGCCCCATGTATCTAGATCATTATTACTATTAATATTAATTAGTACTTTTTTTTTAATTAATACCTTCAACAGGCTGGGAGGATCGTGAAACTTTGCGTTGATTTCGATGGTATGAGGTGTCGGCTGTTCAGAACGCAATAGCAAACTACAATACTAAACATGGCATTGTAAATCACAAACAGTCAATAAATGCAGGGGTTGAACGCAAGGTCATGTGAAGGACATGCAGCTAACTTTTATTAACACCTTCATCAATCATACCGGCTCTGTGGCGAAGGGGTTACAGACGGAGTTCGTAATCCCGGATACCGCGATCGAAACACAGCTGTGGGCGATTTGAAAACAGACCGCCTTACGCTGATTTTTATAAAAATGGTATGAATGCCGGTAGTTCAGAAACAATGGCAAACTACTGAACGTAAATTTGCCAAGAAATCAAAAACAGCCAAGAACTGCTAGGGTTGACTGCGACGTCCTTAAAGGGTATGCAAGTAACTTTCAACGATCCAATCAGGTTATGTTTTTCTGTATCAGAACGGGGCACAATAGAAAAAACAGTTGCCTACACAGACTAAAGGTGGCCCCGGAACTCCTGTATATATGTACAGACACCCGAACATCTTCAAGACTACCACGTGTTTTGTCAACTACGGACTGAACAGAGACCCATATACCGCTATCTGTGAGTCTCAACCATCTCTCAGATACAGCACCATGTACCCAGAACACTGGACTCTCTGTGCAAACCATGACTATCACAACAGCCAACAGCAGGAAGCAGAAGGAAGTATCGGGTCAAAATTACCCGTGTGGCTCCATGTTGTAATATATACATGCTCGTATATCCACTAATAGATCGATGTTGTAACCTTCATGCTGCAAATACACATCTCCACTCATGGGTTTCTATTGGCATCCGGTATATACACATCTCCATGAGAAAGGCTCTATTGTTCTCTATGATGTATATACAAATCACCATTAGAAAGACATCTATTGTTCTCTATGATGTATATACAAATCACCATTAGAAAGACATCTATTGTTCTCTATAATGTATATACAAATCACCATTAGAAAGACATCTATTGTACTCTATGATGTATATACATATCACCATTAGAAAGGCTCCTGTCCTCCATGATGTTTAAACATATCTCCATTAGAAAGACATCTATTGTACTCTATGATGTATATACATATCACCATTAGAAAGGCTCCTGTCCTCCATGATGTTTAAACATATCTCCATTAGAAAGACATCTATTGTCCTCTATGATGTATATACAAATCACCATTAGAAAGACATCTATTGTCCTCTATTATGTATATACAAATCACCATTAGAAAGGCTCTATTGTCCTCTATGATGTATATATAAATCACCATTAGAAAGACATCTATTGTCCTCTATGATGTATATACACATCTCCATTAGAAAGGCTCTATTGTCCTCTATGATGTATATACATATCTCCATTAGAAAGA
This sequence comes from Cepaea hortensis, assembly GCA_963921405.1. Lineage (NCBI taxonomy): Eukaryota > Metazoa > Mollusca > Gastropoda > Stylommatophora > Helicidae > Cepaea > Cepaea hortensis. The sequence goes on along the minus strand of OY992894.1, from coordinate 50,349,487 downwards.
CATCTATTGTCCTCTATGATGTATATACAAATCACCATTAGAAAGACATCTATTGTCCTCTATGATGTATATACATGTCTCCATTAGAAAGACATCTATTGTCCTCTATGATGTATATACATATCTCCATTAGAAAGACATCTATTGTCCTCTATGATGTATATACAAATCACCATTAGAAAGACATCTATTGTCCCCTATGATGTATATACATATCTCCATTAGAAAGACATCTATTGTCCTCTATGATGTATATACAAATCACCATTAGAAAGGCTCTATTGTCCTCTATGATGTATATACAAATCACCATTAGAAAGGCTCTATTGTCCTCCATGATGTATATAAATATCTCCATGAAAAAGTCCTTTATTGTCCTGCATGGTTTATATAGTGTCTCCCCTGATAGGTCTCCGTACTCCCACGTACTGTCCATTAATAGGCCTCCATTCTCCCCATGCTGTCCACTCACAGGTCTCCGTTCTCCCCCATGCTGTCCACTCACAGGTCTTCGTTCTCCTCCATGCTGTCCACTCACGGGTCTCCGTTCTTCCCCATTATGCCCACTCACAGGTCTCTGTTCTCCCCATGCTGTCCACTCACAGGTCTCTGTTCTCCCCCATGCTGTCCACTCGCAGGTCTCCGTTCTCCCTATGCTGTCCACTCACAGTTCTCTCTTCTCCTCCATGCTGTCCACTCACATGTCTCCGTTCTCCTCCATGCTGTCCACTCACATGTCTCCGTTCTCCCCATGCTGTCCACTCACAGGTCTCTGTTCTCCCCCATGCTGTCCACTCACAGGTCTCTGTTCTCCCCCATGATGTCCACTCACATGTCTCCGTTCTCCCCATGCTGTCCACTCACATGTCTCCGTTCTCCCCATGCTGTCCACTCACAGGTCTCTGTTCTCCCCCATGATGTCCACTCACAGGTCTCTGTTCTCCCCCATGATGTCCACTCACAGGTCTCTGCATTGCTTGTGTTGCTAAAGCCTTCTTTGGCGGAACTTCTCTGGTTTGCCAAGATATGTATATGTCAGGTGTGTCTGTAGTGGACATTCACACTGTCAGTCTCTACCGTTTGTAAAAAAGACTCAGGTTATGGTCGTCACGAGGAAGAACGAAGTACCACAATGGAATATACAAGTAAATGGGAATATTCTTCAACAAGTGAATCGATACAATTATCTCGGAACAGTCACAACATCTGATGGGAGATGCCTTGAAGAGATTAGAACAAGAATCGCCATGGCGAAAGTAGCCTTTAGCAAGATGAAAAACATTCTGACCAATAAAAAGATGTCAATTGAAACGAGAAAAAGAGTGTTGAGGGGTTACATAGAGCCTGTTCCTTTGTAATGATGTGAAAGTTGGACAATGTGCAGTCAAGCTGAAAAACATTTGATGGCTACAGAAATGTGGTTTCTGAGGAAAATGCAAAGAATACCATGGACAGATAGAAAAACCAATGAGCAAGTACTACAGGAGACAAATGAAACTCGTAAATTGATTAGAGAAATTAGACGTAGACAGTCAAAATTTTCTGGACATGTTATGAGAAGAAATGGATTGTGGAGAACTTAGTGACAACTGGCAAGATCGAAGGGAACAGACCAAGAGGAAGACCGAGAGGAAAATACCTGAATGGCTTGGCCACATGGCATGGACGAAACAGGAACACTGAGCTGATCCACGACTCTGGTGATCGAGTGAAATGGCGAGTCATGACCGCCCACGCTTTCCGGCATGGCATATGATTGATTGATTGAATTTCACGCCCTTTCTGTGTAGTTAAGTTAGATACACAGAACGTCGCAGTCAACCCCAGCAGTTCTATTGGTGATTTCTCGGCAAGTTTACTTTTAGTAGTTTGACATTGCTTTCTGAACGACCGGCACTCACATCATTTTATACAAACCAACGGAAGGCGGTTTGCTGCAAAATCGCCCGCAGCTGTGTTTCGAACGTGGTATGCGGGATTATGAATTGCGTCGGTAAGCCCTTGGCCACAGTGCGAGATCCAGTGTAGAGGAATAATAAGAGAGCCATCTAACAGCTGTTTCCTGGAGGAAATATCTAAACGTGAGTAAATTGAGCATTAAAGAAAATGACCTCTAATAATCAACTAAATAAACAAACATATGACCAGACTGGCGACAAGAAGGACATAAATAAATGATCAAGAACTCAGCTTGGATATATCATGCAATTTAGGCGAATGCAATACAGAAAAAGGGATAGAACAATGTCTTAATTGACATCAAAATACAATCAAGGCAATCAGATCCCGCAATCAGGCCAGATTGCGCATAATCGTTGGGCATTTACTTTCCCTTAAATAAAGATTGTTAACAACGTCAGTTGTGAAAGCCAAAGTGGCATAGAGCAAATAATATTCTAAGAGAAATTGAGAAACGTCGATAAAACACGGGTAAAGCAGTTTACGAGCTATCGACTGCATACATTCCACATGAACACGTTTCAATATTTTCTCATTGCCCAACTTTTACGGATTTTTAGCTTCATTGTTATGAAGGCCATTTTGCAGCATCTGTGGGGCTATTTTTGGTAATGGCCGCTGGCTGTTACAATCTAAAAAGAAAATCTGATAGATCAGCAGTTTGTTGGGGTATGGACGGAACAGAGAAGCGTTGCACGATTAACAAAAGTATGTTGATTTCCAAGGTTGAACTCACCAAACCCGTTTGTTGTCATCCCGAAGAAAAAAGAAAAAAGAAAAAAGAAGGCAATTTCTTAAAAACGGGGTCTTGAACACAGTTGTCAAGTATGTGGCTGGTTCAGTTGAGAAACATACCGTCGACTATCATTAGAGGCCGGAGTGTGTGCGGGATATTCCGTTTTGTCCGTTCCAGACATTTTGTTATGTTGGCAGGGAAAGCAGAGAAGAATAAGACGACAACCTTATTGGTGGATTTAAGATTTGGTGGACAATGAATTTAGAGACCGTATAAGGTTCATGCAGCATAATCCCTCTCTCGCGTCCTGCCTAATTTAATTCAGATGTAATTAACACTAATACGACTGGAACCAGAAATGCTGCAGAAGCTGCCGGATTAGGAAAGCAATGCTCTAACTGTCCACCTGTCAAAGCTGTCACCCTAGACCAGTTGCCGATCAAGGCTTATCGCCTGGTCTGCCCTGTCATGATAGTCTTCAGGTTGCATTTCATCGCAATAGGGTAAGGCTTATATCCTCCCAACTGATCTCCCACGCCCGAAGGCATTCACTATGGCAAAAGTATGCCAGTTTTCGAGACACTATGCTGTTTACGAGACAGTCTTCTGTGATGTTCTGATAATGAAAAATGTCAGTATAGTTCCTCTTCTTGGTCTACGATATTCTGAGAACATTTCTGTAACATTCAGCTCTAAAGCTCAAATTTCCCTCTTTAGTGATTATGAAATGGTCCGCCACTTACATCCGTATGCTGCCACAGGAAAGATGCATGTTCTCTCGTCTCATCTAGTTCCTCTTGTACCTTGCGGTGTCACATAAACAGTGGGAGAGTGCCCGTTTATGGGCTTCATACATCGACATTCTAATGGACTCTGTTATTCTTTTTGTCCATCGTTTACATAGTCGGCATCTTCTTCTGGTTCCATTTGGTCTGTATATCATTGTTTATGGAAGTCATAGGAAATCAAACTGAGCAGAGAAATATGACTATTTAACAATAAGGTTAAATGACTACTGCTGTAAGAGTCAGAATCGCGGAGAACGACAAATAAACTATAAACGTTCATTAACCGGTGTCTGTGCAGCATCGAAGGACTAAATGGTATGACAGAATCACTCAAGTGGAACTGATGGCAAGAACAAGACATTTCAGCCAATCAAGCGCTGAGGAAGAGACGTGAGAGAAAGAGGTGAGCCAGAGTCACATGCTGTATCGGACATAAAGTAAGAAAGAGGTGAACCAGAGTCACATGCTGTATCGGACATAAAGTAAGAAAGAGATGAACCAGAGTCACATGCTGTATCGGACATAAAGTAAGAAAGATGTGAACCAGAGTCACGTGCTGTATCGGACATAAAGTAAGAAAGAGGTGAACCAGAGTCACATGCTGAATCGGACATAAAGTAAGAAAGAGATGAACCAGAGTCACATGCTGAATCGGACATAAAGTAAGAAAGAGATGAACCAGAGTCACATGCTGTATCGGACATAAAGTAAGAAAGAGATGAGCCAGAGTCACATGCTGTATCGGACATAAAGTAAGAAAGAGATGAGCCAGAGTCACATGTTGTATCGGACATAAAGTAAGAAAGCCATGATGAGCCAGAGTCGCATGCTGTATCGGACATAAAGTAAGAAAGAGATGAGCCAGAGCCACGTGCTGTATCGGACATAAAGTAAGAAAGAGATGAGCCAGAGTCACATGTTGTATCGGACATAAAGTAAGAAAGCCATGATGAGCCAGAGTCACATGCTGTAACGGACATAAATTAATAAAGAGATGAGCCAGAGTCACATGTTGTATCGGACATAAAGTAAGAAAGCCATGATGAGCCAGAGTCACATGTTGTATCGGACATAAAGTAAGAAAGAGATGAGCCAGAGCCACGTGCTGTATCGGACATAAAGTACGAAAGAGATGAGCCAAAGCCACGTGCTGTATCGGACATAAAGTAAGAAAGAGATGAGCCAGAGCCACATGCTGTATCGGACATAAAGTAAGAAAGAGATGAGCCAGAGTCACGTGCTGTATCGGACATAAAGTAAGAAAGAGGTGAGCCAGAGTCACAAGATGTATCGGACATAAAGTAAGAAAGAGATGAGCCAGAGTCACATGTTGTATCGGATATAAAGTAAGAAAGAGATGAGCCAGAGTCACGTGCTGTATCGGACATAAAGTAAGAAAGAGGTGAGCCAGAGTCACAAGATGTATCGGACATAAAGTAAGAAAGAGATGAGCCAGAGTCACGTGCTGTATCGGGCATAAAGTAAGAAAGAGATGAGACAGAGTCACAAGATGTATCGGACATAAAGTAAGAAAGAGATGAGCCAGAGTCACGTGCTGTATCGGACATAAAGTAAGAAAGAGATGAGCCAGAGTCACAAGATGTATCGGACATAACGTAAGAAAGAGATGAGCCAGAGTCACGTGCTGTATCGGACATAAAGTAAGAAAGAGATGAGCCAGAGTCACGTGCTGTATCGGACATAAAGTAAGAAAGAGATGAGACAGAGTCACATGCTGTATCGGACATAAAGTAAGAAAGCCATGATGAGCCAGAGTCACGTGCTGTATCGGACATAAAGTAAGAAAGAGATGAGCCAGAGTCGCATGCTGTATCGGACATAAAGTAAGAAAGAGATGAGACAGAGTCACATGCTGTATCGGACATAAAGTAAGAAAGAGATGAGACAGAGTCACATGCTGTATCGGACATAAAGTAAGAAAGAGATGAACCAGAGTCACATGTTGTATCGGACATAAAGTAAGAAAGAGATGAACCAGAGTCACATGCTGTATCGGACATAAAGTAAGAAAGAGATGAACAAGAGTCACATGCTGTATCGGACATAAAGTAAGAAAGCCATGATGAGCCAGAGTCACATGCTGTATCGGACATAAAGTAAGAAAGAGATGAACCAGAGTCACATGTTGTATCGGACATAAAGTAAGAAAGAGATGAACCAGAGTCACATGCTGTATCGGACATAAAGTAAGAAAGCCATGATGAGCCAGAGTCACATGCTGTATCGGACATAAAGTAAGAAAGAGATGAGCCAGAGTCACGTGCTGTATCGGACATAAAGTAAGAAAGAGATGAGACAGAGTCACATGCTGTATCGGACATAAAGTAAGAAAGAGGTGAGCCAGAGTCACGTGCTGTATCGGACATAAAGTAAGAAAGAGATGAGACAGAGTCACATGCTGTATCGGACATAAAGTAAGAAAACCATGATGAGCCAGAGTCACATGCTGTATCGGACATAAAGTAAGAAAGAGATGAACCAGAGTCACATGTTGTATCGGACATAAAGTAAGAAAGAGATGAACCAGAGTCACATGCTGTATCGGACATAAAGTAAGAAAGCCATGATGAGCCAGAGTCACATGCTGTATCGGACATAAAGTAAGAAAGAGATGAGACAGAGTCACATGCTGTATCGGACATAAAGTAAGAAAGAGATGAGACAGAGTCACATACTGTATCGGACATAAAGTAAGAAAGCCATGATGAGCCAGAGTCACATGCTGTATCGGACATAAAGTAAGAAAGAGATGAACCAGAGTCACATGCTGTATCGGACATAAAGTAAGAAAGCCATGATGAGCCAGAGTCACATGATGTATCGGACATAAAGTAAGAAAGAGGTGAGCCAGAGTCACATGCTGTATCGGACATAAAGTAAGAAAGCCATGATGAGCCAGAGTCACATGCTGTATCGGACATAAAGTAAGAAAGAGATGAGACAGAGACACATGCTGTATCGGACATAAAGTAAGAAAGAGGTGAGCCAGAGTCACATGTTGTATCGGACATAAAGTAAGAAAGCCATGATGAGCCAGAGTCACATGCTGTATCGGACATAAAGTAAGAAAGAGATGAACCAGAGTCACATGTTGTATCGGACATAAAGTAAGAAAGCCATGATGAGCCAGAGTCACATACCGTATCGGACATAAAGTAAGAAAGCCATGATGAGTCAGAGTCACATGCTGTATCGGACATAAAGTAAGAAAGAGATGAGCCAGAGTCACATGCTGTATCGGACATAAAGTAAGAAAGAGATGAGCCAGAGTCACGTGCTGTATCGGACATAAAGTAAGAAAGAGGTGAGCCAGAGTCACATGCTGTATCGGACATAAAGTAAGAAAATCTGACCATAGTATAATTAGAATGGCCTTCTTCTGGGACGCACATGGCGCATGAAACAGAGGGAGACCCAAACAGCCACGGAGTAGAGAATTAGGGATAGAGGTGAATAATGTGTTTAGTACATAGACGGAGCGGTGGGTAATAGCAAGGGATAGACAGCTTTGTCTTAGCTGGGGAGGGCCTGTGTTTCAACGGGAGATGAAGGGTAGAAGAAGGAGGAGGATGAGGAGGTAGAAGACAAAGAGAAGGACAACTGAATAAGAAGAAAAAAGAAGAAGAGGAATAAGAAGAATGAGAAGAAGAAGGAGAATGACGAGGAAGAAGAGGAAACGGGGGGGGGGGTTAAAAATAAAGAGAAGAACAAATAAAGAAGAAGATAAGAAGGAGGAGGAGGAGGAGGAGGAGGAGGAGGAGGAGGAGGAGGAGGAGGAGGAGGAGGAGGAGGAGAAAAAGAAGAACAAGAAGAAGAAGGAGAAGAAGAAGAAGAAGAAGAAGAAGAAGAAGAAGAAGAAGAAGAAGAAGAAGAAGAAGAAGAAGAAGAAGAAGAAGAAGAAGAAGAAGAAGAAGAAGAAGAAGAAGAATATAGGAAGGAGCAGAAAAAATATCTACAAAGTACTTAAGAACAAGAAGATGAATGAGGGAATGATAAGTGGAAGTAAGATGTAAAAAAAAAGAAAAAAGACCTTTCCTGCGGCGCTAGCTTTTCCAGCAGGAACGGGGTTTAATCAATGACAAAACTCCGTCCATTTTCCCATCTAAGTTTACCAGCAGAAGTAATATATTTGATCACAGAAATAATATATTTGATCATATTTGCGCTTGGATGATCTCAAAATACAACAGAAAAGGAGACCGGAAATGCAGCCATAAAGAGTTATAACATTAAGAATAATTCACCAGAGCACGAGGAGACGGTCGGAGACAAAGAGGAGCCACGGGGTTTGAGACGAGAATATGAAGTACACACGATAATGAATTCAACGGTTATAGATGGGAGTTTATGAAGAAGTGGAAGTTGGGGCAAACTATCTTTATCAGCACAGAAATAATGATGGTTACATTTCAATAGTTTAAGCATGAAGTCATACCTAGTGGTTAGATATCTTCACTGTATGTGTAGCCACTCTGTCAATAAGCATTAAGATATAATACACATAAATACTAACTGATGAGGAACCCACGAATGCATTGAAATAACACTGTACAGAAATTAACAGATATTTATGCGCATTTCAATCAATCAATCATGTGCCATGCCGGAAAGCGTGGGCGGTCATGACTCGCTCATTTCACTCGATCACCAGAGTCGTGGATCAGCTCAGTGTTCCTGTCTCGACCATGCCATGTGGCCAAGCCATCCAGGTATTTCTTCTCGGTCTTCCCCTTGGTCTGTTCCCTTCGATCTTGCCAGTTGTCACTAAGTTCTCCAATCCATTTCTTCTCATAACATGTCCAAAACATTTTGACTGTCCAGGTCTAATTTCTCTAATCAATTTACGATTTTCATTGGCCTCCTGTAGTATTGGTCATTGGCTTTTCTGTCTGCCCATGATATTATTTGCATTTTCCTCAGAAATCACATTTATGCAGCCATCAGCTGTTTTTCAGCTTGGCTGCTCATTGTCCAAGTTTCACATCCATGCAAAAGTATAGGCTCTATGTAGCCACTCAACACTCTTTTTCTCGTTTCAATTGACATCTTTTTATTGGTCAGTATGTTTTTCATCTTGCTAAAGGCTACTTTCGCCATGGCGATTCTTGTTCTAATCTCTTCAAGGCATCTCCCATCATACGTTATGACTGTTCCGAGATAATTGTACCAATTCACTTGTTGAAGAATATTCCCATTTACTTGTATATTACATTGTGGTATTTCGTTCTTCCTAGTGACGACCATAATATGTCTTTTTACAATTTAACTCTAACCCCAGTTGTTCACTATGTGCAACAACCGCATCTACTAATTGTCGCAGATCCTCCTCATTGTCTGCAATCAATACTGTAACATCTGCATATCTAATGTTATTGATGTTTCGTCCTCCAATGTTGATTCCATTTATATCTTCTACATTTCTGAAAATGTTTTCACTGTATAGGGAAAAAAGATCTGGAGACATTACACATCCCTGCCTAACACCTCTCTTAATAGGCTGATATTGTCTCACTTCATTATCAATCCTTATGGCAGCTTGTTGTTTCCAATATATGTTTTTTATGAGTCTAATGTCTTTCCCATCAATTTGTAGATCTGCCAGCATATCCACCATGTTGACATGTCTAACTCTATCTAAAGCCTTTGCGAAGTCAATAAAGCAAAGATGTGTACCCTTGTTTACTTCTATAGCACGTTCAATTGATTTTGCCATCTTTAGTTTTTAGACAGCCTGCTGATGTACTTGTTCTTTTATTAGTAAGTTCCTAAATTCTTGTGTGCACTAATTTGGTATTTTGACTGTTGTGTTGTTTTTCAATTTCAAAGCAATTTTTCTCAAGCCATGCTTATTTTGCCTCCTTACATAATATTCTGATTTGTCTGTGAATTTCTTCATATTTGGCAGAATTATTTTTGTTGAGTCTTCTTGTTTCCATTAGTTGTAAAAAATTTTCAGTCATCCATTTCTTTCGACCCACCTTCTTTAATTTTGGAATAGTTGTTTCTGCAGCCAAACTGATTGAATTCTTCAACATTTCCCATTGATCATCCGCATCCTGGAATAGGATCTCTAGATCAGAGAATATATCAAATCTGTTCTGTACTTCTATGTTGAATTTGTTTTGTATTTCCTTGTCATTACTCAATGTACACAAATCATATTTAGTGTTTCCTGTTATATACTTGACTTTCTGTAACTTTATCCTCACTGTTCCTGTAAGTAATCTGTAGTCACTATAACAATCAGCACTGGGAACTGTGTTTGCTATTGCTAACGCATTTCTAAATCTTCTGCTAATCAGAATGTAATCAGTCTGGTTTCTAATCCTGCTGTCAGGATTCCTCCATGTTCATAATCTTCTAGGGTGTTGCTTAAACCAGGTGTTTCCTACAATTATTTCCTGCCCTTTTGCCCACTCTACAAGTCTGTATTCTCTTTCATTTCTCTCTCCTAAACCATAGTTTCCTACTGTGTATCTATCACCTTGATTTCCTACTTTTGCATTGAAGTCCCCTTTTCGCCGTCGTTTAGCGTCCTAACATTTCATGTTGCTAATTTTAATGTCTCTGTCCATGTCCTGCGATGATCTGTCTTTAGACGAATCATAATGAACTAGGCATTTTTAAAGAAGGTAATTTGCAGTTGTTTTCCTTCATGGCAGTGACAATACTGGCCGGGTGACCGCAGCCATTGTCCCACTAAGGAGATCTTCCGTCTGCCGTCGCGAAACTTGAGACCATAACCAACAAATATATGTCGGCTGCCCTCAAAATTACATCCACCACCTGCCTTACGTGGCTTCTTTTGAACACTTCCAATAAACGAATACGAAACAACACCACATAATCCACAGGAAAACACTAAACAGCGTCTCCCGAAGAATAAACTCATCACGTCGTCGCCATTATTACCGGATGAGCACTTACATACACGCAAAATCGTGTCCCAAAGCAGGATTTTGATATGATAGGGTCATCTCATTTTGTAGGCCTGAATTCACGGAGGGAGCACATCACAATAAGTTCAGCTAACTTTCACAAGGGCACAGGGACACTCAGGCGTCTGGCGCAATGGGATGTTGGAGAGGGTTCGTCTAATGGTGACATTGGTTAAGGGGAAATCCAACTCTCAAGCAAAATAAGTCCAGGGCACTCCCCGGTAGTAGCAAACTACTATCAGTACACGTAAACACAAGAAATAAATGGGGAGAACCGTTGAGGCCACTAAGACGATTACATAAATAGACACACATAGTATTATTTGGCGCTCACAGAAGAAAAAGAAGGAAATAGAGATTAGAAGACGCACTATTTTTTTTTTTTTTTTTTTTGCATATCCTTTACAGGACATCGCTGTCAACAGCAGCACCTTTCAGCTGTATGTTGATTTCTTCGCAAGATTACGCTCAGTAGTTTGCCATTGCTTTCTGAGCGGCCGGCTCACATACCTCGTAAGTTACCGATGAGATTCGAACCACTGCTGATTCTCACCGTCATCACGTTACCGACGAGAGTATACGAGATTACGGAGAAAAGTCATAACCTCTAAGCCACGAAGCCGGCTAGAAGACGCACTAGACAACATAAAATTTGGAAGCCATAATAGTTACCGACCGAGATCGAACCTGTCGCCTCCAAATGACGACGGCGCCTCGCTGCAGGAAGTGTACTTCGACGCACGACCAACTAGACACTCCAAGAAAGGTGTCTTCGTTGGTCGTGTCTATCATACACATGAACCAAACAACTATGGAGTACGGACAGAATTCGTATCAAACCATTGAGATATCATCATAGATCTCATAATTTACATTAAGCCAGCATAGGTCAAATAACAAACACACAAACACATCGGACCGTAATGTTGTTGTCGAGTATATGAAAAAAACATTTAAAGAAGAGAAATGATTGGTCGGTTCTAATGCTGTACACAGTCACAAAAATAAAACACCGCGTTTAACCAGTTGATTACTATAGAGACTTTCTGATTAACCGGCCTATCTGCAAAGCCAAAACTATTTTAACTAACAGAAAAAACAAATTGGATGTCAAAATCCCCAGGACGGTCAAAAGTTGCAGCTGCACGTGTTTACATGGGGTCGACAAAATGGGAACATTTGGAAGTGAGTGAGATGAATCTATACACCACTTTGACAGTTCATAAACAGGTCGGATTTAAGCGGAAGTACTCAGCTCGGGAGAAAACAGTCCGTCTGTCATTGAGAGTTTCCGGACATCAAGCGAAATGACGGCTGTAGTTGTCACCACTCAACAGAAGATTGGCGGTTTGTTGTGGAAACCCGTTGTTGGGAGCATACAGGAACTCGCTAGCTTGTTGTGGGAGTCAAAACAAGTGATGACACCTCTGACATTGATTGAGCCAGGGAGGATAGATTCTTGACAATGGATGATATGCCCAAATAACACCTGTGTGGACATAAAGAATACCGTCACGTGACCAATTTTAGGCTGTTTGAAAAACCTGATTTGGGGACAATGAGTGTTGACCAAAACCGTGGATTAGGATGGACGTGTTTGTGGGAGAGCTCTACAGTGTTAGATTAATTTAAAATTAACTAGCATGTGTCGTTATGGCAAAGTGTAGCAGCCATCCCGGAATGAGGCGGTTTTGCATAAGGTAGTCAATATAGTCTATTTAGGCCTAATTAATATAGGCAGTAGTCTTGTTAAAACTAGAGTGTGATGATTAGCACTGTTAGTTGAAAACTAGTTAGAGTAGTGAAGTGATAATTGGCTCTGCTAGGATGAATAGGATAGTGGGGGGATCTTTCAATGGTTTGCCCACTGAAGTTGTGCACTCTGTTTATGGGTCTTTTCTTGTCATCGCCTGATTCGGACGTAGGTGAGGAACTAATATGCTCTATGACAGAGTTTAGTTAGCTGTAAAATAACTGAGCAAGGCAATAGGCTTACACTCAGCCGGTAGGATCAGTGACTAGTACTATCACAAGATGTGTTGTTTCTCTCACAGGTTCCATACCAGTTACGAGGAAGTTCAACACTGGGTTTGATGAAGTGCAACTTCAATTAGACATAACACCAGTTGGACACTCAAATGTTTCTTACTAAAAAGGAATAACGTCCGAGAAGAAAGATGGTATTATGTTTACGCTGGACTCATAATCAGGAGGTTTCACCATAACATGACTCAGAAGAGCCAACCAATATGACGATTCCTGCGTGTTAAGATTCACCTAGGATGGGTGATGATTGCTGATGCATCACACAGCATAAGAACATTAGTACCTAAACAAGAACATTAAAATATAATAGTCACATGGTGTGATATATTCTAGTGAAATAGTTCAAAAGACATGATACCTGAACCTAGATAGACACTAGTTAGGTTCAAGTATATTAACCATAACAGTGATACCTAAATACTCACTACAAAGGATTTGTGCATTCTTTAAGAACGATAGGAAATTATGTGCATTGGGCAACCGGTCCATGATCAGCTGTAATTTACAAACAGTATCTATTTCGGATGATCAGGAAGATGGATTACCAGGTAGCTACAGATGACAGTCGGTGTCCGGCAGGAGAGATACAGTACCGGGTGAGGTGGACTTGTTCTGACTTAACGTGCGGTGGTGTGTCCTTGCAAGGATGAACTGACTATGCTATTATCTGAGAGTCCGATCCTACACACATTATAGAACACATCACACATTTTCTTCGCATACGCGTCTCATATACGTTACACTTTTCTTTTAATAAATTAATCTGTATTAATTTTTAGAAGCAAGAGTTGTTGATTATGTTGCGTTGGGGAAGTATGAGAGGGGGCATAGTACGACAGTGAGAGAGTGATAGGAAAAGGTGTCCATGGGCTGATGGAGTGTGTTGGACGGAAGCTGGTGGATTCTCCAGGATATTGATAGGAAAGAAAAATTATAATGTGGGTGTTGACTCTCCTCACTCCAGGGACGACACTTTAAAGGAAGACACGACATACACATAAACACAAGAAATAAATGGGGGAGAACCGGTGTGGCCACTAAGACGATTTACTAAATAGACACACATACTATTATTTGGCGCTCACAGAAGAAGAAGAAGGAAATAGAGATTATAAGACGCACTAGACAACATAAAATTTGAAAGCTATAATAGTTACCGACCGAGATCGAACCTGTCGCCTCCAAATGACGACGGCGCCTCGCTGAAGGAACAAGTGTACTTCGACGCACGACCAACTAGACACTCCAAAAAAAAAAAGTGTCTTCATTGGTCGTGTCTATCATACACATGAACCAAACAACTATGGAGTACGGACAGATTTCGTATCAAACCATTGAGATATCACCATAGATCTCATAATTTAGTAACACATGTGTGAACTTCGCTCGGGTTCAAAGCGAGGACCCCCCCCCCCCCCCCACACACACACACACACAAACAAAACATAATGAAATATACTTAAGGAATTAAACAGTGGTGCACCAGGATGTGCATTGTGTGTGGAGCTTGAGTTAATAGTTGAAACAACAATTCAGAGCATAATAACGTGTCTAAACGCAATAAATGGAGATCTCTACACCCCCATGTCACAAGCTATGCAACCATGTCGATCCTGGAGAATGAAACCACTCATCCACATAATAACCCGTCAGAAAGTCGGCGCCACAACCCGCACACACCCAGTAGAATTCACCAGCCTATTTACCAATCGAGCGCGACATCATCATCGGTAGATCAGTGGCGAATTCTGAGCAGCAGTTATTAAATGTGTCATGAACGAGGTTCCTCCACCCTCTATTCCCACTGGAGTCATTTCCATGCCTTTGGTTGCCAATGTTGCCATGAGTAATCCGTCATCATTTGGGGCACAACTGACAGTTTCCATCCATGCGTGAATCTAGAAGACAAGCTGAAGCAGTTGGTGGCTTTTGGTTCATTGAACTCCGATATTGTTTTTTCGTTCAGAGACAATTCAGAAAACAGTGGACTACGAATGAAGCTCCGCATTCATCGGTTTGTGGTTAATCAACAATGGGCCTCATCTGCATAATGCGTGCTTTTTTCATGGGGCCCCTCATTTTTTTACACATAAACATTCATCATTTATACAACATCCACCGATGCAACATCCACTGATGCAACATCCGTCGCACAACTATTTATTTTCTCTTGTGTTTCTTTTTCCCCAGTGAAACAATATATTACTCATGGATACGACTGGATGAATTTCAGCGGAGATACAGTGAGGAAAATGTGAACAAAAGAGCAATAAAATGAACACTGAACAGCCCTTTGTATGAAACGACATCCTTAAGTTAACTGCTTTACACTGTTTCGTCAAACAGTTTTGGCTAGTACATCCGACATCGACAAACAATTCTTGTTTCAGGCCTGCATTCCCTAGCCTTTGACAATCCCCAGTTCTACCTACCAGGCAGCAGGTTTGTAACTCTGTTCGTCTAGTTCCTAGCCATTGACCTGTCTGAGATGAGAGACGTTACCAGCAGCTGCGCTACCGTCGCATAACTCCTGTGGCGATTGCATCACATAGCACTTCTACCTCTCCAAGATGGAGACACAACAGACGGGAGCAGCCCTCTATACTGTGGCCAAGATAGTTATGTACACAGGAGGTTAAAAGCAAATTATCACTTCCCGTAAACATTAGGATACATTCGCGTTCTAAGATATTGACTTCTGTTGTTTTGTTAACTGTATGTGTAAAACACATAGACTTTTTAAATGCTAACCACAAGTGTTAATCCTTCTGTATGTTCACGTGTCCCCATTCCATGAATGAGTGCCTTCTTATTATTCATTTTAATATCTAAACGTCATTAAAAATAATCTCTTGTGGGTGGTCTCGGATTCAGCCCCTGACAAAATACTATGTAGACAAAAATCCTGGCTGGCAACGTTGTCATGCTCCCCGTGATTCTAGTCTGTACAGACATGCATCAGACAGACAGCATTGACCACATGTGTGATGTTCTCTAATTTGGCATGTCCTTTTTAATTTCCCCCGTGAACTGAATACTAAAAGTGCGTTTGTTCGGATTTATTTTCGTTATCTGTCTTTGTTTATTAGACTTTAATGACATAAAGCTTATAATGCCATTAGTTCTGGCATGTGGTCGCAAGCAATTGCCCGTACAGAGAGGCTACGTTAGTTTAAGTAAAATACTGGACTTCTGTATCAACTGGTTGGAAATCTGGAATTTTATCCACTATAGCACAAAGGTTGTGCTCGCCTGTGCTGCTCGAAGAGCTTGGTTTCCCCATTTCTCTCTCTATCGCTACAGCCACTCAGCACTCTGTTTATCTACCTGCCTACTTATCCATGCACACACCCATCCACCCACTCACCCAACCTTCCTTCCATCCTTGCTTCCATCCATCCATCCGTCCGTCCGTTTGTCTGTTTATCAATCCAGTCACATGCCTGCCTGTCTTGATCTCGATCTGTGTGTCTATTGTCTTGATCGATGGGTCTGTCTGTCTTTCTCTCTCTCACTATCTATCCATTCACCCACCCACCCATCCATTTAACCTTCTTTCTAACCGGTTTTCTATCTGTTTATTTTCATTCTGTCTGTGTCACTTTCACTTGCTGTCTGAGTACCCGTATCTACTCAACTACACAGAAGTATTCGCAGATCTACCGTTACTGAACATGGGGATTGTGTTTCCAGTCTGCACGGCTTGGGGAGACCTTGTCCATGAGATGCGCCAGGTACAGGGCCTGAGGCTGGATCTTGCCTGACCCACAGCAATAACCTGCACGATTTACCTGTGTCTTCTCTATACCTGGTCTGTTTCATGGACGATTTATTGTTGGTTTACAATTGCCTGTAGCATCTGGGTAAACTTCACGCACGGGCTCTATAGCAATAGGTGTAATTACGCTACAAACATGACCAATCTTTTTGTGTCTTGGAGAGAGAGACAGAGAGAGAAAGAGAGAAAGAGAGAGAGAGAGAGAGAGAGAGAGAGAGAGAAAAAGGGACAGAGAGGGGGAAGTGAAAGAGGAAGATAAAGAGAGAGGAAGAGAGGATGAAAAAGAGGAAGAGAGAGGAGGAGAAAGAGAGGGAGAGAGAGTAGGGGGGAAGAAAGAGAGAAAAAGGCAGAGAGAGAGAAGAAGAGGAAGAAGAAGAAGAAGAAGAAGAAGACAGAGAGCAACATAAATGGTAGGTAGAAAGAGATTAAGAAAACGACAGAGAGCTACAATTCCCTGTATATATATATATATATATATATATATATATTTTTTTTTTTCCGCGTTTCCATCCTGTTTCAGGATATTGCGGTCAACACCAGCATCTTTCAGCTGTATGTTGATTCCTAGGCTAGATTACGCTCATCAGCACGCCACGACTTTCTGAGCGACCGGCTCCATACTCTCATAAGTCACTTTTGCGATTCGAACCACTGCTAATTCTCGTCGCGTCACGTGACGAGAGTATTCGGGGTTAGCGGAGAAAGCTGCTAATCCCTCGGCCACGGAGCCGGCCCTGTATATATATATATATATATATATATATATATATATATATATATGTGTGTGTGTGTGTGTGTGTGTGCGCGCGCGCGCGCGCGTGTTAACCTGCTGAGGGTATGTGAAATGTTGGGATCATTACATTTATGTTGGCCTGAGTGAATGTAGGAATGGGTGGACAATATTTCCCTCGCATAGCGAACGAAGAGAGCTGATATGGACTCTTGTCTGACTATGTTATTGCCAGCGTAACGTCCTAACCATTCCACCAACGTAACGATGACTGACAGAAGACAGATGTTACAAGAACAGTAAACATTCCTCTGCAAGAACTACAGCAATCAAAACCGTTGTGGACTGGAACTAATAGGGGGCGGGGGGGGGGGGGGAAGAGAAGCCAGAGAACTGAGAGCTTGTGTATTTATTTTTTTTTGTTTGTGTGTGGCAACTGTGGGTATGAAATTTGGAAATTTCACAAATCACCTGACAGCGTACATGCAACTTTTAGGCGACCTTGGCGAAATGGTCAAGCCGTCTGACTCGGGCTCCGAAGGTTGTGGGTCCGATTCCGGGCCGCGTCCTTCTGTTCACGGGTGCATTTGTTTCCGAGACTCCTGGGGGTGGTTGCTGGAGCTACGGAGTTCGTGCTTTGTGCGAAGCTTTCGGCAGCCAGCGCTGCGGAAAGAGACTGAGCCATGTGGGATAAAAACCCAGTACAATGAAGTCGACCCTGTCGACCTTTAAGCGACTTTATGCAACTTTTAATTGAAGTGATACAGAATAGTATTAGACATTCATTGGTGAAATAGAAAACAAAGATATATATCAAATAAGAACTCAATATTGAAGACGATTGTGATTAGTAAGACAAATAAAATTGAAGAAAATGAAATATGTTGTGTCTGGTAAAATGACATGCATGTTTGGACTAGATAATCATGGAGAGAGGTGTACCGGGCCAGTGGGGAAGAGGAAGACCACAGCATAGATCGATTCAAGATATGATAGATGATTAGCACATGACAAAAATAGAGATGGGTTATTTAGTTTGTTATAAGTACAAGTTAGATTCACATTCCTTACACAACGTCGCATTCAACCTTTGCAATTATTGACTGTTAGCGATTTTCTAGACAGTTCTACGTTCACTAGTTGGCCAATGCTCTCTGAACACTCATACCATTTTGTGAAAATCAACGCCGAGTAATTTGGTTTACGATAGAGATACATTTCAAAAGACTGACTTGGATGCAAAGTTCTTTATAGGACAACCCTTTTGGATAATGATGATGATGGATTATAGAATATTAAGAAAAATACAGACAAATTAGAAACATCCGACAACAGAAACATTAAACAACAGAAATATCAAATCCTGCAGTCAATCTGGATTCGAATCTGTCATTACCAGATGCTGGCATTTCCTGACTGAGTTGAGTGTTGTTGTTGGACGGACATAGTTCACGTAACCCTTCAGCATGACTCATTTCTAGGTTCCAATGAAATGTACCTAACATTTTAAACGTTTTACCTGTCAACCAGATCATGCAGTAGTAGTAGTAGTAGTAGTAGTAGTAGTAGTAGTAGTAGTAGTAGTAGTAGTAGTAGTAGTAGTAGTAGTAGTAGTAGTAGTAGTAGTAGCAGCAGCAGCAGCAGTAGTAGTAGTAGTAGTAGTAGTAGTAGTAGTAGTAGTAGTAGTAGTAGTAGTAGTAGTAGTAGTAGTTGTTGTTGTTGTTGTAGTAGTAGTAGTAGCAGCAGCAGCAGCATAAGCAGATGCAGTAGTAGTAGTAGTAGTAGTAGTAGTAGTAGTAGTAGTAGTAGTAGTAGTAGTAGTAGTAGTAGTAGTTGTTGTTGTTGTTGTTGTTGTTGTTGTAGTTGTTGTTGTTGTTTTCGTAGTAGTAGTTAACGTAGCACGAGGATAGGCACGAGCAGCGGTAACAGTATCACTAATACTTTGCATATCTTCTTTTTATTCTTCGCGCCTCTTTCAAAGGAACTGCCACACGTCTAGTTTTGCACATCAAAGGAACTGCCACACGTCTAGTTTTGCACATCAAAGGAACTGCCACACGTCTAGTTATGCGCATCAAAGGAACTGCCACACGTCTAGTTATGTACATCAAAGGAACTTTCACACGTCTAGTTATGCACATCAAAGGAACCGCCATATGTATAGTTACCCACATCAAAGGAACTGCCACACGTCTAGTTATGCACATCAAAGGAACTGCCACACGTCTAGTTATGCACATCAAAGGTCAGTGTGACTGACTTCGGCATGTATTTGTGTACGGTTTGCTTCATCTAGACAGATTCCATCCAAGGTAACGGGCGCTGTCCAGCCCTGATACTTTAACTATTAGTTCTTGCGATAGCAGTAGTAGGAACAGTCACAATAGTAATACAACTACTACATGTAGTAGTAGTGGTGGTGGTGGTGGTGGTGGTAGTGGTGTGGTTGTGGTGGTGGTAGTAGTAGTAGTAGTAGTAGTAGTAGTAGTAGTAGTAGTAGTAGTAGTAGTAGTAGTAGTAGTAGTTGTTGTTGTTGTAGTAGTAGTTGTTGTTGTTGTTGTAGTAGTAGCAGTTGTAGTAGTATTAGTAGCTGTAGTAACAGCAGTTAGTGTTGTTGTTGTGGCAGTAGTAGTAAGATAAGAAACATCAGTAAATGCTGTAACAGCTAGGGTAGAGCATACACGAGTTAACCGGGGCTCACACAACAAGCATATATTTCAGACCTACCCTAAAGTCTCCTCCATGTCCATCATCTAGCTCCAGCGTGTATGCCTCCACGACGCTGCCCATCTGCGGGGCCCATGCGATGGTCACGCTGTTGTTCTCACATGAACAATCTTCGGGGATTATCACCGGCTGCCCGGGCGCTGCAATCATTCAGATGCATAAAATATATTTAGCTTCTATAGACTGCATAAATCATAGAATTACGACAAAGTCTCAAAGACTGACCGAACCTATAACATTATTACGACAAAGTATGGCAAACCTATCACACTACATCGACAAAGTCTCAAAATGTGTCTGTATCTATCCCAATATACAATATAATTTCAGAATCTAACTGAACCTATCACATTACAACCAGAAGGTCTCGAAGTTTGACTATATCTATAAATTACAACGAGATATTATAAAAGTTTAACTGTATCTACCTCATTACAATGATACGATCTTAAAATTTGACTTTATCTATAAATTAAAACAATAAAGTCTTAAAGTTTTACTGCATGCATACATTACAACAAGAAGGTTATCAAAGTCTGACTGTATCTATCTTACTACATTGATATGGTCTCAAGGTTTGACTGTATCTATCTTACTACATTGATATGGTCTCAAAGTTTGACTGTATCTATCTTACTACATTGATATGGTCTCAAAGTTTGACTGTATCTATCTTACTACATTGATATGGTCTCAAAGTTTGACTGTATCTATCTTACTACATTGATATGGTCTCAAGGTTTGACTGTATCTATCTTACTACATTGATATGGTCTCAAAGTTTGACTGTATCTATCTTACTACATTGATATGGTCTCAAAGTTTTACTGCATCTATCTTACTACATTGATATGGTCTCAAAGTTTGACTGTATCTATCTTACTACATTGATATGGTCTCAAAGTTTGACTGTATCTATCTTACTACATTGATATGGTCTCAAGGTTTGACTGTATCTATCTTACTACATTGATATGGTCTCAAAGTTTGACTGTATCCATCTTACTACATTGATATGGTCTCAAAGTTTGACTGCATCTATCTTACTACATTGATATGGTCTCAAAGTTTGACTGTATCTATCTTACTACATTGATATGGTCTCAAAGTTTGACTGCATCTATCTTACTACATTGATAAGGTCTCAAAGTTTGACTGCATCTATCTTACTACATTGATATGGTCTCAAAGTTTGACTGTATCTATCTTACTACATTGATATGGTCTCAAAGTTTGACTGTATCTATCACATAACAAAGCGAAGGTCTCAAAGTTTGACTTTGCGTATCATAAGGCTAGGACGAAGAGTCAACGTGTGGCTGTATCTGTCACATCACATGTGATAATGCCAATACGACTGACTGCATGTATCACACACTACAAACACAAAGTCTGAAAGTATGCAATTGTTATATAAGATTTCAAAGTTTGACTGCAATTGATGTATAAAGTTTCAAAGTCTGACTGCAAAGTCTCACAGTCTGACTGCCGTTATTATATTTAGTCACAAAGTCTCACTGCAATGGTGATATACACCCTTAAAAAGACTGTATCTATCACACGCTGCAAAACAAAGTCTCAAAGTTTGCAACTCACACGATATAAATTTTTTTTTTTTTTTAGCATATCCTTTACAGGACTTAGCTGTCAACACCAGCATCTTTCAGCTGTATGTTGATCTCTTGGCAAGATTACGCTCAGTAGTTTACACGATATAATGCATTATGAAATACTACAGAACTGTACTGTGATATCAATGCAGAATCACATGATTATAGTGTAATCGAAGGATTATACTACCATGACATCGATGCATGATTATATAAACATTTGTTTAATGCAAGATCGAATGATTGTAAAAAGTATCATCATTATTACAACGTGGCAAATCATAAAATACATAACATCAATACTAGATGAAAAAGCCATGACAACAAATAAAAATGTCTGTAACCATGATGTTACTGTAAGATTCAACGGTCAATATCTGTGACCATGTTATTGCTACATTCAACAATCAATATCTGTGACTATAATGTTATTGCAACATTCAACAATCAATGTCTGTGACCATGTTATTGCAACATTCAACAATCAATATTTGTGACTATAATGTTATTGCAACATTCAACAATCAAAATCTGCGAATATAATGTTATTGCAACATTCAACAATCAATATATGTGACTATATTGTTATTGCAACATTCAACAATCAATGTCTGTGACCATTCAATCAATCAATCAGGTGCCGTCTCCACAATGAAGGTTGGCTGCAATGGATCTCCAATACTGTTTGTCTTTCGCCTTGACTGTACATTCTGTCAGGCTGATGTTCGTCCATCTCTTGGTGTTATCTTCCCACTTGTATCGTTGTCTACCTCTTGCTCGCTTGCCCTCAACCTTGCCATCCAGTATGATTTTTATAAGAGTATCATGTCTTTTAACGTGGCCGAAATATTTCACTGTGACCATTACATTGATGTAAATAAATATATTTCACATTCAGAATCTAATAACTAACTACTCATGTTACAGACAACAGTTATGCCGGCTAACCCAGCGTTGTGAAAAAATAAACTGACAAACAATGTACGGGTGCATCACGTGGTAATGGTGTGAGATGGCGAAATATGAATGATAATGATTATCGGCATGGCACACGATGATGTTGATGATGCTGATGATGATGACCTAGATATGCCACCAGAAACAGTTAAGATTTAGTCATTAGTCATGTGTTGAGCGTGTAAAGAAGTTGAAACGCGTTGTAAATTACTTGATTATATGAAAATGGCTTTCATATCTATTCTGTCTTAGATAATTCATCTACTTTGTTTTAACCATTCACTGATTCATTCCACTCTTCATCAAACTGGTTTAAAGGTGTCCCCAGAATCCAGACTACGTTTAGGTCAATTACTTGATTATATGAACAGTGCGTTAGTGTCTATCCTCTTTTCCTGTTCTTTTTCAATTCATTAGATATTTCTCTTTTACTTTGTTTTAACAATTCAGCGAACGTCAGAAGAAAGAAAAAGACATTCAATGATTCGTTCCATTCTTCACCAAGTTGGTTTGAAAGTGTCCCTTGAATCTAAACTACAGGTTGGTAAAATTTAAAAGTGTCTCATGAATCTAAACTACAGATTGGTAAAATTTGAAAGTGTCCCTTGAATCTAAACTACAGATTGGTAAAATTTGAAAGTGTTCATTGAATCTAAATCACAGATTCGTAAAATATGAATGTTTCCGGCTAGCACGTATGTTGTTGTGTGTTTGATATAATTCGCAACCCAACATCGCAAGCTGTGCTAGGTAGGTATTACTTAAGCTCATTGTTAACAGTGCACGATAAGGACGCTAATCCCATGCCAACACAACGTCTAACAATGTGCAACAACGTTATTGTTTACACTCAACACCACAAGTTATCTACATAAGAGAATCTTAAACTGACCACTTTAAACAATTTAATAATAATAATAATAATAATAATATAATGATAATAATAATAATAATAATAATAATAATAATAATAATAATAATAATAATAATAATAATAATAATAATAATATATGTTCTGAAAAGAAGTCAGATTTCTAAACTTATTAATACCACTATCTACCATAAGCCACTAACAGTATCAGGCCACATGCGTCTTCATAAAGTGTTGAACACAAGCAATAGTTCATCCCATTTGCCAGAAGAACAAATATTTTGGAAGTTGATAAACTGCAAATGAAATTCCAGATGTATTTCTGTTAGAAACATGTTAATAAATGCATTCTGTCACAGCCTGCTTTTTTTTAAATCCGGAAGTTAATGGGTTAACTAATGGATCTAACATAATTAATTTTACAGAATATAATTTAAAGTATTATATTCTGAACAAATATTTCAGATATGCTTGTTCTTCTTCTTCTTCTGCTCTTGTCGTTTGCTATGCGTCTATTCTAGCATAAGTCACAAACAGGATGGTGCATAACAACTATTGTAGTGTGTAGAAGTCCGTTTTTAGTCCCGAGCCACTTAGGCCAACAGCTTCCGATTTGACTCCCAGGGTTTTTGCTTAAATCCTCTTCCCAAATGCTGATTGTCTCCCGGGCTTATAAGCTCCGCCTGCCCACATTTTCTGTCGGGATTTGTTGCCTTAGCCTTTGATTTTACAGGAACGTCCACAAGGCAGTGGTGGTTTGGCATTCGGTGTGTCCTTCACAAAGATAGATGTCCTTCCAGGGTATATGAGCTCCATTTTATTTGATCCCTTGTTTTATCCTATCAAGCGTAAACTTTTGCCAGTGAGTAAGTGCATTTTAGACTAATCACAATGATTTAAAAATAAACCCGGGAAAACTCGTTCTTTGTAGGAGATTAACTGCATCCAAAGTACAACGGAAAATGCCGATGCTACTATTCTTTTTCTTTTCTTCTTGTGTCTACTGCTTTTGCTGTGAAGCGCCGCAGAAAGTAAGTAGTGTCGTTTTAATAAATACGTCATGTTTGTATTTCATCACAGAATGATTAAGAAAACGAATATGTCAAATAATTATTTTGTCAACTTGATTGTTCTCACAATACACGTGTTCTTCACAAATACGACATACAACTATAGCTGCATCAACAAAGCATAAACTTTAAAGACAATTATTTACGAGAACACACAAAAATAACCATGGCATACATTATTTGTTAGCGGAACACGCGAGATCATGGGGGGAATGTATACTTTAAAAAAAAGGCACACTTAAGCTCAGATTTCACAACAATGAAATAATAAACGTGCAATACAATGTGAAAATGATAATATCTACAAATAAAAGCACAATGTAGGAATGCAAAACTATGCATCACACGAGACTTGAATGAGTTGGCCTGCATGCAGTGGAATGCGACACTGTTATTATCATTCGGCAGCAAGGGGTGAGTGCTCACAACTCACGTAACAGGGTTGTCGGGGATTCAAGAGGCCAAGCAAACAATCACAACATCGAGAACAGGGAGGACGGGGCTATAGAGATAGGGATGCGCTACCGGTTGTTTCTAACACTGAACGTGATCGTGTATGTAATCTGAACTTACCCATGATACCGTCTGCATGGAGAACGCAAAGAAAAAGAAAACAACAGAATATTAAATATGTAGCAAGGTTGAGCAGATACACGGAAAGGATTAAACATGTGGATTATATGAACAAAGAGACACTTAGAAAGCATACTTACAAATAGATATAAACATAATAGCAATACAATATCACATCATCATCGTTATCATCACCTGTGTATTTTCAACTGATATAGGCGATCATACTTCTTCACAGCCCCCGTTATCTAGTAGAATGTATCAATACATGTGCAGATACCTCTCCTAGCCATTACGTGAGGCCTCCGAGAATCTTGTATGTATTGATTTCTCTGTCCTTGCTTCCACTGATCTCACCGACTGCATCACCATCATGCCGGCTATACTACCTCTACAGCATTCTCTAATACCCACTTAAAATCAGGCTGGGTCTGCCCCAGAACCATATCGTCCTTGGATTAGCTCCCATCGAGGGTGGTTTAAACTGGGGTCTACCGGGAGCCGGGGAGATGAAGTAGTGCAGGTGCTAGCAAGGTTATGTGTTCGAATTTGTTTGTATTAAAGACGATAAAACAAAGAAAATTGAAATATTTTGGTCACTTGAAACGTCACGAAAGTTTGAAGAGAAAAATATTGGAGGGGTATATGCCTGGGAAGAGAGGAAGAGGAAGGCCAAAGAGAAGATGGGTGCAGGATGTGGTGGATGATCTCCAGATAGGTGTATCGGACGCGGGACATCTTGCTTATGATCGAGATGTCTTCCGGTAGGTTGTTATGGGAGCGAGGACATTCTACTGAATGAATGAATGAATGAATGAATGAATGAATGAATGAATGAATGAATTGACAAGGGCTCCGGGTTTACCCAGACTAAAGTAGGTGCCAGGAAATGTTCGGGGGAGTAACGCCGGCCGAACTAATATTGACGTCATCACCCAGAGTGTCGACTGGGCTTACAAAATATGGGATTACCACCATATACCCATTACGCCTCATGGTGTGTACAAAATATGGGATTATCACCATATACCCATTACGTCTCATGGTGTGTACAAAATATGGGATTATCACCATATACCCATTACGTCTCATGGCGTGTACAAAGGCTCCAAATGTTATGTCATTGCCGGGAGTGGCAGTGGTACAGTGATTGGTACCCTTGCTGATCAAGACGGGGTCTAGGATTCGATGTGGACTCACGACATGATTCTGGTTTCTGACCAGTGCTGCCCTGGAGCTGACACCAGACCACGTGACAATGGATACTGGATCATTTTATGGGGATTGTTTGGGAGGAAAGGTGGCGAAGAAGGAAACTGGTCATAATGTATTCTGGTATAGACTAGAATATACGAAACCTAATGCGTCCTCGCCAGTCTCCGTGGCGAAGGTTTTACGGACGTGATTTGTAAGCCCACTTACCCGCGTTCGAAACACCGCTCCGACCGATTTGGCAGCAGACCGCATTGCACTGGGTTTTAACGAGTTGGTATGGAAGCCGGTCGTTCAGAAAGCAATGGCAAACTACTGAACGTAAACTTGCCAAGATATCAACAACGGCAGTAAAATGTTGGTGTTGACAGGATATGAAAAAAAAAAAAAAAAAATATCACGCTTTTTCTTCATTTGCTCCATTTTACTTCTTATTATGTTTCTTCTGTTCCCCTTTCTCCGCCTCCACTCCCTTCTCTTCCTCATTTTTCATCATTATCATCATCTTCCGTATTCTCTTCTTCGTCGCCTTCCCATTCTTTCTCTTCTTCGGTCTTCTGTTTAGGCTTGCATCAGGCTCCTACTGCAACTGTACCCTAGTTCCATATTTCTACACCACGTAAATCCTCTATTTAACAATATTCAACTCAATTATAGCAAGCTTTATATTTTTGCATTTTCGTGAGTTTCTTCATTCTTTGGATTTCTGCAGTATACGCCTCATTGGGTTCTCTATTAGGGTCCATTCATTCAATCTGCCCTAGCCATCTTAATCTATTCGAGTTCTTTATACCACACCCATATTTCCTGTACAATCGCATGACATGCATACACACACCAGGAGTCACCGTGACACAATAGTTAGCCCGCTCGCCTCCCGACCGGCGCGGGCGTGTTCGAATCGCCAAGTTGGCGGGGATTTCTTAAACTGACCTGAGTTTCCAGGCCTACAATAATGCAGAGAATGTTCTGGGATGTAAAGGCAGCCGATGTGATATTGATCACATCAGCCATCTAGTGGGGACTGGGCTTACATAAGGGGGCGCTAACAATGCATATCCACAGGGGATCGTTAGCTTACTTACTTACACACAGATATATGTGTTGTGAAGAGGTTGTGTGAAGAGGAAGAAGTCTGTGAAGAGGTTATGTGTGTGTATGTGTGTGTGTGTGTGTGTGTGTGTGTGTGTGTGTGCGTGCGAGCGCACTCGCGCGTATGTATGTCTGCTTATGCTATGTATGTGCGTGCCTTAGTTAACAAAGTCATTCTATCGAGTAAAGTGTCCCGTGCAAATACACATTTCATTGCCGGTCACCCAATGCACTTTGTGCTCAATGATCATTTTACATTAGGCACTGCAGCATAGACGGTCTCCCTGGCGAAGGTGTTAACTACGCTGGTCGTAATCCCGTATGCTCACGTAAGAAACATAGCTGTGCGAGAGTCGGAAGTGAATCGCGTCGAGTTGGTTACTTGCGGAGGGTATGTGAGCCGATCATTCAGAAAGCAATGGGAACAGGTCCTAAGCTATTTGAAATATGGGGCCCTTTATAAGTTCAGATATTCTATGTCAGTGACAAATTGCTCACTCGGACAATATTTTTTGGGACCCCCACTTTCTTGGGGGCACCAAGCCATAGCTTGTGTAGCTTATACGTAAATCCTGCACTGAATGGGAAACTACTGAACATAAAACTTGCCAAGACATATCAACAGCAGCTGAAAAATGCTGGTGTTAACTGCAATGTTCTGTACAGGATATGCGGGGGGAAAACAAACTTCAGCAGAACATACAATGTGCTACGACAACTCGGTTTGCTGGTTCTGTCTACAGCACCTGAACAATGTCCCTATTCTGAGCCAGATCTAGTGACAGACTAAAGCGGGTGATACGCTAACTTAATAGAGCTCAGTGTGTCCGACCTCGGCATATGATTGTCCCAGCTTACCTTCCTTTAGACCGGCTTTATCGACTCTACTGTAGGCCAGCTGTCTGAACGCCTGCTCTTCGCGTTTTGCAACTTCTGTTGGGTTTTTAAACATGTACAATTCGCAAATAGAACTTTTTATGTTTCCATAAATTCGAAAAGGCTGGGTATTCTATTGCATTACTTAAGAAATCAAGGAAACACGTTATATCATTGAAAACCAATCATTATTGTAAAATGTCCTGTCGTATGCAGAGATTCGAACCCAGTAGCATCTTAGTGTGAGACGGACACTAACTGCTCGGCTAAACACCCCGCTCTAACCGAATATATATATATATATATATATATATATATATATATATATATATATATATATATATATATATATATATATATTATCATCAACATAATTAATCCCTATGGACAACAACCACCTTCAAATTACTAAGCTTGTGAGGGTAAACAGTGGGCGACTGCTATTTGTTATATGCGGCTGACTCAGTCACAGGACTATAAATCTGAACCAGTGATGGACCCTAATATAACTTCTCCTTGAGGTTGAACGGTGTAGGTGTAATGGTAGAATCGAATCGAAACCCACTCTGTGTATACATTATGTATATGAAAAGACAATTTAGTCAACTTTATGACAAGTTAATAGTAATTCTTGTTCTTTCATTCGTATGAAATTTATTGTCTACATTTGCAAAGTCGTCTTTGATGTAACTCCGCTGTTTGTTTATTTTTTTTTTTTAATAGTTAACTCAGTGTTCCAAACAGTTCTTCCACTATTATATGTTTACTAGACAATTCTACATTCAGTAGTTTACCATTGCCTTTTGAATGAGAATCAAAATGTAAGTCCAACTGACCAGTGTAGGGAATTAACCCACTACCTTGTCACCAGCGCACAGATACAACCTAGTGACAAGTGAGTGATAAAACTAATGGCAAAAGAGCAAGGAGAAGGCAGAGTGATTAACACCTGTATGGCTTGGCCACATGGCCTGATCGGGTCAAGAACATAACCTGATCCAAGGGTCAGGTAAACGAGTGAGATGGCAAACCATAACCACCATATCGACATGCCACAAGATGATAATGATTTGTATACGTCTCCCATAGCCCAGTTCTTGGCCACTCCCTTTAACAATGGCGAAATCCTATACCACTTCGATTCCTACTGATATAGCCAGGACTGACCTGGGCGTGGTAACGCTGAATCCTGTACTACGTGCTATAAACACACTCGATCAGTAGTGTCTCTAATCAATAATAAAAGTTCCCCTAATTATTGCTGCCTGGCACGCGAACCTTGGGTTACGGTTAATTGTTGGTGTCATGAAAAATGCTGTTTTACAAATGGTGATTCTGGTGTCCATTTACCTGACAGAAACTTCTGCTGGCTGCACTTAGCTTGATTTGAGGCGTCTGGCTTTTCCACGCAAAGAGAATAAATCAACTGTGGGGTTTACTAATATGCTGTCAGGTAGATCTTGGGGGTGGTTATGATGGTAGTTTGTATTATGAACTCTTGGAGATGGTTATGATGGTTGTTTGCATCATCGACTCTTGGAGATGGTGATGATGGTTGTTTGTATCATCGACTCTTGCAGATGGTTATGATGGTTGTTTGTATCATCGACTCTTGGAGATGGTTATGATGGTTGTTTGTATCATCGACTCTTGGAGATGGTTATGATGGTTGTTTATCATCGACTCTTGGAGATGGTTATGATGGTTGTTTGTATCATCGACTCTTGAAGATGGTTATGATGGTTGTTTATATCATCAACTCTTGGAGATGGTTATGATGGTTGTTTATCATCGACTCTTGGAGATGGTTATGATGGTTGTTTGTATCATCGACTCTTGAAGATGGTTATGATGGTTGTTTGTATCATCGACTCTTGGAGATGGTTATGATGGTTGGTTGTATCACTGACTCTTTGTGATGGTTATGATGGTTGTTTGTATCATCGACTCTTGGAGATGGTTATGATAGTTGTTTGTATCATCGACTCTTGGAGATGGTTATGATGGTTATTTGTATCATCGACTCTTGGAGATGATGATTCTGGTTGTTTGTATCATCGACTCTTGGAGATTGTTATGATGGTTGTTTATATCATCGACTCTTGGAGATGGTTATGATGGTTGTTAGTATCATCAACTCTTGGAGATGGTGATGATGGTTGTTTGTATTATGAACTCTTGGAGATGGTTATGATGGTTGTTAGTATCATCAACTCGTGGAGATGGTGATGATGGTTGTTTATATCATCGACTCTTGAAGATGGTTATGATGGTTGTTTATCATCGACTCTTGGAGATGGTTATGATGGTTGTTTGTTTAATCGACTCTTGAAGATGGTTATGATGGTTGTTTATATCATCAACTCTTGAAGATGGTTATGATGGTTGTTTATCATCGACTCTTGGAGATGGTTATGATGGTTGTTTGTATCATCGACTCTTGAAGATGGTTATGATGGTTGTTTGTATCATCGACTCTTGGAGATGGTTATGATGGTTGGTTGTATCACTGACTCTTTGTGATGGTTATGATGGTTGTTTGTATCATCGACTCTTGGAGGTGGTTATGATAGTTGTTTGTATCATCGACTCTTGGAGATGGTTATGATGGTTATTTGTATCATCGACTCTTGGAGATTGTTATGATGGTTGTTTATATCATCGACTCTTGGAGATGGTTATGATGGTTGTTTGTATCATCGACTCTTGGAGATGGTTATGATGGTTGTTTATCATCGACTCTTGGAGATGGTTATGATGGTTGTTTGTATCATCGACTCTTGAAGATGGTTATGATGGTTGTTTATCATCGACTCTTGGAGATGGTTATGATGGTTGTTTGTATCATCGACTCTTGAAGATGGTTATGATGGTTGTTTGTATCATCGACTCTTGAAGATGGTTATGATGGTTGTTAGTATCATCAACTCTTGGAGATGGTGATGATGGTTGTTTGTATTATGAACTCTTGGAGATGGTTATGATGGTTGTTAGTATCATCAACTTGTGGAGATGGTGATTATGGTTGTTTATATCATCGACTCTTGGAGATGGTTATGATGGTTGTTTGTATCATCGACTCTTGGAGATGGTTATGATGGTTATTTGTATCATCGACTCTTGGAGATGGTGATTCTGGTTGTTTGTATCATCGACTCTTGGAGATTGTTATGATGGTTGTTTGTATCATCGACTCTTGGAGATGGTGATTCTGGTTGTTTGTATCATCGACTCTTGGAGATTGTTATGATGGTTGTTTGTATCATCTACTCTTGGAGATGGTGATGATGGTTGTTTGTATCATGGACTCTTGGAGATGGTGATGATGGTTGTTTATATCGTCGACTCTTGGGGATGGTTATGATGGTTGTTAGTATCATCAACTCTTGGAGATGGTGATGATGGTTGTTTGTATTATGAACTCTTGGAGATGGTTATGATGGTTGTTTATATCATCGACTCTTGAAGATGGTGATGATGGTTGTTTGAATAATCGACTCTTGGAGATGGTTATGATGGTTGTTTGTATCATCGACTCTTGAAGATGGTGATGATGGTTGTTTGAATCATCGACTCTTGAAGATGGTTATGATGGGTGGTTGTATCACTGACACTTGGAGATGGTTATGATGGTTGTTTATATCATCGACTCTTGGAGATGGTTATGATGACTCTTGGAGATGGTTATGATGGTTGATTGAATCACCATGATGAACAATGATGATGTTGATGACGATAAAGATGGAAGCCCAGGTAAATGTTTAAAACAAACAGTGCCTCGGTGGGGGTTCGAACACATGAGCACAGTGCGGCAGGCCATCGAACTACTCATTGCGATACTGCGGATAGATGGGGGTGATACAGAATGTGGGGTTATTTCCCTGCACACATTACGACCGAAAAGAGCCGACCAGGAAGGAAATACACAGATTTTGAAAATGATTAGTTTACTCGCTGAGGCAGTCGCCCGAAGGTTTTTAGTTATTTCAATTTGGCGCTACATAATGTTTAGAGTTAATGATGTTTACTCCTTTTGTTACGACAAACAGTGAAAACATTTCTGCCAGTGGCTCAAGGCCCTCCTTCAATACCCACACAGTAACTGTAAAGATATGGGATTGTTCGTGTAATCACTTTCTTCCTAATCTGCTTACTGCAGTGGTTCTCAACTTTTTTTGGCCCGTGGACCCCTCTCCCTTCACCATATTTTCAGAACGTCATTCCTCCCTTTCGTATTTCCTACCTAAAATTCCCCCACACAGTATACGTAATAATGGAAGCTAAATTTAATAACACATACTAAAACAAGTCTAGACATCCACATAAAACGTGATTTGTGGGTCTACTTACTTTATAACATGAATTGTAGTAGGGTGAGACCTACAGAACCGTAAAGTATGAAGGGAAAAACAATATCAAGCAATCGGTTCTTGTATTAATGCGATCTTGAAATAATCTTAATTCCCCCCCCCCCCTGGAAATCCTAAAATTCCCCCGGGGGGGGGGAATTACCCACCAGTTGAGAACCATTGTCTTACTGCAATTATTGTTGTGTGGGTAGAATGTCCGACACGCCTGATACAATTGTCTCCTGTATGGCAGAATGAAGAAAAACTTTCAAGAAACGCATTCAGCATTACTGCTGGGAACGAGGGGAATGCTGCCTGCCCTCGGGCTTGATAATCTTGACAAAATTTTAAAGTGTAGTTAAATTATGTCAGGTCTTTGATATCTTCAAATGTGCACTGATTCTGGAACACTGGAGTGGGGCTAAGGCGAAATTATTCGTAGCTCATGAAGCTGTCTGAAATAGAAGAAGACAGAGAACGAGACAGCGCGAGAGGAGTAGATAAACAGAAAGAGGGTGAGAGCTAGATAAACAGAGCGAGAGAGAGAGAGAGAGAGAGAGAGAGAGAGAGAGAGGGAGGGGAGTGAGAGACAGGAAGGGAGGGAGCTGAAGATACAGCGAGCTAGGGAGCCGAAGATACAGCGAGCTAGGGAGCGAGATTGCAAGTGAAAGACAGAACCAATGCGGGAGACAGCCAGAGAGACAGAGCAAGTGAGATTGAGATGGAAGGCGAGCGAGAGAGAAAGAGAGAGATTGTGTATGTGTTTGTGTGTGTGTGTGTGTGTGTGTGTGTGTGTGTGTGTGTGTGTGTGTGTGAGAAAGAGAGAGAGAGACAGAGAGAGAGAGAGAGAGAGAGAGAGAGAGAGAGAGAGAGAGAGAGAGAGAGAGAGAGAGAGAGAGAGACAGCAAATACAACACGTCACATGTTTATTATGTGGGCTGACCAGTTAATTCCCACGCCTTCTTTTCCTTATTTTAAGTTAGTCGCATAACATTTAAAGCAGGTCGCAGTCAACTCCAGCTTTATTTATTATGTTTTTTCCCTGCTGTTTTTGATCTTTCGGCAAGTTTGCGTACAATACTTTGCCATTGCTTTCTGAACAACCAGCACCCATACCATTTCGTAAAAAAACCAACGCAGGCGGTCTGCTGCCAAATCGCCCGCAGTTGTATTTCGAACGCGCTATGCGGGATTACGAACTTTGTCTGTAACGCCCTCGCTAGGGAGCATTTTATTTGCCCCAACAAAATCAGCAACCTATTTTGGAACTTAGAGGTCTCTCAGGCAGATGGCACGGGTTCTAATCCCGGGGAGTACTGATCTGTTACCTAATGCTGGTGAGATGAAACTTTTAGCCTGCACACTGCGTGGCCACAGCTGTAGACCACGTGGCCTTTAACCCCAGCCCTTCAAAGATTCCCCGAGCAATGGCACGCATGCAGCAACTTATCGTTTTGTTGATATTTCTTCAGCTACCTATGATCAGTGCTTCCATGTCATCAAACCTAACCACATCCGTCTGGTAGATTTCATTCATGTAACTTGCCACTGACTTGTGGATCTTCATTAATTGGTTGGTTGGCTGATTGATTAGTTGATTGGCGGGACTGAGCTTACATCAGATGCAAGATACACATTACATGGGAGGTCACAATAATCTGGTTTCATGGGGGAAAGACAAAGACAATGAGAATAAATCAAGGACAGTATAACTTAATCTTTCTTGGGTAAATCTTATTTTAATAGAAGGAATCGTAAACCTATCTAAGTAGACTGTATAAATCTAGACTGTAAATTGCTCAATTTGTTGTTGTTGCATATCCTATTTACAGGACATCGCTGTCAACACCAGCACTGCTGTTGTTGATGTCTTGGCAAGTTTTACGTTCAGTAGTTTGCCATTGCATTCTGAACGACCGGCTCCCATTCCAACACTTATAACACAACGTGACACGGTCTGCTACCAAATCGGTCATAGCTGCGTTTGGATCGCCTGTTAAACGGCACACGAACCGCGTTTGCGAGCCTTTAGCAACATTGTTCTTTACCTTCTTGATTTCTGAGATACCATACGTTGTATTGTTTTTCATATTTATAAGATGTCATGTATGTTTTGTGATCGTACTTATCAGTAGATGGTGGTCATAGTTTACATCTGAATCTACACAAACAATTACACACATATGATCAATGTGACTTTCTGTATTGTGGTCGGGTAAACCCCCCCCCCCTCTCCCCCCCCCCCCCCAGTTGCTTTCTGTGTTCTGTTGTGCGGAAAAAGTATTCCCTCCTGTGACACTGATTCACTGTGGAAAAAGCTGGTCAATAATTGTATTCATTAACCCAAGTTCATGTTTCTTCCTGGTCGCTACATTTCCCGTGTTATCTATACTATCAGGGCATTCAGGTTACCCACAAACATGCTTCTTTGATAACTGTTATGTTTCACTTACAATTCTTACTTAACTAATTAATGCATCCTGATCATTTGTTTGTGGGTAACACCGGATAACGTTCATGTTTACTTTCTGTCGTTTCGTTGTTGTCTTTGTGGTTCTAATTATTGCTGTTATTATTCCAGAGCTCACTGTTTTCCACTCCATTAGTGCTTTCTCTGCTTGTTTAGGGGGCGTCGGTACCACTCCTACACTATGAGAGCCCGAAAACTGCACTGTTTCTCCTGAGTATAGACACTTTTTGTCTGTTCTATTCCATCTTGTTTTGCATAATCGCATAATTATTATCTTATAATATTTGCATGTCCCTTCTACTTGCTATACATTTCCCAATTCATACAGCTTTCAAGTTGTATGTAACAATTCTGGAGATGTTCCTTGGTAAACAAGAAAAGTTGACAGTCCAGAATCTTTACGTGATGTTTTAAAAAAAAAAAAAAAAAAACGTGTTCATGATTGGTTAGATTGTGCAGGTAAAGAGTGCCATGCGGTGACGTAGCCTGTTCTAAGTCAACCTTGCTTAGTCGTCTCTTACGACATGCATGATATGCTGCAGTGATACTATTCGCTGCTTCCCTCTTATAGACCCACTTTCCCCCTCTTTATACACAAGAGCGAAGCGTACAAATAAGACGAATAAAGAAAGCAAATATCTTGAACAAGATCTAGACAAGTAACGTCGTTTACATGTCATGATAGCACAGTGGAACAAGGCGTGATGGGACGTAGTCAATGATAACACACAGAACAAGTCATGTGGTAGGAAGCTGCTAGAGGTATGTAAAGTGTTAGGACCCACACATGTTGCCAGGGCTGAATGCACTTTACCCTGAACCAGGGAACGGGCTAGTGTCGAGCCTTCGCCTGACCGCACTCATATTATCAGCATAAGCTCATAACGACGCTACCAACGCGCTCGCTTGTAGCGAGTGCAGTTGTGCTTTCATGGTTACAGACATGTAATTATAGATTACAGGAAATAATTATACCGAGCAAGTCCTTGAAGAAGTAAGTGAAAACCGTAAACTGATTACAGAAATTAGATGTAGGCAGTCAACATTTTTTGGACACATTATGAGAAGAAATAAACTAGATAACTTGGTGACAACTGACAAGATTGAGGGGAACAGAACAAGGGGAAGACTGAGAAGTAAATATCTGGATGGCTGAATCTCACGGTGTATGGTCGAGACAAGAACTCTGAGCTGATTCACGGCTCTGGTAATCGTGTAAGATGGTGAAACTTAACTACTCACGCTTATCGGCATGACAAATGATGATGGTGAATTATGCCGAAGACTCAGTTCGAAACTGAGGAGTCGGTTTAAAGAGAAGCAACTGTTGCAGAATAATGTTCCATGGAAAGACACTGATGGGCTGGTTATCAAGATGATGACATAGATGTTACAAAAGTTCACCTGGTAGAGAAACCCTTCTGCCGGCCCATATGATAGTCTGGTGTGTTGTGTATTACCAGGTCAACCAATGGACGTATCATGTTGGGATCGGAAATATCAAAGGTCTCGCCCAGAGTGTTTTCCCATGTTAGACTCTTGTTCCGCGCAGCTTCCTGCGGGTTAACCGATATGCCCCAGGGAGAAGCCATCCTTCTGGCGGATCTCGAAAGTACTTCCAGGCGTCAAAACAGTGGTTCCCAGCTCGGAGCTTCCCGCATTCCCATAGGAGATGTTCTCTGTGGGATTAGGTAATCAGAAACCCATTCTATGTATGCGAGATAAGTATCGTAGACTAAACTGTTGCTCTTGTCCCTGCCGTGAGGCTGGTGGATGTATGGAGCTAGAGCAATGTGTTTCTATAGACGGGTGATGCAATGGGTCAGTCATGTTGTTAATAGTATGCATTTCGTCTTTACTTCCCATAATATATCCCTATACCTATTGTAGTATGGGTGGATCTGGGAGTTCAGGTCAATCTTTACAACCCGTACTAGCGATGGGGTTTGAACACAGGACAACCTGGCCAGTATATAAGCGTGCTAACCCGTGGGCTACGTCAGCTCGCTAATGTGTGCGAGATTCTGAAACATTAATATACACCTCAAGATTACCAAGAAGGGGTACAAACTGTAGCACTCGAGAATATTGCTCTCTATGAACTCGCTACCAAGCGAAACCCGACCACAGCGTATATTATGAGGCAAACTGTACGTTCACGCATTTACACATGTTGAAACTCCACTAATCCTCGTATTTATCCCTGACCGGCTCCTAATGGTTGGGATATTTCGCTTCCAATAGACCGTACTGTACATTGCTGGTATCAGATCACTTGGCCCCTTAGCCAAGCAGACAGGGTGAATAGGCATTCATTGCATCGGATTTGATCCCATATAGGATGGCCTCTCTCAGGAGATAAACTAACCGTCTGCCGAGAAGCGTCGCACAGACCACGAACTCTTCAGGGGTCATGAAAAACTGCAAGCGTGAATCGAATGATGGAGTCCCAACATAAACAAAACGTCTGATGGCCAGGCGGATGGCTTAGCCACTACGTCACATAACCACCCCCCCCCCCCCAGGCGAGCCACAACATCTCTATAGACAGGAACCCCAGAGGCAAGCCACCACATCTCTATAGACAGGAACCCCAGAGGCGAGCCACAACATCTCTATAGACAACAACCCCCCGGCGCGAGCCACAACATCTCTATAGACAGGAACCCCAGAGGCGAGCCACAACATCTCTATAGACAGGAACCCCAGAGGCGAGCCACAACATCTCTATAGACAGGAACCCCAGAGGCGAGCCACAACATCTCTATAGACAGAAACCCCAGAGGCAAGCCACAACATCTCTATAGACAGGAACCCCAGAGGCGAGCCACAACATCTCTATAGACAGGAACCCCAGAGGCGAGCCACAACATCTCTATAGACAACAACCCCCAAGGCGAGCCACCACATCTCTATAGACAGGAACCCCAGAGGCGAGCCACAACATCTCTATAGACAACAACCCCCAAGGCGAGCCACCACATCTCTATAGACAGGAACCCCAGAGGCGAGCCACAACATCTCTATAGACAGGAACCCCAGAGGCGAGCCACAACATCTCTATAGACAGGAACCCCAGAGGCGAGCCACCACATCTCTATAGACAGGAACCCCAGAGGCGAGCCACAACATCTCTATAGACAGGAACCCCAGAGGCGAGCCACAACATCTCTATAGACAGGAACCCCAGAGGCGAGCCACAACATCTCTATAGACAGAAACACCCCCGAGGCGAGCCACAACATCTCTATAGACAGCACCTCCAGTAGCTGCACTGTCCCTCTGGGAGGCGTTGTTAAATACAGCAGTGACAATGTTCACACAATTACGACATTACATTACAACAGAATCTGTGTGCTAATACCTGAAACTATTTGTTGATAGTAGAAGCATAGGAAGAATGAGTAACAAATTTGAATAGCATCAACAGCTGGACAACATTTACGTGTACATTCACTTCATTAAAATATCTTATAGCAAATAATCAAGGGACTGTAGAAACACGGTGACCGGTCTCTGTTTTAAATTAGACATTTACAGAAGAATGGTATCTAAACCAACAGTAATAGTCTCAGAACATGTCTTTCTAACAAAGTTGTCATCACCGTCTGCAGATATCTGGATGAAGACATGGGCCGGAGCGTCACAAAATGATGAGAACTATTGCGATCAAACAGTGGAAGATTCTCGCACACAGCTCGTCCTCCTGTTGTTGTGGTGTCTATGACTATCCGCCAGGTTTGTTTGGTTACAAGAGGTTTACAGTTGTCTGGCTTGTACTGTCAGAAGTCTAGTTCAGTGAGTTAGGCGCATGTTGTCATGCCGCGTGAGTTTGGTGTTAATTTCGCTTCTCCTTACAGCATAGGAAGAGGGAGTGTGTGTGTGTGTGTGTGTGTGTGTGTGTGTGTGTGTGTATGTGTGTGTGTATGTGTGTGTGTATAAGCCGGTCTCCCTGGCCGCCGAGGGGTTAAACGATTTTCTTCGTAATCCCGTTTATCCGCTTAGGGTCTCGCAGCGCGCGAGAATTGGTAGCGGTTCTCGCCGCGTTGGTGACTTATGGGATAACTGAGCCGGCCGCTCTGAAAGCAATGGCAAACTACTGAGCGTAACCTTGTCAAGAAATCAACAACAGCGGTAAAATGCTGGTGTTGACGATATGGGAAATATATATATATATATATATATATATATATATATATATATATATATATATATATATATATATATATATCTTATATATAAAAAAGGAGCGTATCTCTGTATGTATTTATGTATCTCCGTATGTCCTTTATACGCTCGCGAACGGCCCATCCGATTGAGATGAAATTTTCTACACGCCTTCCTTTCATTCCAGAGATGCCAACTGTCGTAGTTTTTTTTTCTTCTTCCTCCTCCTCCCTCCTCCCTCCTCCCCCTCCCAAAATACGTACGTCCAGGAAATGGTCTTCTACATAGACACTTCTCTCTGAGGTCCGCGATAACATCGGGAACGAGAACTTATATGACTACTTATATAAATTAAATGAGATGCTTCACACCAGGAGCTGGGCGATGTCGGGCCGGGTCAGACAGACAGACAGACAGACAGACAGACAGACAGATAGTCGGTAACGGGAACGGGAACTTATATGACTACTTATATGAATTAAATGAGATGCTCCCCACCAGGGTCTGGGCGAAGCCGGGCAGGGTCAGCTAGTATATATATAAATTAGGATCGTCTGTCTGTCTGTATGTATGTATGTATCTATGTATGTCCTTTATTTGTTCGCGAACGGCCCATCCGATTGAGATGAAATTTTCTACACGCCTTCCTTTCAATCCAGCGCTGCCAACTGTGATATTTTGTTAGTGTGAAATCGCCTGCTTACTCAGTATTATTTCATTTTTCATTTTTCATCATAATTTCATATATTTCAGGGGATCTAACTCTGTAAAAGTAATTTCAAGGGGCATAACTTTTCTGTATAACTTATAGTCATATTGTGGCATCGTTTTCAAAGATTTATAAACTCTTTGTCCATAGTTATGTACCGGCATATGAGTTATAATAAATAATGATACAATCTGTAAGGCATTTTCAAAGTTTTCATAAAAATAATGCACAATGCATAACATTGTAACTCATCTTTTTTTGCTTAAGAAGTTACTGTAGTCATGCAGGTGATTAGAAAGAGTTTTCATTAAAAATAATGGATGGTGTGTGGAAGAACATTCTTTTAAGTTATTTTTTTGTTGTATGAATTTAATGAGAACTTATATGACTACTTATATGAATTAAATGAGATGCTCCCCCACCAGGGTCTGGGCGAAGCCGGGCAGGGTCAGCTAGTATATATATATATATATATATATATATATATATATATATATATATATATATATATATATATATATATATATATATATATATATATATATATATAAGGTGTTGACGATATGGGAAATATATATATATATATATATATATATATATATATATATATATATATATATATATATATATATATCCATCCATCCATTGGCACCTTGCCGTCTTGACAGACGATAGTTTGTGCTTTAAAAAGGCATAATAACTTTTAACTATGGCGGTAGCGAGTGTGACTGATAAGGCCAATTTGCGCTGTAAATGTCCGTTCACAGTGGGTGCATCTGAACACGTGGTCATTTCCACCATTATGCACCATCTTACGTCTCAAACGCTTGGTGTGTGACTTTTCTGCAATAATTT
This sequence comes from Cepaea hortensis, assembly GCA_963921405.1. Lineage (NCBI taxonomy): Eukaryota > Metazoa > Mollusca > Gastropoda > Stylommatophora > Helicidae > Cepaea > Cepaea hortensis. The sequence continues at coordinate 50,308,953 of OY992894.1, read as the reverse complement.
TCTCCTTTGACTTTATTCCATTTCTGATATTTGCCCTCCATGCAACACGTTCAGCGGCGACTTGCTCCCAATGTGCATTTTCAATGCCTGTATCAATCATGTCCCGCTTACACACATCTTTGTATCGTAGTAGAGGCCGACCCTGAGATCTCTTACCCATCTGTAATTCACCAAAAAAGATATCCTTTGGTATTCTACCATCATCCATCCTCCTAAGATGTCCTATCCATCTAAGTCTACGAAGACTAAGCATGGAATAAACTGTCACACAACCTGATCTTTCCAATACTTCAGTATTTGTGATTTTGTCTTGCCACTTAATACCAAGAATTCTTCGCAGACACCGCATATGAAAGCTGTTTAAATTGTTCTCTTGGTGTGAGTAAGTTGTCCAGGTTTCACTGCCATAGAGAAGAGTACTAAGGACACAGGCTTGATAGACAAGGACTTTTGTTTTGGCAGTAAGCTTCCTGTTCTCCCAGACTCTTTTTCTTAACCTGTTCATTGTTGTTGCTGCCTTACCAATCCGGATGTTGATTTCCTGATCTAGGGATAATTTGCTATTTACCACTGATCCTAGATATGTAAAATGGTCTACTATCTCTAGTTCGGCGTCGTCAATAAAGATTATATATATATATACTAGCTGACACGGCCCGGCTTCGCCCAGACTCTGGTGGGGAGCATCTCATTTAATTCATATAAGTAGTCATATAAGCTCCCGTTCCCGACTGTCTGTCTGTCTGTCTGTCTATCTATCTGTCTGTCTGTCTGTCTGCGAATGTAAGACGGGCCTGCGCGCCCAATTTGTGACCCTAATAAAGTTGATTTGATTTGATTTGATTTGATTTCTGTCTGTCTGACCCGGCCCAGCCCATGGTGGAGAGCATCTCATTTAAATCATATAAGTAGTCATATAAGATCCCGTTCCCGACTATCTGTATGTCTGTCTGTCTTGGGTAAATGGAGGAGGGAGGAGGAAGAGGGAGGTGGAGGAGGGAAGAGGAGGGAGGAGGAGACAGGAGGAATAGGAGGGAGGAGGAGGGATTAGGAAGAGGAGGGAGGAGTAGGGTGGAGGAGGAGGGGGAGGAGGAGGGAGGAGGAAGAGGGAGAAGGAGGGAGGAGGAGATCGCAGGAGGAGGAGGAGGAGGAGAGGGAGGAGGAGGAGAGAGTAGGCGGAGGGAGGAGGCGGAGGGAGCAGGAAGAGGGAGGAAGAGGGAGGAGGAGGAGGGAGGAGAAGGAGGAGGGAGGAGTAGAGAGTGGGAGGAGGGAGGAGGCGGAGGGAGGAAGAGGGAGGAGGAAGAGGGAGAAGGAGGAGGGAGGAGAAGGAGGGAAGAGGATGAGAGGGAGGAGGAGGAAGAGGGAGGAGGAGGAATGTGAAGGGAGGAGGAGGGAGGAAGTAGAGGGAGGAGGAGGAGGAGGGAGGAGGATAGAGGAGGAGGAGGGATGAGGAGGAAGAGGGAGGAGGAGGAATGTGAAGGGAGGAGGAGGGAGGAGGTAGAGAGAGGAGGAGGAGGGAGGAGGAGAATGGAGGAGGAGGGATGAGGAGGGGAGGGGGGAGGAGGGGAGGAGGGGGAGGAGGAGGGAGGAAGAAGGAGGAGGGAGGAAGACGGATGAGGGGGAGGAGGGAGGGGTGGGAGGAGGAGAAGGGAGGAGGAGGAGGCAGCAGGAGGAAGGAGGAGGGAGGAGGAGGAGGAAGAGGGAGGAGGAGGGAGGAGGAAGAGAGAGGAGGGAGGAGGAAGAGAGAGGAGGGAGGAGGAGGGAGGAAGAGATAGGCGGAGAGAGGAGGAGGAGGGAGGAGGAGGAGTAGGGATGAATAGGAGGGAGGAGAAGGGAGGAGGAGGGATTAAGAGAAAGAGGGGGGAAAGGGGAGAAGGAGGAGGGAGGAAGAGGAGGAAGAGGGATGAGGAGGGAGGAGGAGGGAGGAGGGAGGAGGAGGAGGGAGGATGGTGAAGGAGGAGGAGGAGGAGGGAGGAGGGTGAAGGAGGAGGAGGAGGGGGAGGAGGGAGGGGGAGGAGGAGGGAGAAGGAGGAGGAGGGAGGAGGGAGGAGGAGAACGTAGGTGGGGGAGGATGAGAAGGGAGGAGGGAGAGGGAGGGAGGAGGAGGAGAGAGGAGGAGGGAGGAGGTGGAGGGAGAAGGAGGAGGGAGGAAGAGGTAGAAGGAGGAGGGAGAAGGAGGGAGGAGGAGACAGGAGGAATAGGAGGGAGGAGGAGGGATTAGGAAGAGGAGGGAGGAGTAGGGTGGAGGAGGAGGGGGAGGAGGAGGGAGGAGGAAAAGGGAGAAGGAGGGAGGAGGAGAGAGGAGGAGGAGGAGGGAGAGGGAGGAGGAGGGAGGAGGAGGAGAGAGTAGGCGGAGGGAGGAGGCGGAGGGAGCAGGAAGAGGGAGGAAGAGGGAGGAGGAAGAGGGAGAAGGAGGGAGGAGAGGGAGGAGGAAGGAGGAGTAGAGAGTGGGAGGAGGGAGGAGGCGGAGGGAGGAAGAGGGAGGAGGAAGAGGGAGAAGGGAGGAGGAGGGAGGAGGTAGTAGGATGATTGATTGCCATCCCACCAGGTTAATATGTTATCGCGGACCTCAGAGAGAATTGTCTATGTAGAAGACCATTTCCTGGACGTACGTATTTTGGGAGGGGGAGGAGGGAGGAGGGAGGAGGAGGAAGAAGAAAAAAAAACTACGACAGTTGGCATCTCTGGAATGAAAGGAAGGCGTGTAGAAAATTTCATCTCAATCGGATGGGCCGTTCGCGAGCGTATAAAGGACATACATACATACAGACAGAGATACAGACAGACAGAGATACGGACATCCTTTTTTATATATAAGATAAGGGCTGCGACCGATTAATGTAAATTTATTAGTTAACTTTTGAAAAATTGACGATTAATTAATCGTTAATTTCGATTAAAGCAAAACAATTATAGTCTTATAACTCACATTATAGTCGTATTTGTCAATAATCGAAATAACACTGGATTGTCTTGTTCATATGTCATCTAATAACCAACCATGCAAACAGACGAGTATATTGACAGTATCTCGTTCAAGTGACGAGCGCGTCTTATTAACAATATAACCAGCAGAGCTGAACAATCGTTCACATGGAACTGAAGTAGCCGGTATGCACAGAACGGTCTTGGCAAGGAATGCCAATTTTGGATATCGATGTTCATTAAGTTTCCACCATTGTAAAGGGTCAACCGATTTCAGACTCAATTAGCTTAATACTCTCTTCATTTGGTTCACATATAGTTTCATTGTCAATGTCAGTATCATTCGTTGCAGCAGTCTCCATCTGCTCATCATGAACATTAACTACTATTTGTTGTTCAATACGTGACCAAGTTCGTTCTTTTGCATCTTTTGACAAACACTTCAAGTATTTGTAGCGTGGTTCAAGTGCTGTTGCAATCTGTAGTATTTAAATACTTGTCATATTAGCTACACGTTCACTGAAGTCACGCTGCCTCAAATTTAGCTATGTAGCCCTGATCATCATCGTGTACAGTCATATGCTTTGTCAACGATGATAGCAGTGGCAATACACAGCTACATGAAACAAAATCTTGACCGCCAAGCAGGACCGTGGTCTGATAGAGTTGAGTTGAGTTGAGTTGAATTAAGAACCGACATCACTGCACTCAGGATATTCCCATACGTGCTCCGTCCCCTCGTTCAACAGCCAGCGAAGAGTCACACTACTAATCGTTCACACCGCTATCTGATTAAAAGTTCTCCTGGTCTTCCCTCTAAGTTTTGAGATTCTTCCAGAACCCCTGCCGATCCCCCGCAATCTCATTCTTTCCACATATGGGGTTCTCAATCTGTTCCTCCGCCTTCTCTACCTGTTCCCACAAGCGCACGACCACCTCCCCCCTGTCCATAGGCAAAATTCCACCAAGAGGTGCCTTCCCTGCTAGCCTATCAGCCTGTTCATTCCCTCGTACACCCGTACACCCTCATGGCCAGGGCAAAATATCCATACAATTCTCACGATCTGTGACCTCTGAAGCGACGAGAGCCATTCCACACGAAACATTCCTTTCTCCACCTTGCTAAGCATACTCTTTGAACCCGTAATGAATACAACGTGTGTTACAGTAGTTTCCTCTAGCCACCGGAATGCCGCTGTTACTGCCTCCACCTCCATTCTCATGCTGGAGGTCGTAGTCTCATATGCCACTCTCCTTTTTCAATAAAGCCCCAGCTACTACGTCTGTTTCTCACCACTGACCCATCGGTGTAGATGACTATGTCACCTTTATGTGTGTTGCTCTGGATCAGCTGTTGCACTTCAAACTCAGTGCGACCCGCTGCCCATTCTCTGCACTCACGACCCAGTGTTATTATTACACTGTGCCAGTCCGTCATGTCTTCCGGAACTTCCACCCACTCTCTTTCACGATTGATGGTCTCTAGATCACACACCTGACTTATAGAAAGTTCTGCCTGTGCCATCCAGGACCTGCCTCGTCTTAGTCTATGACTCTTGACCATATCCATTGCTGCATGCAGCGGGTGATCCCTGTCTGCGGCAACTCTCAGGTACCATTTGGCCTTAAAGACCCTATGCCTATCCGTAATTGTTGGTAGCGCCTGGATATGCCTCATGCAATATAATATAATTGGTGTGTCCTTTGTGCACCCCAGGATTAACAGCATGGCAGCATTCTGTATGCGCTCCAACCTTTCAAGCTGGCTCTTTCATACTGTCAGCAGCCCCAAACCATACTCAATGACAGAAATTATTAACTGCTGAAAGAGCATCCTCTGATCTACCCCGGGTATGCTGGGGTCTGACAGAATAAGTCCAAAACTTTGACATATTTCGAAATCTTCTCCCAATCTGAACCTGATAGTTTTGGACCTTTGTATTGCTTCTTTTCATCTGATATGTAGACAGTTAATGCTTCTCTGAGCTGTAGAAGTCTCTGTAGCATAATAAACTTACCGTTTCATCTTGTTGGTATATCTTGCTGCAGCTTACACAATGGTGACTCAGTACAATTTTGCAACTCGGTTGTGTTTGCAGCACTATGTTTAAAATGTTCGACAATTTTTCGACATCCTGTTCATTTGTATAAGTGATGGGAGAAAAGTTTTCGATTAATCGTTAAAAAAAAATTAATCGTTAAAAAAAATTAACATATACATTATATATACATGTGTGTGTGTGTGTGTGTGTGTGTGTGTGTGTGTGTGTGTGTGTTATCAATCAAGTGTACTGCCGATTATTATGGACGATCGATCCTCTCCAATATCATGTATCAATTCGTGTGTTGCCACTTTTCTGTAAAGTGGCACAATACTGTCAAGAATCTCCTCTTTCTATCTTCTTCTGTCACTCTTTCCATAAATCTCTCCACGTGGCACTTCTCCGTAATGTGACCAGTACAATTCCCCCCTCCCCCTATTTTTTACCCCTATCCCAAGTATGGAACACTCGTCTCTTAATGATCGAGGCAGACATGCTGGTCCTCGGCCATCAGCTCCTCGAGAAAATGGCTGTCACGAGGAATTATAAATTGTGTATACCAAGTATGACAAATAAGGAAGTGGACATCCTACACAACAAGGATAACAAACTCCTCATACCACATTAGAAGACGGATATCTACTAATCGAATTTGCTACACTCTTCACGCCTAGATCTGCTCTTATCTTTCAAATACACATAAACAGCTCTTGGAAAAGTGAATACACTCCTGAGCTAACTAAGAAACTGGTGAGGCGAGCAAGGATGCCACACATGTAACTATTATGTACACATACAGGAATAGCACCATATACCCAACACACCATATGGCGAGTAAAACGGCCCTTTGTTTACTTTACCAATGTGGGTATCAAATCTGGGGTGACATTTTCTCCCAGGTAAACTTTCCACCATTGACTTCACAACTTCACAACTTCCCATATCGACTACATACTTGCTGCACTTCCAGCTCTCGCCCCACGTAGGCCTCCCTGACATTTCGCATACATTCGGAGCTGAATCTTCACAAACGTGCCCTGGAAATGGCTACACGCAAAGGGTAGTCGGTGGCTGAGCAGGAAACGAAAATAGTCAAGTTAACGACCCACAGCGTTCTGTTTACATCTTCGCCATACCTGGAGGGCTGACATCTAGGAGTTTCTAACAGAACGTTTCCTTGAAGTTTTGTTGATGGCAAAATGAGGATAAAATTTGGGGGGTTTGTTTCTCAAATACAGGATGCTGGAGAGCGAGACCAGGGAAAACAGAATCATGGGTAGGTAGGTAGGTAGGTAGGTAGGTATGTAGATAGATAGGTAGTATGGTATGTATATAAGTGGGTAAGTATGATTATATGTATGAAGTAGGTAGGAAAGGCGGTAGGTATGTAAGAAGGTATTATGGTAAGTGTGTAAGTAGGTAGCGAGAAAGTCAGATAAGTATATAGTTAGCTAGGATGGCAGGTAAGTAGGACGATCGGTATGTAAGCAGGTAGCGAGGAAGGATAGCATGTGTGTAAGTACAAGTGGTTAGTTAGGTGTGTAAGCAGGTAGCGAGGAAGGATAGCATGTGTGTAAGTAGAAGTGTATGTAAGCATGTAGCGAGGAAGGATAGCATGTGTGTAAGGAGAAGTGGTTAGATAGGTATGTAAGCAGGTAGCGAGGAAGGATAGCATGTGTGTAAGTACAAGTGGTTAGACAGGTATGTAAGCAGGTAGCGAGGAAGGATAGCATGTGTGTAAGTACAAGTGGTTAGACAGGTATGTAAGCAGGTAGCGAGGAAGGATAGCATGTGTGTAAGGAGAAGTGGTTAGATAGGTATGTAAGCAGGTAGCGAGGAAGGATAGCATGTGTGTAAGTACAAGTGGTTAGACAGGTATGTAAGCAGGTAGCGAGGAAGGATAGCATGTGTGTAAGGAGAAGTGGTTAGACAGGTATGTAAGCAGGTAGCGAGGAAGGATAGCATGTGTGTAAGGAGAAGTGGTTAGATAGGTATGTAAGCAGGTAGCGAGGAAGGATAGCATGTGTGTAAGGAGAAGTGGTTAGACAGGTATGTAAGCAGGTAGCGAGGAAGGATAGCATGTGTGTAAGGAGAAGTGGTTAGATAGGTATGTAAGCAGGTAGCGAGGAAGGATAGCATGTGTGTAAGTAGAAGGGGTTAGACAGATATGGATGAATGCAATGCTTGTGCCTGTCTGTCTGCAGGCAGAAAAGCATGTAGGTAAATAGATATGCTTACATTTATGTATGAAAGTGTATGTGTGTGTAAGTGTCAGCGTGCGTGAGTGCCTGTCTGTCCCTACATCTATCAATCTATGAGTCGGACCGGCCATCTATTGCCTATTCCATCATTCTGTTTATACTATTCCGTTCCATTCAATTGTACACTTGGCCAAACTGTTTATAGCTTTTGATGAGAAAACCAATTCATAAGTATTAAAAGTATTAAGCGGTACGCATTGAAAATAAAGTAAACGCTGATTTCAGAGGGACGCGCCCGACAACAGTAAACCAGAACGCCATTTATACACCAGGATTCGAACCTCAAAGTTCTCACCTCCAAATGTAAACAGATCCTCGCTGAAGTAAACAGAAACCTTAACAAAAGGAAGGAACGACCTTTATTTTGTAAAGGGTTGAGAATTGGGCGCGCAGACCCGTCTGGTGGTCTGCCCTCTGGTGGATGCGCTGGAAACGCTCTCGTAAGTTATTTTATTCATACGTCACTTATGAAGCTAATCTTGGACAACAGCGAAAACAACAATATATGCATTATAATCGCATGGAGCATGTGTAGTAATCAATAGTACATGGCTCATTAAAACTATTTTTTGACATGGCAATTATAATTAGCTACGATAGATGTATCGAATCACAGTTATGAGAATGTTGACTATACTAGCTGTCCTTTGCAATTATTATTATTATTATTATTATTATTATTATTATTATTATTAACTGGGAATATATTCAGTACTGAGATAAGAAAAAGACTGTTGAAGTGCTACATAGAACCCGTACTTTTGTATGGATGTGAAGCGTGGATAGTGAGAAGTCAATCTGAAAAACATCTGATGGCTGTGGAAATATGGTTTCTGAGGAAAATGCAAAGAATACCATGGACAACCAGAAAGACCAATGAACAGGTTCTTCGAGAAACAAATGAAGATCGTAAACTGATTAGAGACTTTAGACGCAGACAATCAATAATTTTTGGGCATGTTATGAGAAGAAATGAATTGGAGAACTTCGTGACAACTGGCAAGATCGAAGGGAAGAGACCAAGGGGGAGATCGAGAAGTAAATCCCTGGATGGCTTGGCCATGTGGCATGGTCGAGACAGATACACGGAGCTGATCCACGACTCTGGTGATCGAGTAAGATGGCAGAACATGACCGCCCTCGCTTATCGGCATGGCACATTATGGGTGGATGGATGGAAATAGTGTTAAAATAGGATACGATTGTATGTATGGGACCTGGTGGTGTATTTGATTTATTATGGACGATTCTTCAACAGTTGAGTTGCAAAGTACGCTAAGCATGTTTGATATAAGTTTATCCTATGTTTAGGGTCACGTTTAGATGTTTACTATGTCTTGTGTTATGTTTAAACAATGGCCAAAGGTAAGATGGCAGCACTTTGGTGTGGGATTTTGTGAATTCGTTTTGCTGTATTAAAAAGTGAGCGTTTGGGGAATGGTAGTAGCTGAAGATGTTTATATAGACTAGAATTGTCGGTAGCCTTTTTACTATAAATTAAACGTACATCTATTCTCTGGAGTGAATAACAGCGTTTTATGATTTAATTGGAACAACCATCCCAGATTGTGGTGCAATAGTCAAATATGTTTGTATGTGAGAAGTATGGAATATCTTTCTTATGTTTTCATCTTGGAAACTTTAATTTTAGCTAATTGATAAACTTTTTTTTTCTTTCTTTTTGTTTAACGAGCGCTTGAACATGAAAATTAAAGGTTAGATTTCTTACAAAGAGGAGTCCCGGTGCATTGTGCTCAGTTACACTTTCTACAGCCATGTCACCAATGTGCAGCTGAAGAGTTCTCTGTGAATTTAGATGCAGCAAGCCACTTTTAAACAGAAGTCATCCACAGATATCTTCCATAGCAACCAGCAACTATGGAATATGTATGTAAAATCCATACCCAGCTAATTTGATAACACTCCAAGGAATATTTGTCAATTTATTTCTCATGCTATCTGAATGGCCCGACGATTGGTGTTTTATTCAGCTGACTTTACATCATCAACTCTACAGCACATTCCCTGTTTTCTCCTCTCCCCACTTTTAAATCGAACTATGTGGTCAACAACGGTGACGTCATTTTCAGATATCTACATAATTCAGGAATCTGCTATTTGCGACAACTACCGACACATAAACATTTCACAAGATGAAGAACGTTCTCTGCTGCACATTTATCTTTGCCAATCGAGTTGAGGAAAGGCATTCTTAACAGATGTATTCAACCAATCTTCATTTTTTTTTTTTTTTTTTTTTTTGCATATCCTTTACATGACATCGCTGTCAACAGCAGCATCTTTCAGCTGTCTGTTGATTTCTTGGCAAGATTACGCTCAGTAGTTTGCCATTGCTTTCTGAGCGGCCGGCTCAGTATCCCGCAAGTCACCAGCGGGGGTCGAACCGCTCCCAGTTCTCTGCCGCTACGAGACTCTGCGTGATACACGGGATTACGGAGAAAGTATAATCTTCATTTAAGGAAACTAATAATGGATAATTAAAAGATGTCAGAAATTCTGTGTAAACGACGCAGGTATGGTTTTAGAGAAGAATGATAAGAACGCCATGCACGGATAGAAAAAGCAATGAAGATATCCTGAAAGAAGTTAACTCATAAAGAGAACTGGTTACTCGCATCAGGAGAAGGCAGTCCACATCTTTTTGGGCATGTCATGAGAAGGGAAATGCTAAAGAATGTCGTCACAACCGGAGGAAAGTAGAGGCAGAAGGAGACCACAAGAGAAAATGCTCGCAGTTTGCCACCAAGGCATGGGGGAACATTAGCATCAGAAATGATTGGCAACACTAGAAACAGAGCTGTAGAAAGACATGGTCACCAACAACCAACAGCATGGACTGTAAGAAGACCCACATCTCTGATTCAACATTTCCCCGAGCAAGAGAATAGAGACGCTGCACAATGTTAGATCAGAGTGGTGCTTCTTAGAATCCCGATTCTGTTCTCGCTGAAATATCTCTGAACTCTGCATGTTTGAAACTAAACATATGCAGGTGCAATCCCCCAAACAGACAGGCAAGACGATGGCACTTCTTACACACGCCCGAGTTTACAGTTGCTGGAGATCGTTGAAGACTTTCGAATATATCAGTCAATGGTATGCCTTCATAGCGATCAGTCCAGCCGTATACAATGTGTTGACAAAGCTTGAATATCTTGCTGTAGGAGAAGGAACACAAATACAAATGTAAAGTGAAATAAAGCAGTTGTAAACACGCTACCTTTCATCTGGAAAAAGCTCATGTTCTCTATGGCTCGTATGGCCGGCTTGTTGTCCAGGGTCAGCTCGAACTCCGGACTTACACGAGGGGCTAGCTCCATTTCCTTATTAAAGTTCTGGTCAGCCGTGGCGACTCTACTGATGAGACCAGGCGATACCTAGGATAGAAACATAACATGCTATTTACCACGATGGTTCTCACAACGAAGGCAAAACATCCAGCCTTGTACTCACGTGTAGGTTTTCTACACTACTACGTTTAACGCAAGTGTTCAATGGGAAAGTGACTGACTGGCACCTTGTCGTCTTGACAGAAGGTAGTTTGTAAAACAGTTATACCTCTCCATAACACAGTGGTTCTCAACCGGTGGGGAATTCCCCCCCCCCCCAGGGGGGAATTTCAGGGATTCCAGGGGGGGGGGGGAATGAAGACCATTTCAAGATCGTGTTAATACAAGAACCGATTACTTTACATAGTTTTTCCCTTCATACTTTACAGTTATGTATGTCTCGTCCTTCTAAAATTCATTTTATAAAGTAAGTAGACCCACAAATCATGTTTTATGTGGGTTTCTAGACTTGTTTTAGTATATGCTATTACATTTGCCTTCCACTTTTACGTATACTGTGTAGGGGTGAGGGGATTTTTAGATAGGAAATATGAAAGGGGGGGGGGGGAATGACGTTCTGAAAATACGGTGAAGGGGGGAACGGGCCAAATTTTTGATAAGAAGGGGGGGGAATGGCGTTCTGAAAATATGGTGAAGGGGGGAATGGGCCAAAAAAGGTTGAGAACCATTGCCATAACACAAAGCCGGGGCTGAAATTTAGAGACCATATATATAGGGGCCGGGAGAGAGAGAGAGAAAGAAATAAAAAGAGAGAGAGACAGAGATAGAGAGAAAGGGAGGGAGAAAGAGAGAGACAAAGAGAAAAATAGTGAGAGAGAAAGAGAGAGAGAGAGAGAGAGAGAGAACGAGAGAGAGACAGAGAAAGAGAGAGAGAGACATAGAGAGAGAGAAAGAAAGAGAGAGGTATATATATATATATATATAGACAAAGGATGGAGAGTGAATATAATGGTTCTTTCCTGGTACTCAATCAAACTAGTCAAGTCCTCAGTTAAAGTAGGACTGGGAAAGAGTCAAACCAGATGTGATTGAACACCGCTCTTTAGCTTGGAGGAAAACGAAGATTCCCCACATCTAACATCTGCATTCAGGGGAACCCCCCCCCCCCCCACCCTCTCCGTCTCCACCCCCACCACAATCTTCCAGACCTGTGTGTCTATGAGTGTGACCAATAGAAGACACCCTACTTGTTGTATATGTTTCGATAGTTATCAGCCCTTTCGAGAATCTGTTGACTTGATCTCTTTTCGTTTCAGATCACTCTTTGCGTCTTGCGATAATACCAAACCTCAAAAGCGTCCAATTTATTTGTATCTTGTTTTGCTCTGAGTCCACATATTACAGCCATACAGTGTTAGGTGAGAGAATTTATGTTTTGGCTAGATAAAGGGCAGAGTGCAAGATAGTCTCAAGTGCCAAAGCCCTATCACTTGTTAATTAAATGACTTTCCCCCAAATTACACAGGTTATTTAAAAATATAATATTATGGTACATTTAACATTGGAATGTGGTCTCCATGGTGGAGTAGTTAAGCCGTGTGCTTCGCACTCTCAGCGTGGTGGGTTCGTTTTTCTTCTTCTTCTTCTTCTTCTTCTTCTTCTTCTTCTTCTTCTTCTTCTTCTTCTTCTTCTTCTTCTTCTTCTTCTTCTTCTGCGTTCGTCCGGAGAGTTTTTAATTTTCCAGACGTGATTGCGTTGTGCCTGTTTATAGAAGAGCTGCGTTCTTGCGCCGTTAGGCCGACACATCCGACTTCTGCGGGCATTTTTTGACCGGGTTAACCTTCCTGGGTTTTTCGGCTGATTTGTTTAAACCACGAATGTTTTGTGCGATGCTATCGGCAGGGAGCTTGTTTAGCGGAGAGACCAGGCTAGATGGGATAAAACCCGGTGCAATAAATTAGAGGCTCCAAACTTTAACGTAACTTTTCACTCTGGATATAAAACAGTTTAAAACAACACTGCTTACACATGGTGTTCTTTTAATGACTGTGCAATGTTTGAAAATATTGCCGGTCCAAGTTTTGTATTTACCTATTATGTTGCATGAATTTTACAGTGGGTGAATACAAACCTTGGAACGGCAATAGTTTCAAACACTGCAAAGTCATTACAAATACACCCTATAGAAAGTAATCATTAAAATAGCCTTGTTCATGTCATGAGTCCTATCAGCTATAAGGTGAATACAATGTATTTTGTTCTTTCATATCCCTTACAGGCCATTGCAGTCAACATCAGCATTTTTCAGCTACAGTTGATGTACTAGGCAAGATTGCGCTCGGTAGATTGCCATTGCATTCTGAGCGACCGGCTCACATAGATCTAAGTTACCAAAGCAGCGAGAACCGCTACCGATACTCGCGCAGGTTACGTTACTCGCGAGAATATACAGGATTACATAGAAAGACGTTAACACATAGGTCAGGGAGCATTGAGAGTATTAGATATATGTATGCTGGACTCATATTTGTATGGACCAATCAGCATTCGGTGGATGATGCGATGAATATCGGTGGATGATGCGATGAATATCGGTGGATGATGCGATGAATATCGGTGGATGGTACGATGAATATCGGTGGATGATATGATGAATATCGGTGGATGATATCATGAATATCGGTGGATGATGCGATGAATATCGGTGGATGATATCATGAATATCGGTGGATGATGCGATGAATATCGGTGGATGATATCATGAATATCGGTGGATGGTACGATGAATATCGGTGGATGATATGATGAATATCGGTGGATGATATGATGAATATCGGTGGATGATATCATGAATATCGGTGGATGATGCGATGAATATCGGTGGATGATATCATGAATATCGGTGGATGGTACGATGAATATCGGTGGATGATATCATGAATATCGGTGGATGATGCGATGAATATCGGTGGATGATGCGATGAATATCGGTAGATGATATGATGAATATCGGTGGATGATATCATGAATATCGGTGGATGATGCGATGAATATCGGTGGATGATATGATGAATATCGGTGGATGATATGATGAATATCGGTGGATGATGCGATGAATATCGGTGGATGATGCGATGAATATCGGTGGATGATATGATGACTATCGGTGGATGATATCATGAATATCGGTGGATGATGCGATGAATATCTGTGGATGATGCGATGAATATCGGTGGATGATATGATGAATATCGGTGGATGATATCATGAATATCGGTGGATGATGCGATGAATATCGGTGGATGATATGATGAATATCGGTGGATGATATCATGAATATCGGTGGATGATGCGATGAATATCGGTGGATGATGCGATGAATATCGGTGGATGATATCATGAATATCGGTGGATGATGCGATGAATATCGGTGGATGATATCATTAATATCGGTGGATGATACGATGAATATCGGTGGATGATATCATGAATATCGGTGGATGATGCGATGAATATCGGTGGATGGTACGATGAATATCGGTGGATGATATGATGAATATCGGTGGATGATATCATGAATATCGGTGGATGATGCGATGAATATCGGTGGATGATGCGATGAATATCGGTGGATGATATGATGAATATCGGTGGATGATAGGATGAATATCGGTGGATGATATCATGAATATCGGTGGATGGTACGATGAATATCGGTGGATGATATGATGAATATCGGTGGATGATATGATGAATATCGGTGGATGATATCATGAATATCGGTGGATGATGCGATGAATATCGGTGGATGATATCATGAATATCGGTGGATGGTACGATGAATATCGGTGGATGATATGATGAATATCGGTGGATGATATCATGAATATCGGTGGATGGTACGATGAATATCGGTGGATGATATCATGAATATCGGTGGATGATATCATGAATATCGGTGGATGATGCGATGAATATCGGTGGATGATATCATGAATATCGGTGGATGGTACGATGAATATCGGTGGATGATATGATGAATATCGGTGGATGATATCATGAATATCGGTGGATGATGCGATGAATATCGGTGGATGATATGATGAATATCGGTGGATGATATGATGAATATCGGTGGATGATATCATGAATATCGGTGGATGATGCGATGAATATCGGTGGATGATATGATGAATATCGGTGGATGATATCATGAATATCGGTGGATGATGCGATGAATATCGGTGGATGATATGATGAATATCGGTGGATGATATCATGAATATCGGTGGATGATGCGATGAATATCGGTGGATGATATGATGAATATCGGTGGATGATATCATGAATATCGGTGGATGATGCGATGAATATCGGTGGATGATATGATGAATATCGGTGGATGATATGATGAATATCGATGGATGATGCGATGAATATCGGTAGATGATATGATGAATATCGGTGGATGATATCATGAATATCGGTGGATGATGCGATGAATATCGGTGGATGATGCGATGAATATCGGTGGATGATATGATGAATATCGGTGGATGATATCATGAATATCGGTGGATGATGCGATGAATATCGGTGGATGATGCGATGAATATCGGTGGATGATATCATGAATATCGGTGGATGATATCATGAATATCGGTGGATGATGCGATGAATATCGGTGGATGATATGATGAATATCGGTGGATGATATAATGAATATCGGTGGATGATGCGATGAATATCGGTGGATGATGCGATGAATATCGGTGGATGATGCGATGAATATCGGTGGATGATATCATGAATATCGGTGGATGATGCGATGAATATCGGTGGATGATATCATGAATATCGGTGGATGATGCGATGAATATCGGTGGATGATGCGATGAATATCGGTGGATGATGCGATGAATATCGGTGGATGATGCGATGAATATCGGTGGATGATGCGATGAATATCGGTGGATAATATGATGAATATCGGTGGATGATATCATGAATATCGGTGGATGATGCGATGAATATCGGTGGATGATGCGATGAATATTGGTGGATGATATCATGAATATCGGTGGATGATGCGATGAATATCGGTGGATGATGCGATGAATATCGGTGGATGATGCGATGAATATCGGTGGATGATGCGATGAATATCGGTGGATGATATGATGAATATCGGTGGATGATATGATGAATATCGGTGGATGATGCGATGAATATCGGTGGATGATGCGATGAATATCGGTGGATGATGCGATGAATATCGGTGGATGATATGATGAATATCGGTGGATGATATGATGAATATCGGTGGATGATGCGATGAGTATCGGTGGATGATGCGATGAGTATCGGTGGATGATGCGATGAATATCGGTGGATGATGCGATGAGTATCGGTGGATGATGCGATGAATATCGGTGGATGATGCGATGAATATCGTTGGCTGATGCGATGAATATCGGTGGCTGATGCGATGAATATCGGTGGCTGATGCGATGAATATCGGTGGATGATATGATGAATATCGGTGGATGATGCGATGAATATCGGTGGATGATATCATGAATATCGGTGGATGATGCGATGAGTATCGGTGGATGATGCGATGAATATCGGTGGATGATGCGATGAATATCGGTGGATGATATGATGAATATCGGTGGATGATATGATGAATATCGGTGGATGATATGATGAATATCGGTGGATGATATGATGAATATCGGTGGATGATGCGATGAATATCGGTGGATGATATGATGAATATCGGTGGATGATATGATGAATATCGGTGGATGATATGATGAATATCGGTGGATGATGCGATGAATATCGGTGGATGATATGATGAATATCGGTGGATGATATGATGAATATCGGTGGATGATATGATGAATATCGGTGGATGATATGATGAATATCGGTGGATGATGCGATGAATATCGGTGGATGATATGATGAATATCGGTGGATGATATGATGAATATCGGTGGATGATATGATGAATATCGGTGGATGATATCATGAATATCGGTGGATGATGCGATGAGTATCGGTGGATGATGCGATGAATATCGGTGGATGATGCGATGAATATCGGTGGATGATATGATGAATATCGGTGGATGATATGATGAATATCGGTGGATGATGCGATGAATATCGGTGGATGATATGATGAATATCGGTGGATGATATGATGAATATCGGTGGATGATGCGATGAATATCGGTGGATGATATGATGAATATCGGTGGATGATATGATGAATATCGGTGGATGATATGATGAATATCGGTGGATGATATCATGAATATCGGTGGATGATGCGATGAATATCGGTGGATGATGCGATGAATATCGGTGGCTGATGCGATGAATATCGGTGGATGATATGATGAATATCGGTGGATGATATGATGAATATCGGTGGATGATGCGATGAATATCGGTGGATGATGCGATGAATATCGGTGGATGATGCGATGAATATCGGTGGATGATGCGATGAATATCGGTGGATGATATGATGAATATCGGTGGATGATATGATGAATATCGGTGGATGATATGATGAATATCGGTGGATGATGCGATGAATATCGGTGGATGATATGATGAATATCGTTGGCTGATGCGATGAATATCGGTGGATGATGCGATGAATATCGGTGGATGATGCGATGAATATCGGTGGATGATGCGATGAATATCGGTGGATGATGCGATGAATATCGGTGGATGATGCGATGAATATCGGTGGATGATATCATGAATATCGTTGGCTGATGCGATGAATATCGGTGGATGATATGATGAATATCGGTGGATGATGCGATGAATATCGGTGGATGATGCGATGAATATCGGTGGATGATATGATGAATATCGTTGGCTGATGCGATGAATATCGGTGGATGATGCGATGAATATCGGTGGATGATGCGATGAGTATCGGTGGATGATGCGATGAATATCGGTGGATGATGCGATGAATATCGGTGGATGATATGATGAATATCGTTGGCTGATGCGATGAATATCGGTGGCTGATGCGATGAATATCGGTGGATGATGCGATGAATATCGGTGGATGATGCGATGAATATCGGTGGATGATGCGATGAATATCGGTGGATGATGCGATGAATATCGGTGGATGATGCGATGAATATCGGTGGATGATGCGATGAATATCGGTGGATGATGCCATGAATATCGGTGGATGATGCGATGAATATCGGTGGATGATATGATGAATATCGGTGGATGATGCGATGAATAACGGTGGCTGATCGCCTTCACTTTCCAAACAGGAAATCAATTTAGGCATCAGTTGAGGCCACTGAAACAGTTACATAAATAAACACACGTAGTATTGTTTGGCGCTCACAGAAGGAGAAGAAAGAAGTAGAGACTAGAAGACGTACTAGACAACATAAAATTTGAAAGCTATAGTTTCCGACCGGGATTCGAACCTGTCACCTCCAAATGGCGACAGCGCCTCGCTGCAGGAACGTGTACTTCGACGCATGACCAACTAGACACTGAGCGTCATGCCATGAAGCCTATCGGCTATAAGGTGAATACAATGTTGTTGTTTTGTTTGTTTTTGCATATCCCCTACAGGACGTTGCAGTCAACATCAGCATTTTTCAGCTGATGTTGATGTACTAGGCAAGATTACTCTCAGTAGTTTGCCATTGATTTCTGAGCAACCGGCTCACATATCCCGTAAGTTACCGGCGAGAACCACTACATGGCATGACTCATGGCCCGGTCGGTAACTATAGTTTTTAATAAATGTTATGTTGTCTAGCGCGTCCTCTAGTCTCTACTTCTTTCTTCTCCTTCTGTGAGCGCCAAACAAAACTACGTGTGTTTATTTATGCTCACTTTCCAAAACATTTCCTGGTGGTCATGTTAGGCTGGGTCGACCAGGGAGACCAATTCACTTTAAAAAAAAAAAAAAATTAAATCCCTGCCTCGATGTAAATGTGAACTAATGACCAAAGGTCAGTAGGCAGACACCTCATACTATCAAAATCAATGCAAAGCAGTCTACTTTGCCCTCAGCTCGTTTCGAGCCCTCTAATCGGTATGACGAAAAATTATGAAACTGCGCGTTTCAATACCCACTAAGTAACAGCGCCGATTGGACACTTCTACACTGGTAGATAAAAGCAGCATCTGAAATCTCTGCACCAACTCTATCAATTGCGTGGCGTTATCCGCACCATTTCTATCCTGGACAATATGACTTTATTATGAGAGGTTGTTGATCAAACTGTCCCAGCCGCTAACCCACTTTGTAGTGACGTCTTGGCTCATGCAGGATTTCTGGCAAGCTGTAACTAGATTCAGCAACAGAAAGACAGTGCTACATCCAAACAGGCAAGGTCGCAGAGGATAACCATATTTCACGTTCCCTGCGAGCAGAAGAATGTATCTTGACGTCCCGTTGTGTCACCTCCAAATATAGAAGTATATCTGACAGATATACGTATGTGCCAAAGAGGCTCATGGCAGGCTAGGATATGTTGAGAGATATATGTGTATTTTACATTAGCACGGAATCATATATACCCAACGGACAAAGCAATCATGAGAGGAGAGATCGTACAAAAACATGCCTTTGTTTAAGGAGGGAGAGCGCAAGTCTGCATAACGTGTTGGGTTACAGCTTCTGTGTTTGACTCATCAAAAATGAAATTGGTGGGACTGCAGTAAAGCTGTAAACATGCAATAAATGAATCAACGAACACGAGAAGTAGAATCGGTAAACTTTAGTAGCACACAATCACAAGAGATAAAATGGACATTACGGCTAAAGCCTTCGTCAGCACACGCACAACAAATATACACTGATACAACTACATTTGAACAATGTACATGAACTTACATAGAAAGGTTACTTATCTGTCTTGCCATCGTGTCAAGCCCAGATAAACAAAGTGCTTAACAACAGCCAAGTAACCTTTATATATATATATATATATATATATATATATATATATATATATATATATATATATATATATATATATATATATATATATATATATTTCATTTTCTCCTTCTTTCGTTCGCTTGCAATGTGTCTTTAACTGTAATATTGTCTCTTGTATCGATGTTCAAATCTTTAGAACGTCAGTATTTTTTATTCACCATGGTCTAAGGTTTCTAAAACACGTTTCATGAGGCGGCTGTATTTTTCATGAGGTGGCTGTATTTTCCATGAGGCGGCTGTATTTTTCATGAGGCGGCTGTATTTTTCATGACGTCTAAGATGATTATGTTCTACTATTTCAGCAGGCGAGCGCGTTGGTTAAGTTGTTAAGGAGCAGCGCTGATAATGTCAGGTCGGACGAAGGTTGGGCGTCTGCGCTGGTCACCCATAAACACGGGGAAAGACTGACCACCTATTCCTCCGTGCATTGAGGCGTACAACATGTGATGACCTCAGCATATCACAGAGCCACTGCAGAAACTGCTTTGGGACTTAGAAAAGATCTATTTCAGGATTAACGGCTGCTGAGTCGTAACGGCTTCTATCGTAGCAAGCTATCGGGCCGTTATAGTGGAGACAGTTGACTTCTGTGAGACTGGTTCGTCGTGAACTGCTGCTCATGTGTACACGTTCACAATAAACTGCAGTCAGCAGGATAAAGGAGCTTAAAATATGACCGGGAAGTTCAACAGACAACAGAATCATACACTACGGAACGTCTCGACTGGTCTTTGTCAACGACCGAAAATAGTGGCACCAAAAATACTCTGTTGATAATCGAAATATCTCAAAACAAAGTATGACAGCATTTATCCAATAGTGTAGATGGAATAGATACAACATCGGAAGTATGTCAGCCAACAGACTCTATCAGTGTGATGGCTTAGGTGTTTGTCCCCCTCAAAAATAGGCATTGTACCGTGGCCTTCTCTATGTTTTTTTTTTTTTTTTTGACAGGGGGACAATAGTGATTTTTCGATGGTGTTGAAAATAGTGGTTTTTTTTTGTTTTGTTTTTTGGTGATTGATTTTTAGATAGCATGGACAATGGTGTTTTTAGATGGTGTGGACAATTGTGTTTTATTCGACTGTGTTAACAAAAGTGTTACTTACCTTGATTGCGTTGACAATAGTGATGTTTTGACGGTGCTGACAATAGTGGTTTTGTTTGGATGGCGTGGAAAACAGTTTTTTTTTTAAATAGCATGGGCAATAGTGTGTGTGTGTGTGTGTGTGTGTGTGTGTGTGTGTGTGTGTGTGTGTGTGTGTGTGTGTGTGTGTGTGTGTGTGTGTGTGTGTGTGTGTGTGATATTGACAATAAAGTTTTTGTTTTTTTTATGATGGCGCGGACAATAGTGTTTTTGCATAGCGCGGACAATAGTGTTTTTGTATGGCGTTGACAATAGAGGCTTTGCATGGCGCGGACATTAGTGTTTTTGTATAGCGTTGACAATAGAGGTTTTGCATGGCGCGGACAATAGTGTTTTTGTATGGCGTTGACAATAGAGGTTTTGCATGGCGCGGACATTAGTGTTTTTGTATGGCGTTGACAATATAGGTTTTGCATGGCGCGGACAAAAGTGTTTTTGTATAGCGTTGACAATAGAGGTTTTGCTTGGCGCGGACAATAGTGTTTTTGTATAGCGTTGACAATAGAGGTTTTGCATGGCGCGGACAATAGTGTTTTTGTATAGCGTTGACAATAGAGGTTTTGCATGGCGCGGACAATAGTGTTTTCGCATGGCGTGGACAATAGTGGTTTTGTTTTTTTCAATTGTGTCGATAATAGTGTTATCTCGATGGCGCTGACAATAGTTTGTTCTCGTTAGCATGGACAATGATGTTTTCTCGATGGCGTGGTCAGTCATTAAGAAAAAATGAAACAGTAAAGAATATTTTACAGGCCTTAATGTGACTTGGGCATTCGGTGCTGGACCCATATTCATGATAAATTCATCGACCATAATACTGTCCAATAAAAAGATGTCATTTGAAACGAGAAAAGAGTGTTGAGTTGCTACATAGAACATGTGCTTTTCTATGGATGTGAAGTGTGGACAATGAGCAAAGAGGCTGAAAAACATCTGATGGCTGTGGAAATGTGGTTTCTGAGGAAAATGAAAAGAATACCATGGACAGACAGAAAACTCAATGATCAAGTTATAAAGAAATAAATGAAAGCCGTAAACTGATTTGGAGAAATTAGACGTAGACAGTCACAATTCTTTGGTCACTTTATGAGTAGATTTAAATTGGAGAACTTGATGACAACTGGCAAGAACGAGTGGAAGAGAACAAGGGGAGGACAGAGAAGTAAATACCTGGATGATTGGCCACGTGGCATGGTCGAGACAAGAACACGGAGCTCATCCACGACTCTGGCGATCGAGTGAGATAATAAAACATGACCGCCCACGCTTACCGGCATGGCACATGATGATGATGATGATGATGATGATGATGATGATGATGATGATGATGATGATGATGATGATGATGATGATGATGAGATGATGATGATGATGATGGATCTATCCGATGTCCACCAGACGAGCGTCTAGCCACTATGCTGCCCCCGCCCCCTCAGAAACCATTGTGAGTTTATGAAGTGAGTGTTAAGACCATCGCATTCTGTAGGACTCAGTGCGCGGCGAAATGAGCGTCAGTCTTTTCCCTCAGAAGGGAACAGCGAGTGCAGCAATCCTAACCTCGTCAGACCGCGCCCATGTAATTGTCAGCGTAACCTCCTAACGAAAACACCAACGCGCCCGCTGTGTTGAACCGTGCCTTTCCACGCGCCTGGCATTCTAGAGACATGTATCAATTCATTTCACCAGGTCTGCCCACGCCACGATGCAAAACTGTTGTTTGCCATATTCACTACAAATGCTCAAAATTACTATTTTGTTTTGCAGACATTTCAGGAAAAAGTCCAAACATTTTAAATCAAGAAAAACATGTTATTGACTGCAGATAAAACTAAATCAGTGGCTAGGTACAAGGACTAGTAATTTGTTGAGTGGTCTGGTATTTTTGTTGGCGTCCGGTTCATACACGATGATAGGGTTATCTTCAGCTGCACGGGAATACATATACCGAGATGTGCAGAATTTTGAGAGATGGGGAGATAGGGAATTATGTTATCTATCGTATACGGCGACATTAAATTTACACACCAGATCTGTTATGCAATATCTGTTCAACATATGGGACAACGAGAGGCTCGATTGTAGACACAGACTGCGCCAACAATGTAGGGTGAGTAATAGTAATTTAACAAGTGTGAATTATGACAGCTGCATGAATGCAACACATGTAAGTGATATTAACAACACAAATCTGAAGTAAACAACAACATAAATGCGAATCTTGTGACAGTAGAAAAAGAAAATAAACAACAACACAAGAGTTATAAAATACCGGAGCCAACAGCCGTTCACTTATACTAAATACATAGACCACACAACTGTCAGGTCTTAGTCAGATATGACTGAGCTACCGTATAACAGTAGACGGTACTACCTGGTTTCTGTTAGCGCCGAACGTTGGGCGGCGCTTACCAAACCCGACACCCCACATTGTGCCAACGGCTTCGGGCGGAAGAGCGCAATTGGGAGGGTACAAGCCTTACCCTGGTGCGAGGAAATGCAAGCTAAAGACAAAATTGTCATGGCAGGGCAGACCAGGCCCTAAGCCTTGGTTGGCGACTGGTCTAGGATCGAAGCTCCGACAGGCGGACAGTTAGAGCATTGCTTTGCTGATCCGGCAGCTTCTGCAGCTTGTCTTGTTCCAGATGTAGGGGTGTTACCTTTCCTCTGGAGTGAACTAGGCAGGCCGAGAGAGGGATCATGCTGCATGGGCAACACATGATCTCTATATTTTAGCCCAGGCTTTGTGCTATGGAGAGGCAATAACTCCATCCCTGGTCTTAACTGGTCTCGGAATCAAAGCGAGAGGCAACTGTTACGGGTTATAAGTCCTTGTCAGTTGGCGTAGATATGGGGCGCCACGCGTTGCCTCTGACGGTGGGAGACACCTATAGGTGTCACTGATCAGCTACCGCCCGCCTCAAGCTGGGCAGCCCCCAGCCAATTGGGTGCTGATCCGCCACAGCCTGCATGCTTCAATGGGTGCTTGGGGCTAGGACAAAATCTGAATCGCAGGCTGTAAAACCAATGCACCAGGTACAAACAAAAATATAAATAGAAACCTCAAGCTACGGCTTGCAACCTGGAACGTGAGAACCATGTGTCCAGGATTTTCCACTGACTTGACCAATATTGACGATGTGAGAAAAACGGCTGTGATTGATGCCGAACTCAATCGTCTTAACATTGATATTGCTGGCCTGCAGGAGACTCGCCTCGCTGAGGAAGGGTCACTCAGGGAAAACAACTACACCTTTTTCTGGAAGGGTAAAGGGCAGGCAGAAAAAAGGCAACACGGTGTGGGCTTTGCAGTGAAGAATTCGCTACTGGGAATGATTGAAATTCCAGCAGGAGGAAATGAAAGACTATTATCCCTGCGCTTGGCAACCTCTTGTGGGTTTGCCACCATTATTACTGCATATGCACCGACACTCGATTCCTCTGATGATGCGAAGGATTTGTTCTATGAGGAGTTAGACTCTGTGATCAAGGCAGTTCCAAAATCCGACTACATTTATATGCTCGGTGATTTCAATGCTCGTGTGGGCAAGGACTCGAGTTCATGGCCAGTGTGCCTTGGAAAATACAACATCGGTCGCATGAATGAAAATGGGCAAAGGCTGCTGGAGCATTGCACCAGTAATGACCTATGTATTACAAACTCTTTTTTTAAAACAAAAGAGATGCATAAGGTCACATGGAAACATCCAAGATCCGGCCATTGGCACCAGCTGGACTTCATCATCACACGGAGACAACATCTGAACCATATATCATTGACTCGTAGTTACCACAGTGCTGACTGTGATACCGATCATTCTTTGGTTGTTGCAAGGGTTAGACTGAGACCAAAGAGAATCTACACAGCTAAACACAAATCTAGCCCCAGGATTAATATTATTAACACTCATGATCCTGAAAAGTGCTTTCAGTTTCAACAGCAACTTGAAGACGCTTTCACTGATACACCAGAAAATTGTACAGTAAATGATAAATGGAATAAACTTAAGGAAACTCTTTGTAAAACTGCCGTAAAGGTTTACGGCACTGTGGATCATAAGAGGCAGGACTGGTTTGCGGCCAACAGCGAGACTCTGCAGCCCTTGATTGATAAGAAGAAGAAAGCTCTCTTAAGAAACAAGGAAAGACCAACGCGTAACACTCTGAGTGAGCTAAGGCAAGCTAGGAAGGATGTGCAAAAGGCTGCCAGGCAGTGTGCAAATGATTATTGGATCAAGTTATGTGAGTCCATTCAAATCGCAAGTGATAAGGGAGACATAAGAAGCATGTATGAAGGAATAAAGAAAGCCTGTGGTCCAGTGATCAAAAGAAGTGCACCATTGAAAACCTTGACTGGAGAAGTCATCACTGATAAGAAACAGCAGATGGACAGATGGGTAGAGCACTATTTGGAGCTTTACTCAAGTGAGACCAAACTAGCGGATAATGCCCTCAACGCCATAGAGGCTCTACCAACTCTTGACCACCTGGACACACTTCCCACCATAACAGAAGTTAAGTGTGCTATAAATGAACTTGCATCTGGCAAGGCTCCAGGTAAGGATGGGATTCCAATAGAGGTTATCAGGAGTGGGCAAGACACACTCACTATACAGATCCACCAGCTAATAGAGCTATGCTGGCGTGAAGGACAAGTCCCACAGGATTTCAAAGATTCAAGCATCATAACACTGTACAAGAACAAGGGCGATCGGAGCGACTGCAACAACTATAGGGGTATCTCACTTCTGTGTATTGTTGGAAAAGTATTTGCCAGAATTGTTCTGCGCAGACTTCAAGTCCTAGGAGATCAAGTCTACCCCGAATCACAGTGTGGCTTTCGACAGAACCGGTCTACCACTGATATGATATTCTCATTGCGACAAATGCAAGAAAAATGCCGTGAACAGAATCAACCACTGTTTATTGCCTTCATCGACCTCACAAAGGCATTTGATTTGGTCAGTCGTGAGGGTCTGTTCAAGGCACTAAAGAAGATTGGCTGCCCACCAACTCTTCTGTCCATTGTGGAATCGTTCCACACAGGCATGAAGGGTATAATCAAGTTTGATGGTGCAACTTCTGAAGAATTTGAAATCAAGAGTGGAGTTAAGCAAGGTTGTGTACTAGCTCCCACCCTCTTTGGAATATACTTTTCACTTCTACTGAAATATGCATTTCGTGATCAGGATGGTGGTATATACATTCACTCACGCTCAGATGGCGGCCTCTACAATGCTCAGAGATTGAAGGCTAAGACCAAAATTAGGAGGGTACTGATCAGAGAGTTGCTTTTTGCAGATGATGCTGCAGTTACGACCCACTCTGAGGAAGAATTGCAATGTCTACTATCTGCATTCTCCAATGCTTGTTCTGAATTTGGTTTAACAATTAGCAAAAAGAAGACACAGATTATGTCACAAGGTGCACATGGGGTACCATCAATCTTTATTGACGACGCCGAACTAGAGATAGTAGACCATTTTACATATCTAGGATCGGTGGTAAATAGCAAATTATCCCTAGATCAGGAAATCAACATCCGGATTGGTAAGGCAGCAACAACAATGAACAGGTTAAGAAAAAGAGTCTGGGAGAACAGGAAGCTTACTGCCAAAACAAAAGTCCTTGTCTATCAAGCCTGTGTCCTTAGTACTCTTCTCTATGGC
The DNA here is from genome assembly GCA_963921405.1 of Cepaea hortensis. NCBI lineage: Eukaryota > Metazoa > Mollusca > Gastropoda > Stylommatophora > Helicidae > Cepaea > Cepaea hortensis. Next base: position 50,282,573 of record OY992894.1, on the reverse strand, counting down.
AGTGAAACCTGGACAACTTACTCACACCAAGAGAACAAATTAAACAGCTTTCATATGCGGTGTCTGCGAAGAATTCTTGGTATTAAGTGGCAAGACAAAATCACAAATACTGAAGTATTGGAAAGATCAGGTTGTGTGACAGTTTATTCCATGCTCAGTCTTCGTAGACTTAGATGGATAGGACATCTTAGGCGGATGGATGATGGTAGAATACCAAAGGATATCTTTTTTGGTGAATTACAGATGGGTAAGAGATCTCAGGGTCGGCCTCTACTACGATACAAAGATGTGTGTAAGCGGGACATGATTGATACAGGCATTGATAATGCACATTGGGAGCAAGTCGCCGCTGAACGTGTTGCATGGAGGGCAAATATCAGAAATGGAATAAAGTCAAAGGAGAAAATTATTGCAGAAAAGTCACACACCAAGCGTTTGAGACGTAAGATGGTGCATGATGGTGGAAATGACCACGTGTTCACATGCACCCACTGTGAACGGACATTTACAGCGCAAATTGGCCTTATCAGTCACACTCGCTACCGCCATAGTTAAAAGTTATTATGCCTTTTTAAAGCACAAACTATCGTCTGTCAAGACGGCAAGGTGCCAATGTATAGACCACACACACGTTGGAAAATAAACACCCACACATACCAACACACAAACACATAGACAACACAAAAAACACATACCAACACACAAACACATAGACAACACACAAAAAACACATACCAACACACAAACACATAGTAACACAAAAAGCACATACCAACACACAAACACATAGACAACACAAAAAATACATACCAACAACAGACAGTAAAGAGTTATGTTCTTGTTATGTTTGCTCGTTTTGAACTCAAGTTGTAAAAAAAGAATCATCAAACACCAGGAGATGTACAAGTGCCAACAAACATCAGGAGATGTACAGTAGTAATCAAACATGATGAGACGTCAGACAAACGTACTACTTTTAGTGTACTGGGCTGATTTTGTGCTTGTGGATTAATTTTACCTCTTCCCGGTGACCCTCGCCATTAAGAGAACCCACTCCGACTTAACAGCTTTTTGTAATTTACGTCCCCAAATCAAGGTCAAGAAGTCAACATCAAAAGTCCACAAGAACCCTCTCTCACGTTTTGAGACGTATGAACCTATAGTCTCAGCCCCCACATTCTTAGACCAACTGGCTCTCGATGGGTGACGTCATCAACACCCCTCCGGCCGCCTTAAGTTCCCAAAACATGTCATGGTACCCATGTTAACCTAGCTCGGCCTGACAGTCGAAGTCAGTGACAACAAATACCCGCTCCGAAAGAGATTCGAACACATGGCCACCGGCGCGGCATACTAGCGAACCAGTCACGGCGCTACCCCGGCTACCACCATCACCAGAGACGACAGACAAATTACTGAAGAAATTAATTCTAGACAGTTGTGTTTTTCTGGTTAAAGGACATAATACTTTGACCCAGACGGGTCTTTCCTGTGGTGGTACGCGAAATTACCAGACCGGAGGAGGGGGGACTTAACAGGAAAGCCCAGATCAAGGGCTCCAGGCTGTTGAGGGTAGGTCCACTAACCACTCGATTTCCGCACATTTTTGTCATAGATTAATGTTTTCCATTTTCACTTTGTATTAGGTCTGGAGTCAGCCGTGATGAGAAGATAATAGTATGAAGCAATGAAATAAACATATCAGTGTACAATGTTTAACACCGGTGGGTGTTGTTTTTGGTGAGAGAGAGAGAGAGAGAGAGAGAGAGAGAGAGAGAGAGAGAGAGAGAGAGGGAGGGAGAGAGAGGACAGAGAGAGAGGGAGAGAGGACAGAGACACAGAGAGGGAGAGAGAGAGAGGACAGAGAGAGAGAGAGAGAGAGGACAGAAAGAGAGAGACACACACACATAGAGAGAGAGAGAGGGGGGGACAGAGAGAGACAGAGAGGACAGAGACACAGAGAGAGAGACAGAGAGAGAGGACAGAGACACAGAGAGAGACATAGAGAGAGAGACAGAGAGAGAGGACAGAGACACAGAGAGAGACACAGAGAGAGAGAGAGAGACAGAGAGAGGACAGAGACACAGGACAGAGAGAGAGAGAGAGGACAGAAAGAGAGAGGACAGAGACACAGAGAGAGAGAGAGAGAAGAGAGAGAGGCACACAGACAGAGAGAGAGAGAGAGAAGAAAGAGAAGAGAGACAGAGAGACAAAGAGAGATAGAGAGAGAGAGAAAAAAAAAAAGAGAGAGAGAGAGAGAGAGAGAGAGAGAGAGAGAGAGAGAGAGAGAGAGAAAGAGCGAGAATCATAAGTTACAGATTGCAGGAATATAGGAGATGGCAGAAGTCATGGTGTAAAAGCTTGAGCAGATGAACACTCACAAACTTCAAATATCACTGCAAGAGTCAGCAAATATGGGGAGAAGTAAAACAACGGTTATAAAACTGCAAGAGATGTAAAATAAAAGCGATCATTCATCAGGAGACTACAAACAGAGTAATTAAACATCAGAAGATGTAACAACAAGAGTCAACAATCATCATGAGACGAAAGACACGAGCTATCTAACATCAGGGCTCTACAACCAAAATCATCAAATATCGGAAAATGTAAAATAATAGTTATCAAACGTGAGGTGCCGTACTACAGGAGTCATCAACATTAGGAGACATTTAACAAATGCCATCAAACATCAGAAGCTATAAAACAAGAGTCATCAAACATCAGAAGCTGTAAAACAAGCGTCATCAAACATCAGAACCTGAAGAACAAGCGTCAACAAACACCAGAAGTTGTACAAGTATCATCAGTCGCCGGATCATGTACAAGAGTAATCAAACACAATGAGACGTTAAAAAAATGTCAACAAACATCAGAAACAAAACATGCTCAGTCAAGCGACAGAAACAATTTAATTTATGTTTATGTAATCATGCCGGTATCTCTGGCTGAGGGGTTACACCACTTTCTCCGTAATCCCGTTTATCACGCAGTCTCGTAGAGGGCGAGAACTGGGAGCGGTTCGTCCCCCGCTGGTGACTTGCGGGATAACTGAGCCGGCCGCTCAGAAAGCAATGGTAAACTACTGAGCGTAATCTTGCCAAGAAATCAACATACAGCTGAAAGATGCTGGTGTTGTCAGCGATGTCCTGTAAAGGATATGCAAAACATTTTTATGTAACCATAGAGGAGAAAGAAAATGCAAGAACAAACGTAGATGGTACAGGACACACGGGACAAGAGACACAATGAACGGCTATAGGCACACCTGGGTTAGGATCAAAGGATACCATGTTCTCGTCTACTACATGAGTTTGGGCCGAAGCGCGATAGCCTAAGCGCAGCTGGATCGACAACAACAAGAAAACAATACCGAATGGCACCAACTAAGTACTCATGTGTCTTTTTTGCCTGCTTGTTATTTACAAGTGCAGTGATTCTCAACGTGTGTTCGACAATCCCTGCGGGTACCCTAGACATTCCACAGAGCGTGTCTTTAAATATTTTTCTATTGTCTCAATACTGTACACTGATATTTACTTCTTTCAGTTGTCTAATCTGTTTCCGTATCTTACTTATGCCCCGCGCCTTCTAGTAAAAAGCCAGTCAATAAATCACTGAGTATTTCTCGGTAACTTGTTTGTACCCGGTCGTTATGCAATAACTGAACTTCCAGATTGCTGAACGAACACTCCCATGGGGCTGGTGAAAGCAATGGCTGGGGTCAAAGTTCACGCGCCAACCTTTGTCCTGGGGAGCTCTTCGATGATTGAAAGCTTGTAATTAAACCAATATCCCCGAGAAGAACAAAGGCCCTATGCCCGTCAGGTTGTGGCTGACGGCTTATGAGAGATAGAATTTGTCAGAGACACTTGGACGTAACCCTGACTGGGAGACAAACGGCTGGCAGAAGAATGAAAAGGCCCAGCCAGCAGAAGACGGGATTTGACGACTGGTAGTGTCTGGTAGTTGACTGGTATATTCTTGCTGTCTCCAGAAGAGAAGCGAAATAAATCTCCGTGTTTCTCTCTCTCTCTCTCTCTCTCTCTCTCTCTCTCTCTCTCTCTCTCTCTCTCTCTCTTTCTCGCTATCACTCCACACACACTCTCTCTCTTACTCTCTCTCTTCCCCTCAATATAACTTTCTCTCTATCTTTCTCTCTCACTCTCCCCCCCTCTCTCACTCTCTCTCTCTCTCTCTCTCTCTCTCTCTCTCTCTCTCTCTCTCTCTCGCCAAATGCCGTTGAATGAAATTCATGTCTCTTCGTAGGTCTCAGTCATTGGTGTTCTGGATCAATTCTATTGGTGTTATTCTACTATTCCGTTGGTGTTATTCTACTATTCTATTCGTGTTATTCTACTATTCTATTGGTGTTATTCTAATATTCTATTGGTGTTATTCTACTATTCTATTGGTGTTATTCTAATATTCTATTGGTTTTATTCTTCTATTCTATTGGTGTTATTCTAATATTCTATTGGCTTTATTCTAATATTCTATTGGTGTTATTATAATATTCTATTGGTTTTATTCTACTATTCTTTGGTTTTATTCTAATATTCTATTGGTGTTATTCTAATATTCTATTGGTTTTATTCTAATATTCTATTGGTGTTATTCTACTATTCTATTGGTGTTATTCTACTATTCTATTGGTGTTATTCTAATATTCTATTGGTGTTATTCTACTATTCTATTGGTGTTATTCTAATATTCTATTGGTGTTATTCTACTATTCTATTGGTTTTATTCTAATATTCTATTGGTGTTATTCTACTATTCTATTGGTGTTATTCTAATATTCTATTGGTTTTATTCTAATATTCTATTCGTGTTATTCTACTATTCTATTGGTGTTATTCTAATATTCTATTGGTTTTATTCTAATATTCTATTGGTGTTATTCTAATATTCTATTGGCTTTATTCTAATATTCTATTGGTGTTATTATAATATTCTATTGGTTTTATTCTACTATTCTTTGGTTTTATTCTAATATTCTATTGGTGTTATTCTAATATTCTATTGGTTTTATTCTAATATTCTATTGGTGTTATTCTAATATTCTATTGGTTTTATTCTACTATTCTATTGGTGTTATTCTAATATTCTATTGGTTTTATTCTAATATTCTATTGTTGTTATTCTAATATTCTATTGGTTTTATTCTAATATTCTATTGGTGTTATTCTAATATTCTATTGGTTTTATTCTACTATTCTATTGGTGTTATTCTAATATCCTATTGGTTTTATTCTAATATTGTATTGGTGTTATTCTAGTATTCTATTGGTTTTATTCTAATATTCTATTGGTGTTATTCTAATATTCTATTGGTTTTATTCTAATATTCTATTGGTGTTATTCTAATATTCTATTGGTTTTATTCTACTATTCTATTGGTGTTATTCTAATATTCTGTTGGTTTTATTCTAATATTGTATTGGTGTTATTCTAGTATTCTATTGGTTTTATTCTAATATTTTATTGGTGTTATTCTAATATTCTATTGGTGTTATTCTAATATTCTAATGGTGTTATTCTAATATTCTATTAGTGTTAATCTAATATTCTATTAGTGTTATTGTAATAGTCTTCCACGCCGCTGTCTTAGATCATTATCATGCAGTTCCTTTGCAGAGCGTTCTCATCCATACTCAATGGAAACATCATCGAGTCTTTGCAAAAGATTCCGCATTCTCAAGCCCAAGATACCTGCCATTTCCTGTGACCACCTTTCTGCTGGTTGACCACTGTGTCTTCTTCGAGGAGCCATGAGTTCCATCACTTCCAAACCACTGCGACATTTACTTCGAGGAGCCATGAGTTCCATCACTTCAAAACCACAGCGACATTTACTTCGAGGAGCCATGAGTCCCATCACTTCCAAACCACTGTGACATTTACTTCGAGGAGCCATGAGTCCCACCACTTCCAAACCACTGCGACATTTACTTCGAGGAGCCATGAGTCCCATCACTTCCAAACAACTGCGACATTTACTTCGAGGAGCCATGAGTCCCATCACTTCCAAACCACTGCGACATTTATTTCAAGGAGCCATGAGTCCCACCACTTCCAAACCACTGCGACATTTACTTCGAGGAGCCATGAGTCCCATCACTTCCAAACCACTGCGACATTTACTTCGAGGAGCCATGAGTCCCATCATTCCCAAGCCGCTGCGACATTTACTTCGAGGAGCCTTGAGTCCCATCACTCCCAAACCACTGCGACATTTACTTCGAGGAGCCATGAGTCCCATCACTTTCAAACCACTGCGACATTTACTTCGAGGAGCCATGAGTCCCATCACTCCCAAACCACTGCGACATTTACTATGGCCACAATAAACCTGTTGCCGATACATGATGCTGTTTATGTGCGAGTTTTCCTTGATGATTGATCTTGTAGAATATCAATATTTTCCCGCTTCTTCGTCCGCGATAATTTCAGAACTTTTCTGTAAGATTTAAGCTATTTATCTTCTTCAGTGATTGCACAATGGTTCGTGGCTCACATCCCGTGTTTAAGAAAGGAAATATAAATGTTCTCACAAATGTCGCTTCAACCTGTTTGCTAGTGTTGTGTCATAGGTTCTTAGAACTGTTTAACCTGTGCTCTGCTACAGCCGGTTTACGTCTGACTTGTGAGCGGTGCCTTTTATTGAAAATATTTTCAGCGAAATTGCCTACAATGTGAGATGAACTTCTGTTATACTACTCACTATTGCAATCACAAGTACATACTGTGTCAATCCTAGTGTTTTTATTTTTATTTTTTAAATCTAACGACCCTGATCCACATGATATAAGATGGTATAACAAGGATAACTGCTATACAGTGTTGCACTGAAATAAATAACACGAATTCTATAGTGTGTGAGTGTGTGTGTGTGTGTGTGTGTGTGTGTGTGTGTGTGTGTGAGTGCATCTATATCGAAGAAAGTCCAAGTGCAATAGGTGCAGTAAAGACGATTCCTAGACTGGGAGTGTTTGGAGTGTATTCACACCAACTTCTCTTATTACTGTTCACAACATATTATTTTATTTTTATTTGGAGAACGCTCACTCTTAACTCAAGCGTAGTCCATCATGTGATACTACTTCTAGTGCACTGGTCTGATTATTTTGCGTGTGGGTTGGCTTTCCCTATTATCAGTCTCCCTCGCCACTAGGCCAACCCACTCTAACTTCATAGGTACTTGTAATTTACATTCCCAAGTCAAATGCCCCGTGTAGGGGGTTGAACCCGTTACCTTGGCATCAGCACACTGGATGTTTATAAAGCGCTCTTATCTTATCTGCCATGCTGACCTGCCCACAACATATTTCATTTCATTCCGCTTATTTGTTTTTATTTCGCGTGGTCCTTTAATATAAGTAATGCTAGGGGTATGTCATTTACAGGAAGTTGCAATCAACCCTGCATTTATTGGCTGTTTGTGATTTACTAGCTAGGCGTGCGACAGGGGTGTGTCTTGTCACCAGATTTCTTCTCCCTCTATAGCGAAGTAATAATGAGAGAGATCAAAGAGAAGCCAGGAATACTAATCGGAGGTTATAATATAAGCAATAAACGCTATTCAGATGACACAGCATTGATGGCGGATAATGCAACCGACCTACAAAAATTGTTGGACATTGAAGTAACAGAGAGTAGGACTCTCCTAGAATATCTAGAAAACAGTAACAATGGTGAAAGCAAAGAAAATGGTGACACCAAAATGCGACAAGTGGATAATTTTAAAATACCTAGGGGTATTTATAATATCAGATGGAAGATGTACAACATAGATTAAGAGCAGAATAGGGCAGGAAAAAACCGCATTTCAGAAAATGAAGAGTATCTTATGCAATAAGTCACTATCAATGAATGTAAGAAAGAGAGTGCTGAAATGCTATGTAGAATCAGTTTTGCTGTATGGCAGCGAATCGTGGAATGTAAATGAACAAATTAGGAAGAACTTGGAAGCAATAGAGATGTGGTTTTTGAGACGAATGTTGCGAATTCCTTGGACTGCCAGAGTAATTAACAACTATTGCCTGAAAGAGGCTAATGAAACTAGAAAACTATATACAACAATAAGAAAGATGCAAACAGCTTTCTTTGGTCATATGATAAGAAGAGAGGCATTGGAGAACATCGTGACAACTGGAAAGATCAAGGGAAGAGAGGTAGAGGCAGACCAAGAGAGATGATGCTGGATGGATTGAGACGGTGGCATGGAGGAATATCATCAGCAGAGTTGATCCAGAACACCAAAAACCGAGATCTGTGGCGAGCCACGAACGCCTACGCCAGCTGACAGGGCACTTGATAATGATGTTTGTGATTTACTAGGACATTTACATTCAGTAGTTTGCCATTGCTTTCTGAACGGCTGATGGTCATACCATCGAAATAAACAAAAAGCCTTCCTTCATGTAGCTACTGTAGCGTTATTTCGCTTGCTTTGTGTGTTGCGGTTTGTTTCCAGCTGTTTGCCGATGAAGGTTTATCGCCGCCACGTCCTCTGTTCTATGTAAATTGTAACTTTGTAAAGCTGCCCAACACTTCGTGTTTTCCAAAAGTTAACATTTCTACAGCTTTACCACAATTAAATTAATTCCATTTATATATCACATGATATAACCAAGACCTAAAATGTTTACCGTAAGTCAATATTTAGTTAACTAGAATGTCTAGCACTTTCTCGTCAATAACGTCTCCCGGCGATCTCCTTACAGATTAGAAAAACAGTCAGGGTAGGCTGGCATCCGGCTATAATTAAAGAGATAACTGACAAGATCCAAAGACGTGAGGCCATCCAAAACTCGGTGGGCTTCTTTGGTCAACAAGACACGTGAAGTTGGACTTTACATTTCTGTCCTCTGTTTAACGATTGGTTAAAGCCATAGTTTGCTGCAGTCAATACCTTGCATTTTCATTTCATCTTTAACTCCTTTAATTTAATAATTATTTCTCTTACCCCATCACTTTTTCCTGCTCTCTCTCTCTCTCTCTCTCTCTCTCTCTCTCTCTCTCTCTCTCTCTCTGTTCCTTCAAACCCCTCATCTCGCGTTCTTTTAACTCTTTTCATCCCAGACTGGTGTTTCATTTACTTATTTTACCAGATACTAACTAGCTAGTCAGGTCTTAGATATGACTGTGCTACTGTATAACAGTAGATGGTACTACCTGCTTTCTGTTAGCGCCAAATGTTTGGCGGCGTTCACCAAACCCGACACCGCACATTATGAAAACGGCTTCGGGCGGAGCAGCGCAACTGGAAGGGTACACGCCTTATCCAAGTGCGAGGAAATGCAACCTAAAGAACTAAATGTCAAGGCAGCGCAGACCAGTCCCTAAGCCATGATCGGCAACTGGTATAGGATCAAGTTCTGACGGGCGGACATTTAGAGCATTGCTTTGCTACTCCGGCAGATTCTGCAGCTTGTCTTGTTCCAGACGTATTGGTGTTTACCTTTCCCCTGAAGTAAACTAGGCAGGCCGAGAGAGGGATCATACTGCATGGACAACACATGGTCTCTAAATTCAGCCCAGGCTTTGTGTTATGGAGAGGTATAACTCTATTTTACCAACTATCTTCTGTCAAGACGGCAAGGTGCCAGTCAGTCACTTTCCCATTGAACACTTACGTTAAACGTAGTGGTGTAGAAAACGTACACGTGAGTACAAAGCTAACACGTGGTCTTTACAATTCAGCCCAGACTTTGTGTTATGGAGAGGTTATCAAGCCTTTGTTTAAGCACAATGTAACAAACTATTGTATTCCAAGACGGCAAGGTGCTAATGGTAGCCGTTTTATACAAGTTGTAAGTGTTAGGGTCTTAACGAATTAAATTATGATGAACAGAGAGAAACAACAGTTCGACTACCACGCTACAGTGAAAGGTTGAGGTAAAGATGCGGCAGGTCGGAGAGTTTTAAATGTGATGATAACGTAAAGATGTTGATGGGAAGGAGAACGCCAGACTGCCTGTTCACGGTGACGTAAAGATGTTGATGGGAAGGAGAACGACAGACTGCGTGTTCACGGTGACGTAAAGATGTTGATGGGAAGGAGAACGCCAGACTGCGTGTTCACAGTGACGCACAGAAAGTGATGGAGATGCGTTGCTGCCATCATCGTTAAGATGACCAATATTTTGACCTTGATCATTGGGGTCCTCGAATTTTACAGCCGACACTGATTCCATCCAAGTGCAAGGTTGCCACACAGTACGTTTTCTTCCAGGATAGTAAAATATTCTTCTTTTCTTCTTCTTGTTCCTCCTTCCCTCCCCTTTTCTTCTTCATCCTCCTTATCCCCTTCCTCATTCTCTTCTGCTTCTACTTTTTCATTTTCCTTCTCCTATTCCTCCTCTTCCGTCTATCCTCTTCTTCATTTTCTCTCTCTTCCCCTCTTTCTCTTATTTTTTTTCTTCGTCTACTTCTTCTTTGTCCTCCTCCCACCTCTTTTTCTTCTTCTTCTTCTTCTTCTTCTTCTTCTTCTTCTTCTTCTTCTTCTTCTTCTTCTTCTTCTTCTTCTTCGTCTTCTTCTTCTTCTTCTTCTTCTTCTTCTTCTTCTTCTTCTTCTTCTTCTTCTTCTTCTTCTTCTTCCTCCTCCTCCTCCTCCTCCTCTTCTTCTTCTTCTTCTTAATCATCATCATCATCATTATCAACATCATTACAAATACTATATGCTTTGTTATCTCTTCCACTCTTTTACTTGTCCACCATCTCTAACATCGCCTTCAACTGTGGGAAACAATAAACCCTCCACATCCGGCTTGAGTTCACAGGTTACAATCCGAGAGGCTTTGATGCTCGTTGAACTATGTACCAAAGCCACGAAATGTGTCCGATATGGTAGGTGCCGATAGCTTAATCTGAAACAACTGTTTCATGACTATCACTGATGGTGTCTAAAGGTCAAAGCCGTTCGTCTCGCATGTACTAGATGCCGTGACACTTTCCCACCTGCGGGTCTCAATGTTAACTACAAGCCGGTTTGCTTCTAGCACTGACTACACGTTAGTCTGGTTTTCTAGAACTATAAATTGCTTTGGTTTTCTAGAACTACACGTTGGTTTGGTTTTCTTTGGTTTTCTAGGACATGCTGGTTTGGTTTTCTTTGGGTTTCTAGGACATGCTGGTTTGGTTTTCTAGAACTATAAATTGCTTTGGTTTTCTAGGACTACACGTTGGTTTGGTTTTCTTTGGGTTTCTAGGACATGCTGGTTTGGTTTTCTTTGGGTTTCTAGGACATGCTGGTTTGGTTTTCTAGAACTATAAATTGCTTTGGTTTTCTAGGACTACACGTTGGTTTGGTTTTCTTTGGGTTTCTAGGACATGCTGGTTTGGTTTTCTTTGGGTTTCTAGGACATGCTGGTTTGGTTTTCTAGAACTATAAATTGCTTTGGTTTTCTAGGACTACACGTTGGTTTGGTTTTCTTTGGGTTTCTAGGACATGCTGGTTTGGTTTTCTAGGACTACACGTAGGTTTGGTTCTCTGGGACTACACGTTGGTTTTAGTTTCTTGGATCATCTCCACTCTACTAATTATAGAAGAATCTCACTACTTAGCCACACGGGAGACGCGTGAATTAAGAATAAGGAAATTAGAAGACGATTAGGTATGAAATACACTTCATTAAAGAGCAACATATTCAATGGTTTGGCAAGGATGCCCTGGCAACATCTGCGAAAAAAGAAGAACCACATTGAAGAAATATAATGGATACAGAGCAAGGGGTAGACAGGGTTAAAGATGGGGTGATGGTATCAAGAACAACCTTAGAGAAATGTGTACCAACTTACAAAGAGCATTAGAAAGCGCATACAAAGCCTGTACACCCCCCCCCCCCCCAAAAAAAAAAAAAAAATTACACTTCATTAAGGTAAATGGAGGAAGAGAAGAAAAGGATCTCCACTGAACACATATCAATCAATTCAGCCCTCCCATTTCCCATCTCACGCCTCACACGGTGGCCATCTTGCACGGTGATTGAAGTCGGTAGCTGGGCGTCTTGTAATTTTTTTTTAAAACCTTGATAAGAAGCCTGTCTGTGTGATGAAGGTAAGAGATATCGTGCGGGAAAACATATTAATCAGGTTAGGTACATTCGGTTTCTTTGATATCAAATTTATTTCTAATTATCCGTGTGTGTGTGTGTGTGTAGGTGGGTGTGGGTGAGTGGGTGTGTGTGTGGGCGGGTGAGTGGGTGTGTATGTGGGCGGGTGAGTGTGTGTATGGGTGGTGGGTGTGTGTGTGGGGGCGTGGCTGTGAGTGGGTGTGTGTGGGGGCGTGGCTATGAGTGGGTGTAGGTGTGTGTGTATGTGTGTGTGTGTGTGTGGGGGGGTGGGGGGTTTTTGTGTTTGTGTGTGAGCCGCAGTACATAAATGGCTAGCACATTAGCGAAGTTTGTTGCATGTCCTTTACGGAACTTCGCAATTATATTTCAGTAGTTTGCCACTGCTTCCTGCACGCCCGACGCCTCATACCTTATAAACAACGCAAAGTTCTCTGCTTCCAAATCTCCCTCGGCTGATTCAAACCTTTAACTCGGTATGTTGGCGAATAGTTCCCACATAGAGCTAACGCTACCACTCCGCTCCTTCTGTTTATAAGCTCCGACACTCTCATGCGTCTTTTACTTGTAATTTTCATGAACTGTCTTGTGACGCATGCAGCACTCAGTACTTCTGCGTTTGTTTTCTTCTAGTCCTCGATATTTTCTCACTATTCTTCTCCTAAAGACATCTCCACTTTCACCAGTTTCTTCACTATTGCATTACATTCTTCTCCAAACACATCTCCACTTCCACCAGTTTCTTCACTGTTGCAAGACTTCTTGCCCAGGTTTGTACTCATACCGAAAAACAGGCCACACACTAGCCTGGGTTAGTTCATTCTAAGAAGTGGCGATAGGATTTGTCGATGCTAAAGTAACCACATGCACGTGAAGCCGGTGACAATAGACAATCCATAAAATAAATATCTGTCGACCTGTCTATTAACTCGACTCAACGACTAATCATCCCATTCTATTCATATTGACCCATTGTTGCTTTAAGCGTACGAGTAACTCAACAAGCACGCACAATTAAACTGGCCAGAATTACAGAAATACAATCATAAGTAAGAGAATGGACTTTGTGGCTAAAATGCTTTCGTCGGCAAAAAAAAAAAAAAAAGACTGACAAACCGACAGTTTAGCAATAAGCCACTTAGCTTTTAAAGCGTCCGTGCTGGAGACGAGTAAATCCCAACCCACGAAATTCAAACTCAATGTCACTACCACTCTAGTTCAGCTGACAGAAAGTGACTTAGTGAAGAAAGTGTAAGCGAAGGAGACATTAGTGTTTGGGAGTCAATCTCTACGGAGAAGAAAGGGGTGGGATAGGCGGAGTTACCCCATTTAACTTCCCATGCCGTAGGAATAAGCAAACTTGAAGGGGGTAACCACCTTTGTTTCCCTTATAAATAATTAAAATCCATTTTGCAAGGCTGAATCCACCCCAGAGCTAAACATTCAGTGGGAATATCGGAAGCACAACACACCTTCAACTAGAGGTTAGAACTTGTGAGAATGTAAGCTAGCGCCATGTCTCCTTATCTACCTTAACTACCAAGATTGAAGGGACGCTACTTTCATCGTATTCCTTATAGTATTAAATTCGTGTCTGCGTAGGATTACGGACCCGTCTCTGCACCTGTTTCCTGGGTTTCCTCTACAATCAGATCTCTCCACCAGGCGGATGCAATGCTCTCATTCCATCCAGAAACGAGACGCAATCATTAGTTTATTAGTTGATAATATAAATGCCATTGATTGATATTTCTCTTTTAAATAAATCAACATATTTTCTTTAGAACTTCATCTCTCTCTCTCTCTCTCTCTCTCTCTCTCTCTCTCTCTCTCTCTCTTCTCAATTTCTCTTTCTAAATCTACCTCTTTATCTCCCAGGCTTTCTCTTTCTCTCTCTCAATCTATCTTGGTCTACCTACCTACCTACCTACCTACCTACCTACCTACCTACCTACCTACATACCTACCTACCTACATACTTAATTCCCCACTCACCTACCTACCTACCAACCAACCTACCTACCTACCTACTACTTATCCATCAATATACCCCCTGTCTAACTACCCCCATATTTTACCTCTCTCCATCCATCCACATCCATCCATCCATCCATCCGTCCGTCCGTCCGTCTATCTGTCTGTCTGTCTGTCTGTCGGTCGGTCGGTCGGTCGGTCGGTCGGTCGGTTGGTCGGTCGGTCAGTCAGTCCGTCCGTCCGTCTGCCTGTCTGTAATCTCACTACACTCCATACAAACACAACAGACAGACTAGTGCAGCAACAGTGTGTGGCAAATATGGAGATTGATTCAATAAGGACCGGTTCAATCAACAGCACACCATATATCAATAGTAACAAACGAAGCTCGTATTTCTGCTTGTGTTATATTTTGTTAGATGTTTGTTGGATATTTTCCCGCGTGGTTATGTTCTGTGTTGAATACAGAGCTGGTTAGGTTAACTTTGTTCTCTCTAGCGGCTGTTTCTTTCAGGTTTCAGCTGTTGGGGTCAAAGGGTTGTAAATTAATATGTAGCGCTAAAGTAACAACTGTCTGCAACAGAAGGAGCTAAGGTATTAACCTGGACAGTTGTATGTGCAAATACTGGCCTTTTCCTGGGATTGCTTACATGATGGAGGTGGAAAGGGGGTTTACAAGTATACCATATCAGTAAGCAAGTTCATAATATACCACCAGATTCAGGATGACGATTTGATCTGTTTGTGTGTTTAGGTGATCTGTACTTGGTTCATCAATCAATCATGTGCCATGCTTGAAAGCGTGGGCGGTCATGACTCGCCATTTCACTCGATCACCAGCGTCGTGGATCAGCTCAGTGTTCCTGTCTCGTCCATGCCATGTGGCCAAGCCATCCAGGTATTTTCCTCTCGATCTTCCTCTTGGTCTGTTCCCTTCGATCTTTTGGTTCATATACATGTCTAATTTAATGGCTGAGTACGAATTATGTCCATCTTGACAAGATGTGAGCGGGAGTGTTAGTGCTGTTGATAGGGAACTGCAGTGATAATGTCATGAGCACGGTCGGACGAGGGTTCGACTCCTGCTAAGTGAGGGAAAGACTAGCCATATATTCCTCAGTGCACTCAGGTCTGTAAAAGGTGATAACCCTTTCACATCACAGACTCACAGCGCGAGATTGCTTTGAGACAAATTAAGCAAGGTTTGGGTGGCGCGGGGAACTGTTCATACACCCAGGGTGCGGCCTGAAGCGACACGAGAAGTTACAGGTGCCAAGGCTGGTCCTGTCTCTGGATGAGCTCGTGCAGAATGGCGACTGTTTGTGTATTCAGGCGTTCCCGGTATGTAGGAAGCGCGAATACAAACACTACGAGGATAATCAAACTCACACGCTAATCTTCTCAATACAGATCAAGCTATTGGTGGAATGTGAGCTAACTTTAACCAGTTTTGCTATACCGGAGATACGAGATACCATCTTCGCCTTTGGAAACGATTGCCACTTGCAGGAATGAAAGCATGTGTGCTATATTTTGGGGCACAGGTGAAGAACTATCTCAGAAAGCCATCTGTAGGCGTCAAACTTGGTTCTCATACTGAAGACATGGCCCCTGGTTCCTATGCCTCTCTGAAACCTGTCTACACTTCTTGTAATTCGTATTATAACTTCCTCTCCGTTCTCTTTATGATGATTCGCAAGAGAATGTAACTAGCATGACTTATTAGCACGATAGAGCGAAAGGTGGTGCATAATTTGAATTTCCTTTGTTCGGGAAAGGGGTGCAGATTGTATTACTTCGGTTTGTTGGGTTATATCCCCATACATTAAAGGGTGCAGATTGTATTACTTCGGTTTGTTGGGTTATATCCCCATACATTAAAGGGTGCAGATTGTATTACTTCGGTTTGTTGGGTTATATCCCCATACATTAAAGGGTGCAGATTGTATTACTTCGGTTTGTTGGCTTATATCTCCATACATTAAAGGGTGCAGATTGTATTACTTCGGTTTGTTGGGTTATATCCCCATACATTAAAGGGTGCAGATTGTATTACTTCGGTTTGTTGGGTTATATCCCCATACATTAAAGGGTGCAGATTGTATTACTTCGGTTTGTTGGGTTATATCCCCATACATTAAAGGGTGCAGATTGTATTACTTCGGTTTGTTGGGTAATATCCCATACATTAAAGGGTGCAGATTGTATTACTTCGGTTTGTTGGGTTATATCCCCATACATTAAAGGGTGCAGATTGTATTACTTCGGTTTGTTGGGTTATATCTCCATACATTAAAGGGTGCAGATTGTATTACTTCGGTTTGTTGGCTTATATCCCCATACATTAAAGGGTGCAGATTGTATTACTTCGGATTGTTGGGTTATATCTCCATACATTAAAGGGTGCAGATTGTATTACTTCGGTTTGTTGGGTTATATCTCCATACATTAAAGGGTGCAGATTGTATTTCTTCGGTTTGTTGGCTTATATCCCCATACATTAAAGGGTGCAGATTGTATTACTTCGGTTTGTTGGGTTATATCTCCATACATTAAAGGGTGCAGATTGTATTACTTCGGTTTGTTGGCTTATATCCCCATACATTAAAGGGTGCAGATTGTATTACTTCGGTTTGTTGGGTTATATCCCCATACATTAAAGGGTGCAGATTGTATTACTTCGGTTTGTTGGGTTATATCCCCATACATTAAAGGGTGCAGATTGTATTACTTCGGTTTGTTGGGTTATATCCCCATACATTAAAGAGTGCAGATTATATTACTTCGGTTTGTTGGGTTATATCCCCACTTTATTTTCAAAGGATTAAGAATTGGGCATGCAGGCCCCCTTCACCATATTTTCAGAACGTCACCCCCCCCCCCTTCCTATGAAAAATTTGGCCCGTGCCCCCCCCCCCCCCCACCTTTCACCGTATTTTCAGAACGTCATTCATATTTCCTATCTAAACATCCCCCCACCCCTATACAGTATACGTATAAATGTAAGGTAAATTTAATAGCACATACTAAACCATGTCTAGACATCCACATAAAACATGATTTGTGGGTCTAATGACTTTATAAAATGAATTTTAGAAGGATGAGACGTACTTAACTGTAAAGTATGAAGGGAAAAACAATATCAAGTAATCGGTTCTTGTATTAACGCGATCTTGAAATGGTCTTCATTCCCCCCCCCCTGGAATCCCTAAAATTCCCCTCTGGGGGGGGGGGGGGATTCCCCATCGGTTGAGAACCACTGTTCTAATACATCGTTACTTTGTATTAAAGTATGCCATTTTTTTCATTATTTATTAAAGTAATGATGGTCTGAATACATCTTTTAACAATCTTATTTCCTTGAATTCATCTCTTTATAATCTGACTTCCTTGAACATATCTTCGCCTTTTCCTTGCAACTGGATATATTCTGTTCTATTATAATCATTTATTGCAAACTGTTTCCTGTCTCCTCAGATTACAGCTTGCATTTTACTGGTGTAGTTTTTGTATGTAAGACTAGATGTTTGTATCCCCTTTTATTTTAATTTTCTTCTTTCCCGTAGTAGCCTAAATGTTGACTCTGTGTGTTTTTTTTCTGTTTTTTTTTTTTGGTTTTGTTTTAAATTCTTCTTATATGAGAGAGAGAGAGAGAGAGAGAGAGAGAGAGAGAGAGAGAGAGAGAGAGAGAGAGAGAGAGAGAGAGAGAGAGAGAGACTGGGGGAGGGGGATAGAAGAGAATATATAGAATATATGTGTGAGAGAGAGTGAGAGTGTGTGAGAGAGAGAGAGTGAGAAAGAGTTTGTGAGACAGAGTGTGAGTGAGAAGTGTGTGAGAGAGAGTGAAAGCGTGTGTGTGTGTGAGAGAGAGAGAGAGAAAGAGAGAGAGAGAGAGAGAGTGAGAGAGTGAGAGAGAGAGAGAGAAAGTGTGTGTATGTGTGTGAGAGGGAGAGAGTATGAGAGAGAAATTCGATGATGGTGCTACGCAGTTCGTGCACGCACTATACTGATATCATTCGTGTATGAGTGTATGTGTGCGTGTGTGTGTGTGTGTGTGTGCGTGTGTGTGTGTGTGTGTGTGTGTGTGTGTGTGTGTGTGATGTGGGAGGAGACAGGAAACATGTGGGTGGGGAATATCCATGTGAAATGAAATGATTCTTTACAAACGAACCCAACCAAAGACGAATGGTGTCTGAATATTTGTGAAGTACCCTTCTAACATACCCATTACGAGCATGGGTCCGGTCTGTCTTCAGATTTTCTGCCCAGAATAACATCTAAAGTCAGGCAAGCTTACATTAAGACTTCAAATATCCAACGGAATCACGTGGCCTGTCGCTTTCACAAATTCGTGAGTCTTGAGTTCGTATCTCTGGTAATGCACCAAATATTCATCTTTTTTTCGCATATCCTTTACGGGACATTGCAGTCAACGCCAGCATTTTTCAGTTGCTGAAACGACGTGCTTAACGCCTTCGCCAGGGAGCGCGGCAAATGTTCATCTAGGTGAAATATTAGGATATTTATTTCACCTAGATGAACATTTGCCGGTCTCCCTTATTGCATAAGATACTCTTCATTTTCTGAAATGCGGTTTTTGCCTGCCCTATTCTGCTCTTAATCTCTGTTGTACATCTTCCATCTGATGGTATAAATGTCCCTAGGTATTTTAAAATTATCCACTTGGTTAAGAATTCTCCCTTCTATTTCTATGTCACATTTTGGTGTCACCATTTTCTTTGCTATCACCATTGTTACTGTTTTCTTGATATTCAAGGAGAGTCCTACTCTCTGTTACTACAATGTCCAACAATTTTTGTAGGTTTGTTGCATTATCCGCCATCAATGCTGTGTCATCTGCATAGCGTATATTGCTTATATTATAACCTCCGATTATTATTCCTGGCTTCTCTTTGTTCTCTCTCATTATTACTTCGCTATACAGGGAGAAGAGATCTGGTGACAAGACACATCCCTGTCGTACGCCTAGCTAGTAAATCACAAACAGCCAACAAATGCAGGGTTGATTGCAACTTCCTGTAAATGACATACACCTAGCGTTACTTATATTAAAGGACCACGCGAAATAAAAACAAATAAGCGGAATGAAATGAAATATGTTGTGGGCAGGTCAGCATTGCAGATAAGATAAGAGCGCTTTATAAACATCCAGTGTGCTGATGCCAAGGTAACGGGTTCAACCCCCTACACGAGGCAGTTGACTTGGGAATGTAAATTACAAGTACCTATGAAGTTAGAGTGGGTTGGCCTAGTGGCGAGGGAGACTGATAATAGGGAAAGCTAACCCACACGCAAAATAATCAGACCAGTGCACTAGAAGTAGTATCACATGATGGACTACGCTTGAGTTAAGAGTGAGCGTGGCGACTGCTCGGACAAAGGCTTCTTCTTCTTGTCTCCGTGTATTTTTGTTTGATCGTCCTCTATTTCTTTTGCCTTGTGGTTTCCAGACAAAAGCCGTTCTAGTAATACAGTTCTCAAGTTTTCTCATATTTTTTTGTTCTATCCATCGCCAGCGTCGTTTCTTCACCTCTTCATTCCTTGGTATTTGGCTAGTTCTTTCAATGAGCTCCCCATCTGTGACTCTGTCACACCAATTTAGACATTCTGTTTTACTTTTTTTCTTTTTCTGCATATCCTTTACAGGACATTGCAGTCAACACCAGCATTTTTCAGCTGCTGTTGATGTCTTGGCAAGTTTTACGTTCAGTAGTTTGCTATTGCTTTCTGAACGACCAGCTCACGTACCTCCGTAAGTAACCAGCGCGACGCGATCTGCTGCCAAATCTCACGCAGCTGTGTTTAGTGCGTGGGTATACAGGATTACAAACAACGTCCTTAACCCCGTCTGATTTACCTAGGGACCAATTAATGAGGGGGCGCATATCGCACACGGTCAAAACCGTCACGATGACACCAGAAGTGGTAGAAGTGTCTCAAAGACAAATTACGTTAGATGACGTCAATACTCAGCATCGACCCACAACCAAATGTCACATAGCCACACACGCCCACTTCCCCAACAACAACTGTGTTTATCGATGCTCCTAGACTCACCAGTCATAATTTTGAATTAGCATCAAACCTACTCGCCGCCTGTCTTCCACCAGATTACTGCAATTTGCCGTCACGCTCGCCTGTTTTCCTTTGGGTTCCAAAGTCCCCGCGGGGATGTTGATGAATTGTTGCCCTTGAAGATTTACCAGCCCATTAGGTGTTGTCTCCAGGCAATGTGTGGAGTTGGGCGGATGCGTGTGAAGTCGGTAATCATTCTATATTGATGGATGTGGTTTCTGTTGGTGGGGAGAGAGCATTGGCACTTAGTGCGGACATTTGTTGGCGAGTACTGTCCGTGCTGTTTTAGTGGATGGTACATTATCCTACCATGCATGTTTATAAACCGAGGGGAGGGACAGTGGGGTGTCAGTGGCGAAGTGGTAAACCGCCTGGCTCACGTTCTGAAGGTGGCTGGTTCGTTTTCGGACTGTCATTCCGTTCACGAATGCAATTTTCTGGGAGATTCCTGTAGGTTATCGCTGGAGCTATGGAGTTTGTCCTCTGTGCAACCCTGTCAACGGGCCACTCTGTAGAAAGAGTCCCAGCCAAATGGGATAAACACGGGTGAAGTAAAGTCGCTACTCTCGAATTGAAACCCTCTTTTAATACATCATTAGCATCGTGAGTCGGAAACTGAACTACTGTGACCACAGTGCATTAGAAACAACTGTAAAGGATGAGGCACTGTTTATAGAACGAACGAACGAACGAACGAACAAACTTTATCTTCAAAGGGTTAAGAATTGGGCATGCAGGCCCTTCTAACATTCTGCCCTTCTATCACCCTCTTTCATATAGAAGGAGATGGAGGCAGGTGACGATCAGCACTACGATAGACATAGAACACCTTCGTCATGACCAGGCAAAGGAACTGCTGCATGTGTGTGTGTGTGTGGGGGGGGGTGTATATATTAAAGGAACTGATCCACGACTCTGTTGATGGCGTGAGAATATATATATATATATATATATATATATATATATATATATATATATATATATATATATATATATATATCATGTGCCATTCCGATAAGCGTGGGTAGGGGGGAGGGGGGTCATGATTCACCGTCTCACACGACCAACAGTGGATCGGCTCATTGTTCTTGTATCGACAATACCACGTGGCAAAGCCATTCAGATATTTTCTACCTTCCCCCTGTTCTTGTCCCCTCAATGTTGCCAGTTGTCAAGTTCTCTGGTTTATTTCTTCTCATAACGTATCTAAAAGAAAAAATATTACTAGGTCTAATTTCTCTAATCAGTTTACGGTTTTCATCTGCTTCCAGTAGGACTTGCTCAAATGTTATTACGTTTGTCCATAGTATTCTTTGCATTACATGTATTGCGAAAACAAAAAAAGCAAAAATACCGTGTTTGCTATGCCGAACCCAACAAAATTAAGAAAACAAGATCAATAAAATAAATATAAATATCTTTAAAAATTAACCATTGTGAAGTCAAGCTGCACAGCGTTTCCATCCACAATGTTTAAGTTTGGCATTCGTCTTGCAGAAACAATGCATGTGCTTATATAACAACGCTACTACTTTATCCAGTTTGAGATTGTAAATTAAACAATGAACTTGTAAAGCCGTGCCGAGTGTTCACAACATTGGTCATACTATAGCTATGGTCTTGTCGCCAGGATAAAGTATATGGGAGTCTCTAAGTCTATGCACGTTTCCCCATAACGTCTGCTTCAGCTCTTCGCTTTCTGGCTACTTCTATTAATGGGACAACCCTGAAGGATGTGGTCAGGTTTGCGAACATCAGTTCTACAGGAACAATTGGTCTGTGTGAGACACTGTGAGACGGTACATTATCTGTGTGAGACTCTGTGAGACGGTACATTATCTGTGTGAGACACTGTGAGACGGTACATTATCTGTATGAGACACTTTGAGACGGTACATTATCTGTGTGAGACACTGTGAGACGGTACATTATCTGTGTGAGACACTGTGAGATGGTACATTATCTGTGTGAGACACTGTGAGACGGTACATTATCTGTGTGAGACACTGTGAGACGGTACATTATCTGTGTGAGACGGTACATTATCTGTGTGAGACACTGTGAGACGGTACATTATCTGTATGAGACACTTTAAGACGGTACATTATCTGTGTGAGACACTGTGAGACGGTACATTATCTGTGTGAGACACTGTGAGACGGTACATTATCTGTGTGAGACACTGTGAGACGGTACATTATCTGTGTGAGACGGTACATTATCTGTGTGAGACACTGTGAGACGGTACATTATCTGTGTGAGACACTGTGAGACGGTACATTATATGTGTGAGACACTGTGAGACGGTACATTATCTGTGTGAGACACTGTGAGGCGGTACATTATCTGTGTGAGACACTGTGAGACGGTACATTATCTGTGTGAGACACTGTGAGACGGTACATTATCTGTGTGAGACACTGTGAGACGGTACATTATCTGTGTGAGACACTGTGAGACGGTACATTATCTGTGTGAGACGGTACATTATCTGTGTGAGACACTGTGAGAAGGTACATTATCTGTGTGAGACACTGTGAGACGGTACATTATCTGTGTGAGACACTGTGAGACGGTACATTATCTGTGTGAGACACTGTGAGACGGTACATTATATGTGTGAGACGGTACATTATCTGTGTGAGACACTGTGAGACGGTACATTATCTGTGTGAGACACTGTGAGACGGTACATTATCTGTGTGAGACACTGTGAGACGGTACATTATCTGTGTGAGACACTGTGAGACGGTACATTATCTGTGTGAGACACTGTGAGACGGTACATTATCTGTGTGAGACGGTACATTATCTGTGTGAGACACTGTGAGACGGTACATTATCTGTGTGAGACACTGTGAGACGGTACATTATCTGTGTGAGACACTGTGAGATGGTACATTATCTGTGTGAGACACTGTGAGACGGTACATTATATGTGTGAGACACTGTGAGACGGTACATTATCTGTGTGAGACGGTACATTATCTGTGTGAGACACTGTGAGACGGTACATTATCTGTATGAGACACTTTGAGACGGTACATTATCTGTGTGAGACACTGTGAGACGGTACATTATCTGTGTGAGACACTGTGAGACGGTACATTATCTGTTTGAGACACTGTGAGACGGTACATTATCTGTGTGAGACACTGTGAGACGGTACATTATCTGTGTGAGACACTGTGAGACGGTACATTATCTGTGTGAGACACTGTGAGACGGTACATTATCTGTGTGAGACACTGTGAGACGGTACATTATCTGTGTGAGACACTGTGAGACGGTACATTATCTGTGTGAGACACTGTGAGACGGTACATTATCTGTGTGAGACGGTACATTATCTGTGTGAGACACTGTGAGACGGTACATTATCTGTGTGAGACACTGTGAGACGGTACATTATCTGTGTGAGACAAAGTGAGACGGTACCTTATCTGTGTGAGACACTGTGAGACGGTACATTATCTGTGTGAGACACTGTGAGACGGTACATTATCTGTGTGAGACGGTACATTATCTGTGTGAGACACTGTGAGACGGTACATTATCTGCGTGAGACACTGTGAGACGGTACATTATCTGTGTGAGACACTGTGAGATGGTACATTATCTGTGTGAGACACTGTGAGACGGTACATTATCTGTGTGAGACGGTACATTATCTGTGTGAGACACTGTGAGACAGTACATTATCTGTGTGAGACACTGTGAGATGGTACATTATCTGTGTGAGACACTGTGAGACGGTACATTATCTGTGTGAGACACTGTGAGACGGTACATTATCTGTGTGAGACACTGTGAGACAGTACATTATCTGTGTGAGACACTGTGAGATGGTACATTATCTGTGTGAGACACTGTGAGACGGTACATTATCTGTGTGAGACACTGTGAGACGGTACATTATCTGTGTGAGACACTGTGAGACGGTACATTATCTGTGTGAGACACTGTGAGACGGTACATTATCTGTGTGAGACACTGTGAGACGGTACATTATCTGTGTGAGACGGTACATTATCTGTGTGAGACACTGTGAGACGGTACATTATCTGTGTGAGACACTGTGAGACGGTACATTATCTGTGTGAGACACTGTGAGACGGTACATTATCTGTGTGAGACACTGTGAGACGGTACATTATCTGTGTGAGACACTGTGAGACGGTACATTATCTGTGTGAGACACTGTGAGATGGTACATTATCTGTGTGAGACACTGTGAGACGGTACATTATCTGTGTGAGACATTGTGAGACGGTACATTATCTGTGTGAGACACTGTGAGGCGGTACATTATCTGTGTGAGACACTGTGTGACGGTACATTATCTGTGTGAGACACTGTGAGGCGGTACATTATCTGTGTGAGACGGTACATTATCTGTGTGAGACACTGTGAGACGGTACATTATCTGTGTGAGACACTGTGAGACGGTACATTATCTGTGTGAGACGGTACATTATCTGTGTGAGACACTGTGAGGCGGTACATTATCTGTGTGAGACACTGTGAGACGATACATTATCTGTGTGAGACGGCACATTATCTGTGTGAGACACTGTGAGACGGCACATTATCTGTGTGAGACACTGTGAGACGGCACATTATCTGTGTGAGACACTGTGAGACGGCACATTATCTGTGTGAGACACTGTGAGACGGTAGAGACAATCAAGAAGTTTGCTGTAGCGATTTCTTAGGTGAACAAAGATGCTCTGCTTTTTCCATTAAGTTTGGACGCCCGCTCAAAGCCAAGCTGAAGAATTGGTTCTGCGAAACAGGCCATAAAACTGGTTAACAGCCATTGTACTTAGTGAAGGGTACCGGACACTCTATTTCATAATGTATGTTTTATTATATCTGAGACATTTCAATTGCTAATAACAACGATTATAGTACAGGCCCTGGGATTACTTTTTAGTTGCTGTTTTTTTCTTCTTTTCTACCCTTAATACCAAGTTTCTGGGAAAGAGAAACATTTTTACTTCCGACCAAAAATGTCTGCCCAATCAAGCAGACGATACTGACAAAAGGCTTCAGAAAACAGAATTAATCTAAGCGTGTTGCGCCCACGGAATGCTGATATCTTCAACATTATGCTGCACCCCACATAAAACATGATTCAATTACCGCCCCGCGTCTCGAACCGGGTTTTATGATGTCTCCTTGCCGCCTCCCGTCTCCCACTTCTAACGATGTCTCTTACCAGGTCTGGGAATATGAAAGGTCAAAAGAACCCGAAAATCAGGATCTAATGGACCATTAAGGCTAGCATCGTGTGCAACGAGCTGGGCTAAAAACATGAGTGCCTTTAAAAAAAACGTCCTCGTATCTAACCTCGGCAAATGCCGGACATTTCCCTGACAAGACAAACATTTTCAGCATATAAACTCCGTATTGTCGTGGCCACATAGCGAAGATACAACTGCTAGGCTATCATTTCTAATGGACCTGCAGTAGAACCACAGAAGATGGACAAAGGGAGATGTTGCAATACGTTTGTACAGGGGAAATAACTGTATAGAACCAGAGAAGTAGAGCTCAGTTTAATACAGAGCACATACAACTGAGTAACGAAAAAAGAATATGTTGATACAGAAAATACAATGGGAATAGAGAGAAAGCAATGTATCACTAGAAAAAATACAACAGTAATGAAGAGGAAACAACATTTTACTGCAGAAAAAAAAAAAAAAAACAACGGAAATAGAGAGAAAGCAACATGTCATAGAGTGCTACAATAAATACTGTGCATTGTTATCATGTCATGCCAATAGTAACACGCGTATACTTAATGGAGATAACCGTGTTTAGAAAAGAAAACAAATAATTAGGACAGACGTTAGTAGAGAGACAAAAAACATTTACTGGAGAGAAAATACTAAATAACAAAAACTATACAAAACACCAAAAAAAAAACATTTTTAAACGCTTCTAAGTAGAGAGAAAATAGTTTGCAGATAACATTAGTAGAGAGAAAGAAAGTAGTTCAGAACGAGAAAATAGTGAGAAGAGAGACAATGGCAGGATAGACACAATAAACTGGTACTAGGACAACAAACAACAGAGAAGCAATATTAAGTTAGGAAATAATAGAGAATTTAAAAGCAAAATTTTTGCAGACGAAAACAAAATAGTTGATAGCGAAAAAAACATAGTTACACGAGAAGGCAAAAACGCAAAATGTAGTGCCGAGAAGACAAAGCACATTTTACATAACAGAAAAACAGTTGAGAAAGCAAAAAGTTAGTTAACGTGAAACAGACATTTATAAAGAGTTTTTTTTTTCTTTCTATCCGTAACACTGGGCTATAAAACAAAAGATGAACAAAGACACAACATTTGAACAATGACCCAGGCAAGTGGCACCACTGAACGGATGTCAGTGCCAGCTATTGATGCTAACAATGTCAAATATTGTCGCGGGATGAATGATTCATGTATGCATGATTGTTCCCCTTATGATTCATGTATACATGATTGTTTTCCCTAACTATGAACTCCAGTCTTCCCTTCTGAGTGGCATAATCGATATCATCAAACGAGATTAACAGATGAATATCTCACTATTACCAATGTTCTCATATGAAAAATAAAGAGGACTGAGATTCATGTAGTCACTTTCCGCCAGTAGTCTACTACATGACAACCAAAAAATCACAATCAACAACGAAGAAATTTAAAATATAGCAATCTGAGTGCAGCGGCTTCAAAGTCTGTAACCATGGCGACTGCTCAAGACGGCAGATGAAGACTGACCATAGTACAACACAAGGTGATTAGCATTTAGAGCAGGGGTGGCCAACACGAGGCCCGCGGGCCGCGTGCGGCCCGCCTTGAGTCATGTTGCGGCCCGCGGAGTGGGAAGCGACGATGTGGTCGAGGATGTAGCACTCTTGCTTGCTTAATTTAATTTTTTTTTTTTTAAATTAGGTGAGTAACCCACCTGCTAAAAAGGTTGGCCACCCCTGATTTAGAGCTTATGACACAACAACTGCTCGTAGAAAAACTAACACGTATAATCGGATTGACATAAGGAATAGCAGAGTCCATGGGAATCTCCATCCACGAAGCCCATAAACGGGCACTCTCAGTTGTTTATACTTCACCTCGCAAGTACAAGAGGAACACGATGAGATGAGATGAGACACAACAACGGACACAAATCATCATTTTTGAGAACATGCGTCGTTCAGGTGACAACGTACGGATGTCAGTTATGGACCATTTCGCAATTACGCAAAAAGACAATTTTGGATGTTTACCTGAAACTTTACAACAAAATTCGTAGAATACCGTGGACCAACGAAGGGAACCAGAGATGTTCTTCGAGGTCTGAATATCTAAGACATCTGGCTCATCAACAGCACCGTGTCTCAGCAGCTGAAATAATTTAACCTTATTAAACATCACGTGGGTTTGGAAAGAACAGAGATAGAAGACACAGTTCTGGGAACAAGAGCCAGGCGTCGACCAGCTTGAAGATAGACATAACACACTGCGGACACCTTGACTATATGCATAAGGCAGAAGAACTGGCAAGGGGTCTAGAACTTTGAAGCGGATCGTTGCAATATTCGCACGAGAGAGTCATGGGTTGTGAGCGGGTGTTTGGAACAGGGCTGTATAAACAGGCTGTCTCCAAAGGCAATAAAACTTTGAAGTAAGTGTATGTCAACATATGTTTCCGCTGAGCTGTATGCAACTGACGGTGGATGGCGTCAGTACAGAACTACAGAGGAGGGCGTGAAAAAACAAGCAAACTACATTTAGGCAATGGAGTTTAGAATGGTAGGGCAAGCTGGTAATAGACAAATCAAGGGTCAGGTAAATGTCACGTGGATAGTGCTTAAGTGTGTGAAGTTGTAGATCGTAATATTCAAAACAGAGGTTTGAATACAAGCGATTCAACTTCATTGCACCAGGTTCTATCTCATATGACTCCGTCGCTTTCCGCAGAGCAGCCTGCCAAAGAGTTACAGAGAGCAAGGACTCAGTAGCTCCAGAGACAACAGCCGGGGAGCTTAGACAAAAATTAAACTCCTGAACCGAATGTTCTTTTAGTGGTTGTTATTTTAGTATAAGAGGTCAGCGTGGCCGAGAGGCTTATCGCTAGTAACACTAGCTACAGATAAAACAATGTAAACTACCACCTGTCTAGCACTATAAGATTTCAGACGTCGTCTAGACCATAGAGAGATAACTAACTGTTACGCTGTCGACTCTAAGTAGTACACACAATGGGATCTCAAAATACCCACAAGCTGCAACCAACAAGAGTACATGCGAATGGTGAAAACACGGGAAACGTAAAGGAAAACCCCCAGTTGGAACGTGGGGAGGAGCAAACACGGGCAGAAAGGCCAGTATCAGAAATCGATTGAGACCGGCTGTTGCCGATCCTTAAGAAGTTCAAAGAATGAACCGCGTCGTTGATGACGCAACACAGAGCAGTATCAATCGCACGAGAGCCCCTGATGCCAATGGAATTACATGAGAAATAAATAGAACGGCATTGACCTACATTCATAGAAAACGCGGCAACAGAAGTAAAAAACAGAGATCGCAACAGACAGAAGGAAATTGAAAGATATATCAGGACTTTAAAAAGGACTTACAGCGAGAGGATCGACTTCATTGCACCGAGTTCTGACCCATATGGTTCGGTCTCTTTCCGCAAGGTGGCCTGCCGAAAGCGCTGCACAAAGCACGAACTCCGTAGCTCCAGTGACGACTCCCAGGAGTCTCCGAGAAAAAAGCACTCGTGAAACGAAAGACGTAGCCCGGAATCGAACCCACAACGTTCGGAGCGCGAGGCAGACGGTTTGACCACTTCACCACGGAGGAGGAACAAGTGGAGCATTGGCTAGAACGCTTGTCTGACCACCAGCTGGTCATGTATTCAAATCCACATCGATTTATTAAATGTCTCCAGGTCGACCCAGCCCAAAATGGCTACCAGGAAATGTTCAGGAAAGCAAAGATGTCCGGCGCTATATCGACTCCAGAATACGCGGGTTGTATACAGTTAATAATGTGATAGGTAGGCGTGGACTGTTGTGTGTGTGTGTGTGTGTGTGTGTGTGTATGTGTGTGTGTGTGTGAGTGTGTGTGTGAGAGAGTGGGTTGGCATGCATACCCGTGTACTAGGCAACACTTGATAAACTCAGACCGGTGGGAGCGCCTTTACGTCGGACTTCCAGAAAATACGGCTTTACTTCAACACAGAAGTCAGAAAGAATAGATTGCACGATTCTTTGCCTGGCATAATTCCCGGCATCTCGTCGGGTGCATGCTGCGGCATGACATATCGTATGAACTGAACCGATGAATCACACTTTGGTTGAAATACAGAAAACACATGGTCTGTGATATTATTGCAATGCGGAGCTTTTGCTATCCTCGCGGTAATCGCATACACACTATAGAAAGCTTCATGTTTGCTTAAATTATAGAGTAGACGCCAAGCCACAAAGCAAAGTGAAAGATAACGTTTCAATCATAGTTAACAGTTTCGCGGATTGCGACAGAGGATAAAAGTAGTCACATTAAAGTGGACAAAAAAAAAAACAACAACAACAACAAAACACACATTCAGATAACCCTAATTACATGCAAGTATCAACCAAACAGATAAAGACACCCGCGTCTGACTTCTCGCCTTCTTTACATCTGATACGATTTTGTTTAATTGTCTCCTTGATGCTGCACTTGTTTCTAAAACAAAATTGTCCGTCAGTGTAGAAGTTAGAAAACTTATTGCTGTTTACATATCTTGCTCCGTCACACACAAGGGCTGCTACTCTTATCTGGGTTATTAAACTATCGTTATCATCTGCAATTTAGCATTAAATGTTCTCAGCACTGCAAATAGCACCGGAGTGTTTGCATATCATTTTCCTTCAACAAACCCATATTGTTTCTTTGAACTTTATGTCTTGTTTCTGTTTCACATTCGTGAATTCGTGTGTTGGAATATCTCTGTAATGTGACTAGAGACAGGAAACGCTACTTATTGTTAACATTGCCTGGCGCCAGTTTGTGAGTCAGTGCAATAAATATTGAGATAGCACAGGTTCGAATCTTTGATGTGTCTTAGACAGTTAATAGCCCAACCTTTGGTGATCATCATTTCACCTGTGATGTTATCTACGCCCGGTCCTCTACCTTTCATGTGTTTCGGTGAGAATTGATAACTGCTTTTTGTGATAACTCTTCTATTGCCCAGAAACATAACATCTCACCTTTCTTTCTCTCCTTCCCACCCTTCTTTTTTTTTTTTGCACCGTGTTTTGTATCAAGCTCAAGCAGTGTATATTAGGTTATAATTGCGAGTCCTTTCGCCGTGTATCCGTTTTGTGCATTTTGTTATCAGATAATCTGGCATCTGTGCATTCATTATAAATTACTGCTCCGTGTGATACAGAAACGGCTCTCCAGCCCAGTGATTTGAATGTCAGCTGTTCATTTCTGTCGAATTAAAAGTCGACTTCATTGCACCGGGTTTTATCCCATATGGCTCGGTCTCTTTCCGCAGCGCGAAAAGCGTCGCGCCAAGCACGAACTCCGTAGATCTAGCGACGACAAACAGGAGTCTCCGAAAAATTTCACTCGTGAGCCGAAGAACGCGGCCCGGAATTGAACCCACAACCTTTGGAGCCCGAGTCAAACGACTTGACTACTTCGCCACGAAGACTCCCTCATTTCTGTCATAGTAAGTAAGTAAGTAAGTAAGTAAGTAAGTAAGTAAGTAAGTAAGTAAGTAAGTAGGTTGGTTGGTTGGTTGGTTGGTTGGAAGGAAGGAAGGAAAGAAAGAACGAAAGACAGACAGACAGACAGACAGACAGACAGACAGACAGGCAGGCAGACAGACAGACAGACAGACGGACAGACAGACAGACAGACAGACAGACAGACAGAATGAAAGAAAGAAAGAAAGAAAGAAAGAAAGAAAGAAAGAAAGAAAGAAGAAAGAAAGAAAGAAAGAAAGAAAGAAAGAAAGAAAGAAAGAGCTGATAACACATTCCTATGTGGTCTGTAACTTACACAGAATATGA
Organism: Cepaea hortensis; assembly: GCA_963921405.1. NCBI lineage: Eukaryota > Metazoa > Mollusca > Gastropoda > Stylommatophora > Helicidae > Cepaea > Cepaea hortensis. Next base: position 50,251,354 of record OY992894.1, on the reverse strand, counting down.
ACTAACCACCCAAAACGGCAATCTGTATCTGCCGCGAGCGATGAACATCTCTCTGGAGTTATCACTTTTATGACTTCTACTTCATATTCCTCTTCTGAATCTTCAGTTTTTCTCGGTTAGCAATCACTATTAGTTATATTTTTAGATATCTCACCCACCGCGCTTCACTATTAGTTATATTATTAGATGTCTCCCCACAGCGCTCTTGTTATTGACAATTACATTTAACAAATTCTTCATCTCCTTCTTTCCTTTACCATTTTGAAGTCATTTTCTCGGTGTCAAAATTCCTTTTAGGCGTTAATTATATTGTCAGTTTGAGGAGAAAGTACAACTTAAAGGGGACCGAATACTTTGGATGTTTCCTGCTTTTCAGTAATAGATGGGAGGTATGATGTAACCATGTAGTCTAGTATTCTGTTTCATTTGATTAATTATCCTGTTTTGGATTTTTAACTACTTTAAACCTCGGGAATTTCACCATCCACATTATAACTATTTTGAACCTCGGGAATCTCACCATTCACATTTTAACTACTTTAAACATTTGTGAATTTCACCGTCCACATTTTAACTACTTTCAACCTCGGAAATTTCATCATCCACATTTTAACTACTTAGAACCTCGGGAATTTCACCACCCACATTGTAACTGTACTTTAAACCTCGGGAATTTCACCACCCACATTTTAACTACTTTCAACCTCGGGAATTTCACCATCCACATTTTAACTACTTAGAACCTCGGGAATTTCACCACCCACATTGTAACTGTACTTTCAACCTCGGGAATTTCACCATCCACATTTTAACTACCTTGAGCCTCGGGAATTTCACCATCCACATTTTAACTATATTGAACCTCGAGAATTTCACCATCCACATTTTAACTACATTGAACCTCGAGAATTTCACCACCCACATTTTAACTACTTTCAACCTCGGAAATTTCATCATCCACATTTCAACTACTTAGAACCTCGGGAATTTCACCACCCACATTTTAACTACTTTCAACCTCGGAAATTTCACCATCCACATTTTAACTACGTTGAATTAGATTCTTTCTGTGTTTGACATCATCATCATCAACATCATCATCATCACCGTCCTCAACATCATCATGTGACCTGTCAACTAGCGTAGCAGTTCATGTCTCCCCACATAAGTTAGTCCAGGTGTTCTGGATCAACTCTTGTGATGATATTTCTCAATGCCACCGTCTCAGTCCATCCAGCATTATTTCATTCGGCATGCCTCTGATTTTTTCCCCAGTGTGTGGTGTACAGATGTGCTGTTGAGGTGTCGTGGTGTAAAGATGTGCTATAGAGGTGTGGTGGTGTACAAATGTGCTGTAGAGGCGGTGAGTTGGAGAAGTGTGACTTTGGGACTGTAGCATGATGGAACAGAATTCCCCATTCCCAGCCCTACACATTCATAAAAATACTTTCGATTTAAGTGGCGTTCCCAAATAGAAGGGCTATTGTTAGATCGTATGTTCTAGAACGAGTTGGGGGAGGCGGCTGTATGCGCTTGTCTTTTGATTGTTTAATAAGTAATGAGCCCACGCTATTCCAGAGACATATTTTAAAATCTAATTAGTTGAGCGGGATTTCACCGGGAGCGGTCGCTAGTGTGATGTGATGACCCAACAATGCCCTTAAAGATTCAATAATATATTGTTCTCTGGACAGCAGGTACCACTTTAAAACATACTTTAATGTTGTGGCTAGACCTAGTGAACGAAAGAGAAGAATATAAGAGTATTTTATGAATAAAACGTGAAAGTGGAAAACCTAACTTCTGTGCGCCAGTATTCTGGATACTGCTTCTTCCACCTTGACATGTCTTTCACGCTGTATACTCCAAATGCATATCAATCCCTTGATGTGACTGGTTGCGTATGCTTGATGAATGTATAGCACACTCATGCAGATTCGCAAACCCAAACCTCTTGTGCATTCTTCATGCCTAGGATGACTCATTCTTAACTCAACTGTACCTTTGCTCTCGCGAGTTAACAAATGGCAGTCTGAATGGGAATGAGTGATGTAAACATGTACAAGTTCCTTGGTAAAACGCTGAGAATGATGGAGTGAGTGAGTTGGTGATTTAATAAATAGCCTCTCACATCTAGTGGAAGGAAAGATGCTTCAATATCCATATGTAAACAGGTTGTGTGTGGCACGCCAGAATTGCTAAGTCCATGTGATGCCTGGTGGCTATATGCTCAAGAGAATTAATATAATTTCTCTCTGAAGTATTACACTGGTACCTTTACTGTTGGTTGGTTCATATAAACTAGTTCCCAGGAGAACCATAGGTGTGTGAACCTGTGTCTTAGTTGGCTGAATATAATGTATGGCTCATGCAAATTTACCAGGACTAAACATGTTTTTCCCATATGTGCTTGGTGCATATATGAACCATTGCTATGCAATTGAGCTTCTGTTACCTACTGTAGTAGACATGAAAATTACTCAGTGGGGAAAGAGAACATGATGATGATGAAGATGATGTACCTGTGAACCAGGTCTGTCTGAGAAAAGGGGTGAGGTCTGGCATTGCTGTGTAAGTGAATATGGAATAGGACATTCATGCACCAACATCACAGCCATAGGAATGGATGTCTGGTCTGCTAATTGTGTAAATGCCACTAGTTAATACATAATGCATATTGCAGTTGTAAATGCCTATTTTCCATTTCCCTTCACAATGCCTGTCCCATGTTGCTATGTCACAATGATTTCTGTACTGTGTCTGGTCCTCCTTGTGCCCAGGTCTACTGTGGTTCAAACATGGTGGAACTTAGACCACATGAATGCTGGTAATTGTGTTAAGCTACCCTGTCTCAGCATATGGTCTTGTGATTACCACAGATAAGGGTGAATTGAACACATATCACCCACAGTACATCAGAGTGAAATACACGGCATCATCAAACAAGGAGAGGTGTGTTTGGACCACAACCATCCTTTTCCTCCCCATCCCCAATCTGTGTCTGTTGATGTATAATAACATTATCTTTTAACATATGTAAAGAGATGTTGTGCCATTTTGTATATCGACAGAGAACAGTATGGTGGAGAGGCCATCCATATATCATCTGGGAAAACTAACTAGTAGTCCCAGAATCCAGAACCAACTCTCTATAAGTGAAATCTTCTAGAACCCACAATATGGGAATTTCTTAGAGACTTTCAGCTCAGCTCTCAAACAGCTGGATATAAATAAGGGAGAAAAATAGTTCTGAAGACTTCAGTGATCATAATTATCAATGACATCCGAGAACTAAACAACAAGTCTATGGTGGTGAACCTCATTCAGGACGTCTGGTGAAATGACTGGGACAATGGATTGTTTGGCTATGACTTATCTTAGTTAATCTCCAGCCTGGTGCTCACACAGTGTTTCAGAATGAAGACTTGTTAAGTACGTGAGATAGACTGAGGAGAAGGAAGAAGACTGGGACATAGTTGTATCTTAGATCTTCCTCTACAGGAAAAGGAGAACAACATCCTAAGTCTCAACTTCATAAACAGTCAACTCACCAGTGAAAGACAAGGCTGTGGCTTTTCTTCAAACTGTGACAGTAGGGAATAATTAGTCTGACTTGGAAAATCATCATGGGGAGAACTGCAACCTGAGCTTGTCCAACACCCATCATAGGTGCTAAAAGGATTAAACAGACCAGTGGAGCAGAATGTCCCTATGCTTGCCCCAGGTTATGGCTTATCTTGGTTTTCCCTCATTAACAGTAGAGGAAAGGATAAAAGTCAATGGTGTAGTGGTGATTAGAGAGGAGAGGAGGAGGAACGTTTGGTTATTAGCTGGAGGGGGGGGGGGTGTAGGAGTGGTGTATCATGTTTATCTTCATGCATGTGGGACATATTTTATGCATTTTCAATGTATGTATTGAAGTGTTGACATGCCAGGAGATGGAACAATGGTCATCACTGGACTCACCATCAGCTCAATAAACAGTATTATTGAACCAGTGTTTTAAGTACATGTCCCCAGTGAATTTCTTGTACAGTTGCTGTCAAGTGTTGTCTCTGGTGACTGTCTTAAGTGCTGTAGTTGGTTATACATATTGTGAAAAGTCCTGTATAAATGTTGTCAAGTATCACATGCTGTCTATCTTGTACAATTGTGGCGTAAACAATTCCTTGTGAATGTATGTCCCACTTTTGGCAGGAAACTGTCATGTAGATGTCTTGTCCAACAGATGTAATGTACAGTTATTGTTGAAGTTTGTTTGTCTACAAATAAAGGAGTCCTAAAGTCCTAAAGACTAATTGAACTGATATAGGTCACAAAATGACAAAATATATATGAGAAGATCTATGTGACGGACGAACAGCACACTGGCAACATTATGTTGAGTGAGAGGGATCCTCAGTTGTACAGGCGCTAATAGTTCAGATCTTCTCTGGCCTTGGGTGAACTAGTTACTTCTTATATAAATTTCTGTGTAGATACATAGTGGTCTCACAGTAGGGGTTTGAGCCAAAGAAAAGTGGTTCTCCAAAAAGGCTATTGCGGGAATGATTAGCTCATTTGAGTGACCTCTAGACAAAACGTGCTAAATCATATCCTTTATCTTGTTATTATTATTCAAGATATATCTCCAGAGAACACTACAAACTAGGTCCTCTGTCAATCATCTAATAATTTGTCACAGGGACCCAGAGGTCTGATATGGAAGTGTGGTGGAGAAGAGTGGCTTAGAGGTGTGGTTTAGTATTGTTGATTTGGAGATGTGGTTCAGAGATTTGGCTTAGAGATGCTGCTTAAAATGTGGCTTAACGGTGTAGTTTACAGGTGCCTTTGAAGTGCGACTCAGAAGTATGGCTTAGACCTTTCGCTCTGAAATGTGGCTCAAAGATATGTGACTTCACGCAAGTGCTGTATAAGTGTAGCTCAAATATGTGTGACTTCATACAAGTGATGTATAAGTGTAGCTCAAAGATGTGTGACTTCATACAGGTGATGTATAAGTGTAGCTCAAAGATATGTCACTTCATACAAGTGATGTATACGTGTAGCTCAAAGATATGTCACTTCATACAAGTGATGTATAAGTGTAGCTCAAAGATATGTCACTTCATACAAGTGATGTATAAGTGTAGCTCAAAGATGTGTGACTTCATACAAGTGATGTATAAGTGTAGCTCAAAGATGTGTGACTTCATACAGGTGATGTATAAGTGTAGCTCAAAGATGTGTGACTTCATACAGGTGATGTATAAGTGTAGCTCAAAGGTACGACTCAGCGCATGACGAGACAGAGGAGCTGCGTGACGTTTTGCTACCCTCCTCCTTGAATAGGGTGAGGACAAGCAAGCTTCGTGCAGAGTGGCTTACCTCGCTTCTGAGGTCACGGGTGGCAAGCATCGTCTGGATCTTTTCTCCGGGGCATGCTGATGTGCTGCGGAATGAACAGGCGGACAGATTGGCTGGCTCTGCAAAACTTGGTGGAGTATTGATGCATGATAAGGCAGACGTGGTTGCGGCCTTGTGGGAGCACGTGTACACCTCGGAGGAGCAAATGGATCACCATGGTCTGGCAAGAATGCTACAGCGAGGAGGGACGAGGGGATCTGGCCGACGCTCGACGCTCAGAGGAAAGGCGAGACGGACATATAATCAGATTGCTACTGGTACTATTGGTGTTTGAATTCTTCGCTGGCTGCTGAGGATGGGGACGCAGCGCTTATGGGAATGCCCCGAATGCTGTGATGTCTGTTCCTAAATCAATCAATCAATCAATCAATCCTTGAATCTCTAAGTAGATGGTTGGATATCTAGCCTACTGTAACAGCCGCAAGCAAAAGAAGGTCCTATATTGACGTTAAAAATTCCTCGGTATTGGAAATCACCATAAATGAGCAATACGGCGGCTTTCCTAGCAAAGCTTCAACGAACTGAAACCAACCCACAAAAGTATATGCATAGAATATGTACAACTTCCATACAAACATCGTCATCCTGGCTTGTGCTATGATGTTAATGTGTTAATGTTGTGTTGCGTCATAAGACATTCATAGTAAAATTAATCCTAGGGAGATGTTGATCTTCGTGGCTCAAAGCGTGCTCGACTGCTCGAAATAGACTGGATTCCCCAACACAGCTATGACAGTAATAACAAGGTTAATCATACGTCACGACCAACAGGAAGACGCCTTGCAGGGTGTGGAGGAGAATGAAATATGGATTCCTAATATTGACGGTTCTGCAAATAGAGAGAAGAGATATCCAGAGCCGACGTCATCTGACAAACAGAGCGGCTAATATTGTAATCACATTTAAACTGGTGAACCGAAAGAGGCAGTACAACTAATGACAGAACAAAAATAACAACGATGATATCATCATCATCATCATCATGTGCCACGACAATACGTATTAACGGTCATGTTTCGTCATCTCACTCGATCACCAGAGTCGTTGGTCAGCACAATGTTCCTATCTCGACCACGCCAGGTGGCCATGTCAGCCAGGTATTTACTTCTCTGACCTCCCCTTGTTCTCTTCCCCTCGATCTTGCCAGTTGTCACCAAGTTCTCCAATTTATTTTTTTTCTCATAAAGTGACAACAAAACACTACGTCAAATCACTTTAATCACATCAGAGTTGAAAACAACAAATGGTTAAGCGGAAGAAGAAGAAGAAGAAGAAGAAGAAGAAGAAGAAGAAGAAGAAGAAGAAGAAGAAGAAGAAGAAGAAGAAGAAGAAGAAGAAGAAGAAGAAGAAGAATTCTGATAATCGATGAACCCAGCTAAAAGCGACATTCTATCAGTAGTATTACTGCCGTGGCTGGAGGCGAAAGGTTTAGAATATGTGGAGTGTATTTGTTTAAACCGACTGCCACAGTCTGCAGTCAATACAATTCTTTTATTCATCTTTCGCCCGAATCCGCTCCATCAAGACTTGAGCACACAGCGATTTATACCAGGCTTTTGTCAACCTTTTACTTTCTTCATCATGGGCACGATCATAGATTTATTTCTCTGTAACACTTCATACCCTCTTCTTTTACTGGCAGATTGGTTGGGAGGAAATGAGAGAGGTATCGTATACTTTACCATCAGCACTGGAAAAAGCATTTCAAAAAAGAGACCACAAAGTATTCGAATTATGAAGCCTCATACAATATATTGCACAATTGTTTGCCTGGCATATTTCGCTGTATCTCATCATGTGAAAAATGTTAGTTCCATAGCCTTTACAGGATGTAGCAGTCAACCCCTGCATTGTTCGGCTGTTTGCGGTACACTACCATCTGTCCATCTCTAGACACTTGCCTAGATCTATCGGTACATTACCACTTGTCCATCTCTAGACACTTGCCTGAATCTATCGGTACACTACCACCTGTCCATCTCTAGACACTTGCCTGGATCTATCGGTACACTACCACTTGTCCATCTCTAGACACTTGCCTGGATCTATCGGTACACTACCACTTGTCCATCTCTAGACACTTGCCTGGATCTATCGGTACACTACCATTTGTCCATCTCTAGACACTTGCCTGGATCTATCGGTACACTACCATTTGTCCATCTCTAGACACTTGCCTGGATCTATCGGTACATTACCACTTGTCCATCTCTAGACACTTGCCTGGATCTATCGGTACACTACCATTTGTCCATCTCTAGACACTTGCCTGGATCTATCGGTACATTACCACTTGTCCATCTCTAGACACTTGCCTGGATCTATCGGTACACTACCACTTGTCCATCTCTAGACACTTGCCTGGATCTATCGGTACATTACCACTTGTCCATCTCTAGACACTTGCCTGGATCTATCGGTACACTACCATTTGTCCATCTCTAGACACTTGCCTGGATCTATCGGTACATTACCACTTGTCCATCTCTAGACACTTGCCTGGATCTATCGGTACACTACCATTTGTCCATCTCTAGACACTTGCCTGGATCTATCGGTACATTACCACTTGTCCATCTCTAGACACTTGCCTGAATCTATCGGTACACTACCATTTGTCCATCTCTAGACACTTGCCTGGATCTATCGGTACATTACCACTTGTCCATCTCTAGACACTTGCCTGAATCTATCGGTACACTACCATTTGTCCATCTCTAGACACTTGCCTGGATCTATCGGTACACTACCATTTGTCCATCTCTAGACACTTGCCTGGATCTATCGGTACACTACCATCTGTCCATCTCTAGACACTTGCCTGGATCTATCGGTACACTACCATCAGTCCATCTCTAGACACTTGCCTGGATCTATCGGTACATTACCACTTGTCCATCTCTAGACACTTGCCTGGATCTCTCGGTACACTACCATCTGTCCATCTCTAGACACTTGCCTGGATCTATCGGTACACTACCACTTGTCCATCTCTAGACACTTGCCTGAATCTATCGGTACACTACCACTTGTCCATCTCTAGACACTTGCCTGAATCTATCGGTACACTACCATCTGTCCATCTCTAGACACTTGCCTGGATCTATCGGTACACTACCATCTGTCCATCTCTAGACACTTGCCTGGATCTATCGGTACACTACCATCTGTCCATCTCTAGACACTTGCCTGGATCTATCGGTACACTACCATCTGTCCATCTCTAGACACTTGCCTGGATCTATCGGTACACTACCATCTGTCCATCTCTAGACACTTGCCTGAATCTAGCGGTACACTACCACTTGTCCATCTCTAGACACTTGCCTGGATCTATCGGTACACTACCATCTGTCCATCTCTAGACACTTGCCTGAATCTAGCGGTACACTACCACTTGTCCATCTCTAGACACTTGCCTGGATCTATCGGTACACTACCATCTGTCCATCTCTAGACACTTGCCTGGATCTATCGGTACACTACCATTTGTCCATCTCTAGACACTTGCCTGGATCTATCGGTACACTACCATCTGTCCATCTCTAGACACTTGCCTGGATCTATCGGTACACTACCATCTGTCCATCTCTAGACACTTGCCTGGATCTATCGGTACACTACCATTTGTCCATCTCTAGACACTTGCCTGGATCTATCGGTACATTACCACTTGTCCATCTCTAGACACTTGCCTGAATCTATCGGTACACTACCATCTGTCCATCTCTAGACACTTGCCTGGATCTATCGGTACACTACCATTTGTCCATCTCTAGACACTTGCCTGGATCTATCGGTACACTACCACCTGTCCATCTCTAGACACTTGCCTGGATCTAGCGGTACACTACCATCTGTCCATCTCTAGACACTTGCCTGAATCTATCGGTACACTACCACTTGTCCATCTCTAGACACTTGCCTGGATCTATCGGTACACTACCATCTGTCCATCTCTAGACACTTGCCTGAATCTATCGGTACATTACCACTTGTCCATCTCTAGACACTTGCCTGGATCTATCGGTACACTACCATTTGTCCATCTCTAGACACTTGCCTGGATCTATCGGTACATTACCACTTGTCCATCTCTAGACACTTGCCTGGATCTATCGGTACACTACCATTTGTCCATCTCTAGACACTTGCCTGGATCTATCGGTACATTACCACTTGTCCATCTCTAGACACTTGCCTGGATCTATCGGTACACTACCACTTGTCCATCTCTAGACACTTGCCTGGATCTATCGGTACATTACCACTTGTCCATCTCTAGACACTTGCCTGGATCTATCGGTACACTACCATTTGTCCATCTCTAGACACTTGCCTGGATCTATCGGTACATTACCACTTGTCCATCTCTAGACACTTGCCTGGATCTATCGGTACACTACCATTTGTCCATCTCTAGACACTTGCCTGGATCTATCGGTACATTACCACTTGTCCATCACTAGACACTTGCCTGAATCTATCGGTACACTACCATTTGTCCATCTCTAGACACTTGCCTGGATCTATCGGTACATTACCACTTGTCCATCTCTAAACACTTGCCTGAATCTATCGGTACACTACCATTTGTCCATCTCTAGACACTTGCCTGGATCTATCGGTACAATACCATTTGTCCATCTCTAGACACTTGCCTGGATCTATCGGTACACTACCATCTGTCCATCTCTAGACACTTGCCTGGATCTATCGGTACACTACCATCAGTCCATCTCTAGACACTTGCCTGGATCTATCGGTACATTACCACTTGTCCATCTCTAGACACTTGCCTGGATCTCTCGGTACACTACCATCTGTCCATCTCTAGACACTTGCCTGGATCTATCGGTACACTACCACTTGTCCATCTCTAGACACTTGCCTGAATCTATCGGTACACTACCACTTGTCCATCTCTAGACACTTGCCTGAATCTATCGGTACACTACCATCTGTCCATCTCTAGACACTTGCCTGGATCTATCGGTACACTACCATCTGTCCATCTCTAGACACTTGCCTGGATCTATCGGTACACTACCATCTGTCCATCTCTAGACACTTGCCTGGATCTATCGGTACACTACCATCTGTCCATCTCTAGACACTTGCCTGGATCTATCGGTACACTACCATCTGTCCATCTCTAGACACTTGCCTGAATCTAGCGGTACACTACCACTTGTCCATCTCTAGACACTTGCCTGGATCTATCGGTACACTACCATCTGTCCATCTCTAGACACTTGCCTGAATCTAGCGGTACACTACCACTTGTCCATCTCTAGACACTTGCCTGGATCTATCGGTACACTACCATCTGTCCATCTCTAGACACTTGCCTGGATCTATCGGTACACTACCATTTGTCCATCTCTAGACACTTGCCTGGATCTATCGGTACACTACCATCTGTCCATCTCTAGACACTTGCCTGGATCTATCGGTACACTACCATCTGTCCATCTCTAGACACTTGCCTGGATCTATCGGCACACTACCATTTGTCCATCTCTAGACACTTGCCTGGATCTATCGGTACATTACCACTTGTCCATCTCTAGACACTTGCCTGAATCTATCGGTACACTACCATCTGTCCATCTCTAGACACTTGCCTGGATCTATCGGTACACTACCATTTGTCCATCTCTAGACACTTGCCTGGATCTATCGGTACACTACCACCTGTCCATCTCTAGACACTTGCCTGGATCTAGCGGTACACTACCATCTGTCCATCTCTAGACACTTGCCTGAATCTATCGGTACACTACCACTTGTCCATCTCTAGACACTTGCCTGGATCTATCGGTACACTACCATCTGTCCATCTCTAGACACTTGCCTGAATCTATCGGTACATTACCACTTGTCCATCTCTAGACACTTGCCTGGATCTATCGGTACACTACCACTTGTCCATCTCTAGACACTTGCCTGAATCTATCGGTACACTACCATCTGTCCATCTCTAGACACTTGCCTGAATCTATCGGTACATTACCACTTGTCCATCTCTAGACACTTGCCTGGATCTATCGGTACACTACCACTTGTCCATCTCTAGACACTTGCCTGAATCTATCGGTACACTACCATCTGTCCATCTCTAGACACTTGCCTGAATCTATCGGTACACTACCATCTGTCCATCTCTAGACACTTGCCTGGATCTATCGGTACACTACCACTTGTCCATCTCTAGACACTTGCCTGAATCTATCGGTACACTACCACTTGTCCATCTCTAGACACTTGCCTGGATCTATCGGTACATTACCACTTGTCCATCTCTAGACACTTGCCTGAATCTATCGGTACACTACCATTTGTCCATCTCTAGACACTTGCCTGGATCTATCGGTACACTACCATTTGTCCATCTCTAGACACTTGCCTGGATCTATCGGTACACTACCATCTGTCCATCTCTAGACACTTGCCTGGATCTATCTTTACACTACCATCAGTCCATCTCTAGACACTTGCCTGGATCTATCGGTACACTACCATCTGTCCATCTCTAGACACTTGCCTGGTGGATCTATCGGTACACTACCATCAGTCCATCTCTAGACACTTGCCTGGAACTATCGGTACACTACCATCAGTCCATCTCTAGACACTTGCCTGGATCTATCGGTACATTACCACTTGTCCATCTCTAGACACTTGCCTGGATCTCTCGGTACACTACCATCTGTCCATCTCTAGACACTTGCCTGGATCTATCGGTACACTACCACTTGTCCATCTCTAGACACTTGCCTGAATCTATCGGTACACTACCATCTGTCCATCTCTAGACACTTGCCTGAATCTATCGGTACACTACCATCTGTCCATCTCTAGACACTTGCCTGGATCTATCGGTACACTACCATCTGTCCATCTCTAGACACTTGCCTGGATCTATCGGTACACTACCATCTGTCCATCTCTAGACACTTGCCTGGATCTATCGGTACACTACCATCTGTCCATCTCTAGACACTTGCCTGGATCTATCGGTACACTACCATCTGTCCATCTCTAGACACTTGCCTGAATCTAGCGGTACACTACCACTTGTCCATCTCTAGACACTTGCCTGGATCTATCGGTACACTACCACTTGTCCATCTCTAGACACTTGCCTGGATCTATCGGTACACTACCATCTGTCCATCTCTAGACACTTGCCTGGTGAATCTATCGGTACACTACCATCTGTCCATCTCTAGACACTTGCCTGGATCTATCGGTACACTACCACTTGTCCATCTCTAGACACTTGCCTGGATCTAGCGGTACACTACCATCTGTTCATCTCTAGACACTTGCCTGAATCTATCGGTACACTACCACTTGTCCATCTCTAGACACTTGCCTGAATCTATCGGTACACTACCATCTGTCCATCTCTAGACACTTGCCTGGATCTATCGGTACACTACCACTTGTCCATCTCTAGACACTTGCCTGGATCTAGCGGTACACTACCATCTGTTCATCTCTAGACACTTGCCTGGATCTATCGGTACACTACCACTTGTCCATCTCTAGACACTTGCCTGGATCTATCGGTACACTACCATTTGTCCATCTCTAGACACTTGCCTGGATCTATCGGTACACTACCATCTGTCCATCTCTAGACACTTGCCTGGATCTATCGGTACACTACCACTTGTCCATCTCTAGACACTTGCCTGAATCTATCGGTACACTACCATCTGTCCATCTCTAGACACTTGCCTGGATCTATCGGTACACTACCACTTGTCCATCTCTAGACACTTGCCTGGATCTATCGGTACACTACCACTTGTCCATCTCTAGACACTTGCCTGAATCTATCGGTACACTACCATCTGTCCATCTCTAGACACTTGCCTGGATCTATCGGTACACTACCATCTGTCCATCTCTAGACACTTGCCTGGATCTATCGGTACACTACCACTTGTCCATCTCTAGACACTTGCCTGGATCTAGCGGTACATTACCACTTGTCCATCTCTAGACACTTGCCTGGTGAATCTATCGGTACACTACCATCTGTTCATCTCTAGACACTTGCCTGAATCTATCGGTACACTACCACTTGTCCATCTCTAGACACTTGCCTGGTGAATCTATCGGTACACTACCATCTGTTCATCTCTAGACACTTGCCTGAATCTAGCGGTACACTACCACTTGTCCATCTCTAGACACTTGCCTGGATCTATCGGTACACTACCATCTGTCCATCTCTAGACACTTGCCTGGATCTAGCGGTACACTACCATCTGTTCATCTCTAGACACTTGCCTGGATCTATCGGTACACTACCACTTGTCCATCTCTAGACACTTGCCTGGATCTATCGGTACACTACCATCTGTCCATCTCTAGACACTTGCCTGAATCTAGCGGTACACTACCACTTGTCCATCTCTAGACACTTGCCTGGATCTATCGGTACACTACCATCTGTCCATCTCTAGACACTTGCCTGGATCTAGCGGTACACTACCACTTGTCCATCTCTAGACACTTGCCTGGATCTATCGGTACACTACCACTTGTCCATCTCTAGACACTTGCCTGGATCTATCGGTACACTACCATCTGTCCATCTCTAGACACTTGTCTGGATCTATCGGTACACTACCATCTGTCCATCTCTAGACACTTGTCTGGATCTATCGGTACACTACCACTTGTCCATCTCTAGACACTTGCCTGGATCTATCGGTACAGTACCATCTGTCCATCTCTAGACACTTGCCTGAATCTATCGGTACACTACCATCTGTCCATCTCTAGACACTTTCCTGAATCTATCGGTACACTACCATCTGTCCATCTCTAGACACTTGCCTGAATCTATCGGTACACTACCATCTGTCCATCTCTAGACACTTGCCTGAAACTATCGGTACACTACCACCTGTCCATCTCTAGACACTTGCCTGAATCTATCGGTACACTACCACTTGTCCATCTCTAGACACTTGCCTGGATCTATCGGTACACTACCACTTGTCCATCTCTAGACACTTGCCTGGATCTATCGGTACACTACCATCTGTCCATCTCTAGACACTTGCCTGGATCTATCGGTACACTACCACTTGTCCATCTCTAGACACTTGCCTGGATCTATCGGTACACTACCACTTGTCCATCTCTAGACACTTGCCTGGATCTATCGGTACACTACCACCTGTCCATCTCTAGACACTTGCCTGAATCTATCGGTACACTAACACTTGTCCATCTCTAGACACTTGCCTGGATCTATCGGTACACTACCATCTGTCCATCTCTAGACACTTGCCTGGTGAATCTATCAGTACACTACCATCTGTCCATCTCTAGACACTTGCCTGGATCTATCGGTACACTACCACTTGTCCATCTCTAGACACTTGCCTGGATCTAGCGGTACACTACCATCTGTTCATCTCTAGACACTTGCCTGAATCTATCGGTACACTACCATCTGTCCATCTCTAGACACTTGCCTGAATCTATCGGTACACTACCATCTGTCCATCTCTAGACACTTGCCTGGATCTATCGGTACACTACCATCTGTCCATCTCTAGACACTTGCCTGAATCTATCGGTACATTACCACTTGTCCATCTCTAGACACTTGCCTGGATCTATCGGTACACTACCATCTGTTCATCTCTAGACACTTGCCTGAATCTATCGGTACACTACCATCTGTCCATCTCTAGACACTTGCCTGAATCTATCGGTACACTACCATCTGTCCATCTCTAGACACTTGCCTGGATCTATCGGTACACTACCACTTGTCCATCTCTAGACACTTGCCTGAATCTATCGGTACACTACCACTTGTCCATCTCTAGACACTTGCCTGGATCTATCGGTACACTACCATCTGTCCATCTCTAGACACTTGCCTGAATCTATCGGTACATTACCACTTGTCCATCTCTAGACACTTGCCTGGATCTATCGGTACACTACCACTTGTCCATCTCTAGACACTTGCCTGGATCTATCGGTACACTACCATCTGTCCATCTCTAGACACTTGCCTGGTGAATCTATCGGTACACTACCATCTGTCCATCTCTAGACACTTGCCTGGATCTATCGGTACACTACCACTTGTCCATCTCTAGACACTTGCCTGGATCTAGCGGTACACTACCATCTGTTCATCTCTAGACACTTGCCTGAATCTATCGGTACACTACCACTTGTCCATCTCTAGACACTTGCCTGAATCTATCGGTACACTACCATCTGTCCATCTCTAGACACTTGCCTGGATCTATCGGTACACTACCACTTGTCCATCTCTAGACACTTGCCTGGATCTATCGGTACACTACCATCTGTCCATCTCTAGACACTTGCCTGAATCTATCGGTACACTACCATCTGTCCATCTCTAGACACTTGCCTGAATCTATCGGTACACTACCATCTGTCCATCTCTAGACACTTTCCTGAATCTATCGGTACACTACCATCTGTCCATCTCTAGACACTTGCCTGAATCTATCGGTACACTACCATCTGTCCATCTCTAGACACTTGCCTGAAACTATCGGTACACTACCACCTGTCTATCTCTAGACACTTGCCTGAATCTATCGGTACACTACCACTTGTCCATCTCTAGACACTTGCCTGGATCTATCGGTACACTACCACTTGTCCATCTCTAGACACTTGCCTGGATCTATCGGTACACTACCATCTGTCCATCTCTAGACACTTGCCTGGATCTATCGGTACACTACCATCAGTCCATCTCTAGACACTTGCCTGGATCTATCGGTACACTACCACTTGTCCATCTCTAGACACTTGCCTGGATCTATCGGTACACTACCACTTGTCCATCTCTAGACACTTGCCTGGATCTATCGGTACACTACCACCTGTCCATCTCTAGACACTTGCCTGAATCTATCGGTACACTACCACTTGTCCATCTCTAGACACTTGCCTGGATCTATCGGTACACTACCATCTGTCCATCTCTAGACACTTGCCTGGTGAATCTATCGGTACACTACCATCTGTCCATCTCTAGACACTTGCCTGGATCTATCGGTACACTACCACTTGTCCATCTCTAGACACTTGCCTGGATCTAGCGGTACACTACCATCTGTTCATCTCTAGACACTTGCCTGAATCTATCGGTACACTACCATCTGTTCATCTCTAGACACTTGCCTGAATCTATCGGTACACTACCATCTGTTCATCTCTAGACACTTGCCTGAATCTATCGGTACACTACCATCTGTTCATCTCTAGACACTTGCCTGAATCTATCGGTACACTACCATCTGTCCATCTCTAGACACTTGCCTGGATCTATCGGTACACTACCATCTGTCCATCTCTAGACACTTGCCTGAATCTATCGGTACATTACCACTTGTCCATCTCTAGACACTTGCCTGGATCTATCGGTACACTACCACTTGTCCATCTCTAGACACTTGCCTGAATCTATCGGTACACTACCATCTGTCCATCTCTAGACACTTGCCTGAATCTATCGGTACATTACCACTTGTCCATCTCTAGACACTTGCCTGGATCTATCGGTACACTACCATCTGTTCATCTCTAGACACTTGCCTGAATCTATCGGTACACTACCATCTGTCCATCTCTAGACACTTGCCTGAATCTATCGGTACACTACCATCTGTCCATCTCTAGACACTTGCCTGGATCTATCGGTACACTACCACTTGTCCATCTCTAGACACTTGCCTGAATCTATCGGTACACTACCACTTGTCCATCTCTAGACACTTGCCTGGATCTATCGGTACACTACCATCTGTCCATCTCTAGACACTTGCCTGAATCTATCGGTACATTACCACTTGTCCATCTCTAGACACTTGCCTGGATCTATCGGTACACTACCACTTGTCCATCTCTAGACACTTGCCTGGATCTATCGGTACACTACCATCTGTCCATCTCTAGACACTTGCCTGGTGAATCTATCGGTACACTACCATCTGTCCATCTCTAGACATTGCCTGGATCTATCGGTACACTACCACTTGTCCATCTCTAGACACTTGCCTGGATCTAGCGGTACACTACCATCTGTTCATCTCTAGACACTTGCCTGAATCTATCGGTACACTACCACTTGTCCATCTCTAGACACTTGCCTGAATCTATCGGTTCACTACCATCTGTCCATCTCTAGACACTTGCCTGGATCTATCGGTACACTACCACTTGTCCATCTCTAGACACTTGCCTGGATCTATCGGTACACTACCATCTGTCCATCTCTAGACACTTGCCTGAATCTATCGGTACACTACCACTTGTCCATCTCTAGACACTTGCCTGGATCTATCGGTACACTACCATCTGTCCATCTCTAGACACTTGCCTGAATCTATCGGTACACTACCATCTGTCCATCTCTAGACACTTTCCTGAATCTATCGGTACACTACCACTTGTCCATCTCTAGACACTTGCCTGGATCTATCGGTGCACTACCACTTGTCCATCTCTAGACACTTGCCTGAATCTATCGGTACACTACCACTTGTCCATCTCTAGACACTTGCCTGGATCTATCGGTACACTACCACTTGTCCATCTCTAGACACTTGCCTGAATCTATCGGTACACTACCACTTGTCCATCTCTAGACACTTGCCTGGATCTATCGGTACACTACCATCTGTTCATCTCTAGACACTTGCCTGAATCTATCGGTACACTACCATCTGTCCATCTCTAGAAACTTGCCTGAATCTATCGGTACACTACCACTTGTCCATCTCTAGACACTTGCCTGGATCTAGCGGTACATTACCACTTGTCCATCTCTAGACACTTGCCTGGTGAATCTATCGGTACACTACCATCTGTTCATCTCTAGACACTTGCCTCAATCTATCGGTACACTACCACTTGTCCATCTCTAGACACTTGCCTGGTGAATCTATCGGTACACTACCATCTGTTCATCTCTAGACACTTGCCTGAATCTAGCGGTACACTACCACTTGTCCATCTCTAGACACTTGCCTGCATCTATCGGTACACTACCATCTGTCCATCTCTAGACACTTGCCTGGATCTAGCGGTACACTACCATCTGTTCATCTCTAGACACTTGCCTGGATCTATCGGTACACTACCACTTGTCCATCTCTAGACACTTGCCTGGATCTATCGGTACACTACCATCTGTCCATCTCTAGACACTTGCCTGAATCTAGCGGTACACTACCACTTGTCCATCTCTAGACACTTGCCTGGATCTATCGGTACACTACCATCTGTCCATCTCTAGACACTTGCCTGGATCTAGCGGTACACTACCACTTGTCCATCTCTAGACACTTGCCTGGATCTATCGGTACACTACCACTTGTCCATCTCTAGACACTTGCCTGGATCTATCGGTACACTACCATCTGTCCATCTCTAGACACTTGTCTGGATCTATCGGTACACTACCATCTGTCCATCTCTAGACACTTGTCTGGATCTATCGGTACACTACCACTTGTCCATCTCTAGACACTTGCCTGGATCTATCGGTACACTACCATCTGTCCATCTCTAGACACTTGCCTGAATCTATCGGTACACTACCATCTGTCCATCTCTAGACACTTTCCTGAATCTATCGGTACACTACCATCTGTCCATCTCTAGACACTTGCCTGAATCTATCGGTACACTACCATCTGTCCATCTCTAGACACTTGCCTGAAACTATCGGTACACTACCACCTGTCCATCTCTAGACACTTGCCTGAATCTATCGGTACACTACCACTTGTCCATCTCTAGACACTTGCCTGGATCTATCGGTACACTACCACTTGTCCATCTCTAGACACTTGCCTGGATCTATCGGTACACTACCATCTGTCCATCTCTAGACACTTGCCTGGATCTATCGGTACACTACCATCAGTCCATCTCTAGACACTTGCCTGGATCTATCGGTACACTATCACTTGTCCATCTCTAGACACTTGCCTGGATCTATCGGTACACTACCACTTGTCCATCTCTAGACACTTGCCTGGATCTATCGGTACACTACCACCTGTCCATCTCTAGACACTTGCCTGAATCTATCGGTACACTACCACTTGTCCATCTCTAGACACTTGCCTGGATCTATCGGTACACTACCATCTGTCCATCTCTAGACACTTGCCTGGTGAATCTATCGGTACACTACCATCTGTCCATCTCTAGACACTTGCCTGGATCTATCGGTACACTACCACTTGTCCATCTCTAGACACTTGCCTGAATCTATCGGTACACTACCACTTGTCCATCTCTAGACACTTGCCTGGATCTATCGGTACACTACCATCTGTCCATCTCTAGACACTTGCCTGAATCTATCGGTACATTACCACTTGTCCATCTCTAGACATTTGCCTGGATCTATCGGTACACTACCACTTGTCCATCTCTAGACACTTGCCTGGATCTATCGGTACACTACCATCTGTCCATCTCTAGACACTTGCCTGGTGAATCTATCGGTACACTACCATCTGTCCATCTCTAGACATTGCCTGGATCTATCGGTACACTACCACTTGTCCATCTCTAGACACTTGCCTGGATCTAGCGGTACACTACCATCTGTTCATCTCTAGACACTTGCCTGAATCTATCGGTACACTACCACTTGTCCATCTCTAGACACTTGCCTGAATCTATCGGTTCACTACCATCTGTCCATCTCTAGACACTTGCCTGGATCTATCGGTACACTACCACTTGTCCATCTCTAGACACTTGCCTGGATCTATCGGTACACTACCATCTGTCCATCTCTAGACACTTGCCTGAATCTATCGGTACACTACCATCTGTCCATCTCTAGACACTTTCCTGAATCTATCGGTACACTACCACTTGTCCATCTCTAGACACTTGCCTGGATCTATCGGTGCACTACCACTTGTCCATCTCTAGACACTTGCCTGAATCTATCGGTACACTACCACTTGTCCATCTCTAGACACTTGCCTGGATCTATCGGTACACTACCACTTGTCCATCTCTAGACACTTGCCTGAATCTATCGGTACACTACCACTTGTCCATCTCTAGACACTTGCCTGGATCTATCAGTACACTACCATCTGTTCATCTCTAGACACTTGCCTGAATCTATCGGTACACTACCATCTGTCCATCTCTAGAAACTTGCCTGAATCTATCGGTACACTACCACTTGTCCATCTCTAGACACTTGCCTGGATCTAGCGGTACATTACCACTTGTCCATCTCTAGACACTTGCCTGGTGAATCTATCGGTACACTACCATCTGTTCATCTCTAGACACTTGCCTGAATCTATCGGTACACTACCACTTGTCCATCTCTAGACACTTGCCTGGTGAATCTATCGGTACACTACCATCTGTTCATCTCTAGACACTTGCCTGAATCTAGCGGTACACTACCACTTGTCCATCTCTAGACACTTGCCTGGATCTATCGGTACACTACCATCTGTCCATCTCTAGACACTTGCCTGGATCTAGCGGTACACTACCATCTGTTCATCTCTAGACACTTGCCTGGATCTATCGGTACACTACCACTTGTCCATCTCTAGACACTTGCCTGGATCTATCGGTACACTACCATCTGTCCATCTCTAGACACTTGCCTGAATCTAGCGGTACACTACCACTTGTCCATCTCTAGACACTTGCCTGGATCTATCGGTACACTACCATCTGTCCATCTCTAGACACTTGCCTGGATCTAGCGGTACACTACCACTTGTCCATCTCTAGACACTTGCCTGGATCTATCGGTACACTACCACTTGTCCATCTCTAGACACTTGCCTGGATCTATCGGTACACTACCATCTGTCCATCTCTAGACACTTGTCTGGATCTATCGGTACACTA
This sequence comes from Cepaea hortensis, assembly GCA_963921405.1. NCBI lineage: Eukaryota > Metazoa > Mollusca > Gastropoda > Stylommatophora > Helicidae > Cepaea > Cepaea hortensis. The sequence goes on along the minus strand of OY992894.1, from coordinate 50,230,003 downwards.
CCATCTGTCCATCTCTAGACACTTGTCTGGATCTATCGGTACACTACCACTTGTCCATCTCTAGACACTTGCCTGGATCTATCGGTACACTACCATCTGTCCATCTCTAGACACTTGCCTGAATCTATCGGTACACTACCATCTGTCCATCTCTAGACACTTTCCTGAATCTATCGGTACACTACCATCTGTCCATCTCTAGACACTTGCCTGAATCTATCGGTACACTACCATCTGTCCATCTCTAGACACTTGTCTGAAACTATCGGTACACTACCACCTGTCCATCTCTAGACACTTGCCTGAATCTATCGGTACACTACCACTTGTCCATCTCTAGACACTTGCCTGGATCTATCGGTACACTACCACTTGTCCATCTCTAGACACTTGCCTGGATCTATCGGTACACTACCATCTGTCCATCTCTAGACACTTGCCTGGATCTATCGGTACACTACCATCAGTCCATCTCTAGACACTTGCCTGGATCTATCGGTACACTACCACTTGTCCATCTCTAGACACTTGCCTGGATCTATCGGTACACTACCACTTGTCCATCTCTAGACACTTGCCTGGATCTATCGGTACACTACCACCTGTCCATCTCTAGACACTTGCCTGAATCTATCGGTACACTACCACTTGTCCATCTCTAGACACTTGCCTGGATCTATCGGTACACTACCATCTGTCCATCTCTAGACACTTGCCTGGTGAATCTATCGGTACACTACCATCTGTCCATCTCTAGACACTTGCCTGGATCTATCGGTACACTACCACTTGTCCATCTCTAGACACTTGCCTGGATCTAGCGGTACACTACCATCTGTTCATCTCTAGACACTTGCCTGAATCTATCGGTACACTACCATCTGTTCATCTCTAGACACTTGCCTGAATCTATCGGTACACTACCATCTGTTCATCTCTAGACACTTGCCTGAATCTATCGGTACACTACCATCTGTTCATCTCTAGACACTTGCCTGAATCTATCGGTACACTACCATCTGTCCATCTCTAGACACTTGCCTGGATCTATCGGTACACTACCATCTGTCCATCTCTAGACACTTGCCTGAATCTATCGGTACATTACCACTTGTCCATCTCTAGACACTTGCCTGGATCTATCGGTACACTACCACTTGTCCATCTCTAGACACTTGCCTGAATCTATCGGTACACTACCATCTGTCCATCTCTAGACACTTGCCTGAATCTATCGGTACATTACCACTGGTCCATCTCTAGACACTTGCCTGGATCTATCGGTACACTACCATCTGTTCATCTCTAGACACTTGCCTGAATCTATCGGTACACTACCATCTGTCCATCTCTAGACACTTGCCTGAATCTATCGGTACACTACCATCTGTCCATCTCTAGACACTTGCCTGGATCTATCGGTACACTACCACTTGTCCATCTCTAGACACTTGCCTGAATCTATCGGTACACTACCACTTGTCCATATCTAGACACTTGCCTGGATCTATCGGTACACTACCATCTGTCCATCTCTAGACACTTGCCTGAATCTATCGGTACATTACCACTTGTCCATCTCTAGACACTTGCCTGGATCTATCGGTACACTACCACTTGTCCATCTCTAGACACTTGCCTGGATCTATCGGTACACTACCATCTGTCCATCTCTAGACACTTGCCTGGTGAATCTATCGGTACACTACCATCTGTCCATCTCTAGACACTTGTCTGGATCTATCGGTACACTACCACTTGTCCATCTCTAGACACTTGCCTGGATCTAGCGGTACACTACCATCTGTTCATCTCTAGACACTTGCCTGAATCTATCGGTACACTACCACTTGTCCATCTCTAGACACTTGCCTGAATCTATCGGTACACTACCATCTGTCCATCTCTAGACACTTGCCTGGATCTATCGGTACACTACCACTTGCCCATCTCTAGACACTTGCCTGGATCTATCGGTACACTACCATCTGTCCATCTCTAGACACTTGCCTGAATCTATCGGTACACTACCACTTGTCCATCTCTAGACACTTGCCTGGATCTATCGGTACACTACCATCTGTCCATCTCTAGACACTTGCCTGAATCTATCGGTACACTACCATCTGTCCATCTCTAGACACTTTCCTGAATCTATCGGTACACTACCACTTGTCCATCTCTAGACACTTGCCTGGATCTATCGGTGCACTACCACTTGTCCATCTCTAGACACTTGCCTGAATCTATCGGTACACTACCACTTGTCCATCTCTAGACACTTGCCTGGATCTATCGGTACACTACCACTTGTCCATCTCTAGACACTTGCCTGAATCTATCGGTACACTACCACTTGTCCATCTCTAGACACTTGCCTGGATCTATCGGTACACTACCATCTGTTCATCTCTAGACACTTGCCTGAATCTATCGGTACACTACCATCTGTCCATCTCTAGACACTTGCCTGAATCTATCGGTACACTACCACTTGTCCATCTCTAGACACTTGCCTGGATCTATCGGTACACTACCATCTGTCCATCTCTAGACACTTGCCTGAATCTATCGGTACATTACCACTTGTCCATCTCTAGACACTTGCCTGGATCTATCGGTACACTACCACTTGTCCATCTCTAGACACTTGCCTGGATCTATCGGTACACTACCATCTGTCCATCTCTAGACACTTGCCTGGTGAATCTATCGGTACACTACCATCTGTCCATCTCTAGACACTTGCCTGGATCTATCGGTACACTACCACTTGTCCATCTCTAGACACTTGCCTGGATCTAGCGGTACACTACCATCTGTTCATCTCTAGACACTTGCCTGAATCTATCGGTACACTACCACTTGTCCATCTCTAGACACTTGCCTGAATCTATCGGTACACTACCATCTGTCCATCTCTAGACACTTGCCTGGATCTATCGGTACACTACCACTTGTCCATCTCTAGACACTTGCCTGGATCTATCGGTACACTACCATCTGTCCATCTCTAGACACTTGCCTGAATCTATCGGTACACTACCACTTGTCCATCTCTAGACACTTGCCTGGATCTATCGGTACACTACCATCTGTCCATCTCTAGACACTTGCCTGAATCTATCGGTACACTACCATCTGTCCATCTCTAGACACTTTCCTGAATCTATCGGTACACTACCACTTGTCCATCTCTAGACACTTGCCTGGATCTATCGGTACACTACCACTTGTCCATCTCTAGACACTTGCCTGAATCTATCGGTACACTACCACTTGTCCATCTCTAGACACTTGCCTGGATCTATCGGTACACTACCACTTGTCCATCTCTAGACACTTGCCTGAATCTATCGGTACACTACCACTTGTCCATCTCTAGACACTTGCCTGGATCTATCGGTACACTACCATCTGTTCATCTCTAGACACTGGCCTGAATCTATCGGTACACAACCATCTGTCCATCTCTAGACACTTGCCTGAATCTATCGGTACACTACCATCTGTCCATCTCTAGATACTTGCCTGGATCTATCGGTACACTACCACTTGTCCATCTCTAGACACTTGCCTGGATCTATCGGTACACTACCACTTGTCCATCTCTAGACACTTGCCTGGATCTATCGGTACATTACCACTTGTCCATCTCTAGACACTTGCCTGAATCTATCGGTACACTACCATCTGTCCATCTCTAGACACTTGCCTGAATCTATCGGTACACTACCACTTGTCCATCTCTAGACACTTGCCTGAATCTATCGGTACACTACCACTTGTCCATCTCTAGACACTTGCCTGGATCTATCGGTACACTACCACTTGTCCATCTCTAGACACTTGCCTGAATCTATCGGTACACTACCACCTGTCCATCTCTAGACACTTGCCTGGATCTATCGGTACACTACCACTTGTCCATCTCTAGACACTTGCCTGAATCTATCGGTACACTACCACTTGTCCATCTCTAGACACTTGCCTGGATCTATCGGTACACTACCACTTGTCCATCTCTAGACACTTGCCTGGATCTATCGGTACACTACCACTTGTCCATCTCTAGACACTTGCCTGGATCTATCGGTACACTACCACTTGTCCATCTCTAGACACTTGCCTGAATCTATCGGTACACTACCATCTGTCCATCTCTAGAAACTTGCCTGGATCTATCGGTACACTACCACTTGTCCATCTCTAGACACTTGCCTGAATCTATCGGTACACTACCACTTGTCCATCTCTAGACACTTGCCTGGATCTATCGGTACACTACCATTTGTCCATCTCTAGACACTTGCCTGAATCTATCGGTACACTACCACTTGTCCATCTCTAGACACTTGCCTGAATCTATCGGTACACTACCACTTGTCCATCTCTAGACACTTGCCTGAATCTATCGGTATACTACCACTTGTCCATCTCTAGACACTTGCCTGGATCTATCGGTACACTACCACTTGTCCATCTCTAGACACTTGCCTGAATCTATCGGTACACTACCACTTGTCCATCTCTAGACACTTGCCTGAATCTATCGGTACACTACCACTTGTCCATCTCTAGACACTTGCCTGAATCTATCGGTACACTACCACTTGTCCATCTCTAGACACTTGCCTGGATCTATCGGTACACTACCACTTGTCCATCTCTAGACACTTGCCTGGATCTATCGGTACACTACCACTTGTCCATCTCTAGACACTTGCCTGGATCTATCGGTACACTACCACTTGTCCATCTCTAGACACTTGCCTGGATCTATCGGTACACTACCACTTGTCCATCTCTAGACACTTGCCTGGATCTATCGGTACACTACCACTTGTCCATCTCTAGACACTTGCCTGAATCTATCGGTACACTTCCATCTGTCCATCTCTAGACACTTGCCTGGATCTATCGGTACACTACCACTTGTCCATCTCTAGACACTTGCCTGAATCTATCGGTACACTACCACTTGTCCATCTCTAGACACTTGCCTGGATCTATCGGTACACTACCACTTGTCCATCTCTAGACACTTGCCTGGATCTAGCGGTACACTACCATCTGTTCATCTCTAGACACTTGCCTGGATCTATCGGTACACTACCACTTGTCCATCTCTAGACACTTGCCTGAATCTATCGGTACACTACCATCTGTCCATCTCTAGACACTTGCCTGGATCTATCGGTACACTACCACTTGTCCATCTCTAGACACTTGCCTGGATCTATCGGTACACTACCATCTGTTCATCTCTAGACACTTGCCTGGATCTATCGGTACACTACCACTTGTCCATCTCTAGACACTTGCCTGGATCTATCGGTACACTACCATCTGTCCATCTCTAGACACTTGCCTGAATCTATCGGTACACTACCATCTGTCCATCTCTAGACACTTGCCTGGATCTATCGGTACACTACCACTTGTCCATCTCTAGACACTTGCCTGAATCTATCGGTACACTACCATCTGTCCATCTCTAGACACTTGCCTGGATCTATCGGTACACTACCACTTGTCCATCTCTAGACACTTGCCTGGATCTATCGGTACACTACCACTTGTCCATCTCTAGACACTTGCCTGGATCTAGCGGTACACTACCATCTGTTCATCTCTAGACACTTGCCTGGATCTATCGGTACACTACCACTTGTCCATCTCTAGACACTTGCCTGGATCTATCGGTACACTACCATCTGTCCATCTCTAGACACTTGCCTGGATCTAGCGGTACACTACCATCTGTTCATCTCTAGACACTTGCCTGGATCTATCGGTACACTACCACTTGTCCATCTCTAGACACTTGCCTGGATCTATCGGTACACTACCATCTGTCCATCTCTAGACACTTGCCTGAATCTAGCGGTACACTACCACTTGTCCATCTCTAGACACTTGCCTGGATCTATCGGTACACTACCATCTGTCCATCTCTAGACACTTGCCTGGATCTAGCGGTACACTACCACTTGTCCATCTCTAGACACTTGCCTGGATCTATCGGTACACTACCACTTGTCCATCTCTAGACACTTGCCTGAATCTATCGGTACACTACCATCTGTCCATCTCTAGACACTTTCCTGAATCTATCGGTACACTACCATCTGTCCATCTCTAGACACTTGCCTGAATCTATCGGTACACTACCATCTGTCCATCTCTAGACACTTGCCTGAAACTATCGGTACACTACCACCTGTCCATCTCTAGACACTTGCCTGAATCTATCGGTACATTACCACTTGTCCATCTCTAGACACTTGCCTGGATCTATCGGTACACTACCACTTGTCCATCTCTAGACACTTGCCTGGATCTATCGGTACACTACCATCTGTCCATCTCTAGACACTTGCCTGGTGAATCTATCGGTACACTACCATCTGTCCATCTCTAGACACTTGCCTGGATCTATCGGTACACTACCACTTGTCCATCTCTAGACACTTGCCTGGATCTAGCGGTACACTACCATCTGTTCATCTCTAGACACTTGCCTGAATCTATCGGTACACTACCACTTGTCCATCTCTAGACACTTGCCTGGATCTATCGGTACACTACCACTTGTCCATCTCTAGACACTTGCCTGGATCTATCGGTACACTACCATCTGTCCATCTCTAGACACTTGCCTGGATCTATCGGTACACTACCATCAGTCCATCTCTAGACACTTGCCTGGATCTATCGGTACACTACCACTTGTCCATCTCTAGACACTTGCCTGGATCTATCGGTACACTACCACTTGTCCATCTCTAGACACTTGCCTGGATCTATCGGTACACTACCACCTGTCCATCTCTAGACACTTGCCTGAATCTATCGGTACACTACCACTTGTCCATCTCTAGACACTTGCCTGGATCTATCGGTACACTACCATCTGTCCATCTCTAGACACTTGCCTGGTGAATCTATCGGTACACTACCATCTGTACATCTCTAGACACTTGCCTGGATCTATCGGTACACTACCACTTGTCCATCTCTAGACACTTGCCTGGATCTAGCGGTACACTACCATCTGTTCATCTCTAGACACTTGCCTGAATCTATCGGTACACTACCATCTGTCCATCTCTAGACACTTGCCTGAATCTATCGGTACACTACCATCTGTTCATCTCTAGACACTAGCCTGAATCTATCGGTACACTACCATCTGTCCATCTCTAGACACTTGCCTGGATCTATCGGTACACTACCATCTGTCCATCTCTAGACACTTGCCTGAATCTATCGGTACATTACCACTTGTCCATCTCTAGACACTTGCCTGGATCTATCGGTACACTACCACTTGTCCATCTCTAGACACTTGCCTGAATCTATCGGTACACTACCATCTGTCCATCTCTAGACACTTGCCTGAATCTATCGGTACATTACCACTTGTCCATCTCTAGACACTTGCCTGGATCTATCGGTACACTACCATCTGTTCATCTCTAGACACTTGCCTGAATCTATCGGTACACTACCATCTGTCCATCTCTAGACACTTTCCTGAATCTATCGGTACACTACCATCTGTCCATCTCTAGACACTTGCCTGGATCTATCGGTACACTACCACTTGTCCATCTCTAGACACTTGCCTGAATCTATCGGTACACTACCACTTGTCCATCTCTAGACACTTGCCTGGATCTATCGGTACACTACCATCTGTCCATCTCTAGACACTTGCCTGAATCTATCGGTACATTACCACTTGTCCATCTCTAGACACTTGCCTGGATCTATCGGTACACTACCACTTGTCCATCTCTAGACACTTGCCTGGATCTATCGGTACACTACCATCTGTCCATCTCTAGACACTTGCCTGGTGAATCTATCGGTACACTACCATCTGTCCATCTCTAGACACTTGCCTGGATCTATCGGTACACTACCACTTGTCCATCTCTAGACACTTGCCTGGATCTAGCGGTACACTACCATCTGTTCATCTCTAGACACTTGCCTGAATCTATCGGTACACTACCACTTGTCCATCTCTAGACACTTGCCTGAATCTATCGGTACACTACCATCTGTCCATCTCTAGACACTTGCCTGGATCTATCGGTACACTACCACTTGTCCATCTCTAGACACTTGCCTGGAACTATCGGTACACTACCATCTGTCCATCTCTAGACACTTGCCTGAATCTATCGGTACACTACCACTTGTCCATCTCTAGACACTTGCCTGGATCTATCGGTACACTACCATCTGTCCATCTCTAGACACTTGCCTGAATCTATCGGTACACTACCATCTGTCCATTTCTAGACACTTTCCTGAATCTATCGGTACACTACCACTTGTCCATCTCTAGACACTTGCCTGGATCTATCGGTGCACTACCACTTGTCCATCTCTAGACACTTGCCTGAATCTATCGGTACACTACCACTTGTCCATCTCTAGACACTTGCCTGGATCTATCGGTACACTACCACTTGTCCATCTCTAGACACTTGCCTGAATCTATCGGTACACTACCACTTGTCCATCTCTAGACACTTGCCTGGATCTATCGGTACACTACCATCTGTTCATCTCTAGACACTTGCCTGAATCTATCGGTACACTACCATCTGTCCATCTCTAGACACTTGCCTGAATCTATCGGTACACTACCACTTGTCCATCTCTAGACACTTGCCTGGATCTATCGGTACACTACCATCTGTCCATCTCTAGACACTTGCCTGAAACTATCGGTACATTACCACTTGTCCATCTCTAGACACTTGCCTGGATCTATCGGTACACTACCACTTGTCCATCTCTAGACACTTGCCTGGATCTATCGGTACATTACCATCTGTCCATCTCTAGACACTTGCCTGGTGAATCTATCGGTACACTACCATCTGTCCATCTCTAGACACTTGCCTGGATCTATCGGTACACTACCACTTGTCCATCTCTAGACACTTGCCTGGATCTAGCGGTACACTACCATCTGTTCATCTCTAGACACTTGCCTGAATCTATCGGTACACTACCACTTGTCCATCTCTAGACACTTGCCTGAATCTATCGGTACACTACCATCTGTCCATCTCTAGACACTTGCCTGGATCTATCGGTACACTACCACTGGTCCATCTCTAGACACTTGCCTGGATCTATCGGTACACTACCATCTGTCCATCTCTAGACACTTGCCTGAATCTATCGGTACACTACCACTTGTCCATCTCTAGACACTTGCCTGGATCTATCGGTACACTACCATCTGTCCATCTCTAGACACTTGCCTGAATCTATCGGTACACTACCATCTGTCCATCTCTAGACACTTTCCTGAATCTATCGGTACACTACCACTTGTCCATCTCTAGACACTTGCCTGGATCTATCGGTACACTACCACTTGTCCATCTCTAGACACTTGCCTGAATCTATCGGTACACTACCACTTGTCCATCTCTAGACACTTGCCTGGATCTATCGGTACACTACCACATGTCCATCTCTAGACACTTGCCTGAATCTATCGGTACACTACCACTTGTCCATCTCTAGACACTTGCCTGGATCTATCGGTACACTACCATCTGTTCATCTCTAGACACTTGCCTGAATCTATCGGTACACTACCATCTGTCCATCTCTAGACACTTGCCTGAATCTATCGGTACACTACCATCTGTCCATCTCTAGACACTTGCCTGGATCTATCGGTACACTACCACTTGTCCATCTCTAGACACTTGCCTGGATCTATCGGTACACTACCACTTGTCCATCTCTAGACACTTGCCTGGATCTATCGGTACATTACCACTTGTCCATCTCTAGACACTTGCCTGAATCTATCGGTACACTACCATCTGTCCATCTCTAGACACTTGCCTGAATCTATCGGTACACTACCACTTGTCCATCTCTAGACACTTGCCTGAATCTATCGGTACACTACCACTTGCCCATCTCTAGACACTTGCCTTGATCTATCGGTACACTACCACTTGTCCATCTCTAGACACTTGCCTGAATCTATCGGTACACTACCACCTGTCCATCTCTAGACACTTGCCTGGATCTATCGGTACACTACCACTTGTCCATCTCTAGACACTTGCCTGAATCTATCGGTACACTACCACTTGTCCATCTCTAGACACTTGCCTGGATCTATCGGTACACTACCACTTGTCCATCTCTAGACACTTGCCTGGATCTATCGGTACACTACCACTTGTCCATCTCTAGACACTTGCCTGGATCTATCGGTACACTACCACTTGTCCATCTCTAGACACTTGCCTGAATCTATCGGTACACTACCATCTGTCCATCTCTAGACACTTGCCTGGATCTATCGGTACACTACCACTTGTCCATCTCTAGACACTTGCCTGAATCTATCGGTACACTACCACTTGTCCATCTCTAGACACTTGCCTGGATCTATCGGTACACTACCACTTGTCCATCTCTAGACACTTGCCTGAATCTATCGGTACACTACCACTTGTCCATCTCTAGACACTTGCCTGAATCTATCGGTACACTACCACTTGTCCATCTCTAGACACTTGCCTGAATCTATCGGTACACTACCACTTGTCCATCTCTAGCCACTTGCCTGGATCTATCGGTACACTACCACTTGTCCATCTCTAGACACTTGCCTGAATCTATCGGTACACTACCACTTGTCCATCTCTAGACACTTGCCTGAATCTATCGGTACACTACCACTTGTCCATCTCTAGACACTTGCCTGAATCTATCGGTACACTACCACTTGTCCATCTCTAGACACTTGCCTGGATCTATCGGTACACTACCACTTGTCCATCTCTAGACACTTGCCTGGATCTATCGGTACACTACCACTTGTCCATCTCTAGACACTTGCCTGGATCTATCGGTACACTACCACTTGTCCATCTCTAGACACTTGCCTGGATCTATCGGTACACTACCACTTGTCCATCTCTAGACACTTGCCTGGATCTATCGGTACACTACCACTTGTCCATCTCTAGACACTTGCCTGAATCTATCGGTACACTACCATCTGTCCATCTCTAGACACTTGCCTGGATCTATCGGTACACTACCACTTGTCCATCTCTAGACACTTGCCTGAATCTATCGGTACACTACCACTTGTCCATCTCTAGACACTTGCCTGGATCTATCGGTACACTACCACTTGTCCATCTCTAGACACTTGCCTGGATCTAGCGGTACACTACCATCTGTTCATCTCTAGACACTTGCCTGAATCTATCGGTACACTACCACTTGTCCATCTCTAGACACTTGCCTGAATCTATCGGTACACTACCATCTGTCCATCTCTAGACACTTGCCTGGATCTATCGGTACACTACCACTTGTCCATCTCTAGACACTTGCCTGGATCTAGCGGTACACTACCATCTGTTCATCTCTAGACACTTGCCTGGATCTATCGGTACACTACCACTTGTCCATCTCTAGACACTTGCCTGGATCTATCGGTACACTACCATCTGTCCATCTCTAGACACTTGCCTGAATCTATCGGTACACTACCATCTGTCCATCTCTAGACACTTGCCTGAATCTATCGGTACACTACCACTTGTCCATCTCTAGACACTTGCCTGGTGAATCTATCGGTACACTACCATCTGTTCATCTCTAGACACTTGCCTGAATCTAGCGGTACACTACCACTTGTCCATCTCTAGACACTTGCCTGGATCTATCGGTACACTACCATCTGTCCATCTCTAGACATTTGCCTGGATCTAGCGGTACACTACCATCTGTTCATCTCTAGACACTTGCCTGAATCTATCGGTACACTACCACTTGTCCATCTCTAGACACTTGCCTGGATCTATCGGTACACTACCACTTGTCCATCTCTAGACACTTGCCTGGATCTATCGGTACACTACCACTTGTCCATCTCTAGACACTTGCCTGGATCTATCGGTACACTACCATCTGTTCATCTCTAGACACTTGCCTGGTGAATCTATCGGTACACTACCATCTGTTCATCTCTAGACACTTGCCTGAATCTATCGGTACACTACCACTTGTCCATCTCTAGACACTTGCCTGGTGAATCTATCGGTACACTACCATCTGTTCATCTCTAGACACTTGCCTGAATCTAGCGGTACACTACCACTTGTCCATCTCTAGACACTTGCCTGGATCTATCGGTACACTACCATCTGTCCATCTCTAGACATTTGCCTGGATCTAGCGGTACACTACCATCTGTTCATCTCTAGACACTTGCCTGAATCTATCGGTACACTACCACTTGTCCATCTCTAGACACTTGCCTGGATCTATCGGTACACTACCACTTGTCCATCTCTAGACACTTGCCTGGATCTATCGGTACACTACCACTTGTCCATCTCTAGACACTTGCCTGGATCTATCGGTACACTACCATCTGTCCATCTCTAGACACTTGCCTGGATCTATCGGTACACTACCATCTGTCCATCTCTAGACACTTGCCTGGATCTATCGGTACACTACCATCTATCCATCTCTAGACACTTGCCTGGATCTATCGGTACACTACCATCTATCCATCTCTAGACACTTGCCTGGATCTATCGGTACACTACCATCTATCCATCTCTAGACACTTGCCTGGATCTATCGGTACACTACCATCTGTCCATCTCTAGACACTTGCCTGGTGGATCTATCGGTACACTACCACCTGTCCATCTCAAGACACTTGCCTGGTGAATCTATCGGTACACTACCATCTGTAAATCTCTAGACACTTGCCTGAATCTATCGGTACACTACCATCTGTAAATCTCTAGACACTTGCCTGGATCTATCGGTACACTACCATTTGTCCATCTCTAGACACTTGCCTGGATCTATCGGTACACTACCACCTGATCATCTCTAGACCCCTCCCAACCGCTGGTCATGGGTTCGAATGGCATCGGGTTGGATTCGAATGTGTAAAACTGACTGTCTCCCAGGTCGCCCCAGTCTAAAATGGGTGCGTGCCTTGGCAAGTAAAAGGCGACAGGGTGTTACAGACCACATCAGGCACCGCGTAAAGTACTGTAAAGGAGCCCTTTACCTAATTGTTGACAGGGTGTTACAGACCGCATCAGGCACCGTGTAAAGTACTGTAAAGGAGTCCTTTACATAATTGTTGACAGGATGTTACAGACCACATCAGGCACCGTGTAAAGTACTGTAAAGGAGTCCTTTACATAATTGTTGACAGGGTGTTACAGACCACATCAGGCACCGTGTAAAGTACTGTAAAGGAGTCCTTTGCCTAACTGTTGACAAGATCCTACTCTGTGGCGAAGGAATTACAGACGCAATTCGTAATCCCGCATACCGCGTTCGAAATACAGCTACGGCCCATTTGGCAGCAGACCGCCTTGCGTTGGTTTTTTTATATATGGTATGAGTGCTGGTCGTTCAGAAAGCAATGACAAACTCCTGAGCATAAATTCCCCAAGAAATCAGAAACAGCCAAAACATGCTGGAGTTGACTGCTACGTCCTGTAAAGGATATGCACATATGTTTTAACATAATAACTGAACGAAAAGTACAAAGTAAAGAACTCTTCTACACGCCTAAACACGCAAAGGGCACTTGGTGCTGGCCCCAAATTTGTTATTTAAACAAATCGACACCCAGAAGATGATGTATTTAGTATCACACTGGCTGCTTTCACTTGCCAAGACATTTCTTGGTACTCATGTTATGTTGTACATTTTATAGAAGTCCACCCCTATGTGGATTCGAATATATAGAGTATGCTCTGGCGAACGTTACACTTTGAGAGCCGCTGTAACATACAAGCACATCAATTCCATGTCTTCACACAAGAGTCGGTGTTTACCTAGATAGAAGCACCAAGAAATGTGCATGGATTTGGGGGAGCGGAATGAAAGAGGAATGATTGCGGAATGAAATTGCCGCGTTAGATGGACTTCAGTGGCAGACGTGACCTTCAGCAGCGCCTTAGAGAGATAAATGTGTTTTTCTATTCATTCGGAGAGAAGAAAACGGTAAAGCGATGGAAATTTCCACAAAAAAAGCGAGTAAATAAATAATATAATATGAAGAAAGATAAGACTAGAAAAAAAATTACACTTATGATGTTTTTATAGTTAATTTCTTTTCTTTGCTTAAGATAACATTTATCCATTAGTGTAACGTTTGCCACTTTAATGCGCAGACAATTTGGCACAAAATATGGCGAAATGTGTTGAGCTGGTCAATATGTTGTTTTGTCGGCCGCATTAAGGAAGTAAGAAAGTAACATACCATTATACACGCCTGTAATCGCACAGGGGGTATAGTTCTCGACCCATCACTCTGTGGCTGATGTGGTCAGTAGTCGCCATTATTTCCCCAGGATATTTTCTTATACTAATGAAATACTAGGTCGGCCTGGAGGGTGTGACCATCTCCTGGCCGGCACAAGCAAGCGCCTAGCCCCTGCGCCTGGGCGGTTTGTGTACTCGATAATTTGCAAATCTTTAGGCTAAAGCCTATACATGTTTGCATGTTGTCAGGAATATTGAAGTTTCTGACTTACATATAGATGAAAGATCTGACTTACGTATAGATTTCATACAGATGAAATCACTGACTCAAATGTCGAGTAACTGCAACAGTGACCCGCGCGGTTAACCGTAAACTCTTAACCAGGCAATAAGTAACGTTTTCTGAATGGAAGTTATTTGTGGCAATTCATGAAAAATTATACTTTTGATTTTATGAAGCACGGGTGTTCAGCATATATTTTTTAATCGAGGTAAGACTAGGAGTCTTTAAGAGCTACAATGCTCCAGTCCTGTTGTACGGAAGTCAATCGTGGACAATTAGTAAACAAGTGATGAATTATATGAAAACTGCGGAGATGTGGTTTTAAAGAATAACCATTAGGACACCGTGGGTGGATAGAAAGAGTAATGAAGATATCTTGAACAAAAGTTAACTCACAAAAAGAATGGGTTATGTGCATCTGAGGAAGACACGTCACATTCCTTGGTCATGCCATGGAAAGGAGAAAGCGGGCATACATCGCGACAACCAGGAAGATGGAGAGGCGAATAGGGAGGACGAGACCAAGATAGACAATGTTGGACTATGTGACATCATAGTGGGGAGGAACATCAGAACAATACATGTTTGGCAGTAAACAAGACAGAATGATGTGGACAGATGTCATCTCCAAAGCCACAAAGCATGGACTATAAGAAGGGTGGTTCGGCCATCTCTTGCTAATCCATAGAATAGCCGGAACCAGCTGTGGGGATGTGAAGTGTTGGGGCCGTCACAGTTTGTAGGCTTGGGTGCATAGAGGATTAGGTGGCCAGTTGTTCCACCTATCATGCCCAGTTTGTGACTCGTCATCATCATCTCTCTCTCTCTCTCTCTCTCTCTCTCTCTCTCTCTCTCTCTCTCTCTCTCTCTCTCTCTCTCTCTCTCTCTCTCTCTCTCTCTCATGGCTATACTTGTTGCAATCTCTTCAAAGTGCATTTCATAATATGCTATGACCGTTCCGAGACAGTTGTAACGATTCGATTGTTTAAGAATTCTCTTATTTACCTTGATGTTACATTGTGGTATTTGTTTCTTCTTAGAGACGACCCGTCTTCTTACAGTTTAATTCTAACCTTAGCTGTTCACTGTGTACAATAAATAACCGCATCTAATAAATGCTGCAGATCCTGTACATTGTCTGTTGTCACTACTGTATCACTTGCATATTTTATATAACCGATCTTACGTCCTCCGATGATATTACTTCACATGAATGTATATAATAACAACAGCAGTTAGTTTGAAGTTCGTGACTTTCCTATACATTCAGTATCGTGTTTACTGGGAATCACACAAACATGCGAGGATCACATCGGACGTTGCACGCTAAATGAGAAACAGTATGTCCTTCCAACATGTTGTTATCATTGCTAAACATTGCCCAAGACAACATTCCACCAGAGACACTCTTTATCTGTGAGACGCAATGTTTGAGACAGGATGTCGCTGATTCCATCCGTTGACATTAAACGGCATGAGAAATATAGCAGGCATGGCATCATGATATGGAGATAGTCTAGAGAGCAAATAATGTCGTTCCGACATCTTACGGTCATGAAACCAGACCAACTGCTGAGACAAACAGAACCAGCTGCATGTCACTTACAGGACGTGGCAGCCAAAACTAGCAGTTATTGCCTGGTTGTGATTATCTAGGCAATTTTACGTCCACTAGTTTGCCATTGCTTTCTAAAGCGCCGATGATCACACGGTTGTGAAAAGCTATGTGGACACAATGGAGTGGAAGGGCAAGAAATAGATAAGTAGGTAGGTAGGTAGGTAGGTAGGTAGGTAGGTAGGTAGGTAGGTAGACGGATAGACAGGCAGGCAGGCAGGCAGACAGACAAGCAGACAGACATATGGACAGACAGACAGACAGACAGACAGTTAGATAGATAGATAGATAGATAGATAGATAGATAGATAGATAGATAGGTGGGTGGGTGGGTGGGTGGATGGATGGATGGATGGATGGATGGATGGATGGATGGATGGATGGATGGATGGATGGATGGATAGATAGATAGATAGATAGATAGATAGATAGATAGATAGATAGATAGATAGATAGATAGATAGATAGATAGATAGATAGATAGATAGATAGATAGATAGATAGATAGATAGATAGATAGATAGATAGATAGATAGATAGATAGATAGATAGATAGATAGATAGATAGATAGATAGATAGATAGATAGATAGATAGATAGATAGATAGATAGATAGATAGATAGATAGATAGATAGATAGATAGATAGATAGATAGATAGATAGATAGATAGATAGATAGATAGATAGATAGATAGATAGATAGATAGATAGATAGATAGATAGATAGATAGATAGATAGATGTGGAAATTGATGTTACAGATATAAACACACATCCCTCAGGCATCTCAATACTTTTACTGAAAGAACCTCATCCCATAACGGCCTCCCTTCCACATTCCCCATCTCCAACTACTAATCCCCATTACAGACAGGCCAGGCCCGCCAGCTGATGCGACAGTTCAAAGTTACCGGTTGCCTCTCAAACAGCAGAGCCAGAGGATCAAGTTCTCATCTACCCTCGGCCTTGGCGCTTCCAGACCCTGGCAAGATGGAAGCCAATCGATAGCGGCGCGGTTCAGAAATACCCCTAGTTTGACTTCAGCTGATAACGAGCGCGGACAAACAGCCGAGATATGTAATGGTGTATTATTTGCTGAGGCCAGCTGTTTTCCAGGGCTGAATTGTTTGAGCTGGTGAATTTATATCAATGAACGCGTGTTTGCATATGTGATTTTGCGTGCGCGCGCGCGCGCGTGTGTGTGTGTGTGTGTGTGTGTGTGTGTGTGCGCGCGCGAATAAAAGAAGGTAGGCAGGTGGATTAGGTAGGAAGATAGATAGGTAGACAGGTATGGAGACAGGTACGTAGGTTGTGGTAGGTAGGCAGGCACGCAGGCAAAGTAAGTAGGTAAGTAGGCACGCAGGCAAGGTAGGTAGGTAGGCAGGCACGCAGGCAAGGTAAGTAGATAGCTATGTAGGTTGGTAGGTAGGTAGGTAGGTATGCGGGTAGGTAGGTAGGTGGGTGGGTAGGTAGGTAGGTGGGTAGGTAGGTGGGTAGGTAGTCAGGTAGGTAGGTAGGCGGGTAGGTATGTAGGTGGGTAGGTAGGTAGGTGGGTAGGTAGGCGGGTAGGTAGGTAGGTACGCGGGTAGGTGGGTAGGTAGATAGGTAGGCAAGGTAGGTAGGTAGGCACGCAGGCAAGGTAAGTAGGTAGGCAGGCACGCAGGGTAGCTTGGTAGGTAGGTAGGTAGGTAGGTAGGTAGGTACGTACGTAGGTAAAAATGAAAGAATCACAATGGTTAGGGGGGTAAGTACTTCGGTATGTAGGTGGACCTGCATTAATGTATGTATGTATATTAGTATGTTTGTCTGTTTACAGGCGTAGCCATTCATACACATCCACGTAATTATCAAAGTACTCACTTGTGTATGTCTGTATATCCTGTATCTGAAATATCCTGTATGAGTTAAATCCCGCATATGTTAACTTCTGTAAGTGACATCTTCTGTATATCATGCATGCGTTATATCCCGCATGTGTTATATGCTATGTCTGTTCTGCCCTGCATGTGTTATATTCTGTATGTGTTATATTTTATATCCGTTCTATCCTGCATGTGTTATCTTATGTACGTGCTATCTTCTTTATGTGTTACATCATATATCCGTTCTTTCCTGCATGTATTATATCCTGTATATTTTATCTTCTGTATGAGTTTTATCCTATATCCGCTCAGTTCTCAGTGTGTCATATCCTGGATGTGTTGTATTTTGTCAGAGTTATATCCCGTATGTGTTGTATTATGCAAGTTTCCACTCTACCTGTATATGCTATATTCTATATATGTTCTGTCCAAACTCATCACAAGTGTAATGACTGATGATCATCGACAAGACTGACAACATAAAACCAAACGCAGACCACGTAACCTCACAAGACAGCCAAACTCACGCTCCTGAGCTCATCTTTGATACAGTTAAGTTTAATCTCACGAAGAAGCGGCGCAACATCTGGCTAATGACACCTACCTCTGATCACACGAGAAATCTCTCTCTAAACTGATTGATCTGTAGGGTTCTTGTAGAATCCAACATGGTGTCTTCCCCCATTATTTTTCGTGTGGAATGTTTTTTTTTTTTAATTTAATGTAATTTTATTTTATTTTTGGCGAAAGGGGGGGGGGGGGGATGTCTGGATCAATGGCTTCCAAACGGTTCTGTGTGAAAGGATTGTAGGTGCCGTAGGAATAGTGAAATTAAATAATTTAAGAGATAGTGAAGCACTCATACCTCTCTCTTTCTCTTTCTCTCTCTCTCTCTCTCTCTCCTCTCTCTCTCCCCTCGCCCAACCCGGTCTCTGGGTAGTGATTAGAAAGTTGTGTCTTTTAAGGCACGGGGTATAAAATAAACTGCTGAAATCACGTGTACACATGGCAAAGGTTAAACATCTTTGGACAGTTGGTCACCGTACGGCGTTAGTCATTTATACAATTATACAACCAACCACAACACAATAGTTACAGCATACTTAATGGGCGGAAAGAGAAATGAAATCGATGAAACTGCAGTAAGGCTGTACAAATACAATTAGTAAATCAACGAATTCCAGAAGTCGAACTGATAAGCTTTACTGAGACAAAAATAACAAGTGACAAAACGAACATTGCGTCTCGAGCCTTCGCCAGCACACGAACAACATATATATATATATGGTATTACAGAGAGAAAGTGTTGTAACCCCACAGCCAGAGAGACCGGCATATATATATATATATATATATATATATATATATATATATATATATATATATATATATATATATATATATATATATATATATATATATACCAACCTACTGTTACAAAATATCTAGATCTCCAGAAAGTCATTTCATAAATGTTTCGATCTGCCGATAGCCTTTTTTTTTATAAATGTTAGATCCACGGGTGTTTGTAAAGTCTCACTACACTTTGTATGTAGAACAAACTTGATGATGTCATAAAAATGTGCTAAAAATTCATTAAATTAGTTACAATAGTCGCTGCTTTAGTCTATAAGCTGGAAAGTACCAATCAAGTATTCATTAAACCAGGTGTTGTAAATGTCCACCACTGGCTTCTAGACATGACTACACGTCTCTTCATATAGCCAAATACATTCTGCAAAGTGTCTGTTGTTATTTCTTGACTGGTAATTATGATTGCTTCTTTCAGTTCCTCAATTGTGTGTACATTATGTTTTTAAACATTTGCTTTCAAGAAACCCCCATAGAATTACTCCAGCAGACGACAGCCATCCGCTGCTTATTGCTTCGCGATGGACTGAAGAGCACATTTTTTGACGTCATCAAATTGTTTAAAAATACAAAGTATTTTCATAAATGTTTTAATCTACTAATAGTATTTTAATAAAAGATTATATCTATAAAGTGTCTTTTCATTAAAGTTTATATCTTCGAGGAGTCTATTTATCAATGTTTAGAATTTGGAATAGCCTTTTCATAAATGGTTAGATCTCCAAAAAGAGACTTTTCATAAATGTTTAGATCTCAGAGTCTTTATCTGTGAATACTTTGGAAATTATTTAGCCGAAACACCAACATTGTTCTTTACATATTCTATCCCTGTTACATGAGGTAGGTCAAGAAAGGAAGAAATCGTTGGGGGAAAAAAAAAGAAATAGAGAGACAGTGGATATAATAAACAGAGAAATAGAGAGGTAGTGGATATAATGAAAAGAGAAATATAGATAGTGGATATAATTAACAGAGAAATATAAATATTGGATTAATTAACAGAGAAAAAGAGACAGTGGATATAATGAACAGAGAAATAGAGAGATAGTGGATATTACAACAACAACAAAAAAAACAACAACAGATAAATAGAGAGGATGTGGATATAATAAGGTAGCGAAATAGATCATGAGAACAGAAGACGGCCAGAGAGAGCTTAAGAAAACGAAGTAAACAGAGGCAGAGATGCAAACATAGATTAAGAGAGATGAACAGAGAGGCAGAGATGCAATCAGAGATTGAGAGAAATGAACAGAGAGGCAGAGATTAAAAAATAAATGAACAGAGAGATGAACAGAGAGATGAACAGAGTGGCAGATAGATGCGCAAAAATGCAAACAGAGAGGCAGAGATGTAAACAGAGAAGGAGAGAAATGAACAGAGAGGCACAGATGCAAACAGAGTGAGAGAAATGAACAGAGAGATGAACAGAGAGATGAACAGAGAGGCAGAGATGCAATCAGAGAGGGAGAGAAATGAACAGAGAGGCAGAGATTAAAAGATAAATGAACAGAGAGATGAACAGAGAAATGAACAGAGTGGCAGATAGATGAGCAAAAATGCAAACAGAGAGGCAGAGATGTAAACAGAGAAGGAGAGAAATAAACAGAGAGGCACAAATGCAAACAGAGAGTGAGAGAAATGAACAGAGAGATGAAGAGAGAGATGAACAGAGAGATGAACAGAGAGCTAAACAAAGAGGCAGAGATGCAAACAGAGAGGCAGAGATGCAAACAGAGAGGCAGAGATGCAAACAGAGAGGCAGAGATGCAAACAGAGAGGCAGAGATGCAAACAGAGAGGCAGAGATGCAAACAGAGAGGCAGAGATGCAAACAGAGAGGCAGAGATGCAAACAGAGAGGCAGAGATGCAAACAGAGAGGCAGAGATGGAAACAAATGGCAGAGAGATGAATAGAGCGTCAAATATGCAAATAAAGAGGCATATATATTGACAGAGAGAGAGAGAGAGAGAGAGAGAGAGAGAGAGAGAGAGAGAGAGAGAAGGGAAGGCAGAGATAGAGAGGAGGAGGAAGGGAGATGGGAGAAAGGAACGTTAATCTTCACTGATTTTCTGTGAAAACTGGTGTTTTTGCCTTTCCCTGTCCTTGACATAATGGGGACACTTTCCCGCCCTTGCAAGAGCTTTATTCAACAAAACTGCTCTATTATGCAGTTTAACGCCTGAAATAACACCATCTCTCTCTCTCTCTCTCTCTCTCTCTCTCTCTCTCTCTCTCTCTCTCTCTCTCTCTCTCTCTCTCTCTCTCTCTCTCTCTCGACCCCTAGGGAAGAATTATGAAACAGCCCGGCCTCTCCAATGTCCAACCCTCTGAAAACAAATGTCCTCGTGCTGTCTTCCGAACATTTCCTGGCACTCACTCTCTCCCTCACGTCAAGCCCTTATTGCCTCAAACCGCACATCACGGAAAAGCTCATTATGACCCCACTCTCTCGGCACTAAACCCGCAACCGATTATCATTCGTCCTCGCGTTCTCCTTCTCTTTCTCTCTGGCCAACTTATCCAGTTCTAACTAGACCTGGCCATACCTCCTCCTTGGGGACCAGCGCACAAATACCAGCTCGGAGTTACCGCTGAGGATTTGCCTAATTTGGCATCACCTTCTCACTTCACGGACACAAGACGTCTGGCCAGGAAAACTAGAAAATATTGATTATTAACGGCTATCTATGTTATTATTTCGAAAGTAGGTCATAGGTGCCAAATTGAAGGCACGTATTTCTCAGGTCACACTTGTTGCCGTCTCTGACAGAAGAAATTATAGAGCGATTGACTCGTGTCTAAGTGTCGTTGTTTGCAGGAGATGTCGGTCAATTTATGACATCTTTGTCTTCACGTTCAGAGATTAAGTGAAAGAAGTAAACAGTGTGGCAGAAAGATGAAGAGAGTGGCAGAGAGATGAAGAGAGTGGCAGAGAGATGAAGCGAGTGGCAGAAAGATGAAGCGAGTGGCAGAAAGATGAAGAGAGTGGCAGAGAGATGAAGAGAGTGGCAGAGAGATGAAGAGAGTGGCAGAGAGATGAAGAGAGTGGCAGAGAGATGAAGAGAGTGGCAGAGAGATGAAGAGAGTGGCAGAGAGATGAAGAGAGTCGAAGAGAGATGAAGAGAGTGGAAGAGAGATGACGAGAGTGGCAGAGAGATGAAGAGAGAGAGACAGACAGAAGCCTACCCAAGCAATGAGATGCTTGCCTGAATGCCTACGGCGATTTGTTCTGATCAACCCATGGTGCATAATTTATTCAAAATGAATGCTTTGTTTAATTCTACCACACCTGTTAGTGTTTCTTTCATAATAAAACCATTGAAACGGGTTTCAAATGAATGTCCCTAATATATATATATATATATATATATATATATATATATATATATATATATATATATATATATATATATATATATATATATATATCATTGCATATATATATCATTGGCACCTTGCCGTCTTGACAGACGAATGTTTGTAAGGGATGGAGTTATTGCCTCTCCATAGCACAAAGCCTGGGCTAAAATATAGAGATCATGTGTTGCCCATGCGGCATGATCCCTCTCTCGGCCTGCCTAGTTCACTCCAGAGGAAAGGTAACACCTCTACATCTGGAACAAGACAAGCTGCAGAAGCTGCCGGATCAGAAAAGCAATGCTCTAATTGTCCGCCTGTCGGAGCTTCGATCCTAGACCAGCCGCCAACCAAGGCTTAGGGTCTGGTCTGCCCTGCCATGACACTTTGTCTTTAGGTTGCATTTCCTCGCACCAGGGTAAGGCTTGTACCCTCCCAATTGAGCTCTTCCGCCCGAAGCCGTTGGCACAATGTGGGGTGTCGGGTTTGGTAAGCGCCGCCCAACGTTCGGCGCTAAAAGACAGCAGGTAGTACCGTCTACTGTTATATATATATATAGTTTTGAAATAAAGGACTTACTTAGTGAAGGAAAATAGTCAATGATACTAACAAACAAACAAAACAAACAAAAAAACTCATCACACCAAAAGAAACATATACTTGAAAGTGACCACAAATATACTAAATACAAGAGAAAGAACAACCCTATAAACATAAAATGCTAGAAAGTGAACAGAGAAAGACTAAATTAAAGAACAAACAATTACTGTACCTACAAAATATGCTAGCAAATTAGCAGAAATCAAATAAAATCAAGAAATTAGAGATGGCCGAGTGGCTAGAACGCCGGTCTCTCCTTCAGGAGACCCGGGTTCGATCCCTCGGTAAGGTGTGGGATTTTTTTTCTGTCGGGGGCAAAACGAAAACTAACCTGCACAGTTCGCGGCGACTGCACTAGCCAGGCGTCCTTAATTCCTCAGGCTCAAAGACCCCTCTGCCATACACCGCAAGGTACTATATTGGCAGTAAATGACAGTTTGACAGTAAAAGAAAAATGCTAGAAAGTGAATAGAATCAACAAAATTCTAGAAAAAGAACAAGCGTACAAACAAAACGTACTAGAAAGAGAACAGAAATCGAATAGATTCAAGAGTAAGAACAACAGTACCTACTAAATATGTTAGAGAGTGAGCAGAAATCGACTGGACTCAAGAAAAAGAACAAATGCCCCAACATAATATGCTATAAACAGAAATCGACTAAATTCAAGAACAAACAATTACCGTACCTAAAAAAAAAATATGCTAGAAAGTGAACAAATATCGACTGAAGTCCAGGAAATGATAACAAACAAGCGTACGAACAAAACATACTAGAAAGTGAACAGAAATTAACTGTTTTCAAGAGGAAAGTACAACCGTACCTACCAAATATAGTAGAAAGTGAGCAGAAATCGACTGAACCCAAGAAAAAGAACAACTGTACCAACAACACATGACAGAATGTGAACATAAATCAACTAAATTCAAGAGAAAGAACTATCGTACCAACAAAACATGCTAAAATGTGACCTCACTTTTCTGGTTACAATTAAAAAACTATAAGATATTTTATATATGTCGGTTTGTTTCTAATATTACCTCTTTCCATCTAGCAGATATGTACAATTCTTTAGCTCTTTATGTTTCTTTAATTTCACTTTCTTCGTCTAATTATTGTCTAATGGCGTCGGTTTCCTGTGTTCAAGCCTGGCCAAGCTGATTGTAATTATTTCTCCATATCTTCTTTGATGAAGACTTATGAGTTGAAGTCATTTCTGCAACTGTCATTTGCATTTACGCAAGAAAACATGGCAACTCTTCACTCTCCGGAATTCCTGACAGGCTCACTGATGCAGACACAACTTATCCATTATTCTCTAACATCTATTATCTAGTTGAAGTGTACAATGTCCGACTGTTTCAGTTCCGGTCCTGAACTGCTCATCCATCTTCTATTTCCTGGTTATTCTATTAGAGGTTAATCTTAAAATCACTCGGCTTCTCTCTCTCTCTCTCTCTCTCTCTCTCTCTCTCTCTCTCTCTCTCTCTCTCTCTCTCTCTCTCTCTCTATTTCTCTCTCTCTCTATTTCTCTCTCTCTCTCTCTCTCTCTCTCTATATATATATATATATATATATATATATATATATATATATATATATATATATATATATATATATATATATATATATAAAACGTTAAGTAGTTTAGCTCACCCCCGGCCAATCATCCATCTATTCATCCAACTAGATAGTTAGCTATTTATCTGTCTGCCCATCTATATCGGACCTCACTCACTCATCCATATACCCATCTATACCTCTATCTCTAGGTAACTGTCTGACTGTCCTTCAATCTGTATGTCTGTCTATAGGCCTACCTCTCTCTCTCTCTCTCTCTCTCTCTCTCTCTCTCTCTGTGCGGGTGGATGAAGGATGTATGTGAGGATGGGGGATGTGTGTTTGGCTGGGTGGTTGGGGTGTGAGTAGGTGGGAGGGTAGATGAGACATGCATGTGTTGATGGGTGGGTGGGTGATGTGTGGGTGTGAGTGGTTGATGGATGAGTACGTGAGTGGGTGGATGTGTGTGAGAGATGAGTGTATGGGTGGGGGATGTGTGTGTGGGTGAGAAGGCGGATGTGTGTGGGTGGGGTATATGTGGGTGATGGGGTGTGTGTGGGTAGTTGGTGTGTGTTTTTGGATGAGGAATGTGTTGATGGGTGAGGATGTGTGTATGGGTGGGGAGATGTGTGTGTGTGTGTGTGTGTGTGTGAGAGTGTATGGGTGGTGAGATGTGTAGTTAAGGGATGTGTGATTGGGGTTTGGAGATCGGGGTGGGATGGTTGACGAGAGGGTGGATGGAGGATGTGTGGGAGGTTGAGTGTGTGTAGGTTGGGGGTGGGAGGCGATGTGTGGGTGCGGGAGGTGTGGGCGGGGGAGATTGTGTGGTGGGTGATATGTGTGCAAGGGGGGATGTGTGGGTAGGTTCGGGTTTGTGTGTGGGTAAGTGTAGGTTATGTGAGTTGGCGGGAATATGTGTGTGTGGGGGTGTTGGAAATGTGGTTGGGGGATGTGTGTTTGGCTGAGTGTTTGGGGGTGTGTGGGTGGGTGGTGGAAGATATGTGGGTGGGTGAGTGTTGGTAGGTTATGGGATTGATGGAGGATGTGTGCGTGTGGGTGGGTATTGGTGGGTGGTTGCATGCATGTGTGCCTGGGTGTGTGGGTGGAGAATGTGTGGTGGGGGGATGTGTGGTGGGTGGGAGATGTGTGTGTGTGTGTGTGGGAAGGGAGATGATGTATGTGGGGGTGTGTTTATGATGTGTTGGTTCGGGGATGCGTGGATGGATGGGGTCATGTATGTGCCTGTTGGTATGTGTGTGGTTGGGTGGTGGATGTGTGTGTGTGGGGGACACGCGGATAGATAGGAGATGGGTGGGTGGGAGATTTGTCTCATAACATGGTAACACGCATTGTTTATGCTTACAACATTCATTTGACAATGTTTTTTTCCTATGTGAATGCACTATGCATTGATGAACGAAAGATGAGTGATTGGAAGGGCCGAATGTAAGACGGGCCTGCGTGCCCAATTTGTTACCCTTCGAAAATGAAGTTTGTTCGTTCGTTCGTCGTTCTCTCTCTCTCTCTCTCTCTCTCTCTCTCTCTCTCTCTCTCTCTCTCTCTCTCTCTCTCTCTCTCTCTCTCTCTCTCTCTCTCTCTCTCTCTCTCATATTAAGTTGACTACAATATGCACCTCAGCTCATTGATGTTTCTTTGTCTCCCAATGTTTACTCCCCTCTAGACGACATACTTGGCCAGTCTCCCTGGCCAAGGATTTAGCGACATTGTTCGTAATCCCATATATCCACGTGGGGAAACAGCAGCTGCGAGAATCGGCAGCGTTTCGCACTGCACTGGTAACTTACGGGGGTATGTGAGCCGGTCGTTCAGAAAGCAATGGCAAACTACTGAAAGTAAAAACTTGCCTAGTACATCAACAGCAGCTGAAAAATGTTGGTGCTGACTGTAACGTCCTGTAAGGGATATGCAACATAAAAAAGATGACATGCTCGGTCTAAACATTAAGCACAATCCTGCCTAGTATCCTGGCTAATTCTATCATCTGTCTATCATGTTGTCACTAAACAGAGATCCAGCTGAGTTTCTAGTCCTGCAATGTGAGCAGATGGTGTCCCTTTAGCAGCACCATGCCGCTTTGTTCAGCGATGTGTAGTTACTTATAATTTGTTCTTTAATTGTTCTGGTCAAATCTATTCGCTGTTCTTTGTCTGGGCTATGCAATGCTTGTGTTGTGTTATGCTAGGTGGACAAGATTATATTCGACTGAACTTCGACAACTGATATATTCATACAATGTACTGATCTATTCATACAATGTACTTATCTATTCAGACAATGTACTGGTCTTCTTCTTCTTCTGCGTTCAACCGGAGTGTGTGTGGGGTTGTTTTTGTTTTTTCAGAAGTAATTGCATTGTGCCTGTTTAATTGCGCCTTTAGGCCAACACATCTGACTTCAGCGGGCATTTGTTGACCGGGTTAACCTTCCCGGGTGTTTCGAAGGACATTCCACTCTCACTTTGACCTTTTTTGCGTTGTGCCTGTTTATTTGCGCCCTTAGGCCGACACATCCGACTTCTGCGGGCATTTGTTGACCAAGTTAACCTTCCCGGGTGTACTGGTCTATTCACGACATATGCTGATCTATTCAGACAATGTACTTATCTATTCATGATATGTACTATTTTTGAATAACGAAGACACAAACAATAGATTGTACGATTTAGTGCCTGGCATATTTCTTGGCAGATACATACTGCAGAATTCACACACCATAAAGTAAAATAACTAGATACGTCCTTCAAGGTGAAATATACACATGTTCGCACAGTCATGCCAATTGTCTATCACGGTAATTTTAAACTGACTAACATGCCTTTCTGTTTGCACAAAACTTGCTTTTGAAATATGTCAGTCAATAAATTGTGTAATCTATTGTTTGTGTCTTAGTTATTCAAATTCACTACGGAAAAACATTGTTTTGATATACTGTTCTATTCAGAAAATGTACTGATCTCTTCGCGACATATGCTTATCTATTCAGACAATGTACTCGTATACTCAGACAATGTACTGATCTATTCAGACAATGTGCTATTCACGACATATACGGATCTATTCATACAATATAATGGCCTATTGAGACAATGTACTGCGCTATTCACGCATATACTGATCAATTCAGACAATGTACTGGTATATTCAGACAATATACTGATCTATTCATGACATGTACTGATCTATTCAGACAATGTACTGATCTATTCAGACAATGTACTGATCTATTCACGACACATACTGATCTATTCATACAATGTACTTATCTATTCAGACAATGTACTGATCTATTCGTTACATATACTGATCTATTCAGACAATGTACTGATCTATTCAGATAATGTACTGATCTTTCCAGACAATGTACTGATCTATTCAGACAATGTACTGATCTATTCAGACAAAGTACTGATCTATTCAGGCAAAGTACTGATCTATTCAGACAATGTACTGATCTATTTAGACAATGTACTGATCTATTCAGACAAAGCACTGATCTATTCAGATAGTGTGCTGATCTATTCACGACATATACTGATCTATTCACGCTATGTACTGGTCTATTCAGACAATTTACTGATCTATTCACGAGATGTAGTGGTATATTCACGACATGTACTAGTCTATTCACGACATGTATTAGTATATTCACGAAATGTACTAGTATACTCACAACATATACTGAATCTATTCACGAAATGTGCTGATCTATTCACGACATGTACTGGTCTATTGGCGACGTGTACTCGTCTATTCATGAGATGTACAAGTGGTGGTATATACACGACATGTAATGGTCTATTTACGGTATGTAAATCTACTCAATCTGCTCAATTCATGCACTTATACATTTAGGCATAGGTCGATCTGTTCAGATCATGAAATGATCTAACAAACCACGAACTAAAACGGGTAACAAGGTTAAAGACGAGAGGACTGACTTCATTCCACCAAGTTTCACCCCATCTGGCTCGGTCACTCTCCGCTGCTAGTCAAGCCGCCTGCCGTGAACATCGCATTTATGGTCTGGGCCAGGTGAAGTACCCGTGTATCCCCCACACCTACCCGGTCAGGACAGCGTGAAATTATAGAGCAGGTGGTGGTTGGAGCTGGGGAGCAGCCGAGAGAGACAGCTGTTGGTTGTGTCTCAAGTCACGTCGGTAGACAGATGATCTCTGTATAGAGGCAGTGGCTACATCACCGACCAGTCACTGCCAAGAAGGAAAGCAATGACAAACTGACTTCTTTACAGATGCCTCGCACATCATGTCTGTCCGCAATATATACATCATACCATGGAGGAGCATCGGTATGATAGCGATTGGCAACACAGCAGACAGAAAGCTATGGTCAGACAGGACCACCATCGCCACATGTCAAGGATAAAAGAGGAAGAAGATCTTTTCAGGATGTCAAGAACAATTACTTTCAGCCTACTTATGTGTTAATTGTTATCTTTTTGGGTAGCGTGGCATGAACGCTTTATCTGCCCTTGTTTATTGCCATAAAACAGCTACTGGTGCCTTACCTGTAAAAACGATGTGGCGTCACTTTCTTTCAGCACTTCGATGCAGAACTGCAAAAGTCCTGTTGTCCGTTGTAGTAGAGCTGTACAGTCTGACACCTGTTCCTTCAGAGTTCGCACTTTCATAGCCTTCTCCTCGGCAACGTTCTCTAACAACTCGGCCTTTCGTTGCTTAATGACTTCTATCAAAGCGTCGCACTGGGCCACCACAGCTTTCTCAAACTCCGCACAGTTGCCCTGTGGAATTACGTGCCATTATTAAAATTTAACCTGTAACTCATTGTTAAGTCAAACTACAGGAGAATTAACTTTTTTTTTCTGTATCAGTGACCCAATCTGTTTGTGTCCCTTGAATGCAGCATGATGCACGGTGATGCCAAGGTAGAGGGCTGAGTCGGAGCAATGGCAGTGCCCGTAGCGTGGGATACTGATGTGGCACATAAACTTGTCTGAACAAACAAAGCTATTCCAGGAGTGTCGATGTTTTGCTTTAGTACTTCTAAGTTACATATTCTATATTACACAATAGACAGTTCTGAAATTGTGTTTAATGATAATAATTGGATAGAAGAAAAGTATAATTAATAGCCGCTGCAGTCATGTGATACTTGACTTGAATATATGTCTATATGGGGGATTCATTGATGAAAGAGAAAGAATGAAAGACAATAATTTCCTCACAAACAGGAAGTGCAACCAAATCGTGTAAATAAATGTTTGCATATCCTTTACAGGACATTCCTGTCAACATCAGCATCTTTCAGCTGACTGTTGATTTCTTGGCAAGATTATGCTCAGTAGTATTCCATTGCTTTCTGAGCGGCCGGCTCACATACCCCGTAAGTTACCGAAGCGATTCGAACCACTGCTGATTCTCACCGTCGTCACGTTACGTACGAGAGTATACGAGATTACGGAGAAAAGTCGTTAACCTCTAGACCAGGAAGCCAGCAACCAAATCGTGTAACATGTTGCTTAATGATTGAATATCGCCGATGCGAATAGAACCCATAACCACATGGTACTTTACAGTAACAGGTATTTTTGTTAATAAAATGACTGCCACACTGAACTGCATAATGCAAACACTTACACTGACACTGTCCGCCATCTTCTTCAGGCGCTGAATGAACTCCGTGCCCGACTTGGCTTTCTCCGACAAGGCTTGGAGATTCTGGGACAGCTCGCTCTGAAAACACATAAACACAAACATCGGTCAATGGGAATTCTCATGCTATAATTACTGCATTACGGGTGCTTAGTAGCATGCTGACAAGCCTTCATACATATTAGTTTATGGCATAATGAGTTTTGTGACCAACTCTCTTCGTTTTTGGTCATTCTCTCTCTTACAAATAATCAGTATCCATTAAAGGAATTTAATGTGACTTTATTCAGCAGTGGCTTACTGAGAATGTGGTCATCTTTCTATCCCCGACAGGTACAGCAACAGGATAGATCATAAGCCTGGTGAAATCAGTGTCAATGCAGCCATGTAGAAACCAGCTAATCGTGTTTATATACTGCCTACAAATAACCTGAAACAACAGGCACAATTTACACGGGTTGCATGTTCTTATGCAGAAAGTTGCTATCAAACACAGATTGATTTTCTAGGCAAATTTAGGTTTTATAATTTCTCTTTGCTTTCTGGACCAGAAAGCGTTGGCAAACTACTGAAAGCAAAATGGTCTTCTTCTTCTTCTTCGTCTTCTTCTTCTTCTTCGTCTCCTCCTTCGTTTCCTCCTCCTCCTTCTCCTCCTCCTCCTCCTTCTCCTCCTCCTCCTCCTCCTCGTCCTCCTTCTTCTTCTTCTGTGTGTCTGACTTCGGCATGCATTTGTGTAAGGCCACGCGACATACGAATAATAATCAGAATTATTTCCGACGATCTTCACCCCATGGTGAATGCACGGTAACCCATCTATAGAATCTTATCAATAACGACAACATCTTTATAGCTAGATATTCTATTGTATATTTCTCTCCGGTTTGAAAGATTTCTTAGCTTTTGATTAAATCATATAGGAGACAAGGGGGATAACCACGTATACCGTGGTTTCCCATTAGACGAGCAGATTTCAATGTCTGGATACCAGCCATTGACGACAACGGCTGAATCTATATCCATTGACAACAACGGCTGAATCTATATTACCAGTTGAACAATACTTGATTTCCCATTTAGAGCAAACGAATGATATGCGCATGTCTGAACCGTTAATTGTTGATGCAGAGAGGGCATACTGCCCGATGCCTGAGGTGGAATTTTTTTTCAGAAATGTTCAATGCCTGATTTTCTCGTTCTTAGAGAATATAGAATAAGCACAGTTGTTGAGGTCAGAAATCATGTGTGTTAATTAGAAGGTAATAATAATTGATGCTGATTTGTGTTCCTCTTGATCAGCCATAGGCTAGAGAATTGATTTACTGCTCCTGGTGATTAAGTCGGTGTTATGTGGTGATCTTGGTATGGAGGGACGGGTAAAGAAGGCATGCGAGGAGGGGAGTGATATAAGTTTTCTCAATTATTCCTCTTCTTCTATAGATGCTTGCTCAAGTCCGGACATTGACAACTATGAACTTCCAATCTGTTCTGTCATCTGGATTTTCGCGTCAGTTAAGTTACTCCCGTGTGTTGCCGGGGCCAATAAGGGAAGCAAAGAATAGCAACACTGCAGCCTACCACGCATGTCGTAAGAGGCGACTAGGGAGGCTTGATGGTTCCGTCGCCCTGCTACTGAGTGAGTGCGTAGCGCGACACTGTGAGCTGTGAGTTTCGTGTGAAATGCTTTTTAATCTGCCCGAGGTTTTTTGGAACATGACTGCATGTTCGGAGCGATGGCAGATGGCTATGTCGCAGAGTTGACCGGTTTTTGCCTTATGCAGAAATGCGTGGCTGCTGGGCTTCTGGTTGACTGCCACTACCATCGACGATGAACTGTATTTCGTGGACTGTGTGGGTGAACATCTAGGAAACATCCAGATGGGAAAATTACTGCCGATTCCATCAGAAATGAACTGGGTGTTTTGTGGGGGACTATTGTGTTGACATTCTGGCAGCGGCATTATGCACAGTGTATCTGTGCGGGCTGTTGTTTGTCGAGACTCCTGTCTTTTCCACTTTTCACATTGGGCAGTGGGGAGCGTTTCGTGTGATATTCACTGGCACAGGAACGGGGCATAATGGGGACGACCCGTTGCTGTGAATTTGGAACTGCGACTAACTAACTAACTGTCAGTTAAGTTAATGTTGCTGAAAGTTTACAAAATAAATAAATACATTTGTCTCGATGTAGTCTTCTGCTATATGTCGGTAATGTCACAAGGCAATCACATTTTCTAGGCCTGAATACACGGGGGAATACGCCACCTGTCTATCACTCATTTAGCGGACGACGAACCATTGTCCCATCGTCACATGACATTAACCACGCCATTCCCTGTCAGCTACGCTATGGGCCCCTCTTTAATGGTGCTTATATTGTAATAATTATATGTTGTCCAGCTGTTTAAGCTCTCAGTATACTTATTATCTGTCGACCTGGTCCCTGGCTTCTTTAGCCTAACCTTCTCCAAGATAAGACTTATTTCTGTTCTCATCACTTCTGTTGATATTGATGTCTCATAAATGTTATTTCACTGTTCTTTATTGTTTTATGAGTGATCCTTCTACACGTGCAGACATAAATACAGACACTACATATATATATATATATATATATATATATATATATATATATATATATATATATATATATATATATATATATATATATATATATATATATATATATATATATATATTTAATGTGCCATACCGACTGGCTTAGGCGTTCATGAATCCCCACAGATCTCGGTCTTTGGTTTTCTGGATCAACTCTAACGTTGATATTCATATTCATCCATGATACCGTCACAATCCATCCAGCATCATTTCTCTAGGTCTGCCTCTGCCTCTCTTCCCCTCGATCTTTCCAGTTGTCACGATGTTCTCCAGTGCCTCTCTTCTCATCACATGGCCAAACAATGTTGTTTGTCTCTTTCTTATTGTTGTATATAATGTTCTAGTTTCGTTAACCTTTCAGGCATTCGTTGTTAGTTATTTTCGCAGTCCAAGGGATTCGCTACATTCGTCTCAGAAACGACATCTCTGTTGCTTCCAATCTCTTCCTAATTTATTCATTTACATTCCTATATATATATATATATATAATATATATATATATATATATATATATATATATATATACAGAGAGAGAGAGAGAGAGAGAGAGAGAGAGAGAGAGAGAGAGAGAGAGAGAGAGAGAGAGAGAGAGAGAGAGAGAGAGAGAGAGAGAGAGAGAGATGAATATTCATTATAAAGTTCCTAGATTTATTGAATTGTGAGTTCCCTCTGTGGCTGATTTGGCAGGGCCAGACTAAATTATTTACGGCCCCTATACTGCCCGCAGGCCGGACAGTTTGTACATTATATACTTAATGTAAACATCGTTTGAAATCAAGTGTGACTTGTAATCATAATGTACACTTCGTTTGAATGTTTGAAGTAAAGTGTGACTTAACATACATAACTGACATGGGTTACCCACTATAAACATTACATAATCTTCGTTTAAAGTACAGTGTGACTATTTCATCACGTAGGAGTACAGTACACACGTTCAACCAAAAACATCCACTGAAAGCCGACTTACAGCAGCGGCAGCGTTACCACAAAGTCACACGTCACAACAATATGGCGGCTATCAACCCGAGATGCCAACCAGTCCACAAACTAGAGACAGGGGATTCTGTGCACTGTAACAGCGATCACGATAACATGCCAGATAAACTGTTCCCGGGTTTCCTTATTTAGCAAATAGACAAGCGATTAACTCATCTGTCTGGTAGGGATTTCATTCAAGCTAACATCTGAACGTTGGCCAGGTAGACGGTCTTAACTAATGTCATCTATTGATTTATCTGTGCCACCACTAACACAACGGCAAGACTCTTCCACATACTACCGCCATTACAACCATAACGATGACAGCTAGGATAACTATACGGCCATTAATACCACCACGTCAACAACAACACTACCACCACCACCACCACCACCAACAACAACAACAACGAATACTATATTACTGCTATTATTTTCATGATTATTATTAACGCTAGTACTATCACGATAACGACAATGCTAACTACTATTAATACTATTATTACCACCACAATCACTACTACAACTGGGACGCAGAGGTGTTTCCAAGGCACCAGGGCCGGGTTATATACTGGCCAAGACCTATTGACGCGTCCTCGTCGAGCGTCCTGGGCAACAGGTCCCTTTGGGGTCCTGGCTAAAGTCAGTAGGATCGCCGATTCCTCCGAAGTCGGAGAGTGTCTGCCTGTACGGCGAGGAACCACCAGTCTGCATACCAATAAGCCAGACATGGGACAACGGATACTCACGCAAAACTCAGGTCCTGTATGACATCACACTGATGTTGGACAACAGCATGCCTTCATCCGACATACAGGACTTCGCGTTGGAGCTCAAGCCAACGAACACAAGCAAGCAAGCAAGCAACTACTACAACTACTACTGTTACTAATACTACTATCACCACAATCACCACAACTACTACTACTACTACTACTACTACTACTACTACTACTACTACTACTACTACTACTACTACTACTACTACTACTACTACTAATACCACTACTAATGCCATCGCCATCGCCATCACCACTACCTCACTGTCGACTACTATGACTACTAAACTATCCGCACCGTCACTACCACTCCTACTACTATTACTACTACTACTACTACTACTACTACTACTACTACTACTACTACTACTACTACTACTACTACTACTACCACCATCACCACCACCATCACTACTACTACTATTACCGCCGCCACCACCGCGACAATCATAAATATCACCGCCGCCACCAATACTACCACTGCGGCTGCTGCCATCACCACTATCACCAACACCAGTACCACTACCACCACCAGTACTACTACCACCAAAGCAACTACCACTAGTAATATTATCACGAATACGCTTACTGTGTTCACATTGGGAACAGTTATCAGCGCCCTACAAACCACAGACAACTGTGAGACACAAAGTAATCACAACCATTGTCCCCAGGTGAAGACAGTAAGTGCACTAAGATACCAATATAGCATTCTAAATATACCATTTATACTGGCAAGGGAGGGGAAGAAACGTAGTGGATTCAAACATGAGAAGCAGCAGCAGTCGTGTGACCATGTTATCAAACAGTAGCGGGAAATCATGTCATACGTTCTTGTGTTGCTCTGCTTTCAGAAGTAAGGCGGGTGCGTAGGGACACGAGAACTCACTGGGCAATATAAACGCAGCTCTTGCCAGTTTTAGTTCCACGGCTGTCTTGGCTATTGGGAGTGGTTAACCGACTGCTTCGGCTCCTAGTCTCGTAGGTTCCATTCCGGGCTACGACATTCCAGTGCAATTTTCTCGGAGACTGCTGGAGCTACAGAATTCGTGCCTTGTGCGATGCTTCATCAGACCGCACTGCGGAAAGAGAATGAGTCTCATAGGGTAAAACCCGGTGGGCACGAAGTCCATCCTTTTGCCTTGTTAACTCGGCGATTTAAAGTTATGGAATCATGCAGAAAAGTATATGGCGGAGAAGGAAACAACTGAGGAGATTTACAAGCATCAATTATTGATGAATTTCTGGGGGAGTGAAATACACTAGAAATAAAACTTATAGAAAACTTACTGAAGACAATGGGGAAAGGTAGACTAGAGAACTCATTAGACAATAGAAACATGGATAGTTATAGCCACCGGGGATTATAACTGATTATCTCCAAACAAGGAGAGCGCCATGCTGTCATTTTGTCGGAGTAGATATTATGCTACGTTCCCTCTAGACTGGGGTTGGGGTCTGTTGACAATGGGACACCTAACACTAGCGGGGTATAATTTTAGAAAGTCTGGCCAAACCGCAAGACATCCGTGAGCGCTATTCTCAATCCTAATGCCCCTCTCCGCAGATGTGAAGCCCCGATACTGGTCTTATACATCCTGATTGTTTCTGGCTTGCAGGGGGGAAGGATAGCTCTACAGCACAGTGCCGTGTAGATGGTACTTTGGTCGGGAGAAAGGTCTCCACTCCAACCTCACTAGGAAACACGCAAACTCTCTCCGGGGCCTAAACGACCTGAACGTACATGCAATCACAAGCCAGGCGTCCAGACGGTTGCTTTCCAACCATACACAATGCAAAGTAAATGCCCGGCTCCACGTCTGTGGGCATATGAAGTGTATGGTTAAAACAATTAGTTGCATATCCTTTACAGGACGTAGCAGTCAACCCCAGAATGTTTGTGGTTGTTCGTGATTCATGGGTAAGTTTTACGTTCAGTAGTTTGCCATTGCTTTCTGAACTACCGGCACCCATACAGTGTCATGAAAATTCAACACAAGAAGCTCTGCTGACAAATCTTCTACAGCTGTGTTTCGAACGCGGTATGCGGGATTACGAACTGCGTCCGTAACGCCACGGAGCCGGCTGCGTGTACGGGACTAGAGCTATATTGGTTGAAGCCGGCTCTCGATTGGTGACGTGGTCAATATGTCAGTAGCCGCCTTTACTTCCCAGAACACTTCCTAGCACCCATTTTAGGCTGGGTTGAGTTTTGAGCTTCTGTCAATACTTTCTTTTAATCTCCGTCTTAATGGGGATGCGAACATATAACCACTAGGCCGGGATGCAACCGTCCTAGGCACTGGACTACCGCGACTGCCACCAACCAATCATACTCCAACCTTGTTCTAAATAGGCTCTTCTGTGTAATTGTGATCATGTTATGTGGTTTAATCGGGATAATCTTATGTGATTTAACCGTGATCATGTTCTGTGATTTAACCGTGATCATGTTCTGTGGTTTAACCGTGATCATGTTATGTGATTTAATCGTGAACATGTTATGTGGTTTAACCGTGATCGTGTTATGTGGTTTAATCGTAATCATTTTATGTGGTTTAACCGTGATCATGTTCTGTGATTTAACCGTGATCATGTTATGTGGTTTAATCGTGATCATGTTCTGTGATTTAATCGTGATCAAGTTATGTGATTTAATCGTGATCACGTTATGTGGTTTAACAGTGATCATGTTCTGTGATTTAATCGTGATCATGTTATGTGGTTTAATCGTGATCATGTTATACTTCAGTCTCAATGCAACAGGAGTCTATATGAGGCTTCTCACGCGGAGTTGTTCACATATCACTTTTAATGAAATGTTCCGATCCTCGTTTAACTCCGGCATTTAGCGGCTGCTGATTTACGGGACAACATTTAGCTTTCTAATACACAAATAACCATTCATCCTTACAAAGATGTTCTCCCATTTAAATCATAGCCTGTCAAAAGGAGACAAAGACTTAGCATTTCAGTAGCGATTAAAAATAAACGACAATGGGGCATCGGAAGTCAAAGGATATAAATGGAATTATAGCCAAATCCAAAACTCTATTCCATAAATTCGCCCGGGAAGTAGGGTCGACAATGTACACATAAGAATTGCCCACAACAGGATGAATAAAATTAGATGAACTCTCGGCATTATTCATCCAGATTATGGAAATCAGTAGTCTCGCAGGGAGGGATAGATAAGTCGTAATGCACGAATCTGAGCT
The DNA here is from genome assembly GCA_963921405.1 of Cepaea hortensis. Taxonomy (NCBI): domain Eukaryota; kingdom Metazoa; phylum Mollusca; class Gastropoda; order Stylommatophora; family Helicidae; genus Cepaea; species Cepaea hortensis. The sequence continues at coordinate 50,191,783 of OY992894.1, read as the reverse complement.
GTTCTTTACACGGCCTGTCCATCACTGTAATAATGCGGCCGCCGTTTGTCGAGACAACACCAGCTCTCGATCTTTTCACAAGCATCTCATGCCATTAAATTCAGCGTATTTCGTGTGTATTGTTTGACACTGATAGACCACATAGCCAAAGAAGTAGACTTTAAGACAATAATGTGTTAAAGGGGAAAAACAAGCTACCTTAAAGAGTACAATTTTCGAAAGGCACGTAAGGAGTCAGCGTTGCCACGGGGCTTAATGCGCTTTGGTTTAAACTTCTAGTGCGTCGATGGCGGGGTAGTTTGTTTGTTCCCAACATCAGTCAGTTGAACTTCATCGCTCACTTCCTGTTCAGAAAGCAATGACAAACTTCTGAAAGTAAAATTGCTTAGTAAAGCATACAATCGTACGTCGTTAGTCGCGGTTTAAACTTCACGGCAAAAGGTCACCCCACAATGCTCCGTTCCTGTGCCAGTAAATATCACATAAAATGCTCCTCACGGTCCCATGTGAATTGTGAAACATACAGTAGCCCCGACAAACCAACAGCACGCACAGACATACATGCATAAAGGCGCTGCCAGAATGCCAACACAACATTCCGCCGTGAAAATTACAGCTTAACGTCAATGGAAGCGGCAGACACTAGAAAAGCAGCAGTTTCACACACATTACTGCATAAGGCTAAACCGGCAAGTTTAGCAACCGGATTTCCGCTATTTTTTCTGAACATGCAGTCCACAATACCACCACTGAGTACAGATGTAAAAACATTCCACATGAAATCCACAGCTCACAGCGTCGTTCCTTGCACTTAACTGAGTAGCTGGGCGACGAAACCGTATACTACCAGTCCAACATGAGGAAAATGAATAAGCAAAGCTTAGCCAGAAGCAAAAACACTCCAGAGGCATTAACAGCTCAACAGCCTATCCGCCATATTGAATGCACCAAAGAAGCCGCAACCAGTGACTGGTTTAAATGTGTTGGTGAACACGTCCGGTGATTTCTATGCCAATCGTCCATGTTACTTCTCCGCTTGTTTCAGTGTCATCACAAGCCTTCTGTCAAGTAGGACACCAAGCATATCAGAACTAATCTAGCTATACTTCCAGGCGGCATGCCCCGTCTGTTGCCGCTTTTAGACGTCGGTGTTCACAAAGCCGATGACGGTGCTATCATTGTAAATGGAATGCGTGGTTAAGTGACGGTGACCACACATATACTGTGCATGCATCAACCGACTCTCACAGATATCGCAGACAGGGCACTGGCTGCTTGGGCGGAATGAGATAAGACCAAGTCAGCACGGTGTCCTTAAATGTTGTAGTTCCAATAAATTTGACGGGGGAGAGGGGGAGGCGGACACACAGATCAAATTCACATTGAAATGAAGCCCTACGTATATACTTCACAAATGTGTTTCTCAATGTAGTCTCTGTTATTCTTCATAAACAATACTCAAACGTTCGTGGATCCGAATAGGGGTCTTTCCTTCAGTATTGAGGAATTCTTTGACTCTGTGTAGCTTGAATCGAACTTCTTTGGTGGTCGTATGTAAACCGTTACTGTTGTGTAACCTGTGACTGAAACAGGTTGATAGTCCTCACAGGGCAGAAGAGTGTTTGAGGAATCCCGCTAAATTAATAAATTGCACACCGATAAAGTATTTACATAGTTTAAAAAAAAATAGGAGACATTACTTATTGACCGTCCCTCGTGCGTGTGTGTGTGTGTGTGTGTGTGTGTGTGTGTGTGTGTGTGTGTGTGTGTGTGTGTGTGGGTGAGTGTGTGTGTGTGTGTAATTACATCCCCGTGGCGTGAGCTGTCTTGTATCAGCTAATACGTGGACACTTCTGTAACGCCCGCTGCCCATTGTCTGAACCCTCGTCCCAATGTAACTAGAACTCTACTCAATGCTGCTCTGTTAGGGGTCACCATGAACCACCCATCTCCACGAGCTGCACTGTTAGGGGTCACCATGAACCACCCATCTCCACGAGCTGCGCTGTTAGGGGTCACCATGAACCACCCATCTCCACGAGCTGCTCTGTTGGGGGTCACCATGAACCACCCATCTCCACGCGCTGCTCTGTTAGGGGTCACCATGAACCACCCATCTCCACGAGCTGCGCTGTTAGGGGTCACCATGAACCACCCATCTCAACGAGCTGTACTGTTAGGTGTCACCATGAACCACCCATCTCCACGAGCTGCACTGTTAGGGGTCACCATGAACCACCCATCTCCACGAGCTGCTCTGTTAGGGGTCACCATGAACCACCCATCTCCACGCACTGCACTGTTGGGGGTCACCATGAACCACCCATCTCCACGCACTGCACTGTTGGGGGTCACCATGAACCACCCATCTCCACGAGCTGCACTGTTAGGGATCACCATGAACCGCCCATCTCCACGAGCTGCACTGTTAGGGATCACCATGAACCACCCATCTCCACGAGCTGCACTGTTAGGGGTCACCATGAACCACCCATCTCCACGAGCTGCACTGTTAGGGGTCACCATGAACCACCCATCTCCACGAGCTGCACTGTTAGGGGTCACCATGAACCACCCATCTCCACGCGCTGCTCTGTTAGGGGTCACCATGAACCACCCATCTCCACGCGCTGTTCTGTTAGGGGTCACCATGAACCACCCATCTCCACGCGCTGTTCTGTTAGGGGTTACCATGAACCACCCATCTCCACGCGCTGTTCTGTTAGGGATCACCATGAACCACCCATCTCCACGCGCTGTTCTGTTAGGGATCACCATGAACCACCCATCTCCACGCGCTGTTCTGTTAGGGGTCACCATGAACCACCCATCTCCACGCGCTGTTCTGTTAGGGGTCACCATGAACCACCCATCTCCACGAGCTGTTCTGTTAGGGGTCACCATGAACCACCCATCTCCACGCGCTGTTCTGTTAGGGATCACCATGAACCACCCATCTCCACGCGCTGTACTGCCTACGCCAGACACTTGACTGGTTGTGTCTTTGCTATCGCGTTTTGAGAAACGTTTAAGATTGCAAATGTAATAGGCAGTCAGTTAACAAGGATTAGAACATGGATCTCTCGATGTATAGGACAAGCATGCTAATACCACGGCCACCCCGCTTCTCTATTAATCACTCACGACTAAAAACGAAGAAATTGTAACGCTGATACAAGTGAAACTTGCCGCAGAAACAACAACAACAACAACAACAAAAATGATCCATCAACAATAGCTGGCACCACACAAGCGTGTTACAGAGACATGACAGCCGGTGAAAAATAGATCCCTAGAGAGCTGGGATTTTAGGGATAATGGAATTATCTAGGCGTGTGAGGAATGTGGGTTCCTGAATTAGTCGGCGTCCAAACAACAGTCTACTTCAGCCAGAGAACTGTGGAGGGTGATGGAGGGCAGTGTGATCGTGGGCTATTTACCAACTACTGACACACCCTGGCTAGTCTGTTTAATGTTGTTGTTTGTAATCTCCTTAGCCGTGTCTTCGTTCTTCGCAATTACATTCTGTCACAGCTATGTTATAGTGTAACAACTAGAGGACATGCTGGCCAACGCAACAACAGATTTAATTTCCAGTCAGGGATTGATTTTTCTCTCGATCAGTAAATCAGGCGCCGTCTCCACAATGAAGATTGGCTACAATTGATCTCCGAAACCGTGTTTCTTGCCCCGGGTGTACACTTCGACAGATCGCTGTTCGTCCATCTCTTGGTGTTATTTTCCCATTTGCATCGCTGTCTACCTCTAGAAGTGCTGCCTGCACATGTTTTCTTCACGGGTATGTGTGCACTCTCTATTGATGACTCCACGAAGGTGTGCACTGTCTATCAATGGCTCCACGAAGGTGTACACTGTCTATTGATGGCTCCACAAAGGTATGCACTGTCTATCAATGGCTCTACGAAGGTGTACACTGTCTATTGATGGCTCCACAAAGGTGTGCACTGTCTATCAATGGCTCCACGAAAGTGTGCACTGTCTATCAATGGCTCCACGAAAGTGTGCACTGTCTATTGATGCGTCCACGGAAGTGTGTGCACGGTCAGGTAATGGCTCCACGGAGGTGTGTGCACGGTCACATGATGGCTTGACGTAGGTGTGTGCACGGTCACATGATGGCTCCACAAAGGTGTGCATTGTTTATTTAGTATTCCACGGAGATGTATGCACTGTCTATTGATGGCTCCACGAAAGTGTGCACTGTCTATTGATGGTTCCACGAAAGCGTGCACTGTCCATTGATGACTCCACGGAGATGTGTGCCCTGTCTATTGATGGTCCCACGGAGATGTCTGTACTTTCTATTGATGGTCCACGAAAGTGTGCACTGTGTATTGATGGCTCCACGAATGTGTGCACTGTCTATTGATGGTTCCAAGGAGATGTGTACACTATCTATTGATGGCTCCACGAAGCTATGCACTGTATATTGATGGCTCCACGGAGATGTGTGCACTGTCTATTGATGGCTCCACGGAGGTGTGTGCACTGTCTATTTAGGGCTCCACGGAGATGTGTGCACTGTCTATTTAGGGCTCCACGGAGATGTATGCACTGTAATTGATGGCTCCACGAAAGTGTGCACTGTCTATTGATGTTTCCACGAAAGTGTGCACTGTCCATTGATGACTCCACGAAGATGTGTGCACTGTCTATTGATGGTCACACATAAATGTCTGTACTGTCTATTGATGGTCCACGAAAGTGTGCACTGTGTATTGATGGCTCCACGAATGTGTGCACTATCTATTGATGGCTCCACGAAGATGTGCACTGTATATTGATGGCTCCATGGAGATGTGTGCACTGTCTATTTATAACTCCACGAAGGTTTACACGGTCACGTGACGACTCCATGGAGATGTGTGCACTATCTATTGATAGCTCCATAAAAGTGTGCACTATCTATTGATGCCTCCACGAAAGTGTGCACTACCTATAAATGGCTTCACGAAAGTGTGTACTGCCTATAAATGGCTCCACAAAAGTGTGTACTGCCTATAAATGGCTCCACGAAAGTGTGCACTGCCTATTGATGGCTCCACGAAAGTGTGCACTGCCATTGATGGCTCCACGAAAGTGTGCACTGCCTATAAATGGCTCCACGAAAGTGTGCACTGCCTATAAATAGCTCCACGAAAGTGTGCACTGCCTATGAATGTCGCCACGAAGGTGTGCACTGTCTATTGATAACTCCGGGAAAGTGTGCATCTTAATTTCTCAAGCGGTAGCAGACTACGAGGAAACAAGATAGGCCAAGAGGTCACGTCTATTACAAGAGCATAGTCAGGACGTCAGGACTAAACAATGGACCCTGTTACATTCCCAAGGTTCATTAGACATATGGGGCTGACCCACAGTTGTATAGTATAGACCAAACAGCACTCGGTGGCTGATGTGGTCGGTATGAAGCCGGTCACCGTTACTTCCCCAGGCATTTGCTGGTAGCCAGTCTAGGTTCGGAGGAAGAATGATCATGTAAGTCAATGGATCACAAACAGGGTTTACTGCACCGGAGAATGGGCATATAGTTCTCAGTTACAGCTGTAAGGTCAGATTAAGACAATGAGGACGTTAGCAGATGTATGACTATTGATATTGGTTGTTTCGGTCACTCATATTTCACGGAGTATATGCTTGTTAGGGTGTAAGTACACGGGTACTTTGTACAATATATGTGTCATTTTTCTTATCCTTAACACTGACGTTTGTCTAGTTAATGTCTTGTGTCATTATTGTGTATTAGATTATGGCGAGTGTTTGGTACGATTGAGTAGGGAGAGGTAAATTTATATTTGGGCATATACAACCTCAAGCAGACGTGACGACTTCATGCATATTGCTCTGTTGTTATGTGCTTGTATGAAGTCGGTACTGTTCCTTCTCCCAGGATCCGTAACGTTGCAATTTACCCCGTCTGATGACGGGGTAGTGGGTTCATTCAGTACACCAGTCAGTTGAACTTAAACGTTGATATCTCCTTCAGAAAGCAATGGGGAACTTTTTTTAAATGTTGCATATCCCTTACGGGACGTTGCAGTCAATATCAGCATTTCTTTCAGCTGCTATTGATGTACCTGGCAAATTTTACCTTCAGTAGTTTGCCATTGCTTTCTGAACGACCGGCTCACATACCTCCGTAAGTTACCAGCGCGGCGCGATCCACTGCCGAATCACGCTCAGCTGTTCCCCCCCCCCCCCCCCACATGGATATACGGGATTACGAACATCGCAAACCGCAAAATGGCAAACTACTCAACCTAAAATTGCCTAGAAAATCAATATTTTACTCTTTCGAAGTACTACGTTCTTTATCTCAAGCCTTCAACATTCCCCATTGTTTTCCTCATTCTGTATTTCAAACATTCAAAATGACTCATTATTTGTCTCAATTTTCATAATATTTCATTATTTACCTCAAGCAATCCGTCACAATACGTCATTCTTGATCGTAAACATTCAAAATACCTCATTATTTATCTCAAACCTTCAAAATACCTAATTACTGATCTCAAGCCTACTAAATGCCTCATTATCTACCCCAAGTCTCCAAAGGCCTAGTATAAACCATACTATCTGAAGGACATTTCAGCCCCAGGAGAAGACATTGAATCTCTGGAGGGGCAAGAAGAATGCCACAAAACCCAACTATTGTTGTTTCTGCTGTTGGATGGACCCCTGCTCTATATCGCGCTTTTCACCTCCACATGACGCAGCTAGGCCAACACTAGTCTGGCTAACGAAGGGAGGGTCGCGCATGGTCTTTGTGGTGAATCTTGTCCAGGACGACATTGCTTAGAACGCCATCAGACTGCCACAATCACAGCAATTCCCAACAATGAGGCTAAGTAATCTAGCCCGTCTGTTGCCTGGATCCACCAGGAAAGCAAAGAACAGTAACACCAACCAAACCCTGCCAAGCGCGTTTAATTCTCCCCATAAGACGCCCAAAACATTTTGACTGCCTGGGTCTACATTTTTTCTAATGGATTTTGACGGTTTTGTTGAAACATAACTTACTAGGCATGTGTGCAGAGCGTAGTATGCCAACACTGACAGTACTGGTCGGTACTACAGCCGTTGTCTCTATAAGAGATCCTCTGTCTACGGTCTCTAGCTTGAGGCTATAACCAACAACTTTCGTGCAGCCAACAGATAGTTGTTGCCAACAACTATCTGTGGGCTGCATGCAAGCTCAATCTAGTACTGTTGGTACAGCACAAGTCTCATGGTCTGGTACAGTTGACACGGCATATAGCAATAATAACCTCAACATTACACCGAGTTTCTAGCAGTCAACCACACCAGGTCGACACACACATGCACGCACGCACGCACACACATACATACACACACACACACGTGTAAGGTTACTACAACTGTTCTCATCGTAGTGAATCAAACACGAAACTGTTCTCTCTCTCTCTCTCTCTCTCTCTCTCTCTCTCTCTCTCTCTCTCTCTCTCTCTCTCTCTCTCTTTCTCTCTCTCTTTCACAGATTTGATCTGTCCAGTTGCGATAATTGTTATCATAATATGAATTACAATTGTAACGGTTGTGTGTATGTTACACACACACACACACACACACACACGTGTTTATTGTGTGTAACATTGTGACAATTGTACATGACACTCACGTATCTGGTGTGTAACACTGTGACAATCGTTCACATAAAAAACAAGTAAGGTCGGAACACAGGTGGCCGGGGACAGCTATGCTGTCACACAAACCCGGATTTGAAACACGCGCAGAGAAACCTGTATTATTTCCTTCAATCATGTACAGACAGATTCGACCTATTCATGAAAACACACGCCTACGTAAAACAAAGGAACGGAGGGTTTCGGAGCTCATGGGGGGAGAATGTGATAACTTCCGGTGGATGAAGAGATGAGAAAATATCCCACGCTCTGCCGAGCACAGCCATTGAGAAAATACTTTAGCAGCACAACCAGAAAGTGCTTGAAGGAGACACGAGTAATACAAGGAGACACGAGTAATACAAGGAGACACGAGTAATACAAGGAGACACGAGTAATACAAGGAGACACGAGTAATACAAGGAGACACGAGTAATACAAGGAGACACGAGTAATACAAGGAGACACGAGTAATACAAGGAGACACGAGTAATACAAGGAGACACGAGTAATACAAGGAGACATGAGTAATACAAGGAGACACGAGTAATACAAGGAGACACGAGTAATACAAGGAGACACGAGTAATACAAGGAGACACGAGTAATACAAGGAGACACGAGTAATACAAGGAGACACGAGTAATACAAGGAGACACGAGTAATACAAGGAGACACGAGTAATACAAGGAGACACGAGTAATACAAGGAGACACGAGTAATACAAGGAGACACGAGTAATACAAGGAGACACGAGTAATACAAGGAGACACGAGTAATACAAGGAGACACGAGTAATACAAGGAGACACGAGTAATACAAGGAGACACGAGTAATACAAGGAGACACGAGTAATACAAGGAGACACGAGTAATACAAGGAGACACGAGTAATACAAGGAGACACGAGTAATACAAGGAGACACGAGTAATACAAGGAGACACGAGTAATACAAGGAGACACGAGTAATACAAGGAGACACGAGTAATACAAGGAGACACGAGTAATACAAGGAGACACGAGTAATACAAGGAGACACGAGTAATACAAGGAGACACGAGTAATACAAGGAGACACGAGTAATACAAGGAGACACGAGTAATACAAAGAGACACGAGTAATACAAGGAGACACGAGTAATACAAGGAGACACGAGTAATACAAGGAGACACGAGTAATACAAGGAGACACGAGTAATACAAGGAGACACGAGTAATACAAGGAGACCAAGAATAGCACTGAAATGGGGGGGGGGGGGGTGAATGACAGAGGAATGAGTAAGTAATATGACAGCGGCACACTGGGAAGGAAATACATGATATGCACACGGTAAGAACGGAGTTGACTGAACGGTAAATGCTTGATTAGTGATAAATGTAAGGAGCGGAGGAGGAGGAGAAGAAGAAGAAGAAGAAGAAGAAGAAGAAGAAGAAGAAGAAGAAGAAGAAGAAGAAGAAGAAGAAGAAGAAGAAGAAGAAGAAGAAGAAGAAGAAGGAGGAGAAGAAGGAGAAGAAGAAGATGAGGAGGTATGCAACAACAGGACGAAACAATTCATAAAACAGGACAAGTCACTCGATTTTAATATAACTTTAAATGCCACGATCCGTTTTTATTCTTTGTCCATTTCTTTTCAGCTGTTCAATTTATTGATTTCTGTTTTCTCGGTCCCTCCTGTTATTTTTCTTGTACTTCCTGCTTCATTTCCTTCGCTTGGTTTTCAAGGGTTGACTATTATCATTATGTATTCTTGTCCCAGCGTTCTGTGCGTGTGGCTCGGGTTCTGTGTGTATGACTACGGGCATGTGGCTTGTAAGTGAATAGTGCCGAATGTAACGAACATAGTGAAGTGCTGGAACGGCAAAGTATGCATATCTGTCCTTACTAGTTTTTTTTTTTTTTTTTTACTCCTTCTTGGACAACGTAAAAAGCAACAAACAGTTCATGACTCTTCTACACGTCTCCTGATGCATTTGGGCATATGGTGCTAGATACATTTTTATAGACCGATCGGCATTCGGTGAGACATGTGGTCAGTATCATGTCCTAACACGGGATTCGAACCCGGTAACGTTTTTTTCATTCCTCTTTCCAGTGGATTGCGCCACGTCTAGTCCTGCATCTCACGGGCCAGCGTGGCTGACTTCGGCCTGCATTTGTGTCAGGTGTGTTTCTTCTAGATCAGTGGTTCTCAACCTTTTTTGATCCATGCACCCCTTCACCATATGTTCAGAATGTCACCCCCCGTCCCCTTCGTATTTCCTCCCTATAGATCCCCCCTTTTTTTACACAGTATACGTAAAAATGGAAGCTAAAGTTAATAACACATACTTCATACTAGAACAAGTCTAGATGTCAATATAAAACGTGATTTGCGAGTCTACGTACGTTATAAAACTAATTTCAGAAGGGCGAGAAGTATAGAACCGTAAAGTATGAAGGGAAAAAACAATATCAAGTAATCGATTGTTGTATTACAGCAATCTTAAAATAATCTTAATTCCCCCCCCCCCCCCCGAGACCCTAAAATTCCCCCCTAGGGGAGGGGGGATTCCCCACCGGTTGAGAACCTCTGCTCTTGACAGATTCCATCCCAGGTAAGGTGCTATATCTACCCGTGGGTAGATTTGACGTTCCTAACCATTTGGCCAGGAAGTGCTATTACGACCCACCTTATGCCATGTCCAACTGCCGTAGATTTTTTAACGTGCATAACTTGCTCGCGGGTACTCCGTGTTTTATTTTTTTTTAAATCCTTATCCAAGAAGGCTACGTAATTATCAGATCTCACAAACCAGCAGATGTGTGGAGCGTGTGAGAACCCGCACCGTGACCTCCCAGCCACATCGCTCCCGAATCATGTACGCCTGTGGTTAATCCTAGAATTTCACACATATACACACGCGCACATATCCACAGAGACATATACACACACGCACATATCCACAGAGACATATACACACAACTGGTTCCTATTGGGAATGTCTTGTCTTTAGACGTTATGTCCAATCTCGCTAAATTCCACTAGTTTCCTGTTGGTCGTGTTTGTTTGTGTGTGTGTGTGTGTGTGAGAGAGAGAGAGAGAGAGCGAGAGAGAGAGAGAGACAGACAGAGAGAGAGAGAGAGAGAGAGAGAGAGAGAGAGAGAGAGAGAGAGAGAGAGAGAGAGAGAGGAGACGCTTATTATGTCAGATGCCCTGACTGTAGCCAATCAATTGTCTCCCCTTCAACTGTCACATTCGTTCACAGCCCAGGCCATTGATAAGAGATCTCTACTAGATGGGAAAGGGAGAGAGGAGGCGGTGGTTGCCTTCCAGCCATGTTTGTCACAAGAAACCGTATCTCCTACAACGCCATTACACCAGCCCAGCTGGAAATTTAGATTAGAAACTATCTGAGTTACTCAATCGCAGTTCAGGCCTCAAGAGACTCGAGGTTACCAAGTTAAAGATTGTTTCGTCAGATTTATAGACTATTTTACAGATGATTGTCTTTATAGTCTGGACAATTCAGGAGTATTCACGCAACTGTTTGTATGGTGACCATTGCCTCTTCATGTCCTAAACACGTCTTTATTCTCGCTTAACCCCGTTTGTCCCAAGCATTTATTTTGTTGTTGTTGTTGTTCGCATATCCTTTACAGGACATCGCTGTCAACATCAGCACCTTTCAGCTGATTGTTGATTTTTTGGCAAGATTACGCTCAGTAGTTTGCCATTGCTTTCTGAGCGACCGGCTCACATACCCCGTAAGTTGCCCACACGGAGAGAACCGCTACCAATTCTCGCGCACGTCACGTTACTCGTGAGAGTATACGGGATTACGGAGAAAGTCGTGAAACACCTAGACCAGGGAGACCGGCAAGCATTTATTAGTGTAACATGTTACGCAATGCCCTTGAAAGTTAGAAATAGAGTTCTTGCTTGTTTCATAGAACCAATTTTAATATGGTTTTATAGAAGAATGCTGAAGATTAATTGTACAGCCAAAATGAGCAATCGGGACGTTTTGGGGGTAAGCTAAGTCGTAAAGACAGCTTATCACAAACATCAGAAAGAAGCAGTCCTCGTTTTATTGTTTGGCACATTACGAGAAGACAAGCACTGGAACATGTTGTGATAACAGCTAAGATTTGCGGAAAGAGAGATAGAGGAAGACAGCGTAAGAAGGTTCTTGACAGTCTTGTGTCATGGCATGGAAGGGAGTCAAAATTGATCCATAACGTCGGATATTTCAATGTGTGGAAAGGCATGATTGCCTACGCCAGCCGGCAAGGCACTGGATGATGATGATGATGATGATGATGATGATGATGATGATGATGATGATGATGATGATGATGATGATGATTACACATCACTTTGAGCCAGAACAAGGTAAGGAAATGAATGTCCGGGTCTGAACGAATTAAAGGAGGGTTCGAAATCTGTCTCAGGCCGTTCAGAAGTCAATGACAAACTACAAAACGTAAAATTGCCTGGTAAGTCACAAACAGCGGATACACGCTGGGTTTGACTGCGACGTGGTGTAAAGGGCATGTAACTAAGTTTGTTTAACCATCTGAAAGTCGAGACCAAAGTTTGATTTAATTAAAGCTACCATTTGACAGGGGAAAACAACGTGGACGTCGAATATGCTCAGAAACATAGAAGCACAAACAGGCAAGCGCTCGCGCATACATGCATGCTCACCCGCACACATATACATGCACACACACGGACAGACATGCACGCATGCATGCACATAGCGAACACGCGCCCACACACACACACACACTAACACACACATACTAAGTATGTGTTCCCATCCTCCCCATTCTCTTGTTCACCCACAGGCCTGGTCACTTGCAAGCCCAGAAGACTGAGTAAGGTCGGTCAAACGGGCCTATGACAAGCAGTCATGTCAAGGCTTCCGCCGGACGCCACTGAATTTTATGGGCGCCAGGAGACAAGTAAATGACCAGTTGAGATTCTCATAAACCTGGCGCCACGTCCCGTGTTTACGGCCTTTCTGTCATCGAGACGCGCCCTGGTGGAACCTAGGCTCTCCTAGCCCACATCCTGTACACACAAGGCAGCTGACAAGGCTCTGACTTTGATCCATTCACTCCGAAAACCAGTAAACATAAAATGTCATGGAGTTGGACATACCCTTTGTATCCTGAATTATTTTATCTATAACCTTGTACAAACGCAAAGAAAATGTATTGCGCATGCCCAGATCGCTTCCAAACATTCACGCCACCTACCTGGGAAACAAGCAATGTTATTTTAGATAGACCTTTAAGTACCGTCAGGATTCGTGATCAGATTGTAAACATATAGCCATTTGAAGTGAGTGGTACTTAAAAGTACCGTCAGTAAATAAAGGGTGAGATAGAAACCTACGTTTCGAACCAAATCTGTATCAGGAACAAAAAGTTCTATGTCTGTAGCTGTGGAATCGCGTGTTTCGCGAACAGCAGTTCAAAAAATAATTGTCTATGTCAGCAGATGTTGAAAATACAGGGTATATATTGAATTACTGTGCAGTGTGAGAAAATATTACCGGTCCAAGTTTTGTATATACTTATTATGTTGCATGAACTTTACAGAGGGTGAATACAAAACTTGGACCGGCAATATTTTCAAACACTGCAGTCATTAAAAATACACCTTATATAAATAATAGCCTGCAAATACCATATAAACTGGAGATGCGGTGTCAGGCCTCATAATTTGGTTCTGGGATAGCACGATAACAAATACCTGAAACTTGAGTATTAGTTAAGACAGACAATGTGATTTAATTTCCATTGCGCTGATGGTGGGGTAAGGGAATTGTTAGTATTCAACGTTGAATACCCGTTCAGAAACCAATGGCAAACTACTGAACGTAAACTTGTCCAGAAAATCAATCTGGGGTTGGGATTGATGGCAGCGTCCTGCAAAGGACGTGCAACATTAATTAATCACATTCAACATTAATTAATCGCATGCATCAATAATTAATCACATGCAACAATAATTAATCACATCATCATCATCAAGTGCCGTGCCGGCTGGCGTAGGCGTTCATGGCTCTCCACAGATCTCAGTCTTTGGTGTTTTGGATCAACTCTGCTGATGACATTCCTCCATGCCACCGTCTCAATCCGTCCAGCATCATTTGTCTTGGTCTGCCTCTGCCTCTCTTCCCCTCGATCTTTCCAGTCGTCATGATGTTCTCCAATGCCTCTCTTCTCATCACATGACCAAAGAAAGCTGTTTGTCTCTTTCTTATTGTTGTATATAGTGTTCTAGTTTCATTAGCCCAGAACACTATATACAACAATTAATCACATGCAACATTAATTAATCACATGCAACATTAATTAATCGTATGCAGCTTTAATTAATGACATGCAACATTGATCAATCACGTGCAACATTAATTAATCACATGCAACAATAATTAACCACATGCAACATTAATTAATCACATGCAACATTAATTAATCATATGCACCATTCATTTTTCGTATGCAACATTAATAAATCGCATACAACATTGATTTATCACATGCAACATTAATTAATCACACTGTAAGGAGAAGACAACATAATCGCCGTGGAGATGGTACTTATCTACCATCGGCTCGAGAGGTAAGGTCATATCAACCTCACTCCGACAGATCAGATGCAAGCTCTCTCCAGCGCTAAGACGACATGTTCGTCAGCGAATCGGCCTTACAAGTTAACTCCCATCTTCATGGGACTTAACCTGTTCGTGTGTATGCACAATGAGATAGCTGATGAGCATCATTCCCACTATAAGTTCCAACACGTATATATTCTTTTCACAAACATTTCATTTCTGAACTCCATTAAACAAACTGTCATCTGCCACTTACTGCCTAAACCACCTTGCGGCATAGGACGGAGGGAGCAGATGTCTTCAGCCTCAGGAATTAAGCCCGGCTGGCAAGTGCATTCGCCACGAACTGTGTAGGTTATGGGTTTCTTCTCTCTCTCTCTCTCTCTCTCTCTCTCTCTCTCTCTCTCTCTCTCTCTCTCTCTCTCTCTCTCTCTCTCTCTCTCTCTCTCTCCCCCCCCCCGACAGAAAAAAATATATTCACACCTTAAGAAGGATGCGAACTCGGCTCACCCCAGTAATAACACATCACATCTTACGTCAGCAGCTGCGTCTGTGATATTCCTTGACCCTTTTACTGTAGTCCCTAGACTCTGCTGGTTACAGGAGTTTGGCATTAACCACAGACCAGGCATGTAAGGGTGAAGGCCCTTCATGAACCGCCCAGGAAAACGAACATTATCGTCCATTCATACGTGCATCTGTGACTTTCAATGAGGACAATTACACAGCTTTTTGACCGATAAACTGCTGAATGTGCATGTGCAGCTAAGTGCAACTATAAATAACTAATCCCTTTTCTTTGGCTAATCGACCCCTATATCCCATATATATATATATATATATATATATATATATATATATATATATATATATATATATATATATATATATATATATGATTCTACAGCCGCAATGGTCTGAAATAATTCCACTTTGTCTCCACAGGAGATTGAACCCACCGCAGCTAGTGTGTTCAAAGGAGTGTTTACTAACCATGACACGATCACATCTCTCTCTCTCTCTCGATCTCTCTCTCTCTCTCTCTCTCTCTCTCTCTCTCTCTCTCTCTCTCTATCTGTCTATCTATCTATCTATCTATCTATCTCACCTATCTATCTATGTCTCTCTCATCCGTCTGTCTGTCTGTATCTATATGTTTGTCTGTCTATATGTCTGTCTGTCTGCCTGTCTATGGCAGCAAAGAGACAAACATCATTTGGTCAAGAGGTGAGAAGAGTTGCACGTGAAAACATCGTGACAAATGGAAAGACCAATCTTTTATTACAACCATTCTGTATTGTCTCCGTGGCGAAGTAGTCAGGCCCGAAATCGAACCCACAACCTTCGGTTCTCAGGTGCATTCTTTTTGGAGACTCCTGAGGGTTGTCGCTGGAGCTACGGAGTTCGTGCTTTGTGCGACGCTTTCCGCGCTGCGGAAAGAGACTGAGCCATATGGGATAAATAAACCGGTGCAATGGAGTCGACCTTGTCGATTTTTAAGCGACTTTTTATATTGTATATTATATTTGTCGTATGTTACTGCACATCATTCTAAACACACGGAAGACAGTGTCTGCATTTCATCTGTACAGTTATCTTCATGTCACGATTTGTACATCCACTGATAGTCTGTAACAGCTAATGTACCGCCATTATCATGTCTCTTTAGACTATGAGAATGGAGCCGCCCAACGGCCGGCTATCTTTCAGAAAGCCGCGCTTACACTGCTCGTTCAGTCCGCTTCTGTATCAGTCTAGTGCAGTGGTTCTCAACCGGTGGGGAATTCCCCCCCCCCCCAGGGGGGAATTTTAGGGTTTCCAGGGGGGGGGGGATGAAGATCATTTCAACATCGCGTTAATACAAGAACCGATTACTTGATATTGCTTTTTCCTGCATACTTTACAGTTATGCAAGTCTCATCCTTCTAAAATTCATTTTATAAAGTAAGTAGACCCACAAATCACGTTTTATGTGGATGTGTAAACCTGTTTTAACATATTTACCTTCCATTTGTACGTATACTATGTAGGGGTGGAGGGATTTTTAGGTAGGAAATATGAAAGGGGGGGGATGACGTTCTGAAAATATGGTGAAGGGGGGCACGGGCCAAATTTTTGATAGGAAGGGGGGGGGGGGGGGAATGACGATCTTAAAATACGGTGAAGAGGGGCACGGGCCAAAAAAGGTTGAGAACCACTGGTCTAGTGTTTACATTATTCATAAGACTTGGATATCACCGTATGAAATGTACAGACGCTTAGAAATACATTTACGTATGTGTCATTTATACAGTATACCCCGCTGAAGATCTAACATATGTCCCTTTATTTTGTATCTTCATACTGGAGTGAGTGAGTGAGTGTGTGTGTGTGTGTGTGTGTGTGTGTGTGTATGTGTGTGTACATCATTACACACAAACATGTTACCGCAGTTCCTGTTTACCTCGGTTGCTTTTATTTATTTTTATTTCTGTCACTTTTCAGAAATGTTCCATATGTGTGATTTGCAGCAAAGGTCAAGCTTCCGATTACGAATATTACAGAGGCCTTATATACACTTCGCTAAAAAGTTTACTGCGTGTCCTTTACATGTTGTTGCAGTCAACACTAGCATTTATTGACTGTGTTTTTACTTTCAAAGTAGTTTACCACTGCTCTCTGAACGGCCGACGCCTCATGTCACCGAAATCAACAAGTAGATTATTTGCTCTTTGCAACAGTGTCGAATATACTCTTCAGTTCTTGAATGCCCCTAGAACCCGAGTGCCTATGGGTGGGCATAAACAGTTGTTAAATAAATTGCTCTTCTTGTTGGACCTAAATTTACTGCATTGCTTACA
Organism: Cepaea hortensis; assembly: GCA_963921405.1. Lineage (NCBI taxonomy): Eukaryota > Metazoa > Mollusca > Gastropoda > Stylommatophora > Helicidae > Cepaea > Cepaea hortensis. Next base: position 50,174,669 of record OY992894.1, on the reverse strand, counting down.
TGTCCCTCCACAGGTTGTCACACAGGTTTCATTGTCACCCAAGTTTCTTTGTCACACAATGCTCATGTCACAAGGGCGATTGTTAGAATTGTATTTGAAAAATAATGATAAATAAATTCACACGCTCGTTAAGACAACCCCATGACTTAGTTGGGGGATTAAGACACGTGTTGGAGCGTGACATTCACAACTTGTGCTGGATTAGCGCGGCTAATCTACTAGGCGTGTCAGTGACAGGGCTGGCAACAAGAAACACTGATTGGCTGTCGATCACCTGGCCCATGTCTATTCAACTACTGGCCAAGTTATTGTGGGTGAACACTATGGTTCAGCAGGTGTCACTCCGAGTGACAGGTTCAATGGGTGAAGGAACTGTTGGAAATACTATTTTCCCAGTCAATGTAACCCAGTCCACGAGAAATGCGCGCCATAGTAGCACAATGGCTAGCAGGCTGTCTGCCAGTCGGCGGTCATGAGTTCGAATCCACTTAGAGGCGAGATTTGTACAGCAAACAGCGATAGCGCAGTGGTTAGGACACTTTTCTGCACGCCTCGCGAATATCCCTTCGATGATTTATCCGACATTTCCAGTCTCTCTTACTATAACATTTCTATACTGTCTATTATGTATGTTATATACATAACTGTACATCATTCTAAACACACAGAAGACGATGTATACATTTAGCCTGTATAGCCATCTCCATTTCACGACCGCTGGTAGTCTGTAACCACTAATGTACTACCATTAGCATTTCTCTTTAGACTATAATGAGAATGGATCCGTCACTACGACCTTTCAGGAAACCGCGCTCACTTGCAGTGCTCATTCAGCCCACTTTTGAACCAGACTAGTTTTTACGTTACTGGGAATTACGTTACTGAATTCCCGAGGCGGTAATATCTCTAGAATTTGTAACAGAAAAAAAATTGGTTTAAAAGGCGGCCGCCGGGATACTAGCCACTTCTCTCAACCAGTGCCGATTGATACAGTAATGGGACTAGCACCATGGTTATACGACTCCAGGGTTGTTGACAAGCTTTCCGAGAAGTGCTGAAGTGTGAACATTGAATCAGAAACTAGGAAATCCAACCGAATCACACGGCGCGTTCATAGAATCAAAAACACGCGAATATTGAAGCCTTAGATAAGATGAGCATGAAATGAGACCTGATGGAAATAAACCGAACTGAGACACACGCATAGTTGTGGCCATTAACTGGTGAAGTACCATGAAATTATTAACATTCTTAAGCGAATTCCAGTATCTGTCATGGGCTTATATTGCCGAAATGTTGTCATCGTGTTTAATACAACTTTTTGCTATCATATTAGCACCTTTCAAGTCATGACTGCGACACACTCCTGCTTCCCATTTTCGCCATCCACTTTTTGTTTGGTCCAACCCTACTGTTTGTTTGGCACAGACTCTGTTAAGTGACATGATATTCTCATAAAATCATCATATTCTCATATTCTCATAAAATCATCATATTCTCATAAAATCATCATATTCTCATGTTCTCATAAAATCATCATATTCTCATATTCTCATAAACAGCAAGCTAAAACAATGCACGCGAATAAGAGATGGGCAAAATGTGGGAGAACAGATAGCATCACAAGGTGGACGAAAAGCAGTGTCTCTGAAGAAACGAGACAAAGGAAATCCACTGAAGTCAATAGTCCTTGTGGAGAGCACACTTGACTGATGGGTAGACTGACACATACAGATTAACTGTACAAAGTAGACAACCCACAAGAGAATATCTACAGTTTTAAACGTTAGTTGCATATCCTTTACAGGGCGTAGCAGTCAAATCCAGCACGTTTTGGCAGTTCGCGATTCTAGGGAAAGTTTACGTTCAGTAGTTTGCCATTGCTTTTTAAACGACCGGCACCCATACCATTTCATTAAAAAAAAACATAAGGCGGCCTACTGCCAAATCACCCTCAGCCGTGTTTCGAACGCGGTATGCGCGATTACGAACAGCGCCCATAACACCTTCATCACGGAGATGGCATATCTACAAATGGACCTCAGAATTCAGTTCTCTAGTCCCTGGATATACTATGGTGGTCAACTGACATTTAGTGTTAATGCTTTCATCACAGTACCCCTGCCACTCTAGAATGGGGAAAGTGTTCATCTGAATTAGTGATATCTGAAGTCACTCCATATGGACATATGGAAATTTGCAAGCAATTATACACATACCCATCATCATCATTATACCCATACCCATCATCATCATTATACCCATACCCATCCTCATCATTATACACATACCCATCATCATCATTATACACTTGCCAGGTGAGCATGGCCGAATGGATAAGAACGTGTGTTCTTAATATCTGGTGTATGGTGCCGAGGTCAGGAGTTTAACCCCTACACCAGACAGTTGGACTAAAATGTTGACCTGTCGTCCTTGACTTGCGGACGTTAATTACAAGTACCTCTGAAGTCGAAGTGGGTTCGCCTGATGGCGAGGGACACTGTTAATAGGGAAAGCTAATCCACACGCAAACTTCATTCCAGCACTGTATGGACTACGCTTGAGTTCAAAGCGAGCGAGCGCAAAAAATACACTTGCCCATCATCATCATGTGGCAATACCTTGCAGAACGTGGCTCTCATCACACCCCACAACAAAGGTGATCGTCCCTGTGCTAGTTCCCACAGCCCACAACAAAGGTGACTGTCCCTGTGCTAGTTCCCACATCCCACTACAAAGGCAATCGTCCTTGTGCTAGTTCCCGTGTTTCATGTATTGTTATGGTCAGACTGTGAGAACAGCAAGTTACAAGAGGTGTGGCCAAACAAGAACACTACGCAGGAAGCCAAAGAAGATTGATAAACCAACACAGAACTGGTGTCGTGAGCCGCTACTCGCTGTATGATTTACTGAGGAGGGGATCTGAACACTTATGGACTGAATGGTTCGATGTGCAATGAGAATGATATGTCGACTGACTGACTGACTGACTGACTGACTGACTAGCTAGCTAGCTACGTGCTGGTCAACTCCTCCATTTTTCCAGTCCCACGAACCATGTTTCCATCCCGTTCTGTTCTAATCACTGTGGCGGTAAATATGGCCACAGTATTTCAGCTTCCCAGACATGACGCTGCATATGAGGCAGTTTTTTTTTTTTTTTTTATTGTCAGATCTGGAAGAATGTCAGTATTTTACTTCTTCTCGGTCCACAGCATTCTGAAAATGTTTCTGCAACATGCTACAGTTTACAGGGTCCTATTTTCTCCATAAACAGACACAGTGCGTAATATTAACTCGTTAAGAATATGATCTCTATGTTTGATTTAGGATTTTCTCTGTCTATGAGCTGTCTTTTGTTGTTATAGTTTAGAAGCCAGCACAGTTATGTGTTTGTCTGACTACGTACATTGTTATAAATACATTTTAGCGGTTGTAACATCCTCTCTTGGCCCGAACAGGCTGCGTTCGATTCACGGCTTGAACTTAGTGGATTTGTATAAGAAGGGATTGGGGCGTGGGGTAAAGTTAGTTGCACATCCTTTACTGGACGTCACAGCACCAGCGTTCTTAGGTCACATCTTGATTCATTAGTACATCAACTTCACTCCTAATGTGATGGCTGGAACTGCTTCTCTTTCGGTGAGGCTCATGATGTGAGCTGGTAGTGATGATGTTGCGACTATAGTTATTGATTTTGTTTATAATGCTTCTAGATTCATTGAATGTCGAGTCCCGTCTGTGATTGCCTCGAAAGGGTAGACTAAATGGTTTCGCGGGCCTTATACAGCCCGCTCAGAAAGTAATGGCAAACTACTGAGCGCAATCTTGCCAAGAACATCAAAAACAGCTGAAAAATGCTGGTGTTGACTGCAACGTCCTGTAAGGGATATGCAACTTTAAAAAAAAAACACACAGTCCGCGGGCCAGACTTTCCCCACCCCTGCTCTAGCCTAACAATTTCATACATAACGCTAATTTCTCCACCCACCTCTTCATATTTCATAATTTCAGTTGACTGGAGATTTTTTTCTTTGATTGATGCTAAACACCTGTAGCAGGCAAGACTGTGTTTCCCCTTCTGCTTAAGACATTCTCAACATTCTTCTAAAAACAGAAACACCACGCCCCTATTGCCGCCAGATTATTCGTCATGTTAACCCCCATCGGGTAACTTTGGCGTCCACACAGGAGGCCAGCCCACAGATATCCTTTTGGTAAGCGGATTTCCCCGCTGGTCGTGGTATTTGTGGTTTGCCAGACGTGATTTATTTTAGTATAAGAGACTTTGGACATGAGTATTATTTGTTGTATTGTCTTCGTGTCACATCTTCAATCATTGTGTTACTGGGTGATTTAGTGGCAGTGTGATACTGTGTGATTAGTCTATTTCTGGTCGCGCTAATGGGTAGACAACGTAAACAGATATACGTGCAAGTAATGAACACAATAGAACAAACAAACAGCGCATTTTATTAACCGATGAAGAGCTTATGCAATAAGACCCTGTCGTTGAAAGCTAGAAACATAATTACTACATGTTACATAGAACCAGTGTTGACATATGACTGTGAAGCCTGGACATTACGCGTTCATAAAAGCAACCGAAACATATGGGTGTGAATCATGGAAAATTTATATGTTTTTATAAAGCAGTCCCGTTGCATTTATTGGTTGTAAAACGATATATGGCCTTCACGTATGATAGGCCACGACATACGATGTGAGGTAGCAGTTCCCTGTCGCGTCGCCGTTCCTTCCGAGACAATTTCCATAAAAAACGCGACTCTACAGCAGGACAGACAGAGAAGTAACAACAACAGCAATCCAGCGGCTGCTGGGGTTTGAACTCGGACCATTATCTTGGCACACAACCGCACTCACTACTGTGTCAATGCCGTTACTGGACAGTTAGTAGACAAGTTGGCAACCTCCATGAAATCATAGAAATGTGGTTACTGCTACCCTTATTTCGGGATAAGCATCTTTTAAACGACCTTACGTTGGGAATTAGCAAATGGTAGCAAATCAGCGTTATCTGGCATAGCTATCACAGCCGGAGATTACCGCTGGTTGACATCGGCACCACTGACACCAGGTCAGATTCGCTGAGCCAGCTGGGTTCTCCTATATAACTACTCGTATACAACCTGGTTACAGGCTGGCGGCTAGAGGCGGCCGGCTTGCCGCGATCACTGGCGGGGCACACGCGGAGGAAACACTGCTGTCTCTGTTTATTTGGTTGGTGAACCGCCTGGAAGTTTCGAGTTTCAACTTAACTTTGATGCATTATTGGGCGCGTTGGTGTAACGGTTTGGACGTTACCCTGACATGAGCCCGATCGGACAACGGTTCGATGCCCGTCCTCGACGTTCCATACGGGATGGGCAGATTAGCTACGTAATCTTCTGTGCTCCCAGGCCTGACAACAATGTGATGGCCCTAACACGGCACGTAGCCACAGAAGGGTTCTGCTACGGGCCGAGTTTTGGTTTCTTGTTGTTACAGGCTGGCTTCTAGTGTCGGCCGCTGACTGTGATCATCGTCAGAGCGCACGAGGAGGAAACACAGTTGTTTGCTTGGTTGGTTGGTTGGTTGCTTGCTTGCTTGGTTGGTTGTTTGCTTGGTTGGTTGGTTGCTTGGTTGGTTGGTTGGTTGGTGAACCCTCTGAAAGATTTGAGAGTCAACTCTGGTTTGATGCATTAATGGGCGCGTTGGTTTAACGGTTAGGACGTTACCCTCACAATGATATGAGCTTGATAAGAATTATTTATTTTGTGCTCGCTCGCAACTCAAGCGTAGTCCATACACATTATTTATAGTAGTGATGGACTGGATTTTGCGTGTGGATTAGCTTTCCCTATTAACAGTCTCCCTCCCATCAGGCGAACCCACTCCGACTTCAGAGGTACTTGTAATTTACGTCCCCAAATCAAGGACAAGAGGTCAACATTTTAGTCCAGCTGTCTGGTGTAGGGGTTGAACCTGCTACCTCGGCATCAGCACACCGGATGTTTAAGAACACGCGTTCTTAGTCATTCGACCTTACTGACCTCCTTACGATAAGAATTCGATACTAACTCTGTCTTTCGTTACAGGAGGAAAAGAAAGACTGACCACCTATTCCTTCGGGCACTCTGATCTACAAAATGTGATGTCCCTAAGAATCCACTAACCCACAGCAAATTCCTAACCTGGGACTTTATTTACGGGTTTATTTGAACCGATGCTTCCACGCATCATCAAATAAAATATATTCATACTGAATGCTTTCCTTTATTTGACTCCTTTGTTTATAGTATTCTCTTCTTTTGGTTTCAAATATTGCATGTAACGACCATAAATTATTTAGCCGTAACATTCTTGTTAAAGCCGCGCTAGCACAGAGGCTAGCATGCTTGCCTTACAGCCCAATGTTCATGCGTTTGAACCTTTGCTTTGCGGAGATGTTTGTTTTTCAATATAAAAAATTCCTGCGAGTTAAAACAAATTGCGACGTGATAATAACCATTTCACCCATCGAGTGCCGATTGATTTATATAACTATATGACCCTAGCACCATATACCCAATACACTTCTGTAGGTGGCAGAGGATCGTTTCCTCGTTTATAACGTCCTTGTGTTGGAAGAGGATCACGTCCCCGTTTATAACATCCCTGTGCTGGAATAGGATCATGTCCCCGTTTATAACATCCCTGTGCTGGAAGAGGATAATGTCCCCGTTTATAACATCCCTGTGCTGGAACAGGATCAAGTCCCCGTTTTTAACAACCCTATGCTGGAAGAGGATCATGTCCCCGTTTATAACGTCCTTGTGCTGAAAGAGGATCATGTCCCCATTTATAACGTCCTTGTGATGGAAGAGGGTCGTGTCCTCGTTTATTACGTCCTTGTGCTATCTAAAACGAGATAATTCTACCCCACATCTCCAGAGAGTAAAGCTATTATGACAAGCGGCTTCTGCCTGATGACGCGATCGATCGAGCGCGGCATACGCTCCGTCTACACCAGGGGTACTCTGCGGACTCCCCAAGCCGTGTGCTTGGTCTCTGCTAGTGGCTTCCCGCGTCACTAAGGAGACGTCTGATGGAATTTCTCCTGAGTGAATCTGCCATCTGGAACAAATTCCTGCTCAAAATCCGGAGTGGTCTATGTTTAATTTTACCATCATCTTGACGGCTAAAAGCTATAATGGACCACAAGTCAGACAGTGTTCCTCGACGACAGGTTAAGTGCTAAATTACACCGAGGCATTCTCTCTACACGTCTCTGATGACCTCTGCATGAATACAACAGGAGAGCTATGAGTGTCAGTCAACGATGTGTGTGCATATGTGTGTGTGTGTGTGTGTGTGTGTGCGCACGCGCGTGTATGTGTGCGTGTGTTGACTTGTCGTTCTGAAGGTAATGGCAAACTACTGAACATGAACGTAAAATTGTAAATCACAAAAACCAATATGAGCTTGGGGTGACTGAAACGTCCTGCAGAGGATTTGCAATATATATATATATATATATATATATATATATATATATATATATATATATATATATATATATATATATGTGTGTGTGTGTATGTGTGTGTATGTTTGGTGTGTGTGTGTGTGTGTGGCGGTGTGTGTGGCGGTGTGGGGGGGGGGGGTTAGGTCTCTGTTCAACTGTTGTGGTTGGGACAATTACGGTCAATCAATGATGAAGAAGATTGGTTATTTAAGACAAATACATCTAAGGAATAGGACATGTATACAGACATGAATGTCTGGAAAAGATAGTTATGGAGGCAGGTGTACCGGAGGGATGGGAAAGAGGAGGATCATACTGAAGATTGATTCAGATAATTTACAACAGAGGCAGTGGATTCAGATAATTTACAAATTGCCAGAAACAGGAGCAGAAAATCTCGCTTATGATAGAGAAAGGGTTCGAAAGATCGTTAAGAGGACAAGGTTTTACACAATAAAAGCATCAGGGTGATGATGATGATGATGATGATGATGATGATGATGATTATGACGATGATGATGATGATGATGAAGATTATGACGATGATGATGATGATCGTCTACCAGACTCGAATTTGGCTCACCTCCCCCCCCACCCCCCACCCCCCACCCCCCCCCCCCCCCCCACACACACACACATTTCGGTTAGATTCGAGGTAATCGGCAGTTAAAGAAACCACATTCTTTTGATTGAAGAAGTTGCAAGCAAGTCTTGATTACTGCACACATTCAGAAACAACGGTGAAATAATCTTGAACACTACACACATTCAGAAATAAGGGTGAGATAATCTTGAACCTGCACACATTCAGAAATAAGGGTGAGATAATCTTGAACCTGCACACATTCAGAAACAACGGTGAAATAATCTTGAACACTACACACATTCAGAAATAAGGGTGAGATCATCTTGAACCTGCACACATTCAGAAGCAAGGATGAGACAAACTTGAATGCTGCACACATTCAGAAACAGGGGCGAAAGCCTATCAATGTCATTCAACGAATGCCAGACTTATGGGTCTTGGATATGTTACCAGTAAAACAGCAAATAAGTGTGAATGGCATTTGGCTGTCTGCAGTAGATCTAAAACTCAGCTACATCCCAGCTAAAACCAGGACAGGAAAATATCAGCATTCCTCGTGCATGCCCATCCACTTGTCACCGTCACGTTATAGGCATTGGCGGGCTGAGTCTATGAAAACTGGTTGCTAGGAGACAAAACTACCAGGATATTAACATTTGTAACATACTGTCTATTGTATAAGGGGGTCCACTTCATCAGGGATCCAACAAGACCTACATACGGTCGGGCTAGCTGACACCCTGGCCAATTCGCCATTGGTTACAGGCAGACAATCTAGCGGATTAGCATTTTCTGTCGCTGGCCAAGATTATGCAGTTTAACATTCTCTTTCTAATGTATCTTTTGCTTGTATCCTCACGTGGAACTGTTTCCTTACCTGTCGTGTGTGCCTTTCATCTTTACATCAACCATAGTTTTCAACAGGGTATTTGTATGCGCACAAAATATTATTTTTCGAAGTTTGTTCTCGTTTACTAACTCGTTTTATTCTTAGTTTATTGAGGACTAAGTGCCTAATGTTATATTTATGTGACATGTCTTCTATGTGTCTGGACATTTATCAGGTTTGAATTCACTAATCGGCTCCAACAACAAGCTCTAGGATTCAATATCGGTGTCAGCTGTTATTGTCTCTATGGCTTGTCCTCGCAGATGATTAGAAAATAATACAAGCCCATTGTCATGCCATTGTCCAGAAGTCCCAACGTCCGCCGCGGGAGATTTGTCGTCTGATGGTCTCTTCTAAAGGGCTCTGACGCCTTACCCGGTGGACCAGGGCTCCAGTCAGTCTAGCAGGCCAGCCACCATCTGTTGTATCCATGGAGGTGTCATCAAGTCTTCAAAGAAACAGGCAAATAAAACCCAGGGGAGGCAAATATACCTTCGCCTCAGTTGCTCTCCACAAAAAGGCAAATACCCGAGTTGGGAAAGTTCAGAAAAATGTCACAGATCTTCGCAAGGTGTAAAGGTAAGGCGGTAGAGGTAATCATACGGTAGCAGTTCTGTGTGAGTGTGAAGTGTGGGGCTTTCACTTGAACTAGATAACAACTTTATCAGATTATAAAATCATCTCCCATCCTCCTCTTTTTTTTATTTTTTTTTTATTTTAAACGAAAACCAAATCTGGTATATGTTATTATGTTATTACCATAGGTCGATTCTATTTTATTAAAATGTCATTTCTGCCACAATTTGGCATTGAAGGTCGTCCTACGTTAACGACGATGATATTACAATATTGATATTGGAGCGCGGATAAATATTCTCTTTCTTTCTTGTCCATTTTGTCCCAAAAAGAGTACCAGCCCATAATCAACGCCCACAGCCTCCCATCTTTTCCCATTTCCTGCAGCTCATACGATATATGTGTATGGGTTCAGCACTTGAAATGAGATGTCACCAGGTGTTCATTTACTAGCATTATCTTTGTGTTCCCCTAATGAATTTAACATATGTTTGTGTCCTTGGGTTTCCTCTTCTTCTGCGTTCATCCGGAGTTTTTTTTTTTCTTTTTTCGGACGTGATTGCGTTGTGCCTGTTTACAGCAGAGCTGCGTTTTTGCGCAGTTAGGCCGACACATCCGACTTCGGCGGGCATTTGTTGACCGGGTTAACCTTCCCGGGGTCCTTGGGTTTTATGTTTTAATAATCAATCTTCTTCAATGTTTAATTCTTGTGTGTTCCTTTCTCCATCGAATGAAAGTTTATACTCGTCTCTAAGTTAGAGACTCTAACACTTACATTATTCAAAGGCGCCCGTGTGTTTTCTACCTAATTTGTTTAGTATGAAAGTTCCGCACCCATATGTTGCCACAGGAATTACGCGTGCTCCTACTGCTCTGGCTTATGTCGCTCTGCCTTTTTAACCCTTAACAAATTTACTTACTTTAGTTTTTATAGAGCGGAGTTTGGTTTTTTAAATTTTTGTCATCATATTTCCATTGCCCGTCGGCGATAAACTGAGGCATTCAAAACCACCTACTTTCTGTAATTTCTCTAATCTTCATAAATATATATGTTGACATAAGGATTATACTAGCGGATACTAGGTCTAGCGGATTAAACCCCCTTTATACCGGTCAGCTGGACTAAAATATTGACTTCTCTCTCGTCTTTGATTTGGTTTCGTACATTACACGTACTTCTTCTTCTTCTTCTTCTTCTTCTTCTTCTTCTTCTTCTTCTTCTTCTTCTTCTTCCTCTTCTTCTTCTGCGTTCATCCGGTGAGTTTTTTTCCGGACGTGACTGCGTTGTGCCTGTTTACAGCAAAGCTGCGTTCTTGCGCCGTTAGGCCCACACATCCGACTTCAGCAGGCATTTGTTGAAGGTTTAATATTCCCAGATTACAAGTACTTCAGAAGTCGGAGTGGATTTGCCTGATGGCAAGGGACACTGGTAATAGAGAAAGCTGGGAAAGCAAAGCCACACTCAAACAACCGTTCAGTTCACTCCCCTGTAGTGGCAACTTCTAGTATCTGTAGCACTTGTATTAGCTACGCATGAGCTCAAAGCAAGCTAGCGAAATAAATAACAGCAAAATATACTTGTTTTATACATTGCCATTATGTTTGTTTTTGCCGCACGGAGATACAAGTTTTGTTGTTCATGTTGCTCTTGTTCAGGCTGTACTAGATGTGAAACCCCCATTTGTGTTGTTGCTAGTAATCGTAACACTGGGTCGTTGGGATATCGAAGTTCCGGTATTTCTATCTCTCCGATTACAAAGGGATACATATAGTATAGTCTTCACATCCACAATCACGGGTGACCGCAGAGCTAATCTCCGAGACCATAATAAATCACACAGTACAGTAGGAATTTCATAAGAATAAGAAATACAAAATCCTGCTAGGTGGAGAATGTGTGCAGAATTCCTGATTAACACATCGATTACATAACACCAAGCCAATGAGACACATGCTATAGAAAGAAGTAACATATGTGAGTTGTTGTTGCACAACTGTCAGTTGCAATTAGTTTTCTTACAAGGGCAAGAATGAATGCTGTCCAATGAATAAATAACACCACGACACTGAAGAGGCTGGTACGATCAAACGCAATGAAGACGGAAGCATCAAAGAAGTGTAATGCACACTGCCCCGTGAACATCATGCCAATTATTAATGGATGCCCGAAGACATGCAAGAACTTAAACCGGAGAGTGATCAGGTGAAAAATAAAGTTATCAAGAAATACAAATGTCATTGAGTGCTCTAGAACAGATGGCGATAGATCAGACGTCACTGATGGAGAATACAGGGCCAGCCAGGGCGCCATCAACGGTCAGGTCTGGCAACGTGGGGCTCACTCTCTTTAATAGTGTGGCCAGTACACATCAAGAATGTGAAATCAACTCCACGCTCGGAATAACGGAGTGCATAATTATAATTGACTGGAGTTCGGGTCGTAAAAGGGTAATGCAGAGAGGAAGATAACTGGTCGCGCACCTCATAAAGTGAAAATAACGCTTATGAAAATCATATATGTTCACACCTATTTATGTTACTGCTTTACGGCAACGATTACGGTTTTGCTACGGAAGAGGGTCCGAATTTCTAATATACGTACTTTAAGATTGTGTTGTTTAATAGATAGCAACTGTATTAAATATATATTCAATATTGACATGAGTATATACGTTACAATAAACAGCATTGTGCCTGTTTACGCGCGTGCGTGCGAGTTTACGTGTGTGTGTGTGTGGGTCTGTGTGTGTGTGTGTGTGTGTGTTTCCTCACAGGCTGTGATGTTCTAACACTTGGATTTGCTCCAAGTCCACACGTGATGTTCTAACACTTTGATTTGTTCAATGTTTGTTTTTCAAGCCAGCACTGTGGCGAATGGTTACGAATGCAATTCGTAATCCAGGATACCGGGTTCGAAACACAGCTGCGGGTGATTTGGAAGCAGACCGCCTTGCGCTGGTTTCCATGCAATGGTATGAGTGTCGGTCGTTGAGAAAGCAATGGCAAACTACTGAACGTAAACTTGCCCAAGAATCACAACTAGCCAAAAATGCTGGGGTTGACTGCTATGTCCTATAAAGGATATGCAACGAAATGTTGTTTGTCAAAATTAGGTAACAACACATTATATCTAGACTGGCGGACCCAAGGTCACCGGCATGTATCTACAGCGAATCAAACTCCGATGTTTACGGCAATTGTCGTGTGTACTACAACAACACTATTGAACCCTACAATGACATCACAGCACTCGGCAATGGTGAACAATGGAATTCGTGCAATGTAAAACTCGTTCAGAAAGCAATGGCAAACTACTGAACGTAACACTTGCCTAGTACATCAACAGCAGCTGAAAATGCTGGTGTTGACTGCAACGTCCCGTAAGGGATACGCAACACATAAAAAAAAAAAAAACTACGGAATGTAAACACTTGCCCGTGTGGTGACGGGACTCTTACGGAAAGCAAAGAAAAATTTAACCGACCATAAATGTGGTTGGCGTAGAGTAAACTGGTTTTATGTCCGTGAAATGCCGAGACCCTTAAGGGAAGTAAAGAATTGTAACACACTGTAGATTACCATACATGTCGCAGAGGCGACTATGGGGGTTGACCTTTAAGATTAGCTTCCCCTTAGAAGAGACTTTAGCTGCAGATTACAAGCAACCACGAACAAGTGTTAAGATTTAAAAATAAAAGAGAATAACTCAGCCAGCCTAGAGGAAAGAGGTATCATTCTACAAGAGGAAAGAGGTGCCAGTCTACAAGAGGAAAGAGGTGCCAGTCTACAAGAGGAAAGGGGTGCCAGTTTACAAGAGGAAAGATGTGCCAGTTTACAAGAGGAAAGAGGTGCCAGTCTACAAGAGGAAAGGGGTGCCAGTTTACAAGAGGAAAGATGTGCCAGTTTACAAGAGGAAAGAGGTGCCAGTTTACAAGAGGAAAGAGGTGCCATTCTGCAAGAGGAAAGAGGTGCAGGTTTACAAGAGGAAAGAGGTGCCAGTTTACAAGAGGAAAGACGTGCCAGTCTACAAGAGGAAAGAGGTGCCAGTTTACAAGAGGAAAGAGGTGCCAGTTTACAAGAGGAAAGATGTGCCAGTTTACAAGAGGAAAGAGGTGCCAGTTTACAAGAGGAAAGAGGTGCCATTCTGCAAGAGGAAAGAGGTGCAGGTTTACAAGAGGAAAGAGGTGCCAGTTTACAAGAGGAAAGAGGTGCCAGTTTACAAGAAGAAAGAGGTGCCAGTTTACAAGAGGAAAGCGGTGCCAGTCAACAAGAGGAAAGAGGTGCCAGTCAACAAGAGGAAAGAGGTGTCAGTCAACAAGAGGAAAGAGGTGCCAGTCAACAAAAGGAAAGAGATGCCAGTCTACAAGAGGAAAGAGGTGCCATTCTACAAGAGGAAAGAGGTGCCAGTTTACAAGAGGAAAGAGGTACCAGTCAACAAGAGGAAAGGTGTGACAGTCAACAAGAGGAAAGAGGTGCCAGTCAGCAAGAGGAAAGAGGTGCCAGTCAACAAGAGGAAAGAGGTGCCAGTTTACAGGAGGAAAGGGGTGCCATTCTACAAGAGGAAAGAGGTACCAGTCAACAAGAGGAAAGGGGTGACAGTCAACAAGAGGAAAGAGGTGCCAGTCAGCAAGAGGAAAGAGGTGCCAGTTTACAGGAGGAAAGGGGTGCCATTCTACAAGAGGAAAGAGGTGTCATTCTACAAGAGGAAAGAGGTGCCATTCTACAAGAGGAAAGGGGTGCCATTCTACAAGAGGAAAGAGGTGTCATTCTACAAGAGGAAAGAGGTGCCATTCTACAAGAGGAAAGAGGTGTCATTCTACAAGAGGAAAGAGGTGTCATTCTACAAGAGGAAAGAGGTGCCAGTCAACCAGAGGAAAGAGGTGCCAGTTTGCAAGAGGAAAGAGGTGCAAGTCTACAAGAGGAAAGAGGTGCCAGTTTACAAGAGGAAAGAGGTGCCAGTCAACAAGAGGAAAGGGGTGACAGTTTACAGGAGGAAAGGGGTGCAAGTCAACATGAGGAAAGAGGTGCCAGTCAACAAGAGGAAAGAGGTGCCAGTCAACAAGATGAAAGACGTGCCAGTCAACAAGAGGAAAGAGGTGCCAGTCAACAAGAGTAAAGAGGTGCCAGTCTACAATAGGAAAGAGGTGCCAGTCAATAAGAGGAAAGAGGTGGCAGTCTACAAGAGGAAAGAGGTGGCAGTCTACAAGAGGAAAGAGGTGCCAGTTTACAGGAGGAAAGGGGTGCCATTCTACAAGAGGAAATAGGTACCATTCTACGAGAGGAAAGAGGTGGCAGTCTACAAGAGGAAAGAGGTGCCAGTTTACAGGAGGAAAGGGGTGCCATTCTACAAGAGGAAAGGGGTGCCATTCTACAAGAGGAAAGGGGTGCCATTCTACAAGAGGAAAGAGGTGTCATTCTACAAGAGGAAAGAGGTGTCATTCTACAAGAGGAAAGAGGTGCCAGTCAACCAGAGGAAAGAGGTGCCAGTTTACAAGAGGAAAGAGGTGCAAGTCTACAAGAGGAAAGAGGTGCCAGTTTACAAGAGGAAAGAGGTGCCAGTCAACAAGAGGAAAGGGGTGACAGTTTACAGGAGGAAAGGGGTGCAAGTCAACATGAGGAAAGAGGTGCCAGTCAACAAGAGGAAAGAGGTGCCAGTCAACAAGATGAAAGACGTGCCAGTCAACAAGAGGAAAGAGGTGCCAGTCAACAAGAGTAAAGAGGTGCCAGTCTACAATAGGAAAGAGGTGCCAGTCAATAAGAGGAAAGAGGTGGCAGTCTACAAGAGGAAAGAGGTGGCAGTCTACAAGAGGAAAGAGGTGCCAGTTTACAGGAGGAAAGGGGTGCCATTCTACAAGAGGAAATAGGTACCATTCTACGAGAGGAAAGAGGTGGCAGTCTACAAGAGGAAAGAGGTGCCAGTCAACAAGAGGAAAGAGGTGCCAGTCAACAAGAGGAAAGAGGTGCCAGTCAACAAGAGGAAAGAGGTGGCAGTCTACAAGAGGAAAGAGGTGGCAGTCTACAAGAGGAAAGAGGTGGCAGTCAACAAGAGGAAAGAGGTGTCATTCTACAAGAGGAAAGAGGTGGCAGTCAACAAGAGGAAAGAGGTGTCATTCTACAAGAGGAAAGAGGTGTCATTCTACAAGAGGAAAGAGGTGCCAGTTTACAGGAGGAAAGAGGTGCAAGTCCACAAGAGATATGCCTCGATACAGTGAGAGCAGCACGGAGTCTGGGTCACAGATTGACTTTCTTTCACCTGGGATGAAATATCGACAGATCCACAAACACATGCAGCAGGTCGTTGGCAGAGAGAATTGCAGACAGAAATGAATAATGTGGGAAAGCCGTGGATGGGGCTGCAATGAAATATACAAAAACAGGACGGCTCGGAGTGAGTTGTTTGAGATGCTATATCCCAATGGGGTTAACGGGCAAAGAGGCGGAGGAGGAGGAGGAGGAGGAGGAGGAAGAAGAAGAAGAAGAAGAAGAAGAAGAAGAAGAAGAAGAAGAAGAAGAAGAAGAAGAAGAAGAAGAAGAAGAAGATTATTATTATTCACACACGCATTCAAAATAGCCACAGCTGTGATACTCATCCATCTTTTGATCTTGATTGTACAAGTCCCGTGGCAAGAACCCATTGTGGGTACAGGAAGTGGTGGGGCTATCACAAATTCTTAGGCCGGAGTGCATGGAGGGAAAGGTGGTCAGTCTTTCTCTCCCGTAGCGAACAACGAGAGCTGGCATCGAACCCATATCCGACCGTGTTCATGCTATTATCAGCATAACGTCCTAACCGTTACATCAACATGCCGGTGATAATAGCATTATTTGTTTTTGTAATGTTACAGGACGTTGCCATCAACCCCAACCCTAGGCTGATTTTCTTGGCAAGTTTAAGTTCAGTAGTTTGTCATTGATTTCTGAACGAGAGGTCAACGTTGAAGACCATCTTGACTCATGTAGGGGTTGATCCCGCTACCCTGGCGTCAGCGAACAGGAAGTTTAAGAGCTAGAGCGCTGTTATCCTTTCGGCGACGCCGACTGCTAATATAATAGTATAACAAGATGCCGGGATGGTTAACCCGGTCAACAAATGCCCGCAGAAGTCGGATGTGTCGGCCTAACGGCGCAAGAACGCAATCACATCCGGAAAAAAAACCTCTGGATGAACGAAGAAGAAGAAGAAGAAGAAGAAGAAGAAGAAGAAGAAGAAGAAGAAGAAGAAGAAGAAGAAGAAGTATAACAAGATCAGTGTTTATACCCAGGCGGTATTGGTACCTGTGTGTATGTGGCACCTGGTACATGAGTGTGGGCTCGGAAGTACCCGTGGCCACATGGTTCAGACGTCTGCCTCGCGCTCCGAAGGTTGTGGGTTCGAGTCCTGACCCCAGTCATTGGGTTCACGGATAAACTTTTCTTGGATACTCCCGGGGGTCGCCGCTGGAGCTACGCAGTTGGTGCTTTGTGCGACGCTATCGGCAGGCCGCCCTGCGGAAAAAACACCGAGCCATATGGGATAAAACCCGGTGCAGTATAGTCTGTTCACCCGCCTTTAAGCCTTGTCTTTTACACCTGAGTGTAGATGGTAAAGAGACGCGGACCGGGTAAAGTCTCAGAGCAATAGGCAGGTGTGTCACTATGAAAACTAACCCGCAACTGTGTATGTAATTCAAGCGCTAAGATCTATACCTCGAACGGTAGGTAGTTAATAATGAAATACTTGTGTTGTTTAAACTATGGCATTCACAATCGTACCCAAAATAGCAACTGTCAAGTTTACGAGTTGATAATAACACATCGGTTCTCCCAAGGGAGAAAATGGGATAGATAACGGCAGCTATGATAAATAGAAACTCAGGTGACGGCTTTGTCCTAGAGAATTCTTTACATCTTTCTCATCCTATACGTCAGCTTCCCTTTAAGATAAGCGTGTCTACAGACAAAGCGCATTTTTTGTCACTGTGGCTCTCGGAGTTGCCCTGTTTTCTTTCATAATATGCTCCTTTGTGTGCGGTGAAGCGGAGATAAGGATAGAGCGTGTACTTTTGAAGAACTCTTTTCCGGTTGGTAATTGCAAACGACATTCTGGTAAATGTCCCGTAGAGACAAGATATGCGGGTAAACAGTAGGTCCCATTAGGTGAGTAGCAAGGAAGCTGGATTTGTATGTCTGGATGACATTTGTTAAAGAAATTAGCCAATGGCGTGTCTGTCAGGTTTACTTATTCCTGGGTTGGATTATAATATTCCGATAGGTGTCACGGCCATCTGTCTCACTTCTCGAATGTGCATCAAAGGTAGATAACTACAATTGACATGCTCTCCCAGGTCGACTCAGCATAAAATGAACCCCAGGACATGTTGGGAGGTCAAGACGGGCACACGATCCCTCAATTGCCGATAGCTCTATAAAAACATGGGTCTGGCACAATATGTCCAAGAAGACCTGATCATGTACAAGGGTCATCTATGTAACTTGGTTATTACATATTTATTTCGATATAATTGCTAGCGATTTGGCTGCAGACCACTTTGCATTGATTTCCATGGTATGAGACGCGGTCGTTCAAAAAGTAATGACAAACTACTGAACGAACAATGTCTAGAAATAGTTGCCTGACTTTGCTGTCACTATGTAGTGTACTTTCTCATTGTCAGTCTGGTAGAAATACTTGCCTTAAGTCATTGACAACCTGCGTCTCTAGGTATTTGGATCATATCGTCACCCCCAACATCCTCTTTCTCCTTCTCATTCTTCTGCTCCTGTCTTCAATCTAAATCTCTGTAAAGATAGCGGCAGTCACCTTGACTCTACAGACACGTCCCCTTGATCTCATGGGTAGTGAAATCAGATACCAAGCCTTCGCGGATAAGTTACAAGAGCAGGAAGTCCCGTCAGCGATCTGTGCATGTTAAAGTGAAAATAACGCTTATGAAAATCATATATGTTCACACCTATTTATGTTACTGCTTTACGGCAACGATTACGGTTTTGCTACGGAAGAGGGTCCGAATTTCTAATATACGTACTTTAAGATTGTGTTGTTTAATAGATAGCAACTGTATTAAATATATATTCAATATTGACATGAGTATATACGTTACAATAAACAGCATTGTGCCTGTTTACGCGCGTGCGTGCGAGTTTACGTGTGTGTGTGTGTGGGTCTGTGTGTGTGTGTGTGTGTGTGTTTCCTCACAGGCTGTGATGTTCTAACACTTGGATTTGCTCCAAGTCCACACGTGATGTTCTAACACTTTGATTTGTTCAATGTTTGTTTTTCAAGCCAGCACTGTGGCGAATGGTTACGAATGCAATTCGTAATCCAGGATACCGGGTTCGAAACACAGCTGCGGGTGATTTGGAAGCAGACCGCCTTGCGCTGGTTTCCATGCAATGGTATGAGTGTCGGTCGTTGAGAAAGCAATGGCAAACTACTGAACGTAAACTTGCCCAAGAATCACAACTAGCCAAAAATGCTGGGGTTGACTGCTATGTCCTATAAAGGATATGCAACGAAATGTTGTTTGTCAAAATTAGGTAACAACACATTATATCTAGACTGGCGGACCCAAGGTCACCGGCATGTATCTACAGCGAATCAAACTCCGATGTTTACGGCAATTGTCGTGTGTACTACAACAACACTATTGAACCCTACAATGACATCACAGCACTCGGCAATGGTGAACAATGGAATTCGTGCAATGTAAAACTCGTTCAGAAAGCAATGGCAAACTACTGAACGTAACACTTGCCTAGTACATCAACAGCAGCTGAAAATGCTGGTGTTGACTGCAACGTCCCGTAAGGGATACGCAACACATAAAAAAAAAAAAAACTACGGAATGTAAACACTTGCCCGTGTGGTGACGGGACTCTTACGGAAAGCAAAGAAAAATTTAACCGACCATAAATGTGGTTGGCGTAGAGTAAACTGGTTTTATGTCCGTGAAATGCCGAGACCCTTAAGGGAAGTAAAGAATTGTAACACACTGTAGATTACCATACATGTCGCAGAGGCGACTATGGGGGTTGACCTTTAAGATTAGCTTCCCCTTAGAAGAGACTTTAGCTGCAGATTACAAGCAACCACGAACAAGTGTTAAGATTTAAAAATAAAAGAGAATAACTCAGCCAGCCTAGAGGAAAGAGGTATCATTCTACAAGAGGAAAGAGGTGCCAGTCTACAAGAGGAAAGAGGTGCCAGTCTACAAGAGGAAAGGGGTGCCAGTTTACAAGAGGAAAGATGTGCCAGTTTACAAGAGGAAAGAGGTGCCAGTCTACAAGAGGAAAGGGGTGCCAGTTTACAAGAGGAAAGATGTGCCAGTTTACAAGAGGAAAGAGGTGCCAGTTTACAAGAGGAAAGAGGTGCCATTCTGCAAGAGGAAAGAGGTGCAGGTTTACAAGAGGAAAGAGGTGCCAGTTTACAAGAGGAAAGACGTGCCAGTCTACAAGAGGAAAGAGGTGCCAGTTTACAAGAGGAAAGAGGTGCCAGTTTACAAGAGGAAAGATGTGCCAGTTTACAAGAGGAAAGAGGTGCCAGTTTACAAGAGGAAAGAGGTGCCATTCTGCAAGAGGAAAGAGGTGCAGGTTTACAAGAGGAAAGAGGTGCCAGTTTACAAGAGGAAAGAGGTGCCAGTTTACAAGAAGAAAGAGGTGCCAGTTTACAAGAGGAAAGCGGTGCCAGTCAACAAGAGGAAAGAGGTGCCAGTCAACAAGAGGAAAGAGGTGTCAGTCAACAAGAGGAAAGAGGTGCCAGTCAACAAAAGGAAAGAGATGCCAGTCTACAAGAGGAAAGAGGTGCCATTCTACAAGAGGAAAGAGGTGCCAGTTTACAAGAGGAAAGAGGTACCAGTCAACAAGAGGAAAGGTGTGACAGTCAACAAGAGGAAAGAGGTGCCAGTCAGCAAGAGGAAAGAGGTGCCAGTCAACAAGAGGAAAGAGGTGCCAGTTTACAGGAGGAAAGGGGTGCCATTCTACAAGAGGAAAGAGGTACCAGTCAACAAGAGGAAAGGGGTGACAGTCAACAAGAGGAAAGAGGTGCCAGTCAGCAAGAGGAAAGAGGTGCCAGTTTACAGGAGGAAAGGGGTGCCATTCTACAAGAGGAAAGAGGTGTCATTCTACAAGAGGAAAGAGGTGCCATTCTACAAGAGGAAAGGGGTGCCATTCTACAAGAGGAAAGAGGTGTCATTCTACAAGAGGAAAGAGGTGCCATTCTACAAGAGGAAAGAGGTGTCATTCTACAAGAGGAAAGAGGTGTCATTCTACAAGAGGAAAGAGGTGCCAGTCAACCAGAGGAAAGAGGTGCCAGTTTGCAAGAGGAAAGAGGTGCAAGTCTACAAGAGGAAAGAGGTGCCAGTTTACAAGAGGAAAGAGGTGCCAGTCAACAAGAGGAAAGGGGTGACAGTTTACAGGAGGAAAGGGGTGCAAGTCAACATGAGGAAAGAGGTGCCAGTCAACAAGAGGAAAGAGGTGCCAGTCAACAAGATGAAAGACGTGCCAGTCAACAAGAGGAAAGAGGTGCCAGTCAACAAGAGTAAAGAGGTGCCAGTCTACAATAGGAAAGAGGTGCCAGTCAATAAGAGGAAAGAGGTGGCAGTCTACAAGAGGAAAGAGGTGGCAGTCTACAAGAGGAAAGAGGTGCCAGTTTACAGGAGGAAAGGGGTGCCATTCTACAAGAGGAAATAGGTACCATTCTACGAGAGGAAAGAGGTGGCAGTCTACAAGAGGAAAGAGGTGCCAGTTTACAGGAGGAAAGGGGTGCCATTCTACAAGAGGAAAGGGGTGCCATTCTACAAGAGGAAAGGGGTGCCATTCTACAAGAGGAAAGAGGTGTCATTCTACAAGAGGAAAGAGGTGTCATTCTACAAGAGGAAAGAGGTGCCAGTCAACCAGAGGAAAGAGGTGCCAGTTTACAAGAGGAAAGAGGTGCAAGTCTACAAGAGGAAAGAGGTGCCAGTTTACAAGAGGAAAGAGGTGCCAGTCAACAAGAGGAAAGGGGTGACAGTTTACAGGAGGAAAGGGGTGCAAGTCAACATGAGGAAAGAGGTGCCAGTCAACAAGAGGAAAGAGGTGCCAGTCAACAAGATGAAAGACGTGCCAGTCAACAAGAGGAAAGAGGTGCCAGTCAACAAGAGTAAAGAGGTGCCAGTCTACAATAGGAAAGAGGTGCCAGTCAATAAGAGGAAAGAGGTGGCAGTCTACAAGAGGAAAGAGGTGGCAGTCTACAAGAGGAAAGAGGTGCCAGTTTACAGGAGGAAAGGGGTGCCATTCTACAAGAGGAAATAGGTACCATTCTACGAGAGGAAAGAGGTGGCAGTCTACAAGAGGAAAGAGGTGCCAGTCAACAAGAGGAAAGAGGTGCCAGTCAACAAGAGGAAAGAGGTGCCAGTCAACAAGAGGAAAGAGGTGGCAGTCTACAAGAGGAAAGAGGTGGCAGTCTACAAGAGGAAAGAGGTGGCAGTCAACAAGAGGAAAGAGGTGTCATTCTACAAGAGGAAAGAGGTGGCAGTCAACAAGAGGAAAGAGGTGTCATTCTACAAGAGGAAAGAGGTGTCATTCTACAAGAGGAAAGAGGTGCCAGTTTACAGGAGGAAAGAGGTGCAAGTCCACAAGAGATATGCCTCGATACAGTGAGAGCAGCACGGAGTCTGGGTCACAGATTGACTTTCTTTCACCTGGGATGAAATATCGACAGATCCACAAACACATGCAGCAGGTCGTTGGCAGAGAGAATTGCAGACAGAAATGAATAATGTGGGAAAGCCGTGGATGGGGCTGCAATGAAATATACAAAAACAGGACGGCTCGGAGTGAGTTGTTTGAGATGCTATATCCCAATGGGGTTAACGGGCAAAGAGGCGGAGGAGGAGGAGGAGGAGGAGGAGGAAGAAGAAGAAGAAGAAGAAGAAGAAGAAGAAGAAGAAGAAGAAGAAGAAGAAGAAGAAGAAGAAGAAGAAGAAGAAGATTATTATTATTCACACACGCATTCAAAATAGCCACAGCTGTGATACTCATCCATCTTTTGATCTTGATTGTACAAGTCCCGTGGCAAGAACCCATTGTGGGTACAGGAAGTGGTGGGGCTATCACAAATTCTTAGGCCGGAGTGCATGGAGGGAAAGGTGGTCAGTCTTTCTCTCCCGTAGCGAACAACGAGAGCTGGCATCGAACCCATATCCGACCGTGTTCATGCTATTATCAGCATAACGTCCTAACCGTTACATCAACATGCCGGTGATAATAGCATTATTTGTTTTTGTAATGTTACAGGACGTTGCCATCAACCCCAACCCTAGGCTGATTTTCTTGGCAAGTTTAAGTTCAGTAGTTTGTCATTGATTTCTGAACGAGAGGTCAACGTTGAAGACCATCTTGACTCATGTAGGGGTTGATCCCGCTACCCTGGCGTCAGCGAACAGGAAGTTTAAGAGCTAGAGCGCTGTTATCCTTTCGGCGACGCCGACTGCTAATATAATAGTATAACAAGATGCCGGGATGGTTAACCCGGTCAACAAATGCCCGCAGAAGTCGGATGTGTCGGCCTAACGGCGCAAGAACGCAATCACATCCGGAAAAAAAACCTCTGGATGAACGAAGAAGAAGAAGAAGAAGAAGAAGAAGAAGAAGAAGAAGAAGAAGAAGAAGAAGAAGAAGAAGAAGAAGAAGAAGAAGAAGAAGTATAACAAGATCAGTGTTTATACCCAGGCGGTATTGGTACCTGTGT
Source organism: Cepaea hortensis (assembly GCA_963921405.1). Lineage (NCBI taxonomy): Eukaryota > Metazoa > Mollusca > Gastropoda > Stylommatophora > Helicidae > Cepaea > Cepaea hortensis. The sequence goes on along the minus strand of OY992894.1, from coordinate 50,151,385 downwards.
GTATGTGGCACCTGGTACATGAGTGTGGGCTCGGAAGTACCCGTGGCCACATGGTTCAGACGTCTGCCTCGCGCTCCGAAGGTTGTGGGTTCGAGTCCTGACCCCAGTCATTGGGTTCACGGATAAACTTTTCTTGGATACTCCCGGGGGTCGCCGCTGGAGCTACGCAGTTGGTGCTTTGTGCGACGCTATCGGCAGGCCGCCCTGCGGAAAAAACACCGAGCCATATGGGATAAAACCCGGTGCAGTATAGTCTGTTCACCCGCCTTTAAGCCTTGTCTTTTACACCTGAGTGTAGATGGTAAAGAGACGCGGACCGGGTAAAGTCTCAGAGCAATAGGCAGGTGTGTCACTATGAAAACTAACCCGCAACTGTGTATGTAATTCAAGCGCTAAGATCTATACCTCGAACGGTAGGTAGTTAATAATGAAATACTTGTGTTGTTTAAACTATGGCATTCACAATCGTACCCAAAATAGCAACTGTCAAGTTTACGAGTTGATAATAACACATCGGTTCTCCCAAGGGAGAAAATGGGATAGATAACGGCAGCTATGATAAATAGAAACTCAGGTGACGGCTTTGTCCTAGAGAATTCTTTACATCTTTCTCATCCTATACGTCAGCTTCCCTTTAAGATAAGCGTGTCTACAGACAAAGCGCATTTTTTGTCACTGTGGCTCTCGGAGTTGCCCTGTTTTCTTTCATAATATGCTCCTTTGTGTGCGGTGAAGCGGAGATAAGGATAGAGCGTGTACTTTTGAAGAACTCTTTTCCGGTTGGTAATTGCAAACGACATTCTGGTAAATGTCCCGTAGAGACAAGATATGCGGGTAAACAGTAGGTCCCATTAGGTGAGTAGCAAGGAAGCTGGATTTGTATGTCTGGATGACATTTGTTAAAGAAATTAGCCAATGGCGTGTCTGTCAGGTTTACTTATTCCTGGGTTGGATTATAATATTCCGATAGGTGTCACGGCCATCTGTCTCACTTCTCGAATGTGCATCAAAGGTAGATAACTACAATTGACATGCTCTCCCAGGTCGACTCAGCATAAAATGAACCCCAGGACATGTTGGGAGGTCAAGACGGGCACACGATCCCTCAATTGCCGATAGCTCTATAAAAACATGGGTCTGGCACAATATGTCCAAGAAGACCTGATCATGTACAAGGGTCATCTATGTAACTTGGTTATTACATATTTATTTCGATATAATTGCTAGCGATTTGGCTGCAGACCACTTTGCATTGATTTCCATGGTATGAGACGCGGTCGTTCAAAAAGTAATGACAAACTACTGAACGAACAATGTCTAGAAATAGTTGCCTGACTTTGCTGTCACTATGTAGTGTACTTTCTCATTGTCAGTCTGGTAGAAATACTTGCCTTAAGTCATTGACAACCTGCGTCTCTAGGTATTTGGATCATATCGTCACCCCCAACATCCTCTTTCTCCTTCTCATTCTTCTGCTCCTGTCTTCAATCTAAATCTCTGTAAAGATAGCGGCAGTCACCTTGACTCTACAGACACGTCCCCTTGATCTCATGGGTAGTGAAATCAGATACCAAGCCTTCGCGGATAAGTTACAAGAGCAGGAAGTCCCGTCAGCGATCTGTGCATGTTAAAAATCATCGCATAGAGTAGGCCGTAAGGCCCCTTGGCTTTCAAAATTGTTAGGAAAAGTAAACCTCCCCACCGGTAGACAGAACCCGGTAGTTGGGTGGAATCTATATACATGAAATAAATCTGAAACACATGCATTCCGAAGCCGGACACACTAACTTTTAAGTTGCATAACTTTCCGTGGTGGGCGTCTTTCGAAAGAGGATTGAAGAAGAGTATGATGGTGCAGATATACCCACAGAACAGTCTCCACCCGGAACCGCATGTTATTAACGTACACATAGATTGGAAAAAAGAGCAGCTTGCTAAGCTCAAGCCATGGGAGATAAACACTCTTCATATACATCCAGGTTAATAACGTACTTGACGTGGCTTCTAGGGAGGATCAGACAGGATTGCAGACTTTGTCTAAATTACGTAAACAGAAATCAGTCGCAGCCTCACAAGCAGCCTGTCTGAGCATCCGATCACAAGCTGGGTTCAGTGATCTTCGGTCTTTGATACGTAGTTCTATATCCATTCTATATACATTCTATATCTATTCTATATCTATTATATACCGGCGTCTGTGGATAAGGGGATAGTGGAACTGTTTCACAGCTCCC
>OY992894.1:50051651-50141651 GCA_963921405.1 Cepaea hortensis | reverse complement strand
AATACCGTCACGTGACCAATTTTAGGTTTTGCCATAAACCATGGTTGGGAGAAACAGTGTTGACCAAAATCCGTGGATTATGATGGACGTGTTTGTGGGAGAGCTCTACAGTGTTAGATTAATTTAATATTAACTAGCATGTGTCGTTATGGCAAAGTGTAGCAGCCATCCCGGAATGAGGCGGTTTTGCATAAGGTTCCCTCTTGTTGGAATGAAGAACCCGGAACCAATGAAAAATCCGATCCCGGATAAATTATGATGTAGAGAGATGGGCCAGCAACTTTCGCAACGGAAGAAGCTGATAAACATTGCTCGGTGGAGCTGAATGGTATAAGTATCTTACATGAGTGCATACCAATCGTTAACACACCTGAAGTGATGGATGTTCAGCCCACGTGGAACTAGATCAGTAAGAACTGATGGTCACATTAGATGAAAACAAACATTGAAGTGTAGTTGTTCCACGTATCAAGGAAATCAGAACTGTCAGACAATATCTAGTAAATAAAGCAAGCCATTTTAGTCTAGATACAATGACTGTTTAAGAGTGAAAATATAGAACATTTCGCTAGAAGAAAACGTCATGTTCATGAGACAGCGTTCCATTATTTTTCACTGTGCGGACTTATGAGATCTTGGTTTTTCTAAAACTATTAGGAACCGTTGTGTTAGGAACAATAATAGTATTTTTCACGGATTATATTTACATGGGATTCAGATCTCATGGTCATCAGAGCTCCTGGAGGAGGACATGTCTGGAGAGAAGGATACGACTTCGGTGAGGTCTATTGTACTGACTCGTGTGATGTCGTGTAATCCTTGCCATGATGAGTGGACTCTGAACATGAATTCTGTGGTCTGACCTATACATTTACATCAGAATACACGACACACATTTTCTTCACAGACACGTCTCATATACGTTACACTTTTCTTTTAATAAATTAATCTTTATTAATTTTTAGAAGCAAGAGTTGTTGAGTATGTTGCGTTGGGGAAGTATGAGAGGGGGCATAGTACGACAGTGAGAGAGTGATAGGAAAAGGTGTCCACGGGCTGATGGAGTGTGTTGGGCGGAAGCTGGTGGGTTCTCCAGGATATTGATAAAGAAAAAACAAATATTATAATGTGGGTGTTGACTCTCCCCACTCCAGGGACGACACTTTAAAGGAAGACACGACAGACCTACGCTTGAGTTCAAAGCGAGCGAAGGCAAAACAAAACAAAAAAAAAAAACCTGCAATGAGATTAGCTGTTTTTTTTTTGTTTTTTTTTTGCATATCCTTTAACAGGACATCGCTGTCAACACCAGCATCTTTCAGCTTATGTTGATTTCTTGGCAAGATTACGCTCAGTAGTTTGCCATTGCTTCCTGAGCGGCCGGCTCACATACCCCGTAAGTTAACGATGCGATTCGAACCACTGCTGATTCTCACCGTCATCACGTTACCGACGAGAGTATACGAGATTACGGAGAAAAGTCATAACCTCTAAGCCACGAAGCCGGCGAGATTAGCTGTACCCATTGTTGAATATCTATCGGCTAAAAGTAGACAAATGTTTGGCTCCACCCGGTTTCAAATTGCCTCTATGAGAATCCATAGCCGCAGATGAACTAAAGTGTTCGGCGATACTGGTTGCCCAAAGTAAAACAGGTCGCAGTATGATCTCAGGTCGTCTCTGGCAGTCGCGGGCAGGGTGAAAGGTCATGTCCGTCTGTTGCTCTTTTGTCAAGATAGTTAGGTTTTCTTTTTCCAGCTTGGGTAGCTTCTTATCGTCGGGGATCGCTGATGATGGACGGGGCGGTTGACTTCACCGGAGTTTTAATCTGAGCGTCTTGGGTGGAAGAGCCTCGCTGTGAGTGGCATTCAAATGTATGTACTCCCAGTCAAAGATCCGTGACCCAACCATACGGTGCACGCTCTGTAGGACGAAGACAGAGGCGAAGCTGTTTGCCTCCGTCTGAATCAGATTAAAATACTTGCCGCAAATGTTTTCTTTCTGTGAGTCCGCCGCTGTTGTCTTCGAGAGGAAACAGAGGGAGGAGATGTGTATATTTACTCACTCGATACAGTAGTTCTCGAAATTGTTTTTCTTTGGACACGCTGTAATGCACACAAGAAGCTTCAGCCGTGCTGAGTTTTGGACGGACAGATATATAGAGAGACAGTTTATTTCGTCTTCTTCTTCTTCTTCTTCTTCTTCTTCTTCTTCTTCTTCTTCTTCTTCTTCTTCTTGGTGTTGTTGTTGTTGTTGTTGTTGTTGTTGTTGTTGTTCTTCTTCTTCTTCTTCTTCTTCTTCTTCTTCTTCTTCTTCTTCTTCTTCTTCTTCTTCTTCTTCTTCTTCTTCCCGTTCGCGATGTTATAGTAATGTCGGCACAAGACGTCCGGATGTTTATAGACGCCGCTGCAATCTCTGGCTGTTGAGACTGCCAAGTAGCTATATATATATATATATATATATATATATATATATATATATATATATATATATATATATATATATATATATATATATATAATTCGCATATCCTTTTATAAGACATCACTGTCAACAGCAGCATCTTTCAGCTGTCTGTTGATTTCTTGGCAAGATTACGCTCAGTAGTTTGCCATTGCTTTCTGAGCGCCGGCTCAGTTATCCCGCAAGTCACCAGCGGGGGTCGAACCGCTTACAGCTCTCGCCCGCTACGAGACTCTGCGTGATAAACGGGATTACAGAGAAAGTGTTGTAACCTATCGACCAGAGAGACCGGCATATATATATATATATATGTGTGTATGTGTGTGTGTGTGTGTGCGTGTTTTTGTGTGTGTGCGCGTGTGTGTCCCTGTTGTCCAGTGTTCAGTCCGCAATTGGCGTTGCATATAGCTGTCAGGTAGATCTGTTTTGTAAATGAAAATCCCTGACCTGCCTATACGTTTCAATATACTATTATTTAATATTACAAACAACGAATTTCAGATCAAAACAAAGTAGTAGACCTGACAAGAGGGGTTCATATGCAGTGACAGAAACAACAATGCAGATCTCACGGAACGGACTAGATGCAATTTAAATATAGTATCAGGCTAGAACAATAGCGCACAAGACTAATGACATTACGTGAGCACGACAATTTATAGAGCACTAGCTGACCCGGCCCGGCTTCGCCCAGTCCTTGGTGGAGAGCATCTCATGTAATTCATATAAGTAGTCATATAAGTTCCCGTTCCCGTTACCGACTATCTGTCTGTCTATCTGTCTGTCTGTCTGTCTGACCCGGCATCGCCCAGCTCCTGGTGTGGAGCATCTCATTTAATTCATATAAGTAGTCATATAAGCTCACGTTCCCGTTCCCGACTATCTATCTGTCTGTCTGTCTGTCTATCTGTCTGTCTGTCTGTCTGATCCGGCCCTCCTTCGCCCAGTCCCTGATGGGGAGCATCTCATTTAATTCATATAAGTAGTCATATAAGTTCCCGTTCCCGACTGTCTGTCTGTCTGTCTGTCTGTCTGTCTGTCTGTCTAATCATTTATTGGTTGCAGTTAGAACAACCTTAGATAAACGAAGACCAACTTACAAAAAGAATTAGAAAGAGCACTTGAAAGATCTTTACATCTTCCCCAACAATTAACTTGGGTAAATGGAGCAGCGGCAGCAGCAGCAGAAGAAGAAGAAAAAGGAGGAGTAGGAGCTGGGAGGAGGAAGAGGGAGGTGGAGGAGGGAGGAGGAGGGAGGAGTAGGAGGGAGGAAGAGATAGGCGGAGAGAGGAGGAGGAGGGAAGAGGAGGGAGGAGGAAGGAGGAGGAGTAGTAGGGAGGAGGAGGGATTAGGAGGAGGAGAGAGGAGGAGGAGGAAGGAGGAGGATGAGGGAGGAGGAGGAGGCAGGAGGAGGTGGGAGGAGGAGGGGAGGGGGAGGAGGGAGGAGGAGGGGGGAGGAGGAAGGAGGAAGAGGGAGGAGGAGGAGGAGGGAAAAGGAGGGATGAGAAGAACGCAGGAGGAGGGAGGAGGAGAGGGAGGAGGAGGGAGATGGAGGAGGAGGAGGAGGGAGGAGGAGGGAGGAGGAGGAGAGAGGAGGAGGAGGGAGGAGGAGGAGGGAGAAGGAGGAGGGAGAAGGAGGAGGGAGGAGAAGGAGGGGGAGGAGGAGGAGGGAGGATGAAGAGGGAGGAGGAGGAGGGATGTGGAGGGAGGAGGAGGAAGGAGGAGGAAGGAGGTAGAGGGAGGAGGAGGAGGGAGGAGGACATAGGATGAGGAGGGAGGAGGAGAAAGGAGGAGGAGATGGAGGAAGAGGCAGGAGGTGGGGGAGGAGGAGGGAGGAGAAGGAGGGAGGAAGAGGGAGGAGAATGAGGAGGGAGGAAGAGGGAGGAGGAGGAGGAGGGAGGAGGGGGAGGACGTAGGAGGAGGAGGGAGGAGGAGGAGGGAGTAGGAGGAGGGAGGAGGAGAAGGGAGGAGGAAGGAAGAGGAGTGATTAGGAGGAGGGAGGAGGGCGAGGAGGCAGGAGGAGGAAGAGGGAGGAAGAGGGAGGAGGAGGAAGAGGGAGGAGGAGGGAGGAGGAGGAGAAAGAGGGAAGAGGAGGATGGAGGAGGGAGAGGGAGGAGGGGGAGGGGAAGAGGAAGAGGGTAGGAGGTGGAGGAGGGGAGAGGAGGAGGAGGAGGAATATAACGCATATGCCTGTAGATTTAATAATGGCTGAAGTTGTTCCATGTCTTCTTAGAGTTGGCGACAGTGTAAAGAAATATAAAATCTTCAAACTTGATAGAGATAAGGTAACTATTATTTATTTATTCTTTAAGCATAAAAAGATGAGTTACAATGTTATGCATTATTTTTATGAAAACTTTGAAAATGCCTTAAAGATTGTATCACTATTTATTATAACTCATATGCCGGTATATAACTATAGACAAAGAGTTTATAAATCTTTGAAAACGATGCAACAATATGACTATAAGTTATACAGAAAAGTTATGCCCCTTGAAATAACTTTTACAGAGTTAAGTCCTCTCGCTGTATAGAAATTACAATGAAAAATGGAAAATTAAATAATATTGGGTAAGCATCCGATTTCACACTAAATAAATATCACAGTGGGCTGCGCTGGAATGAAAGGAAGACGTGTAGAAAATTTCATCTCAATCGGATGGGCCGTTCGCGAACGCATAAAGGACATACGGACATACAGACGGAGATTGCCTTTTATATATAAGATAGAAAGAGGACATTAATATAGGGAAAACATGGACAGAGCATAGACTGAGACTGAGGACATTAATCGGGGCAAATATGGACAGAGCATAGACTGTTGACATTAATGGGAGAAAACATGGACAGAGCACAGACTGGGGACATTAATGGGAGAAAACATGGACAGAGCATAGACTGAGGACATTAATGAGGAAACACAGACCATAGACCGAGGACATTAATGGGGAAAATATAGACTCTAGACCGAGGACATTGATGGGGGGAAATGTGAACAGAGCATAGATTGAGGAAGTCTATGAATAACAAGTTAGAAACCCCAGGGTCAAAGTAACAACGACAGACGGCGCACAGAAATAGGCGAAGAAGTTAATCAGAGAAAGAGCAGGTAATGTTGGAAATGCTGGAATGTGAACTTCGCGAAAGAGCAAAGGATAAGCGGTCATTGGATTGAATACCGTTAGGGACTAAGAGAAGAATAAGAGAAAGACAAGGAAGACGAGGACGTAGTAGTTGTAATATTAGTAGTAGTAGTAGTAGTAGCAGCAGCAGCAGCAGCAGCAGCAGTAGTAGTAGTAGTAGTAGTAGTAGTAGTAGTAGTAGTAGTAGTAGTAGTAATAGTAGTAGTAGTAGTAGTAGTAGTAGTAGTAGTAGTAGTAGTAGTAGTAGTACTAGTAGTAGTAGTAGTAGTAGTAGCAGCAGCAGCAGTACTAGCAAGAGCAGCTGTAGTAGTAATTGTGGTACTGCCTGCTGTACTATCCTAGTATCTGCGGCCGGATCTTGCAACAGAAGTCAAGGGCGCGTGAGCCCGCTTCTATCAATATAAATCGCTGGCAGAATCCTTGAGAACCGTTACAATAGCATGACATTTAAGCATAGTGCAACCAACCAGCCAGTCGTGTCTCTTCTTGCAATTGTTCGTAATACACTAGCCCCAGCATAATAATTCATTTCTTTTGCGCTGGCTATTTAACCCATGCTTGGTTGATAGATGTCTGAGAACTACAGAACTACACAAGTAACCAGCTAGGGATTTTAATCATTTTTCACAGCTGTGGCTTCTGGTGATGTCTAGCTAATCATTTCTCCATGCAGACTTATTCCTCCAGGGAGGTGCTGTGGTAATTGGTAGATGCCAGGTTCAAATCCCCTGTTGCCATAGATCGGGGTTTCTTCAAGAACATAAGATACAGAAAGGTAAAAGAAAATGAATCAATATAGACAAACACTATTATAAAATGAAAGTAAGAGAGTCTTTGTGCACGCCTTGAAACGTTTAGGACATGTGGTGCTAGACTCATATTTGTAGAGGCGTCGGCACTCGGTGTGTGATGTGTTTACTATCTCGCCTGTCGCATTTACTTCCCACAACATTTCCTGGTACCCTGTTTAGTCTGGGTCGACCTGGGAGCAAGTTTTACACATCCACCCCGATGCGAATTCAAACTCTTGACCACCGAGCCGGGCAGGCGACGTCTAAGCACACATCGCATTAAGTTTAACCCCGAGACACTCTAACTCTAAACACATGTCGCATTAAGATTAACCCCTGCACAATCTAAACACATATCATGTCGCGTTAAGTTTAATCCCGATACACTCTAAACACATATCGCGTTAAGTTTAATCCCGATACACTCTAAACACATATCGTGTTAAGTTTAATCCCGATACACTCTAAACACATATCGCGTTAAGTTTAATCCCGATACACTCTAAACACATATCGCGTTAAGTTTAATCCCGATACACTCTAAACACATATCGCGTTAAGTTTAATCCCGATACACTCTAAACACATGTCGCGTTAAGTTTAATCCCGATACACTCTAAACACATATCGCGTTAAGTTTAATCCCGATACACTCTAAACACATGTCGCATCAATTTTAACCCCAATATATTCTGAACACAGATGGCATTGTGTCTAACCCCGATAAATTTAAAGACATATAGCATTAAGTTTAATCCCGATACACTCTAAACACATATCGCGTTAAGTTTAACCCCGATACACTCTAAACACACATCGCATTAAGTTTAACCCTGATACACTCTGAATTCGCTTCAAACAGCCAACGAAGACGCGACGTAAAATCACAATAAATGTTCTAAACCTAGTCGTAATTTCACCAGGGAAACAAAACACTAAGATGATATATTGGTATCATGCTCGGGGAACCTTGAATTCAGGAGAAACGTGGTGCTCTTACAATGAGCCAGAAACATCTTCTAATCAACCGCCAACCGCGCACCTGCGCCAGGAACAAATGCCAAGCGGACATCTTGATGACAAGTCTATGTCTATACAAGCAGACAATTTGTCAGAACCTGCACTGGGGCGTCACGCTAATTAAGTATGTCAGATTCAACAGAGTCATGCGATGCCAGGGCACCGGGAGCACCACATCGAAATTAGTCATCATTAGGCAGTACTAGAGGTTGAGCAGGTAACGGATAATCTAATGATCCACCAGACCACCAAGTAAAACGCCGACACGCTTCATTCATTCTTAAAATACACGTGATTTCTTAGAACGGCGGTTAGCAACATTTGTAGTATATGCCGCGTTCTGACAATGGTAACTCCATCGAGCCACATTTGTTCATTGGTATGAATAGACCTTCAAAAATAAACACACACAAAGTAATTTCTAACGGCAGTTTTGTCATTAAAATGGTGCAATAATAATTACCTACCTATCAGTCTACCAGTCTCTACTATCTACCCATTTATCTACCAATCTAGTATCTACTTATCTAGTATCAACCTTCCTTCCTTCCTTCCTACCTAACTACCGACATGTTTACCTTCTTACCTACCTAATACTCTCTACATACCTACCTGCCTGACTAAATTCCAATTACCTACTTACCCTCTCTGCCTACTAACTACTTACCAAATTTGTGGTAAGGGTATATTTACGATCTAGCCTGTGCTAATACTTGGGGGACGAGATCCAGTTAGCCAAGGGTCCTATTAAACGTCATGCTTTGAAAACAGACGATGGCATTTTCCCCAAGGAAATAGTTCGAATCTCTAGCGTCTATGTGGCTGTCTTCCCTTTTGGCCCCGTATGATTACTAAAACCTTCTCTACAATTTCATGAGCGTCATTAAATGTTTGTGGAACGTGTGGCCGAGGGTCAGAATGTCTGTCTAGCACAGTGGGGCGTGTGTTCGACCCTGGCTAAGATGCGGGGTTTAAAACGACTTAGCATGTACACAACACGGTGACTGCTCGGGCAAGTGTCCTGTACACCTCCGCCAGGAAATAACTCTCCCAGTGCATACCAGCAATAATGCTGATGTCTTGATAACAACAAACAAACAGACAAACAAACAAAATGCATACATGTTTATCAAGTTTGTTCTCTGCTGACGTCGATTGGGGGCGGTGTTTTTGTGCATGGACCCATTGATCCAGATATAGTCTAACATTAGACTGTCGCGGAGAACTACTCACATATGCTGATTTATAGCATCCACAAACGCGCATAATAACAGTAATCCTGTGGACGGAAGAGATGCGCCGTAAGATACAAATATAGCTCCAGACGGAGTAACACATTAGCCTGCGATCAGATGGCTACATGCGAGCTTCAGCAGACCGACTGATCAATGGTCTGACCTCCAGTAGAGACATCTTTGTTGCTTCAGCAAACATCATTTCTGCTCTCACTGGCAAATGCCTAGCATTAACTCTTTCTCAGTCAAGTAACCCACCGTGCGTCTGTTAGCTACCATATTTATCACGTACTATTTACATTTTTCTGATTTAACAGATGATGCTTTCCCTTACTAAATGCCGGCGGCATACGTTCAAATAAATTCTAGTCTGGACTGGAACCGTCTGGGTTAGATGGGGTTAATTTAATAACGAGGCGTAATGGCTTCATCTACCGTTGGTCTGAGTCAGAAGACACGAGAGCTTGGTTGCAGCTGACGTGACCAATGTAAATTCAATCTGGAATTTTTTTTTTTTTTTTTGGTTTTACCAGAAACAATACTATATTTTTTGACCGAACATAATGGACAAAGAATAAAGTTTTCACCAACTAAAAATATTCAAACTAAGTATCACATGAAGTATTAGATATCCGCTGTACTAAAGAAAAGCAACGTGTGATATCTATTGGTTTTAATCAATCAATTCACCCATGCTTTCAGCCACTTCCCTACCTACCTTCCAACCTGTCTACCTACCTATCTACCTAACTAGCTGCCTAAGTTGAGTTGAGTTGAGTTAAGAACCGTCATCACAGCACTCAGGACATTCCCATATGCGCTCCGTCCCCTCGTTCAACAGCCAGCGAAGACTCATACTACTAACCGTTCCCACTGCTATCTGATTGAAAGTTCTCCTGGTCTTCCCTCTCCTAAATACTCACGTGCTTACATATCTACCTATGCACCCGCTTCATTATTTAAATTATTTAAATATTGCTGTCCTTTTCAGGACGTTGCGCTTAACCCTGGGTTAATTTTCTAAGCAGTTTAGTAGATTAAATTGTTTTCTTGTGGTTCTGGGCCTCGTGTTACTGGTTACTGAGTTGAGTGAGTGGTGCGACATTGTGAGCTATGGATTTCATGTTAAATGCCTTCACATCTGTCCACAGTTGTTTATGTCGTGAACTGCATGTTCGAATAAATGGCGGCAGCCGTTTGCTAGGTTTGCCTTATGCAGAAATGTGTGGCTGCTGGTTTTCCAGTGACTGCCGCTTCAAGCGACGATGAACCGTATTTGTCGTGGCGGGCTTTTGTGTTGGCATTCTGGCAGCGGCATTATGCACAGTATACCTGTGCGGGCTGTTGGTTTGTCGAGACCCCTGTTTGTTCCACTTTTTATCGGGGGCAGTGAGGAGCATGTTGTGTGATATTCACTGGCGTAGGAATGGAGCATTATGGGGCAACCCTTAGCCGTGAAGTTGGAACCGCGACTGACTGCCTAACTAACTAACTAACTAACCAACCTACCAACCAACTAACTAACTAACTAACTAACTAACTAACTAACTAACCTAGCAGACCTTGAACAGCCTTCAGCGCATCGCAAGTTTAAGAGCAAGCGTTTTTATCACTTCGACCATGTCGACGTCTACTTAACCTGGTCTATTGTTTTACCAGAAACAATACTACGGGGTGTATCTATAATGAATGTGCAGTTTTTGAAAACATTGCCGTTCCAAGTTTGGTTTATTATGTTTAATACATAATAAACCAAATTTGGAACGGCAATGTTTTCAAACTTACAGAGGGTAAATACAAAACTTGGACCGGCAATATTTTCAAACACTGCACAGTCATTAAAAATACACCCTATATATATATTTTTTGACAGAGCATACTAGCCAAAGAGTACTTAAATATCTAAATACTCACCTGCCTGCTTACATATCTCCCTACCTACCTACCCGTGGGAGTGTTTGTCTGTCTGCCTGTCTTGAACTTATTTATTTATTTATTTATTTATTTATTTATTTATTTATTTGGCTCGCTTGCTTTGAACTCAAGCGCAGCCCATACACACTACTTCTAGTAGTGCTGGACTGAATTTTGCGAGTGGATTAGCTTACCCTATTGACTCGCCATCAGGCAAACCCACTCCGACTTCAGAGGTACTTGTAATTACGTCCCTAAGTCAAGGACGACAGGTCAACATTTTAGCCCAACTGCCGAGTTGAAGCCCTTACCTCGGCATCAGCAAGAGCGATATCTCTTATCCATTCGGCCATGTGACCTCTGTGTTGTCCTTATGATGTGGCTGTATTTGTTGTTACTCCGTCCTCTATCTGACACTTATGATGTGGCTGTATTTGTTGTTACCTTGTTACCCCCTCCTCTATCTGACACTTATGATGTGGCTGTATTTGTTGTTACCCCTCCTCTATCTGACACTTATGATGTGGCTGTATTTGTTGTTACCCCCTCCTCTATCTGACACTTATGATGTGGCTGTATTTGTTGTTACCCCTCCTCTATCTGACACTTATGATGTGGATGTATTTGTTGTTACCCCCTCCTCTATCTGACACTTGTGAAGTGGCTGTATTTGTTGTTACCCCCTTCTCTATCTGACACTTATAATGTGGCTGTATTTGTTGTTACCCCTCCTCTAACTGACACCTTGTTCAAGGACCTCATATTGATCGTATCTCTCAACATGTTAGAGTGAACCAAGTCCAAGGCCCAATCCGCAACAACCCTCCCAGCAACGAAATAAAAACATGGCCGTGGGAAGCACCTTCACCCTGTGATTTATGTTGGAGCTGTGCTCTTGCCATGTCCACAATTGATGTCTATCTTCTTCTTTCAGCTGTTATCTCCAGTACCGCATACATTCATTGTCGCGCCGGACCCATCATTCATAGTGTCCAGATGTGAGTGATTAAACTGTTGGTTAATTCATGATGTCGGTTCATCACAGGAGTACAATTTTTAAGTGGTTTGTTTTTTGCTTTGTTTCCCAGGACTTAGAATGTTCAAACGTTTCTATTGGAAAATGTCTGCTTCATATCATGGCTGTTATGTTTACAAGTTTATTTTCCTGATAGTGCTAATAAATCTAGCCGGCGATGTGGCGTAGATTCATTGGACACGTTTCACAACTTCCCCACACATCGTGAATCAGCCGCTGGCGATTCTGAAGCAAATCACCTTGCGTTAATTTCGACGGTATGAGCGTCGGTCGTTTAGTAAAAAGCAATTGCAAACTACTGAACGTCAAGATTGCCTAGTAAATCACAAGCAGCCAAAAATAGTAGAGTTGAATGCAACGTTCTGTAAATGACATGCAATTAACTTTGTTTTACACTTACAGTTTCTATTTTAAATGCTATCAATTATTTACATGTTTATTATTGTGGACAGTTGAGTTTGATCCCAAAGCATTGCTTTTCCCAAGGCCTACAATGTTCTTAAGAGATCCTATTTAAACACATAAGCCACAAACAAACAGTTGCACGATTTATTGCTAGGAATATTTAGCTGCATTATTAGCTGTCAGGTGCACACTGCAGAGGTATGCATCACATGCAAAATAATTAAGACACCTAGTAACAGATATTGTTCAAATGTGGAACATTTGTTATCTCCGCGGTAATTTCAAATTTACTTGTCTGAGATATTATTTTTTACGTTGCTGTGACAGTTGAATCCAACTACTAAACGCCTGGAGTAGTCACGCGTATTCTGCAATGGGTCTCAAACTGTCGGGTGAACTGTTGCTGGAATGAGTCCTTTACTACTTTAAACAGTGTGTAAGGACTACGCTCGAGTTTAAGCGAGCGAACAAAAAGAAGAAGAAGAAGAAGAAGCAGTGATAGGAGCAATGGCTCTCTTGCTGTCTAATGGCACCAGTTTTCGGAAGTATTCCTGATCAATGACAGGAAACAATGACAGGAAACAATGACAGGAAGAGGAAACAGATGTGTTTCGTGCACACTTCTATTTGAGTTCTCCCGGTGGTTGGGAATCGAAAAGTTTGGGCCCCTGGTCTAACGGAAATACCCAATGTCGGAAACGCCAAACAACAATAGTCATGGTGTATGTGTGTGTGTATGTGTTTGTGTCTGCGTGAGTGTGTATGTCTGCGTGAGTGTGTATGTCTGCGTGAGTGTGTATGTTTGCGTGTGTGTGTGTGTGTGCCTGCGTAAGCCTATGTGTCTGCGTGAGTGTGTGTATCTGCGTGGACGTGGGTCTCCGTGAGTGTGTGTGTGTGTCTGCGTTAGTGTGTGTGTCTGCGTGAGTGTGTGACGGCGTAAGAGTGTGTGTGTGTGTGTGTGTGTGTGTGTGAGAGAGAGAGAGAGAGAGAGAGAGAGAGAGAGAGAGAGAGAGAGAGAAGAGGAAAGGCAAACGCGGCCTAAACATTACCTGTTAAAGGTCAGGTGTGTCGATCGAAAAACGTCGTCAGTATGGCAGTTTCTTTGTAAACAGACACAACACTGACCAACGTAAGTTTTAATTTGAGTAGGGAAGAAATAGATGGCGAAGTTCCATTCACAAAGAGCTGCTCCGAGAAACACAAGTTCGGGAACCGATATATGAGGCTGCGGAAGAGGTCAATTATCTCTTCTGACGGCGGGCTGTAGTTCAGAAAGCAATGGAAAACCTCTGAACGTAAAACTGTCCTTGTCAGTCAAAACTATCTAGTAGGGGCTGCGGTTGATTGCATCGTCCTGCACAGGACATCTAACTAGCACTAAGCCGTCTTATCGTCTGCCTTACCGGAATGTCCCCACAATGTCAATTATCTCTTCTTCTTCTTCTTCTTCTTCTTCTTCTTCTTCTTCTTCTTCTTCTTCTTCTTCTTCTTCTTCTTCTTCTTCTTCATTATAATCATCATCTACTTTCGTTCTCTTTAAATTTGTCTATATCTGCAATGTTGTCTCTTGTATGAACTTCATTGTATCCCTGTTTCTAATCCCTGTTTTGTGTGTATTAGGTGTCTCTCAACTGCGTACGCTTTGTGGGTTCCAGAAAAGTTATGTCTTGTTTATACTATTATCAGGTTTTCTCAGTGTGGGTCCTGCTCAGACCCCAGCATCTTACCCTAGCTTTTTGCGTCACTGGAATCTTGCTAGTTTGTTTTCCCTCTAAGCTCCACATTAGTCATTCTGTCATACTATTTTAGTCCCATTCTGCGCAAACTCTAGTTAATGGATGCTCGTAATAATTGTTTTCATCGCAAGAGCGTACTGACGCATTAACACACACTGAACACGGGCTTCCAAATCTCTATATTATAGATAGCTGCATACAGAGATCACAGTGGTGACATCTAAAGCTCTGTGTTACAGATATCCCATATCATATTATATATCGTATATATACTTATATTGTATTACAGACACGGTAGACAGCTGTATACAGAGATCACAGTGCTGACATCTAAAACGCTATATTATAGATATCTGCATACGGAGATCACAGTACTGGTTTCTAAAACTCTATACTATATATATATATATATATATATATATATATATATATATATATATATATATATATATATATATATATATATATATATATATATATATACATATATATATATATATACAGAGACCACAGTGCAGGCTAACTCGGAAGTAGTCTGTCATGAATAGCGTGCGTCAGTGCCTGTCTGAAGATGTCCCTAATCACGGCCCAGCAGGAGGGATCCGAACAGGATGTGCACTTCACGGGTATTCTCCTTGATGTTTACTGACTTTCTTTTCTCTGAGGATTCTGGATGGCATTCAAAGGATTGCTCGTTGACGTAGTCTGTGTAAATGGTGATCCTTGACTTTGTTGACAAGAAACTATTACTTTACGTCTGTGAGAAAACATGGCCGCTGCTTGGACTTTTGTCAGCTTACTATTTCTCTATGTCTGTGTTGTAACATGACTAATTCACCGGTATACTGAAACTTATTGCTACTTTATATTTTTTTTTTACAGATTATTAATTCGCGACTCTTGACACTGGCCACTTCTTTATATATATTTTATAAGATGAAGGATTATTAACTCTATTGAAACGTATCACAACTTTAAATCTTGTTATAAGATGATTAATTTGCGAATCTATTAAAATGTACAACGTCTTTATATGTATTTTATAAGGTGATTAATTGGTGACTCTACTGAAACTTACCCTTACTTTAACTCTATGCCTTGCCTTATTCCTGGCTCTATTAAAACTTACTAATACTTTACATCTGTTTTCTAACGTGAGTGGTTAATGGCGTAACATTCATTACTGTTTGTGCTACCCCTAATGATAGGAAAGCTATGGGCACCAAAGCTTTTCATGAAAGCGACAGCTCTCTATTCTACTCGAGAACATTGGAATACAAGACGAGTGGACGACCCAGGAAGAGTTGCTAGATGATGCAAAAGAGCTACTAAAGAAATCAAATATGACGTTAGTACAAGCAACAAGACCAGCGACACACGAATTTATATTTACCTCCTTTTTGTATTGCTTCACTGCAAAGGCAATAGGACAAAATACGATGACCATGAAGAAGAAGAAGAAGAAGAAGAAGAAGAAGAAGAAGAAGAAGAAGAAGAAGAAGAAGAAGAAGAAGAAGAAGAAGAAGAAGAAGTCTCTTTGCGTTCTCCATACGTCATCGTGTAAATAAAAGATCAGTTTACGCCCATTGAGGTGCTCTGGTTGTATTGTGCCGGTCCCATATTTTATAGATCAATCGACACTCTACCGGGGATGTCGACAATATCAGGCCGCCCATCTATACTTTTCATGACATTTTCTGACACCCATTTTTGAATGGATCTACCTGGAATGCCAAGTTTAATTTAATTTTATGGGGATTTAAACATATCACTACCCGGTCAGCGAGAAAAGCCTGCCATCCACCGCATTACCTTGCCTCGCATGCGTCACCATGTGGTGATTTCTTATTCTATAAATGGCAATATACACGGAAATTTGACGCAATAGTAGCCATTACCCTCTTTGGACAACAATCACTGTCAAATTAATATCCCGTCTGTGGCTGACTCGGTCACGGGATTATAATTAATCTGAGCCAGGGATGGACCCTAATATAACTTCTCTTGAAAAACTACTCTACGGAAACGATATTGTAGTCTTGCAAGAAACACAGCTCACCGACGGAACAGTCAATGTTGCGGGATGTCAGGGTTTCCTTAACAGGCGGCACCTCGGACAGGCCATTCTGGTCCGCGACAACATACTGGTGTCTGAGATCGATATGTCCGCCTGGAACAGCGATGCCCTGCAAGTGCAGGCATTAAGAATAATGACACCAGTGCAGCTTGTAATCGTTAACGTCTATGCGCGAAATGGGAAGGTCGACGTGCGACAGTGGCAGAGTTTGTTCGATATGGATGAAAGGCATATCATCTACTGCGGGGACTTCAATGCCAGAGGCAGTCAATGGGGGAATTGCATCACCAATAGACAGGGAGAAGATTTGGAGGACGCCCTGGCATCTGCTGCCCTAATCTGTCTGAATGATGGGAAGGTCACTAGAATGGCCACTCGACCAGGCGACTCTGACAGCATCATTGACTTGGCTCTGGTGTCGCCCACCATCGCACCAAGGTGCCGGTGGGGCACACTGGGATACCACGATAGTGACCACTACCCTTGTGTCATCCTGATAAAGAAAGACGGGGCCATGAGTCAAAGAAACAAGACCAATGCCTTCCCGTACGACACCACTGGTCAAGACGCCATAAGCAAGATCAGAAGCAGGAAACTAACTTCCTCCCGTAGGAGACAAGAAAGATGGCTGCAGCCACCATGGTGGAATGGAGAGGTCGAGAAGGTGTGGCTGGGAAAGAGGCAGGCTGTCAAAGACTGGCAAAAGGCCAGAAAGGCTAACATGCCACAGGTTGAGTTGGCGAACCTGAAGACTGAGGTCGTTAGGACGACGACTTTATTCAAATCCTGCGCCAAACAGGCCAAGGCCGACAAATGGGACGAGTTCTGCAGGAAGGTGTGCTCCGAGCAATCTCTTACGACATTCTGGCGCCTCCACAAGAGCATGAACGGTGCTGCACAACGTAGGGGTATTCAAAACTTTCAAGGCACAGACCTCGCATGGAAAAAGTCGGATGCGGATAAAGGTAAGGCCCTTCTTGCACGCTACATAGAACAGACTGACCAGAAAGACGAGCCCGCCAGACAGAGGACCACAACAACACTCTCTCAGTTGTGCGAGGGGGTCGGGACAGACGAAGAATGGACAATCACAGTTGACATATTGCGTGCGATGCTCAAGAAATCACCTAACACCGCCCCAGGCCCAGACGGCATCCGATATGGTGACCTAATGGTGATATCAGATGATGACACGGAAGAACTGGCCAGAGAATTCAACACCAGTATCCAGAGGGGTCAGGTCAAAGAAGAATGGCTACACAGCTACTTGCTGCCGCTGCCAAACCGAACAAAGACCACTCCAAGATAAGCGGCTACAGAATCATTACGATGCAGAATACTGTTGGCAAGCTACTGGAGAAAATTGTAGCACACAGACTTGCTTGGGACTTGGAACAGCTCGGCTGCTTCCCGCCCACACTTGGAGGATACAGACGCAACAAAGAGTCATGGCTGAATGCGGCGGTCTTTGCTCAAGATGTTTACGAAGGATTTCAGGTCAGAGAAGAGACATGTGCGGCCGCCATAGACTTAGAGGACGCATATAACAGAGTATCTTTCGAGCACTTGATGCAAACCCTCCTCAGACTGAAAGTGCACCCTCACCTTGTACGATGGATAGCTGCAGTTCTACTCCAAAGGAAGGTGGTGCTAAGATGCGGGAGTTGGTCTTCTGAGCCGATAACGATATGTCCAGGATTGCCGCAGGGTTCACCACTGTCACCAGTACTATTCAACGTGTATACGGTGCCGATCACTGAACAACAGTTGGATGGGAGGGGTAGGACTCTATCCTCGTGTATCGACAGGGTCGAGATAGACAGGCGGTTGCCAACTATACGCAGGGCGAACTAGATCGAATTTCCTCATGGTGTGCTGATGCCGATGCCCTTGTCAACCCTGCAAAGGCAACGGTTACATGGTTCTCACTAAACAACCATATTGTGAAAACAGACCTGCCGGCAGTAAGAATGGATGGGAGCATTCTGAGTAGAACCCAGTCAATGACATATCTTGGCGTGAGGCTTGATCGTAGCCTGTCCTTCAGAGATCATGTCGATTATGTCATAACGAAGGCTCGAAAAGGTTTGGCAGCAATGAGAGTCATGGCGAATGCCAATATCGAGCAAAGACTGCTATTACTTCTGTTCCAAGGACTTGTGCTTTCACGCATCGAATATGCCCTGGCCATCCTCACTGTCAGCCCTACACAGATTGGAAGACTTGAAAAGGTACAAAACGAAGCCATGCGCATCATTTTGGGCTGCACGAGGTACCAGCTGTGTAGCAATGAGATACCTCCTTGACTTCCCGACAATGGAACACAGGATCAAGATCTGGAGAGCTCGTGCATACTTAAAAATAAGTGCCGATGAGCAGCACCCTCTGCATGACGCTGTATTCAGAGAAAAGGGTGACAGGCTAAAGAGGGGCAAATCATGGATGGGTCGGGCGGAAGATGTCGTCGGACAGGTCTGCAGTCTTACCAGTATCAACCCCGGCAAGGAATGGGTGCCAGTGCCTCCAGATTTTAAGTGTACCTTCTCCTGCATTATCACACTCGACAGACGGTGCAGAGAGCAGAACCCTGCCGCTGTCAATGCAGAGGTTAACGCGCTCATCTATGATCACTCAGATAGCCCCGAAGTGCTCATCTATACAGATGGATCTGTTGTAAAGCAGCAGAGAAGTGCGTTGGCATTTACAGCCCGTTCAGCGGGCCGAACCGTTCAAGAATCCAGTGGTGCCCACTCTATGACCACGAGCAGCATGACGATGGAGGTGATGGCAGTTACACAGGCTTTCATATGGCTGGAATCACAGCATTATACCAACGTGTGTGTACTAAGTGATTCAATGAGCATGATTCAGAAGGTCGAAGCTGGATCTGTACGTAGACAGTGGACTGAGTCGCTGCGGAAGTCTGTTGTCCGCAAAGTCACCTTCATCTTCGTCCCGGGACATGCGGGAGTCGAGGGAAATGAACGAGCTGATAAATTGGCTGGCTCTGCACCCCCTGTAGATGGCCAGCCCATGGATCGTGCCGATGTTATTAACGCCCTTAAAGATATGACGAGAACAGAGGATTTTGACGCCAGTGATTCCACATCGCTTTCCAGGATGAAAGACCTGGGAGTAAGAATCGGCACAGCCAGACGCGAGAGGTACATCGGGAAAACAAAGCGCCTCGTCAACCAACACAGAACTGGCACTATTAGCCACCGGACGCTGATGCATATGCTGGGGGGAGGATCTGAGCACCTATGGACATGTCCGGAGTGCAACGAAGATACCCCAGCTGATAACTAACTATAACTTCTCTTTGAGGTTGAACGGGGTGGGGGTAATGGCGTAATGCAATCGAAGTATGGTGTAAGCGCCTTATATAACCTCATCAAGTAAGAGTGAGACCGCGGGAGTCCTGTCGCCCCAGAAACGACTTGGCTTTAACGATTGGAGATGACAGTCCAGAAAATAAACCACTAATGAAGCATGGAAGAAACATAATTTTATGGATATTATTTTTCCGTTGAATATGTTGATATCATGAAACCTTAGCTGGGTATGTAAAATTAATCTGTAATTTTACATAGTGAAAAAAAGATCAGTGTATTTTTGTATTACAGGAATATTCTTGTACTGTAAAGAGGAAATCTATTATTAAAAAGGTTACAGGTTAAGGGATCGACTCCATTGCACTAGAGTCACTTCATCTGGTTCAGTCACAATCCTTAGAACGGCAATCGCCTGTTGAGAGCATCGCACAAAGCACGAACTCCGTTGCTCCAGTGATGATACCCAAGGGTGTCCAGAAAAATGGCACTGGTAGTTTGCACGATACAGCGAGATACAAACCCATGGCCGTCAGAGAGTGAGACAGACGGCTTGACCAGATCGCCACCGAGACCCCCTGATATGTGTTATATGATTTATTAAAATTTGTTTACATGGCCTTTACAGAATGTCACAATGAACAACAAAACTGTTTGGTTATTTATGATTTCTTCCTCTTCTTCTGCGTTCATCCGGATTTTTTTTGTTTTGGATGTGACTGCGTTGTGCCTGTTTACAGCAGAGCTGTGTTCTTGCGCCGTTAGGCCGACACATCCGACTTCTGCGGGCATTTGTTGACCGGGTTAACCTTCCCGGGGGTTTCTTAGGACGTTTGAATCTCACTGTTGTGGTGTTATCCCCCATCCTAGCTGGTCCATATAGAACAGCCAAAGACATCCTGGTCAACCCTCAAGGGAAGGCAGGGGCAGACCATGGGCATTCCCCGCCATCCAAGGAGGCTTCCATACTTGCAGAGCCATCACACAGCGCTCTGGTACAGGGCTCACCCAAGGAATCGTCACGTCCTGCACATGGCTGCTTAGCCTCACTTCCGTATATTGGGCCTTCCGTTCACCATAGGCTGTTCCTCCGGAAACCAGAAGAATGCAGTCTGCAGATGACATCCACACAGTGAGCTTTCGATTAAGACTTTCCACATAATGGATTTGCTATCCAAGCAATATTCCATTTCGTGCTACTAGGACACTTTTTCCACCTTTTATGAAGCCCACACAGTGAGCTTTCGATTCGGACTTTTCACGTAATGGATTTGCTATCCAAGCAATATTCCATTTCGTGTCACCAGGACACTTTTTCCACCATTTACGAAGCCCACACAGTGAGCTTTTGATTCGGACTTTCCACGTAATGGATGTGCTATCCAAGCAATATTCCATTTCATGCCTCTGGGACGCCGACATACCTGTGGTATGAAGTGTGGCAGTCTAAATACATCTTCATGCACCTTTAGATGTCAACCTGAATGTAGTTAAAGTAAGCTGTAGTCAACTTGAGCTTGTTGATATCTCCATAGAGCTTGTCCTCAAATGAAGCAGGCGTGGGCCAAAATATCTTTCTCTGTTCTGCATATATTGGGCACTCCTGCAGCAAATGTTTAGCTGTCATTTTACCAGTTCCACAATTACATTCATCGGTATCTCCTACCTTTAGTTTATTGAACAAGTGGTGTTTCAGCCTGTTATGTCCTGTGCGGAGTCTGAAGATTGCTACTTGTTCTCTTCGGTCGAGTTTGTAATATGCATCATCCTTCTGGTGGCCTGGATGCTCTGATTCCCATTTGGTTCTATAAGTGCTTTTTATAAACCTTTTTGCCTCATTATAGGTTATGTCTATGTCAGGCTGTGGTAATCGTCCACCCTCTTTTGCTAGTCTGTCAGCCTCTTCGTTTCCAGGTATACTGCAATGCGATGGGATCCACTGTATTACAACTTTTTTGGATTTCTGGCATAGACCATGGAGTGCTGCTCTTAGGTCAGCTAGTTCTGTGCTGTTTTTGCTCTTCAGTATTGAGACGGCTGACTTTGCATCTGTGAAGATAGCTATTTGCTTCTCTTTATTTTCCTCCATCAAGAGCATTTCTGCTGCAGTTTTCAAAGCCTCTACCTCCGCTTTGAAGTTACTTGAAAATTTTCCAGTTGCCACTGACTGTGTTTTTATCACTCCATTTTTTAAATTAAGGAGAATTCCTCCTCCTCCATTTTTAATTGAATCTTTGGCTGATCCATCTGTATATGCATGGGTCCAATTGCTGCTTGGGTAATGTTCTTTTATGTAGTTGAGGGTTATTTTTCTTCTTTCGGTTTCATTCTGAGTGTTCTTTTTCTCAATACCAGGAATGTTTTCTATCATCTCAGGCAGTTGCTGCTGTCTCCAAGCTGGGAAATTGTGTGCATTGTAAATGGGCTTGACTGTTGATATGTTAAGTATGGGATCTGCCCTAATCTTTCGTTTTGCAGTTTCTACAAAGTTGCTACGCTTCAGTCTTCCTTTTTGTCACGAGATCGCCATGAGTTAACCAGATAATGATAATACCGACGTTTGCTTGGCGTATATTTTCTAGGCCACAAGAGTCGTACTAACAGAGTAAACACAGCTGCACGGGTTACATCGGGTCAGCACATATACACATTTGGTGGTGAGTGAGAGGAATGGATACACCGCGTTGGCAGTTCATAAACAGTTAGAATCACATAGCCTTGCCCGCTCAAGATATGGAATAGTTCCGTCTGTCATCTATAGTTCCGGACATCAGACGGAATGGCGGTTTTGACTGTCACCACATGACAGAAAGTTGAGGGCTTGTTATTGAAAACAGTGGAACACCTGCCGGACATCAACAACGTCACGTGCACAATGTAAGGTTGTTTGGGAAACCATGATTGGCAGCTTGGTATCGAAACCCTTTGTTGGAACTCTACAGTAACTCTCTAGATTGTTTTGGATGTCAAAACCAGTGATGACAAATCTAACATTGATGGAGCCAGGAGGGGATGGATCCCTGACAGGGGATGATCTGCCCAATGTGCCACCGGTGTGGGCATAAAGGATAACGTCACGTGGCCAACTTTGGGAGTTTGCCATATAAACCTGAGTTGGGGCCAACTGGGGGACTTGAAAATGTGGCTCTAGGCGGGAGTGCAAGGGCACTGTGGTTCTGATGGAATAATGTCTACCGTGTGTTAATTAGTGACTTAATTTTACACGTGCCTATCATGGCAGATGTAGATATGATTGATAGGACTGCAGTAGTGCCATTTAAGGTATAACCTATTATAATATTAGTTCTAATTAATTTAGGCAGTAGCCGAGTTAAGAATAGAGTAGTGTAGTGGTGATACGCTATGCTAGTTAAGAATAGAGTAATGATGGATAATTGGGAGACGGGGAAATTGCCCGCTGGGGTTTTGCACTCTGTATGGGTCTTTCCTTGTCATAGCCTGATTCGGCCCTAGGTGGGTAGCTAATCTACTCTATGACAGAGTTTAGTTAGCTAAAGATCACGGAGCAAGGCAATAGGCTTACACTCAGCCGGTAGGATCAGTGACTAGTACTATCACCAGATGTGTTGTTTCTATCCTAGGTTCCCTACCAGATCCGAGGCAACTCAACAAGGTTTTAGGAAAGGTTCAAATCCCATTCGGAAGAACACCAGTTGAACAGTCAATAAAGTTTCGTACAGAACGTAACTAAAGCTAGAAGGAAGATGATTCACCTAAGAAGGGTGATGATTGTTGATGCACCACACAGCATCAGACAGTAGTAACTAACCGAGAACATTAATTATAATAGTTACATAGTGTGATATAATCTCGTGTAATAGAACACAAGACATGATACTTGAGGCTAGATAGACACGAGTTAGGATCAAGTACATTAACAATTAACATTAATAACTGTGTACACACTACAAAGGACTTGTGCATTCTTTAGGAACGATAGGAACGTACATTGTGTAGGGTGCAACCGGTCCATGATTAACTGTTATTACCACCGGTGTCTATTTCGGATGATCATGAAATGGGATTACCAGAGGTCTACAGAGGCAAGTCAGTATCCGGCAAGATGGTTTCGGCACTGGGTGAGATGTACCTGTTCTGATGTAACGTGCTGTGGTCTAGCCTTGCTAGGATGAGCTGACTGGGTTGTTGTCTGAGAGTCCGATTCTACACACTTTATAGAACACGTCACACATTTTCTTCGCATACACGTCTCATATACGTTACACTTTTCTTTTAATAAATTAATCTTTATTAATTTTTAGAAGCAAGCGTTGTTGAGTATGTTGCGTTGGGGAAGTATGAGAGGGGGCATAGTGAGAGAGTGATAGGAAAAGGTGTCCATTGGCTGATGGAGTGTGTTGGACGGAAGCTGGTGGGTTCTCCAGGATATTGATAAGGAAAAAAATATTATAATGTGGGTGTTGACTCTCTTCACTCCAGGGACGACACTTTAAAGGAGGACACGACACTTTTCCAAAACCATTAAACCTGTTATACATAGGGTGGTCTGTCAATCTTCTAAATTTTTCTGCTTGTTGCTGGGCTCTGCTATCTCTTCTGTCCTGCATTGGTTGTAAACAAGTGATCTTTTCTAGTTCATTAATAGGCGTTGTCTTCAGGCTTCCAGTTATGATTCGCATTCCTTGGTTTTGGACTCTACTTATTTTGTTAAAGTTTGACTTAGCTGCTGTTGCCCATGCTGCAATGCCATATTCCAGTACTGGCCTCACCCGTCCAGTATATAACTTCTTGAGAACTTTCTCATCTGCTCCCCACGTTGTATCAGCAAGCTTTTTCATGATTGCCATTCTCTGCCTTGCTCTTATTCGATTTTTCTCAACCTGTGTCTTCCATGTCAGGCGACGATCAAAGGTGACTCCTAGATAGTTTGGATTTTCTTTATGGCGCAATATTTTTCCATTCAATACCAGCTTAGGTTGCTGAGTTTTATTTGAGAGGGAGAACACTGTGCATGTTGTTTTCTCCTCACTTATCTTCACTAGCCATGATTTTGACCAGTCCTCTAGCGCTAATAAGGCTTGCTGTATTCTGCTGTTAGCTGTACTAATATATTCTTCAGATGTCCATATGGCTAGGTCATCTGCAAAGGAGGATGTGTGTACTCTGGCTGAAAAATTTTCTGTGATGTCATTTATATATGCTAGGAATAATGTTGGTGAAAGAACTCCTCCTTGGGGAACACCTTGCTCCAACAGCATCATTTTGCTTGTTTGTCCTTGTACTTTTGTCCTGGCAGTTCTGTTCTCAATGTAGTGGCTGATCCATTTATACATTTTTCCACAAACATGCATTTTTTGCAGTTTTACTTTCAGTCCTTCCTTCCATACTTTATCAAATGCTTTTTCTAAATCTATCCAGACTGCTAGTGTGTGCTTTTTCTCTTGGAAGGCATCCTCTATTTCCTGAGCTATATAGGTTATTTGATCTTTAGTGGATCTGTACTTTCTGAATCCTGCTTGGTGTGGTGTTAAGAGTTTGTTTTCTTCCAGATGCCATGTTAGCCTGCCATTGATAATGCGTTCCATTAATTTTCTACACAGCTAAGTAGACTGATAGGTCGATAGCCATTTGGTTCTTCCAGGTCTTTTCCTTTCTTTGGGACTGGTATTAGTATAGCTTCCTTCCATGCCTGTGGGACTATTCCTCTCTTCCAGCTGTTATTTAGGACTGCTAGTAGTTTCTACTTTGCCTTGGTGCCTAGTCCTATTAGCATTTCATTAGTGATTCCATCCTTTCCTGGTGATTTCTTCTTTTTTAGGGTATTCATTGCCTGTTCCATTTCTTCCATTGTTAGGTTTGCCATCATATATTCTGCTGCTGTCTCTGTATTTCTATGATGTATCTGTTTGTCTTTGATTGCTTTCTTCTGATCGGTTGTAATATCAATGTGGTTTGCATTTGCATAGTGTTCCATGAGTGCATTTGCAGCTTTTTTTTCCTGTAAGCAATGCATTTCCTTGTTTAATTGTTATTTGTTTGTTTCTAGGTCCTTCATTGTTCATGGCTTTCACTAGTTTCCATAGTTTGTTTCCATCCCTGTCAAAATTCAGGTTTTCTGTTTTTTCCCTCCAACAATCTCTTGTTTTTTGATTTACTGTTCTTTTATATTTTGCTGAGATGGCTTTGAGAGAGATGTTCGCTTCAATTGTTTGTTCTCTCTCTCTTTCTGCTGTCTTCCTGGCATCTTCAACTTTGTCCTCCAAACTTTGTAGTACTTCAGTCCAGTATGGTTTGTAATTTTTCTTCGCTCCTCTTGGAATGGACTCAGTGGCTGCCTGTATTATCGCTCTGTGTAGACTTTCCACCATTTGCTTTATGTTGCCATATCGTGTATTTATGTTTTCACAATATTTGTCTGTTAGTATGGCAAATCTGTCCCAATCTGCTCGTTTGTAATTCCAGCGGGGCAAGGGCTTTTGCTCCTGTGGAACATACTCCATATTCATTACAAGCTTGATTGGTCTGTGGTCACTACCTGCTAATTGGTCCAGCACATGGCGATCGATTTTGTGGAGGATGTCTCCTGTGCAGAAAGCTAAGTCTGGAGTAGAAGTGGTAAGCCATCTTCTGGAGTAGAAGCTCGGTGTGTCATCCGCTTTGTTGAGTAGATGGAGATTTGAGTCTATTTCCCAGTCTTCCAATTCATCTCCTCTTTTGTCAGTATCTGGGTATCCCCATCTTTCTGAACGGCTATTAAAGTCTCCGACAATAATGCAGTTTGTGTCAGTTATTTTCATGTTTGAGAGTGTAAGGTCCTTATCTGCTGGGCCAGACAGATTGTGGATTCTTATTTTCACGATTTATGATTTTATAGGCAATTTACCGTTTAGTAGTTTGCCATTGCTTTATGAACTACCTACGATCATACTAATGTAAAAGTCAACGCCTGGCGGTATGCTTTCAAGTCGCCAGCGGCTGATTTCGCACCCGCTATATGTATTTGTTTGTTGTTGCATATCCTTTACAGGACACCGCGTGTCAAAACCAGCATTTCTGCCGTTGTGATCTCCTGATAAGTTTACCTTCTGCAGTTTGCCATTGGTTTCTGAACTACCGGCGCCGACACCGACGCAAAACCAAGGCAACTGGGTCTGCTGCCAAATCGCGTGCTGCTGTGTTTCGAATGCGGTTATACGGGATTACGAACCGCGTCCGTAAACTCCTTCGCCACGGAGACGGCATAACATATATTTTTGCAATGAATAATGCAACATAAGTTTCAATTATGTACGAAGTCATGACCATTGTATTATTTATTCATTAATAATTCATTTTATATTTCAAATTGGTATTAACGGAAGTCAGAAAAAGATTTATTGACAGCTATATAGAGTCAATTCTCATGTTTGGAAGTGAATAATGAATAACCATCAGACAAGTGAGGAATTATGTGAAAGCTGCGTGGTGACATTTTTAGAAGATGACGAGAACACCTTGGACGGATAGGAAAAGCAGTGAAGATATCTTGAAAGAAGTTAACTCACGAAGAGAACTGGGCATGCACATCATAAGGACTCAGTCCACATTCTTTGGGTAAGTCACCAGATGAGGAATGATGGGTTATGTCGTGACAACAGAACAAATGGAGGAGAGGAGAGGCAGGTGAGTGGGGGTGGGAGGGGAGAGAGACAAAGAGAGAAGATACTGGACGGTGTACCACTATGCATGGGGGAACAGGTCTCAGAAATGTGTGGCAGTACACGAGACAGAAGGCTGTGGACAAAGAAGTGGTTAGAAGTGGTTGTGGTTAGAAGAAGCAGCAGAAGAAGAAGGACGGAAGAAGAAAAGGGAAGAGGAGAGGGAGGAGGAAGAAGAAGAAGAAATGGAAGAAGAAGTAGAAATTAAATATACAAATATACAACAGCTTTCTTTCCTTTCCTTCTTTTCCCAGGAGAGTTCCTCAAGCCCAACTACCGTGGTTTCCCGCGTGACCTGGTCTATGCCTGTAGATTCAGTTAAGGCAATCGGCCCAATTCTTAAACTCTTTCACTAAAATGGCATTCGCTCGTTCGTTCGATAGGTTTTTTCTTTGCTCCGCTCTTTAAAATGCTCACATGAAAGGGCCTTAGGCCTTAGGCATTGATTTGTGAGATCCCTAGCTGATGTGGGATTTTTAAGGGAAGCATCTTGTGAACAGAGCCTCCCGTTTTACATCGTTATCCCAGATGGTTAGGCATGTGATTTCACTAAGAGATCAGTGTCGCGTGATACCACTTGAAACCAAAGTACAAATTCCCAGCCCTAAGCCGCCAACGACAGCGATTAATCCTAGCCCCAAGCGGACAGCGACACTTCTGACCCCTACCCTACTTAACACTTAACGACGAGAAGCCAGTGTCTGGGGCTGTTACCTTGTAGCTTAACGTGTTTGTTTTATGTTTGTTCAGGTGACAGTTTTCCTTTCACGATGTGAGAGATCACTGACCCATGTCAGCAACTGAAACAGTATATCTGGGCTACGGAGGTCAGCGTGGCTGAGTGGACAAGAGCGTCGCTCGTAAACTTCCAGTGCGCTGATGCCGAGGTAGCAGGTTCATCCTATACACCGGTCAGTTGGACTAAAATGTTCACTTCTCTTCCTTGACTTGGGGACGTAAAGTACAACTACACCAGAAGTAGGAGTGGGTTTGACTGATGGCGAGCGACACTGATGATAGGGTAAGCCATTTAACACGCATAATCAGTCCAGTGCGATCCCCAATTGTGGCAACTGTTAATAGTAGCACGTTTATGGACTACGCTTGAGGTCAATACGAGCGAACGCAAAAAAGAATCTGGGTGATAAAATGGGTACCTCTCTACACGCGCCTTGAGACTATAAAATACATGGTGCTGGTCCCATGTTGTTACAGACCAATCAGTACTCGCTGGGTGGTGTGGTCAGTGGGACACTGGGTGTTGTGGTCAGTGGGACACTGGGTGTTGTGGTCAGTTGGACACTGGGTGTTGTGGTTAGCGGGACACTGGGTGGTGTGGTCAGTGGGACACTGGGTGTTGTAGTCAGTGGGACACTGGGTGTTGTGGTCAGTGGGACACTGGGTGTTGTGGTCAGTGGGACACTGGGTGTTGCGGTCAGTGAGACACTGGGTGCGTTGCTTACTTCTCGGAACATATTCTGGTACCCGTTTCAGGTTAGCGTGGCCTGAAAGGGCAGACAAATTTTTAAATAGCCAGCTCTATGGCTCTAATGCATACAGATAGAACTACTATGGAGAAAGAAATATATGTAATGAGGAAAAATTGGAGGTGGTGAAAAATTTTGAATATCATGGGTCATTGATTACCAACAACGGTGACGCAATGAAAGAAATTAAACGACGACTATCAATTGCTCTTCAAAGACCAAAACAACTGAATAAATTATGGAGTGGGACAGATAAAACTACAAAAATTAGATTTTTAAGAGCATGCATCTTTCCCATTGCAACACACGCCTGTGAAACCTGGACACTTACTAAACAAGCTGAATATAAATGTTATAGACGAGTTCTAAGAATATCTTGGGTAAAGAAAAGAACAAATGCATCCACACTTCAGGAGCTGAATATTGAAGAAGGTTGGCTATTAAAGACGATAAAACAAAGAAAATCGAAATATTTTGGTCACTTTAAACGGCACAAACGTTTGGAAAGAACAATATTGGAGGGGTATATGCCTGGGAAGAGAGGAAGAGGAAGGCCAAAGAGAAGATGGGTGCAGGATGTGGCGGATGATCTCCAGATGGGTGTATCGGACGCGGGGCATCTTACTTATGATCGAGAGGTTTTCCGGAAGGTTGTTATGGGAACGAGGTTCTGCAAAGGACATGCTACTGAATGAATGAGCTCTATGGGGATTTGAGCATCACGGGACCTGCAGGCATCGTGCTAAACATCTGGTTTATGATAGACAGAAATACCTAAGAGCTGTTAAGTGGGCAATGCGGGATTAACCACTGGATGATGATGTGTGATGATGGTGTTGAAATATGGCCTATATAACCACATATGTTTCAAAACATATGAGTATACCAGGCCCTTATTGTAACAGCAAATGGAATCTCAAATGAAGAGAAGATGTCTCCACCAAACATGGGAAACCTCTGGCGTCCTTTGAGGGTTTACATTACTTTCTCACAAGACGATTTCAGTTAGCAGTTGTGAAGTTCCCATTAGACGATTTCAGTTAAGAGTCATGAGTTTCACACATGATGATGTCAATTAACAGTGATGAACTTTACAATTTCAGTTTGACGATGTCAATTAAGTTAGTTGCATATCCTTTACAGGACGTAGCAGTCAATCCTAGCATTTTTTGGCTGTTCGTAATTCCTGGGCAAATATTTACGTTCAATAGTTTGTTATTGCTTTCTGAACGATCGGCACCCATACCATTCATTAAAAAAAAACCAACGTAAGGCGGTCTGCTGCCAAATCGCCAACAGCTGTGTTTCGAACGCGGTTTGCATGACTACGAACTGCGTCCGAAACCCCTTCGCCATTGAGTCGGTCAATTAAGAGTTACCATAAATGTCACACAAGAAGATATCAGTTGAAGGTTGTGAACTTCACACAAGACTATGCCAATTAAACCTCAATGGTAATTTCACATATGACCATATCATTATACATTTTTTAACAAAGTACGCCGCCTTTACTTCCCCAGACATTTCCTGGCATCCATTTTAGGCTTGGTCCACCCGGGTCAAGTTTTTGTTTCAAACCGCCTCCATGTGGATTTGAACTCTTAACCACCGTCCAGACTGGCTAGCGTCTAGCCATTACGTTGCTGATCCCACTTCATGCTTCAGCTTTGGCTTAATGTTCATATCAATTTTCCAACAACCGACTCACAAAATGTGTCTCGAATTTTATTCTAACTTTCTAAATCAGGTTTTCGTGTTCATTTCGTGAAACGAATTATCGACAAAGTTAAGCTTCCGCTGCTCGAGCCGAGCTTGTTATTTGCTAAAGCCTGACTTCCTTGACTAGGCCGCTGTGTTGCTAGAAATGGCCGATGTCAATAGGAAATTCATTAACTGATGTTCCAAGGTAATGGAGGTTTCATTATAATGAAATGTGATTTTTCGTATCGTCGAGTGCCACAGCGAGGACTCGTTTGGGTATATTCATGAATATGATAATGTCAAAATACCGCTCTGTGGGCACTCGGTAGGAGGCAGAGGTCTCGTCCAGGATCTGACCATACACACACGCACATGCGCGCGAGATTGCAGACACACACGCACGCACGTGCACACGGACAGACAGACAGACAGACGTTTAAATAGCTGGGGGGGGGGGGGGGGCACTGCACTAGTCAAAACAGAGCTCCAGGGTAAGATGGCATAAGATATGACGACATCAATATGTATACCGACAACGAACTAGAGAAACTAGCAGACATGTACAACAACAGTATAGGGAGTGCCAACGTCAAGGAGAAGTGATTACACATCTATCTGATTCCCTTGCCGAAGCCTGGCGAAGACCACACACAAATTCAGGGATATGGAGTAATAACCATGCAGAATACAATAGGCAAGCTGCTGGAGAAGTTTATTGCCAGAAAAATATCAAGTAAGCTAGAGAGGCAAGGTGTTTTCCCACCTACTCTGAGAGGGTACCGTCCAAAAAAGAGAAACCTGGACCAATGCAGCAGATTTTGCCCATGATGTCTATGAAGGTTTCTACTCAGGCAGTGAAACATTTGCTACAGCGATTGATCTTGAGGACGCGTACAACAGAGTACCATTGGATTTTTTAATGCTTTAGCTTCTTGAACTCAAGATCAATCCTTTCCTCCTTAGTTGGATCGCTGCAGCCCTCTTCCAAAGGAAAGTAGTTTTTAGATGTGGCAGTTGGACTTCAGAACCAACAACAATATATCCTGGCCTACCACAGGGATCACCATTATCCCCGGTACTGGTCAACGCCTACACTGTGAGAATCACCAGCGAGCAAATCATAGGACCGGGGAGGACATTGTCATATGCAGACGATGTTTTAGTGTATCGTTAGAGCAACGATATAGATCAGGTTGCTGTGGAACTACAAACCGAACTTAATCGCATAAGCACTTGGTGTGTTGAAGCTGGGGCAATGGTCAAGCCAACAAAGGCAACAGTGACATGGTTCTCTTTGAATAAACACATTGTTAACACCCCAACGCCAACTGTAAATCTGGGTTCAGAGACGGTGGATCGAACACAGGCGATGAATTACCTGGGGATACGATTTGATCGAAGCCTAGCTTATACTGAAAACATAGACCAGGTGATAACAGGGGCCAAGCGGGGTTTGGTTGCAATGCGGGTGATGGCGCCGGAAAACTGTGAGCAGCGCCACCTATGTCTTCTTTACGAAGGTCTGGTCCTTTCTGTTCTGGAGTATGCGATGGCGATCCTGACTTTCAGCCATAAGCAGATATAAACGATGGAAAGGACACAGAACGAAGCTATGCGCATTATTCTTGGATATACAATAGAAACAGCATGCAGGGCGGTGCGCTACCTTCTTGATTTTCCAACCATGAGGGACAGAATACAATTTTGCCAAGCACGTGCCTATCTCAGAGTCAACGCAAACACACAACATCCACTGCACAGCGAGATTAAGAAGGTTAAGGGCAGCAGGTTAAAAAGAGAAAAGTGGATGGGTCAAGCCGAAGACATTCTTTAGCACGTGTGTTCACTTGAAGACTTAGAACATGGCGAGGAGTGGGTACAAGTGCCAACAGAGTTCTGTACATCCTTTTCAGTGTGCATCCAACTAGACAGGAAATGCAGACAAGAAAATCCAGCTGCGGTGGAGGCGGAAGTACAGGCTCTGATCTTTGAGAATTATTTAGAGGATGATGCTGTAATTTACACGGATTTTTCGGTCGTCCGAGGAGAGAGAAGTTCATGGGCCTTTACGGCTCAGGACGGAGGGAAAAGTGTGAAGGAAGAGTCTGGCGCTTTTGCTTTGACCACAAGCAGCCTGACTATGGAAATTATGGCAGTAAGTAAAGCAATAACATGACTTGAGACACAGACATTCAATCGGGCATGTGTCCTTGGTGACTCAATGAGTATGCTCAGGATGATAGAGATGGGGTTGGTCCGAAGAGAGTGACTGCTGTCCCTGGAGCGGTCTCGGCTGGCAAAGATTAGTTTCATCTTCGTGCCAGGGCATGCGGGTGTACAAGGGAATGAGCAGGCTGACAGGCTTGCAGGTGGGGCTTCCGTGGAAGGCGGACGAGCCGTGGACCTGGCTGACATTCTGAATGCTCTACGAGAAGTAAGTCGTTTACGAGAACAAAGCGATGACTGGGAATCTACAACCATGGTCAGGCTGCGAGAATAGCAAGTTAAAAGAGGTGTGGCCAAACAAGAACACTACGCAGGAAGCCAAAGAAGAGTAATGAACCAACACAGAACTGGTGTCGTGAGCAGCTACAAGCTGCGGGATTTACTGAGGATGGGACCCGAGCACTTATGGACTGAATGATTCGATGTGCAATGAGGATGATCTGTCGACTAACTAACTGCACTAGTCAATTATGTCGGATCGTAGCAGAGTCATACCATTGATAATGTAGACGCGAAACGGGAGAGAAAATGACAACAGGTGTTTTGTTTTATTTAAACAAACAAACCAACACAATACTGAAAGAAAGCAAAAGGCAATGCCTTGAAAAGAAACACCATGAGCTACCAGAGGGAATAAACAAAGAAACGACAGACTAAAGTCACAGAAGAAAACTGGCCAGGTGACACTGACGCAATTATGAGCGCTGTCAGGGATGGGATGTCCCACCAAGACCTTAAAGAAACCGAAAAGCGAAAGGCACCGAAAGTGGAAAAACCAGGGATATTGGAAGCGAAAAGCACAGAGATACACAAATACAGATTAGACAAACTTCCTAAGGAAACCGAATACTCGTCAAAAGGTCCGAGGTTGAACAGGGTCCAGGAACTGTGACAGAACAATCTCAGTTAATTTTTCTGAAAACTCGTTACACATCGCTGAGCATAAAATAAACGTTGTGAGACGGGTTATCTCATAGTTTCCTGTCATATCTAATCTAAGCGCTGTGAGACGGGTTGTCTCATAGTTCCCCGTCATGCCTAGTCCAAGCGCAGTGAGACGGGTTGTCTCATAGTTCCCCGTCATGCCTAGTCCAAGCGCTGTGAGACGGGTTGTCTCATAGTTCCCCGTCATGCCTAGTCCAAGCGCTGTGAGACGGGTTGTCTCATAGTTCCCCGTCATGCCTAGTCCAAGCGCTGTGAGACGGGTTGTCTCATAGTTCCCCGTCATGCCTAGTCCAAGCGCTGTGAGACGGGTTGTCTCATAGTTCCCCGTCATGTCCCGTCTAAGCGTCGTGGGACGGGTTGTCTCACAGCTCCCCTCCATGCCCAGTCGAAACGTTGTGAGACGGGTTGTCTCATAGTTCTCCGTCATGCCCAGTCGAAGGTTAGAAAGCAGCTACGGCGATTTGCGTTGATTTCGATGGTATGAGGGGTTCAGAGAGCAATGGTAAACTACTGAACTTACATTGCCTAGTAAATCACAAGCAATTATTAAATGCTGGGGCTGATTGTAATTTCCTGTAAAGATCATGCAACTAGCCTTTTTTAATTGTTATTTTAAATTGTAAATGAGAGACACTTATTCTAGCAGTTTTCTTCTCCTTTCGTTCACTTGAAGTAACATGTGGATATCTAGTATCCTCTCTTGTGTAAATTTCACTTGCTCACTCAGTGTTCCGCGATGTTTACCTTCCACTGTTGTTTCTCTAGGCCAACAAGTGTGCCTTGATTTCACAGAGTTGAGATCTGAAGTGGCAGACTATAATACAAATAGCAAGTCGTATGGTTTGGTCATGTAATAATATTACCACAAAGCACTGCCCCATAAAGAGCTTTAATATTTAGAGGCAACGGCAACAGAGCAAAAGTTCGCCTCTGCCATTGTCATTTACTGCCAATATAGTACCTTGCGGTGTATGGCAGGGGGGTCTTGAGCCTTCGAAGGTCGCCTCTATAAACGATAAATGCGTGGAGCATCTGAGGTTATAAATACCAGCATGAAGGAAGCACCCACTAGAGCTCTCAGCAGAGGTCTCTTCTTGGCGTGACCTTGAAAAGTAGAATGGGAATAGAGCAGAAGAAGAAGAAGAAGAAGAAGAAGAAGAAGAAGAAGAAGAAGAAGAAGAAGAAGAAGAAGAAGAAGAAGAAGAAGAAGAAGTAGAAGAAGAAGAAGAAGAAGAAGAAGAAGAAGAAGAAGAAGAAGAAGAAGAAGAAGAAGAAGAAGAAGAAGAAGAAGAAGAAGAAGGGGAGGAGGAGGGAGGGAAGAATTGAGAACAGGGTATATATACTTATATACATACATACAGAGAGAAAAGAGGGGAGACCGCGAGAGAGAGAGAGAGAGAGAGAGAGAGAGAGAGAGAGAGAGAGAGAGAGAGAGAGAGAGAGAGAGAGATACACAGGGAGAGTGACAGAAAGAGAAATCGTGTGCGTGATGAGTGTGTGAGAGAAAGAATGTGCGTGGGTGTCGGGCGGATAGCATGGGAATTCCTGCTGGCAACACTGACGTCATGACACGAGTTTATTTGCAAGGTGTCAGTTTCTGAAGAGAACACTTGCAAAGCCTGTCCTAACAACTGTTGCCTCCTTATGCTTCCGCCATCCCCATCTTTGTTGTTTCGCCTGCATCCTCCTGGGTTCGGTGTTTTCCTCCCGCCACGCTGTCAGGTTATTGAACAGATGTGGCTTCCCCAAGGTCCTATCCTGCGGAGCCAAGACACGAGACAACACGTGTTCATGGCCGGCATGATTCGGCAAACGGTCGGTTGTCTCGCCGCATGAAACTGCTACATGAAACACCTGCAGACAGCCGCGGAAATAGCTGAGTTGGGAGGGCGTTAGAGTGACCTGCGTGTGTGAGTACTGACAATCTTGAGTTGGGAGGGCGTTAGAGTGACCTGCAGACTCTGTGTGTGAGTACTGACAATCTTGAGTTGGGAGGGCGTTAGAGTGACCTGCAGACTCTGTGTGTGAGTACTGACAATCTTGAGTTGGGAGGGCGTTAGAGTGACCTGCAGACTCTGTGTGTGAGTACTGACAATCTTGAGTTGGGAGGGCGTTAGAGTGACCTGCA
The DNA here is from genome assembly GCA_963921405.1 of Cepaea hortensis. NCBI lineage: Eukaryota > Metazoa > Mollusca > Gastropoda > Stylommatophora > Helicidae > Cepaea > Cepaea hortensis. The sequence goes on along the minus strand of OY992894.1, from coordinate 50,106,333 downwards.
GACTCTGTGTGTGAGTACTGACAATCTTGGATAGTGAGTTTCTAAAGTGGCATTGACAACAATATTGCACGAGGGATGGGGTGACTGCTGCCGAGCTGATACCGACAAACATTAACCGCTAAATTAACATTTAAATCAATGGACACACCATGTAACTAGGAAGCTCGAGGATAAGAATGACACACACAGAGACGCAAGCGTACGTTTGGATCAAAATCTGTATCAACGAACTCAAGAATACTGAACGTTGTGCACTATCTTCCTCCTGTTTTCTTCGATGGCTTGAAATGTATCGTCTATATCTGCAATGTTGTCTCTTGTATAAACTGCACTATCTGTTTAGTTCACTCTGTCGTCCATAAAGTTTATCCCTTACTGATGTTTCTCTAGACCAGAAGGTTTGCCTACACATGTGCTATTCGGGGCAGTTATGGTATATGTGATCTGCTGTCTGCGGCGCCAATAGACATGGACAGATGTGCTATAGAAATAGCAAATAGTTTAACGGCTTAAATACTTGATGATGATGGTGATGATGATGATGATGATGATGATGATGATGATGATGACGATATCAACACTTATCTTCCTCATTTCAATGATATTATGTCATGTTCTTCGACTCTTCAATTTGTCATTCCTGTCCTCTCTCTATGCGTCTCGTTGCTCTATTCCCAACCCCACCTTTGTTCCTATCAGTTTTTCTTCTCTGCCAGTCTCCCCCTCTCCTCGTGTAAATCGTTGACAAGGGAATTGCTGCTGTCAGCTGTTCTACTTGCTGAATTTCCGGTGAAACGGTGGGACAAGCTGGCGGTTCCAACAGTTTATCGACTGGTGCCAACTGTAGGTTGGCGTGTCATGTCAACGCCAATAGATTGTTTGCAACGTTCGCCAAACAATGATGGAGTGAAGAATCTACATTTCGCACATTCAACAAATGGGGAGGGATGGGGGAATGGGTGGATGAATTGATGGATGAAGAGGAATGGTTTGAAGCAAAACTGTTTCCGCAGAAGAAACTTGTTTGTAGGTCTCACATTGACAGCAACAACCGGGTCTCTCCGCCATTAAATGGTTCACAATTTGTTTGCTGCGCTATTCCAGCACACAAACACACCCACACACTCTCTAAAACATACTCCTAACTTTACCCCGAGTTCGAGAGGAGAAATAACAACGGGTCACATTACCTTGTACCAACGATATTGATTTCAGAATTCATATTGCTATCAATGCGTTTATGCGTCGAAGTACACTTGTTCCTGTAACGAGGCCCCGTCGTCATTTGGAGGTGACAGGTTCGAATCCCGGACGGTAACTATAGCTTTCAAATTTTATGTTGTCTAGTGCGTCCTCTAATCTCTACTCCCTTCTTCTCCTTCTATGAGTGCCAAACAATACTATGTGTGTTTATTTGTGAACTATCAATACTTCTATCAGTACGTTTACCTGAAGTGGAAGAGTATGTTAGACCCGTCTGTCAGCCGGTCACTAACAGTCCAATTTCCTCACATGCAGGATTGTTCTTGTCATCTAGTGGACATGGAGCCAACCCAGACTCTTAAAGTGGATATCAGATCAATGTCTGCGAGTTAAAATGACTGACTACACCAACAATCAACAGATTTTTGGTCGAAAACAGAAATAAATGAGCACAGTAGTGTTACCGGGGCGCTAAAGAGGAACAAAAGAATAGTAACACTGCCACCTCACGTAAAAGGCGATAATGAGGGTTGCTAAAAGACTTGTTGCTTTACACTGCAGAAAAACACAATCGGTCAACATGCAAGCAACCATGTAGTGGCCTACAAGGAGCTTTGTATATGTGGCTGTAGGACAATACCCCACCTGGACTCTTATATGAAGAACTGGAGGAGGGAGGGGAAGGAAGAAGAGAGAGGGGAAGGAAGAAGAGGGAGGGGAAGGAAGAAGAAGAAGAAGAAGAAGAAGAAGAAGAAGAAGAAGAAGAAGAAGAAGAAGAAGAAGAAGAAGAAGAAGAAGAACAAGAACAAGAAGAACAAGAACAAGAAGAACAAGAGAAAGAACCAGAGGAACATGAAGCAGACCGTATGCCCAGAATGTCACGACAGCTTGGTAATTGGGCCCTGTACCTCTGACCAGCAACAGGACAGGCACACCCTGAGAGATATTGTGGGCTTACTTCGCTATCACTGCAATAAAGCGAACATGGCAATAAAGCTGTTTACCGGCAGCCCCCTTGTTCCCCCTGTCTATATTTCTAATGTATAAACCAGCTTGAAATAATTCTATATTTCTAGTGCATAAACCAGTCTGAAATAATTCTGTATTTCCAGTGTATAAACCAGCCTGACATAATTCTATATTTCCTATGTATACACAACCCTGAAATAATTATATTTGTCTAGTGTAAATGCCAGCCTGAAATAATGCATAACAGTCAAAATAGTGCATAATAGTCTTTGAAATATGTTCATGTGAAGTGAAAATATCGCGAACACAACGTGCTAATTGCTTTATCACTCGTGTTGCGGTTGGAGAGTGTTGCTTAATGCATGTTGGTGTTTAAAAATAGGTTTTAATGCCAGGGTGTGAGATTCGGGGAAGGAGGGAGAGGGGAGGTAGAGTGACACAAAACGCGCAGATTGGTAAGCAAAATAACACCGATCAATTACCTGCAATAGTAGTTACATCAAATAATTTGAAGGTAACAAAAACGCAATATATTATTTATTATTTTTAAAAAAGCGATAAAATTGAGTACGTTAGAGGGAAGAATGCTGAATGTCAAATATTACGGCAAGGTCGCGAAATTGTATATTCTTCATATATACAATGTATTACTTTGTCTTTTCTATGAGGTGACCAATTATGTTTGCCCGCGGTCTATTCCTGAGCTCTCAACAAGTGAGTATATGAGAGCTGCTGTATTGTAGTGGCTAGACACTTGCCACCAAATGTCTTTGGAAGTCAAGGCGTCTGGCTTGATATTGACACCACCACTCCCCGAGTGCCCAGTTAATTAATTTACTTACATACCCTTTATCAGAACGTCGCAGTCAACCCCAGCATTTTTGTGTTGTTTGTGATGTGATCTCTTGGCAAGATTACGCTCAGTGTTTTGCCATTGATTTCTGAACGACCGGCACTCATACCATTTCGTAAAAAATTAACGCAAGGCGGTCTGCTGCCAAATCTCCCACAGCTATGTTTCGAACGTGGTATGCGGGATTACGAACTGAGTCTGAACTCCTTCGGCAGGGAGCGAGTTGCGATTGGTCTATACAAATGTGTGTTCAGTTCACACCATGGTGCGTGTGTGAGAGTGTGTGTGTGTCTGTGTGTGTGAGTGTGTGTGTGTGTGTGTGTGTGTGTGTGTGTGTGATATAATATAATAATATAGTCAGATCACTTGTTAAAACAAAATGTGCAGTGATCAGGCAGGCAGACAGACATACAGACAGACATACAGACAGACATACAGACATACAGACAGACAGACAGACAGACAGACAGACAAACAGACAGACAGACAGTAGGGAGGAAGAAGGGTGGGATATAGAAATATCAACAGCGATCGACGAAGACACATAAAATGTTTTTTCAGCGACTTCACATCGTGAGGTAGCGAGCTGGCGCCCTCATGTCAACGTCTTGGAAGCTAGTATACAAAGCAGTGGCTCTTCATAACCCTGTGACATATACACAGAGATAGCAATTACTGGGCAACCTTTTGGGCCATTCAAATAGCACAACAAACTAAACTCACTGGGTCATGACATTTCCTTGACTGCTGATATCCTGGCATTCATGACGTTGTCCCATGCATGGACATTGTCAGATTCTCTGTGCCAGGAACATCCGATGTGTTGATGTTGGTTATGAATGTTCTTCTTCTTGTTGGATTCTCTTTTGTGGGGAGTACGTCACACCCTGCTATGCACCTCAAAGGTCAATGTGTCTAGCTTCGTTATGCATTACTGTAAGATTTGTTTCTTCTAGGACTTCTAGGCAGTTTCCATCCAAGACAACGGACTCTCCCCGCGGGGTCCATCCAAGACAACGGACTCTCCCCGTGGGGTTCATCCAAGACAACAATTTAGCCAGGACATCGGCTTTAGGGCTAACACTTTACGATTGACCACCGCTGTGGAAGTTTTAAGGTTCCAAACTGGCAAAGGGACCTTCTGTTCTCTCCTTATGTGAAAAGGATAGGTGTAGGATCTCACTACCCAATAGATGTCAGGGAGGGGGGGGGGGATGTGACAGAGAGAGCGAGAGGTGTGATGTCAGGGAGGGCGAGAGGTGTGATGTCAGGGAGGGCGAGAGGTGTGATGTCATTATATGCCAGCCATTGATGGAAACATGCCCAGCTATATGCTGAAATCTAGCTGGTTCCTTGTGAGCCTGAGGCGGGCACTGTCATCTCCCAGGCTCACTAACGCCGGTTGTGAATGTGTTTGAGGCGTGCAGCCACCGGGTCTTCATGTCTATGGCATCAGTGGAGGACTAGGTCTACAATAGTGGTTACCAGAAGACGAAGAATTTAAACATATTGTCTAATGTTTGCGGGCGTCCGTTCCCTAAGGGTCTCATAGGGCCCATTTTCTATCGAGCAAGCTGACACCCTGGCTATTCCGCCACTTGTGTCGTGTAAAAATAACTACAAGTGTTTGTTGATCTTCATCAGCATCATGTGCCATGCCAACTGGCGTGGGCGTTCATGTCTATCCACAGATCTCGGCCCTTGGTGTTCTGGATCAACTCTGCTGATGATATTCCTCCACGCCACTGTCTTAATACGTCCAACATCATTTCTCTTGGTCTGCCTCTGCCGCTTTTCCCCTCGATCTTTCCAGTTGTCACGATGCCTCTCTTCTCATCACATGACAAAAGAAAGATGTTTGTCTCTTTCTTATAGTTGTATATAATGTTCTAGTTTCATTAGTCTCTTTCAGACAATCTTTGTTAGTTTACCAGTTCAAAGTATTCGCAACATTGGTCTCGGGAACCACATCTCCATCGTATCCAAGCTTTTCCTAATTTATTCATTAACGTTCCATGATTCGCTGCCATGCAGTAAAACAGGTTCTTTATAACATTTCTGCAGCCTCTATTTAAGATCTTTGTTAAGCCTGATCTCGAGGTAGAACAGGTATTCCGGGTGCATTCCTGTGCTGGACATTCAGAAACGTGATGAAGAACAGTTTCAGCTGAGTGTGTACACAATTGGGCGGACCCGTTGACGCCGCAGTTAGAAAGTTGCCCTGATAATGGTATAAACGAGGTCAGACGCCTTGCGTTGATTTCGATGGTATGAGGCTTCGGTCGTTCAGAAATCAATGGCAAGCTACTGCATGTAAAATAATTGCCTAGTACATCACAAAGATTTAAAGATGCTGGAGCTGATTGCAACATTCTGTAAAGGACATGCAACTAACTTTTAGTCTACGGGAACTTAGAAAAAAGATGTGGCGCAGCTAATAGCATTGAAAATATATTTGAACTATGTGCTGAAACGAATAGAAATCAAACAAAGTATAAATATTTAGAAAATAGCACAAGCTACTAACAGTGACATAAACAGAGACACAACAAATGACAAACAGCAGAAAAACAAAACCACACCAGAAAATACGAGAGGCCGATGTCATCAAAGACCTGTTGTGGGCACCGGGTAAAATACTGTTATGAAATATTTTCAGGCGCCTTGCCAGCAGCAGACATTGGTGATCATGATACGTCAGCCCTCCATGGCATCAGATATTTTAAATAGGTTAATGTTGCTTGCTATTATTATTATTATTATTATTATTATTATTATTATTATTATTATTATTATTATTATTTATTACTGCTAATTGTTTAAGCCTTTTACAAAAATATTCTTTTCTTTCTCTAATGAACCCCCAACCCCCTCATAAGGCGTATTTCTCAAATTTGTCTATTTTCTTGATTTAAAAAAAAACAAACTAAGTTGCATATCGTTTACAGAACGTAACAGTTAACTCCAGCATTTTTTGCTGTTTGTGAATCCTGAGCAAGTTTACGTGCAGTAGTTTGCCATTGCTTTCTGAACGACCGGCACTCATACCATTGTAGAGAAACCAATGCTAGGCGGTCTGCTTCAAAATCTTCCGCAACTGTGTTTCGAACGCGGTATGCGGGATTACGAATTTCATTATTAACTCCCTCGCCACAGACTTCTCTTGATATGTTCACATACATTTGATTATCTTTTACTTGATGTTTTGATGAATAATCTAATAAAGCTGCAGCTTTCGTGTCCTCAACTCTTCATTTCTTTATTCTTCGTTTAAGCTGTTTTCAATCAACATTATTCTATATTTTTGTAAAAAGAAACGCTAGATCTCTCTAACAAAAACGAAACACATAAACGTTGTTTAAACTGTTATTAATGATTTTTTTTTAAATATATTTTAAAAAGCAACTCCTAACTTCCCTTAACTTCCCTAACTTCTTTTAGAGATTTCCCTAACAAACACGGAAAACAAAAAGTTGGCATAGTGAACATTCCAAAGAGCAGAATAAAACAAGCACGAGAAGCGACAAGCAACAAGATAGATACAAACGATTGGTACAGACAACCCTGATAAACTCTACAAAAAACACGAAACAAAAATCCCATCCACAAAGAGGAAGAACACGGTGCAGACGACTGTTCGTTGGTTTCAAGTTGCGGTTATCTTTTCTCTGGCTATTCAATATGTAAAACATGTGTAGAGAAGGTGGCTTCTGTGTGTGTTTTCGCATGAGCTCTATGTCCACACAGAGAAGCGAGGTGGATTCAGTTTAAGAGGTTTTAACTCTGATGTGTCCTTTGCTAAATCAAAGACAACAGAGATTCTCACAGCTAGAAATGGCATACGTGCAGCTTCCTTTCAGAAATCCACAAATATTTAAACAGAAAGTTTGATGTGTGAATGTCATCAACCCTTATCCCAGACACCAAATATAGGCCCCTCACTGGCACCGGTTTTACTCATTCAGCGAGAGTTGTCGAGTATTTCTCTGCGTATAATTTACCGAGGTGAGTATTTACCTAGCCACTCTTTACAGAGCCCATGAGGAGGAGAGCACTCAGCTCGTGTCAGTTTACAGTTGAGGTAATGGAACACGCATGGAGTGCATAGAGTCTGGGATACAACAGGATGAGCAGGTAGAGTGTTGCAGGGACATACACCTGGTGCAGATTGTTAGTTTTATCTGACATCAGAAATTTCCCTACCAACATTTTTTTTTTTTAAATGAGGAAAAAATAGGTTTAACCCAGCCACCAGGTCCCTCAAGAAATTTTTTTTTTTTTTTACATTAACTAGTTTGGTAAAATAAAATGCTTTATGTCCTTTGCAGGATGTTGAGATCAACTCCGGGCTCAATTTCTAGGTAATTTTAATGTTATTGCCTTGTGAACGAGAAGTCAAAAGACATGACAGGCATGACAGACCGGTGTTTGAAACGAGCCCATCACCTCGCTACTTGGTCATCATCATCAAGTGCCTTGTCAGCTGGCGTGGGCGTTCATGTCTCTCCACATATCTCTGTCTTTGGTGTTCTGGATCAACTCTGCTGATGACATTTCTCCAAGCCACAGTCTCAGTCCACCCAGCATAGTCTCTCTTGGTCTGCCCCCGCCTCTCTCTCCCTCGATCTTTCCAGTCGTCGCGATGTTCTCCAATGTCTCTCTTCTCATCGCGTGACCAAAGAAAGCTATTTGTCTCATTCTTATTCTTGAATATAATGTTCTGCTTTTATGAACCTCTTTCAGGCAATCGTTGTTAGTTACGCAGCTTCGTTACAGTTAGTTAGTTGCATATCCTTTACAGGACGTAGCAGTCAACCCCAGCATTTTTGGCCGTTTGGTATTTCCTGGCAAGTTTCATTGCTTTTTGAACTGCCGGCACTCATACCACAGTATGAAAATCAACGCAAAGTGGTCTGCTGCCAAATCTCCCGCAACTGTGTTTCGAACGCAGTATGCAGGATTATGAATTGCGTCCGTAAGTTCTTCGCCAGAGAGCCGGTTGGTAACTTGTGTGAAAATGAAGAAGTGTACATCTGTAGCAGTCTGTATGCTTCTGTATCATTTAAGAAGTGTAGATCTGTAGCAGTCTGTATGTTTCTGTATTAGTTTCTGTCAGTCGGTAGGCTTTTTTCCCCCCAGTAATGGGCAAGAAATACTACATTTGAATAACACGTTTGACAAGTGAGTAAAAGAACATACAGATATAGTTGAACATTTAGACCGTACTTGTGTAAATATTCCTGGATCGGACAGCGCCTAGGAAAGGACAATTTGTGTTGTTAGTTTATACATTTATAATTGTTTTGTTCTTGTTTTCCCATTGACAAACACTGTCGAAATGTCGGCATATATATGTGTGTTGTAACCATGCTAGACAGTTTGCAACAGTATCAGAAATGATTGACAGCACTCGAGACAGAGGGCTGTGGAAAAACGTGTTCACCAACGCCAAACTACATGGACTAAAACACGAAGAAAATACAGTTGAACGTATAACCAATTAACGCAGTGAAAGAATTAGGTCGAGATAAAATACACAGCTAGTTATTGCCAGATATATCCTAATTGGCGTCAACATGGTAGATATGCTTGCAGATCTATAAATTGATGGGAAAGACATTAGACTTATAAATATATATATACATTGGAAACAACAAGCTGCCATAAGGATTGATAATGAAGTGGGACAACATCAGCCTATTAAGAAAGGTGTGAGACAGGGATGTGTAATGTCTCCAGATCTTTTTTCCCTATACAGTGAACATATTTTCAGAAATGTAGAAGATATAAATGGAATCATAATTGGAGGACGAAACATCAATAACATTAGATATACAGATGATACAGTACTGAATGCAGACAATCAGGATCTGCAACAATTAGAAGATGCGGTTGTTGCACACAGTGAACAACTGGGGTTAGAATGAAATTGTAAAAAGACAGATTATGGTCGTCATTAGGAAGAAAGAAATACCACAATGTAATATACAAGTAAATGGGAATATTCTTCAACAAGTGAGTCGGTACAATTATCTCGGAACAGTCATAATATCTTATGGGAGATGCCTTGAAGAGATTAGAACAAGACTCGCCACGGCAAAAGTAGCCTTTAGCAAGATGAAAAACATACTGACCAATAAAAAGATGTCAATTGAAACGAGAAAAAGAGTGTTGAGGGGATACATAGAGCCTGTTCTTTTGTATGGATATGAAACTTGGACAATGAGCAGTCAAGCGAAAAAACATATGATGGCTGTAGAAATGTGGCTTCTGAGGAGAATGCAAAGAATACCATGGACAGACAGAAAAAAAACAATGACCAAGTACTACAGGAAACAAATGAAAATAGTAAACTGATTAGAGAAATTAGACGTAGACAGTCAAAATATTTTGGACATGTCATGAGAAGAAATGAACTGGAGAACTTGGTGACAACCGGCAAGATCGAAGGGAACAGACCAAGGGAACCACCGAGACGTAAATACCTGGATGGTTTGGCCACACGGCACTTTCGAGACAGGAACACTGAGCTGATCCACGACTCTCGTGATCGAGTGAAATGACGAGTCATGACCGCCCACGCTTTCCGGCATGGCGCGTGATGGAAGGATGGATGGGTGGATGGCTTCTGTTGAAATTAGACTTTACAAATCTCCCCCGAAGTGTCTCCACCTTGCCGTGGTGGGTGAGCTTGCGTGTCCCACTGACCCCATGTGCTGTGTCGATGGATGAAAACTACATATCGGACAGCTTATGGGATAGGGGCCAGACTAAGCGAGACACAACCTGCTGATCTGCAGGTAGACTGGGGATAGCAGTCAAAAGTTTAAATCAGGCGCACGAAGGCAGAAGTTCTTGGTCCGAAGACGTACTATAAGGCTCTCTGTCGAGGGTTGTGGCTGAACGCCTCTAAGCCATAAACCCTCGGATGTGAGAGCCTGGTCGATACCCACCTACCGAAAAATGGAGGTGAGATTCTGAGCACGCTGCAAGCCCAGTTCAGATACTTGTCCGAAGGCTCTCAGCTGGGGGATATGAGGGATCCCTGGATGAGAAGGCCTGGCCGTTTCTAGCTCACTTCTGCGCGGAGGTAAGGTGCTGAGCCGGCAGCACATTTAGCCTACCTCGTGAGCGAGTACAAAAAGGTAGAAGAAAAGCCCCAGTCAAAATAGTTACGAAAACTGTCTGTATCTACCTCGTAGAGAATCTAGACAAAGGTGGTAAAACGTCTCAATAACACAAATGGAACGCACGGCTAGCGAATCCATTGCGTGGCCCGAAGTCCAAAGTGAAAGCTTACCTAGTGGATATCGCCCGCAGACTGACCATTCCTGGTGTGTACTTGAGTGACCAGTAGCAAGCGAAATGCCCTCTCAGTCTCAGAGCAATATGTGCCGTCTCTGCAATTATGGAAGCCTCCTTAGATAGCAGGGGAATGCCCATGGTCTGCCCCTGCCTTCCCTTGAGGGTTTACCGTGTTGTCGTTGACCGTTCTACTTTGACCAGCTGAGATGTGGTCGATACCACAGCACAAACAGTCTAACGTCTCTCGAAAGCCCGGGACGGCTAACCCGTAAAAATGCCTGCTGAAGTCGGATGTGCTGGCCTACGGGTGCAAATAAATCAGGCACAACGCAAAAAAACTTCCGAGTGAAATTTCTTTCGTGCTAGGAACAGCTCTGACTACCTAGTTTCCGAATGCTGCTCTTGTTCGGAACAGCTCTGACTAGGTAGTTTTCCGAATGTCCGTCGTGCCTGGAACAGCTCTGATGGGCACAAAGAGAAGCACATGTCCGAACCGAAAACTCGCTGAGTGGATACAGTCTGCAGACCGGTTTGGTTTGTGCGGGAATGGCCCGTGGTGAACGAAATGCCCAATATATTGAAGTGAGGATTTAAAGCAGCCATGAGCAGGACGTGACGATTCCCTCGGTGAGCCCAGCACCTGGGCGCTATGTGTCGGCCCTGCAACCATGGAAGCCACCTTGGATGGCGGAAAATGCGATGGACTGTCCCTGCCTTCACTTGAGGGATGACCGAGGTCTTGGACTGTTCCAACTTGACCAGCAGGGATGTAGACGGTACCACAAAAGTGAGAGTTTCCCAGGAATGCTAACCTGGTCAAAACAGCATGCTAAAAGTCGGATGTGTTGACCTAAGGGTTTCGACCCAAGGGTGCCTAACTAGACACACCGCAATCACATCTGAAAAAACACTCCGGATGAACGCGAAGAAGAAGAAGACTTTACAAATGATGTGAAAAATTTGAGAATTAACAAACGAAGAAACGAACGAACGAAAGAACTTTAGCCATAACTTTAGGAATGTCCTTCACTGCATTGTCTTTCACTTGAAAATGCAATGTTATTGTAGAAATGGTTGGTGGAAAGCTTCCCCTGTGTTTTCTTCGTGTCAGAGAGAAGACAGTCGGAATCTGTCAGGCTGCTGACGGATCACTGCTGGCTAAGAGCTGATCTTGCAGGCGAGGGGCTCTCGCAGAACTTCAGCTAATTAACTAGCTATATATAGACGTGGCAGAAATGGATGTCACACTTAGAGATCAGATAGAGCAGTGGTTCTCAACCTTTTTAGCCCATGCCCTCCTTTACCATATGTTCAGAACGACATTCCCCCCCCCCCTTTCAAATTTTCCTCCCTATAAATTCCCCCTCCCCACCTGTACACAGTATACATAAAAATGGAAGCTAAATTTAATGACACATACTAGAACAAGTCTAGACATCTACATAAAACGTGATTTGCGGGTCTACTTACGTTATAAAGCAAATTTCATTAGAGTGAGAAGTACAGAACCGTAAAATGTAGAGGGAAAAACAATATTAAGTAACTGGTTCTTGTATTAATGCGATCTTGAAATAATCTTAATTCCCCCCCTGGAAACCCTAAAATCCCCCCCCCCCTAGTTGAGAACCACTGAGATAGAGAGTAGGGGAGATGCCAGAATGAAATCAGACAGAGAGTAGGTGAAGTGTCAGCAATACGGCGGAAAGACAACGAACTACTGGAACAAGACAACGGGACTTCCCCAGTTTATACAAATATAGATAACTACATGTAGGTGTTAGTGGACTCATTGGTGTAATCGTCTGGGGTTATGCTGATAATGTTATGAGAGCGGTTGGGTGAGTTTTCTTTATCTGCGTTCGTCGTTCGCCAAGCGAAGGGGGGAGTGGCCATCTATTCCTCCGTGCATTCAGGCCTACAAAATGTTATGGTTCTATACTTCACAGACCCATTGTCGGCTCTGGGTGTGGGGCTTATTTGTTTGATTTCAACTACAGGTGTAGTCATTCTTGCTTATTTAGCCAAGAAGACGTGAAATGTTACTTAATACAACGTGTCGATTATATTTCCATCCTCATCAGGCACAGAAACAAACTAACCACACCATCCCTCACACAAATACACATACGCGCTCCCGCGCATGTGCGCGCACACATATCAATTTTCAAATGGGGGAAAAGTGATTTTAATGTTTAGTTGACAAGGTGGATCCAGTCGAAACATAATCACAATGAAATGTTCTGGAAAGCATAAGAGACTAGTGTGATATTCATGATATTAACACCAATCATTGTATGGCCGGTCATCTATACAAATATAGTGCGAGCACCTTATGTCCAACACGTTTCAAGAGTGGAAAAGTCTTCTTCTTCTTCTTCTTCTTCTTCTTCTTCTTCTTCTTCTTCTCTCTCTCTCTCTCTCTCTCTCTCTCTCTCTCTCTCTCTCTCTCTCTCTCTCTCTCTCTCTCTCTCTCTCATATATATATATATATTCGTTCAAAAAGCAATGGCAAACTACTGAATGTAAACTTGCCCAGGTATCCCAAACAGCCAAAACATGCTGGAGTTGACTGCTACGTCCTGTAAAAGATAAGCAAGTATCTAACTGAAGGGAGCACGGTTGCTCCGTGCTATCCTCAATGTTTAACATGTTCTTTGCCAGGATGGTGTTAGGTAATCATAGGGTGACAGGACTCCTGGTTACCAAGGAGACAGTTTGGCCAGTTGTTTACCGTCTTTCAATTATGGTAGCTAACGGTCGGCTCCTTTTCTGTCCAGTTCATTATCAAGAAATCAATACGGCTGGACGAAAGTAAAGAGCTTATCAGAAACGCACACATGGTACTCCTTCTGTTGCTTCTGGTTGTGCTGTCGTTTACTTTAGTAGTACATCAGTGGGTGTAATGCATGCATGGCTAGGATAGTTTTCACAGGAAGACCGTTAAAAGGGTTTCCAAATAAGAATCATTATCTTGCTAACTTTATCAACAAAACGCATACAGATACACAATGTCATGGTGACAGAGTTGATGGTGTGTCAGCTTTCTAGCATGGACACAATAATCATTGTCATGCCATCAATTATAACCTGGTGTCATTCAAGCAATTCATAAATAAAGTGAGGCCCAGAATAGTTAAGTGCAGTAAAGTAAAGTTTAGTGGGATACATTAAAATGAAATAAAGTAAGGTGAAACATTGTAAAATAAAGTAAGGTGAAACATTGTAAAATAAAGTAAGGTGGAACATTGTAAAACAAAGTAAGCTGAAACATTGTAAAATAAAGTAAGGTGAAACATTGTAAAATAAAGTAAGGTGGAACATTGTAAAATAAAGTAAGCTGAAACATTGTAAAATAAAGTAAGGTGGAACATTGTAAAATAAAGTAAGGTGAAACATTGTAAAATAAAGTAAGGTGGAACATTGTAAAATAAAGTAAGCTGAAACATTGTAAAATAAAATAAGGTGAAACATTGTAAAATAACGTAAAGTGAAACATTGTAAACTAAAGCACAGTAAGTCAGCATGGCCGAATGGATACGAGTACTCGCTCTTAAATAACCAGTGTGGTGATCGCGAAGTAGTGGGTTCAAGCCCTAAACCGGTCAGCTGGACTACAATGTTGGCATCTCGGCCTTGCCTTGGGGACGTAAATTACAAGTACCTCAGAAGTCGGAGTAGGTTTGCCTGATGGCGAGGGACACTGGTGATTTGTAAAGTTAATCCACACGCAAATATTAGTCAAGTGCACCAGAAGTAGCAAAGCGTTTATGGACTACATTTGAGTTCAAAGCGAGTAAACGCAAAAAAAAAAAAAAAAAACAGCATGATATGTTAAAATACTGTAGAATCGTGACAATTTAATCTGAGTAAAGTTCACTATAATACGGTAAATAATACTGTACAAAATACAGTAAAGTAAAATCGAATTGTTCACTTTTGGCAGTGAGGAGCATTTTGTGTGATATTCACAGGCACAGGAACGGAGCAATATGGGGACAACCCGTTGCCGTGAAGTTGGAACCACGACTAACTAACTAACTAACTAACTAATGTCAGATCAAGCAAACCAAAGTAATATCAAGTAATGTAAAGTAAACAAAGGAAATATACAGTACAGTACAGTACAGTACAGTTCAGTTTCGCATACTGAAGTAGAAACACATACAAGGTCAGTAAAATAGTGTCAAGCTCATATATTCTATTACACTAAAGATGGCTACTATAGCCATTGCTATTTCAATCGCTTTTATTTTCCAAGAGAATCACGGATACCCATGTTGTTAAGATGGGTCGATCACAGGGTGGTATTTGGCGCAGAAAAACAATGCAATCCTCAGAAAGCATTTGATGATGGCACAGTGAACTTTTCGTGTCGAACAGAAATTGTACTCTAGTTTCTTTTGCATGCTAAAATCAATAGCCATCTAAACAGTATCAATCTTCGATGTTTATCCCTCTGCAGACATTTTTATCACTTGTATGAAACTATTGATCACCTTCTCTTCAAATGCCCTGCATTTTCTAACGGCAGGAGAAGCTACTTGTCCCGTTTCCCGCAGTTACAAACTAACTCTATGGGTCTCTGTGACATCATCGGAGAACCCGCACCTTCAAAAGAATGGTATTGGGCGCACAAAGGTACAATGATCAGCTTCTTTGAGGTCAATAACAACAATAATAACAGCAGAACAACAATAACAACGATTCTAGGGCGTTCTTGTTTGAAACGGTCACATATTCTTGCTGGGTATTGGACCGGAGTCTGTTGATGAGGATGATGGTCTCTACATCAACCTGACTCCCACAGGTGCAAACCCTTTTCATAGCATAAAGTTAGTTGCATATCCTTTATAGGGCATCGCAGTCAACACCAGTATTTTTTTGCTGTTGTGATCTCTTGGCAAGTTTGCGTTAATTAGTTTGGCATTGTTTTCTGAACGACCGGCACCCATACCATTTCGTAAAATAACCAACGCAAGACGGTTTGCTGCCAAATCGTCTGCAGCTGTGTTTCGAACGCGGGAAAGCGGAATTAGGAACTGCGCCCGTAACACCATAGCCACGGTGTCGGCTTTCATAGCATAGACAACCTCAATTCCAATGTGCTAACTTAAGAGTGGCCGCTCTCCCTGGTCTAGAGGTTACACGACTTTCTCCGTAATCTAGTATACTCTCGTAAGCAACGTGACGTTGCGCGAGAATCGGTAGCGGTTCTCTCCGCGTAGGTAACTTACGGGGTATGTGAGCCGGTCGCTCAGAAAGAAATGGCAAACTACTGAGCGTAATCTTGCCAAGAAATCAACAAGCAGCTGAAAGATGCTGATGTTGACAGCGATGTCCTGTAAAGGATATGCGAGGAAAAAAAAACTTAAGAGTGAAATGTGTGTCTTCTCTAGAGGATCCACAAACAATCCACACACAAAACGTGACTTGTCACAAACAATAACCAATATGAAGCTTTACAAACATAAACAAATATGAAGGGGCCAAAACTAATTTATGGAACGTAACGAGTTAAACTGACAATTGCATAAGAGAAAGTTAATAAAACTAATGGTTTGAACATAAATGTTATAGTGTTATGCCATGTAGCGGGCGCGTTGGTGTAACGGATGGGAAGTTGCGCTGACAATGACAAGACCGTGGTCAGGCGGTGGTTCGACCCCTGGGCTGACTGCTCGCTACGGAAGGGAAAGACTGGCCACCTATTCCTCCATTCACCCAGAACTGCAAAATGTGATGCTCCTAACACATCACAGAACCATAGCAGATGCTAGCACCCGGACGTAGTATGCCAGGTGTCGACTAACCAATGAATTGCTGCCGGATGAGTTAAAGTGGAGAACTCTAACAAGTTGTTTGAAACAAACAGCACTTCACTTACTTGCACTCTGTGCTAGCTAGGCCGGTGGTCTGAGGACGCGTTTAATCAAACGTCTCCGACCCTGCCTGTTGATTCTGATACATGTACTCGAAGCCAGATGGGCGCGACTTGTTTGTTTGAACCATTACAGCTGATGACGTTGTACCCGTGGGTGGCGCTACCAGTGTCAGGCCAGTCAACTTGTCGGCTGAAGCTGTCAGCGGGCAGGTACTGCCTAACCTTTCATAGAGGTGAAATACAACGGGTAGGTACTGGGTAACCTTTGATTGAGGTGACATATTCTTGGAAACTACTGTTGTGATATATATACACACACACACACACACACACATACACACACATATATATATATATATATATATATATATATATATATATATATATATATATATATATAGAGAGAGAGAGAGAGAGAGCGAGAGAGAGAGAGAGACGTGATTAGGGGCTAAAATAGCGCGAAAAGGGAGGGGGGGGGGGGGAGGCGATTGAACTATTGAATTAAAACAGCAGCAGTAGAAGCAAAGAAAGAAGAAGAGGAAGAAGAGGAAGCTTGTAAAACAACGGCTGTCGGCACTTTGTTGTACATTCTAAGCAATGAATAAATGGTGTATACACAATGTGGACAGTTGGTGAAGGTCTAGATCAATGGTTCTCAACCGGTGGGGAAATCCCCCCCCCCCACCCAGGGGGAAATTTTAGGGTTTCGGGGGGGGGGGGGGGGATTACGATTATTTCAAGATCGCGTTAATACAAGAACCGATTACTTGATATTGTTTTTCCCTTCATAATGTACGGTTCTGTACGTCTCACCCTTCTAAAATTCATTTTATAAAGTAAGTAGACCCACAAATCACGTTTTATGTGGACGACAAGACTTGTTTTAGTATGCCCTATTAAATTTAGCTTCCATTATTACGTATACTGTGTAGGGGCGGGGCGGGATTTTTGGTAAGAAATACGTAAGGGGGGAATGACGTTCTGAAAATATGGTGAAGGGGGGCGCGGGCCAAATTTTTAGGTAGGAAATACGAAAAGGGTGGAGGGGATGGCATTCTTAAAATATGGTGAAGGGGGCACGGGCCAAAAAAGGTTGAGAACCACTGGTCTAGATGATGGAAGTGATATATCTAGTGCAGTGGTTCTCAACCGGTGGGGAATTCCCCCCCAGGGGGGAATTTCAGGGTTTCCAGGGGGGGAATGAAGACCATTTCAAGATCGTGTTAATACAAGAACCGATTATTTGACATAGTTTTTCCCTTCATACTTTACAGTTATGTATGTCTCGTCCTTCTAAAATTCATTTTATAAAGTAAGTAGACTCACAAATCATGTTTTATGTGGATGTCTAGACTTGTTTTAATATATGCTATTACATTTGCCTTCCACTTTTACGTATACTGTGTATGGGTCAGGGGATTTTTAGATAGGAAATATGAAAGGGGGGTAATGATGTTCTGAAAATACGGTGAAGGGGGGAACGGGCCAAATTTTTGATAGGAAGGGGGGAATGGCGTTCTGAAAATATGGTGAAGGGGGGAATGGGCCAAAAAAGGTTGAGAACCACTGATCTAGTGAGTTGAGTTCAGTCAAGGGACTAAAGACAGAAAACTCCAACAGTACATAAGCAATCTTCGAGAAAACAAGTAACCACGCATTCATCTGGCTGGGGTTTGCTTCAGCAGATAACAGAGGCAACAGCAGTTGTATGAGAATTGATATGTATGTAGGAGACCTGTCACCACACTAGTGAATTCAAATGTATGGGAGGCGCTGATTAGAGGTACAATGTCCGTGACTCACTCGAGCAGACTGGCTAGAAATCACGGTATGAACTCTAACAAAATGACGAACACTAGGAATGTATACTCTCCCCTAATACCGAGCTTCTCAATCACAAGTCTAGCCTTTTCAGACAATGGCGAAAAACAAGATGGTCCAGATTGCACGCTGCGCCCATTACACAATTCCCCGACTGTTGAAAATCTACAATGGTGTGTTGAGTAGGCGAGATCCTTGGGTTAAAGTCCACATCATAAAACCTTACACAAAACAGAATACAAAAAGTTTGAAACTGATATAATTATCGCCTGGGCTAGAAATTCTGGCACGGCAGGGAGGTAAACATCACAAACAGAAGACATCAAGTCTCAGACAGAAGAGGAAGCAGCAGAAGAGGAAATAGAAGAGGAGGAAGAAAACAAACGAAAGTGAACAGGGCTGGACGGTGGCCAGGAGGAGAGATTATTCTCCATTAAGATCAAGCTATCAAGACGTCCATGACGCAAGATATCCGAGAAGACCACGAAGATACGAAGACTAGGAAATAGATGGAATCTTTCCTCCGAAGCCGGAGAGTATCTGCCTGCACAACGAGGAACCACCAGTCTGCACACCAATAAGCCAGACATGGGACAACGGATACTCACGCAAACCTCAGTCCGGTATGACATCACACAACAGGATGTCACCATCCGACATACAGGACTTCACACTGGAGTTCACAGCCAGTGAACGCAAGCAAGCAAGCAAGCAGATGGTATCTCAGGAGGGACGACATCGGGTAAAACATTCCCTGAAGGAAAAAACACCACGAGACGGGCGGGAACGCAACTAGCCCAGGCCTTACAAGTGTGCGACTCTGACCAGACATGTGACAAGCCACCAAAGTTGAAACTCAATAACAGACAGAAAACACTGACTACAGGAAGCGAAATCGCAGCCCTATCTACGAAAGCAGAAGAAGATACACCATAAGGGTCCCTACCGACCGAAAACACGACGGTTGAACTGGGCCGAAACATCTTTTCTCAAAACAACTGGATTGGATTGGATTGAGATTCGCATTGCGTGATCTGTGGGAGGCTACCGGAGCAACTCTAGAGGTATCGGTGAGCAAAGAAGTTGACCCTTACAAACCAACCAATCAACCATTCAAGTGTTAATTCGTTTAACCAATCAACATTATGCCATTTGTTCTATTAAAATAACATTTCCACCGAAGCTTCACAATGCCATCTTTATCTCCAAGTTGTAGAACTTGTCTGACAGCGTAACAATATTGCTCTAATCACTGCTTTCTTTCCTTGTGTTTGTTTATCATTTCCATTGGCACTGTCGTTAAGACCACAAACCGAACCAGCTTTCGGCAAGTTCTGGGCTATTTTTTGCTGCCGTTGCGTTTATTCAGTGCGCAAAGCATATGTTTTATTCTCCACAGCGGTGGGAAACGAAAGCCGTCCGTGGGATGAAACTGGGAATTCTCTCCGGTGATGTAAAAAGCAATAGAGATTTAGACGATGACGTGCAGTATTTTCTACAATTATGTAGAAGGCAGGGAGGTTAGGTATTCTCTACAGTGAAGCTAGGCGGTTGAGACTGAGCACCGAAATCAAAACAGCTTTATCAAAACAGTGTTAGAGGTGAGGGAAAGGCGTTGGAGCTGGATAGGAGACACATTTTAGAGGTAGCGGGGTAGGGGTATCACCTATCAAAGGAGAAGTAAGGCGCCTCCTTCCCTCCGCTAGCCTACGGGACACCCTTGGGCAAGGTGGAGTACCCGTTTAGCCCCTTGATCAGGGTTACGTGAATCCATGGGTGCAGGTGGTGGATGAAGATGAAGAGCAGCCAACAGATAGTTGTAGGTTATGGTCTCCACCTTCACGACGGTAGGCAGAGGATCTCTATTTTGAGGAGACAATGGCTACGGTCACTGACCAGTATGGTCACTGCTAGGAAGGAAAGCAATGGCAAACTACCTTCTTTACAGATGCCAAGAAAATCATGTTGTGTGAAATCATCGATAATCAGAGAAACGGCGTAAATGGGTGCTCCATAGGAGCAGCCTCGCCCGGTAGGGATAGTCATGCACACCAGGTGACTCCAGACCGTCAACAGGCTACTAGGTGCAACAGATTAATATCATTGAAAGTAGGAACTTGGAACGTTAGAACAATGAATGCAGATGGAAAATTAGAAAACATCAAAAAAGAAATGGGGAGAGAGAAGATTAACATATTAGGAGTATCGGAAAAGAGATGGAAAGGAGCAGGGATAAGAACAGGAGAGGGTTGTAAGATTATTTACTCTGGGGGAGAAGAACAGCAAAGAGGTGTAGCCATTATATTAGATAAGCAAACATCAAATTCTGTCAAAGGATATCATGCTGTGTCAGACAGAGTCCTATTAGTAAAATTAAACGGAAGACCTTTTAAAATAAATGTCATTCAAGTATATACCCCAACAAGTGAAAGCAGTGAAGAAAGCATAGAGGAATTTTATAATGACGTGGAGTCTGCTTTGAAGAACTGCAAAAAAATCAGAAATAAATATCATAATGGGTGATTTCAACGCAAAAATAGGACAGCAAGGCGATGGATGCAGTGTAGGCAACCATGGTTTGGGAGAGAGAAATGAAAGAGGATACAGACTTGTAGAATGGGCAAAAGAACCAGAAATGGTTGTAGGAAACACCTGGTTTAAACAGCATCCTAGAAGATTATGGACATGGAGGAGTCCAGACAGCAGGATTAAAAACCAGATAGATTACATCCTGATTAGCAAAAGGTTTCGAAATGCGTTAACAGTCGTAAAAACAGTTCCAAATGCAGACTGTTACAGTGATCACAGATTAATTACAGGCACATTGAGGGTAAAGTTAAAGAAAGTCAAGTATACAGCAGGAAACCCTAAATATGACTTGTGCAAATTGAAAACTGACAAAGAAATACAAGATAATTTTAACATAGAAGTAAAGAACAAATTTGATATATTGTCTGATCTAGAGATCCTGTTTCAAGATGTAGATGATCAATGGGAAACGATGAAGAATTTAATCAGTTGCGCAGCAGAAAAAACTATTCCAAAAGTAAAGAAAGTGGGCCGTAAGACATGGATGACTGAAGAAATTTTACAACTAATGGAAACAAGAAGACAGAACAAAAATAATCCTGCCAAATATGAATAAATTCACAGATAAGTGAGAACCTTATGTAAGGAGGCAAAAGAAACATGGCTTGAGAAAAATTGCAGAGAAATTGAAAAACAACACAACAGTAACAATGCGAAACTAATGCACAAAAGAATTCAGGAGCTTACTAATCAAAGAACACGTACATCAGCAGGCTGCCTAAAGACAAAAGATGGAAGAGTCATAATAGAAAAAGATCAGATATTACATGAATGGTCAGATTACGTGAAAAACCTGTATGACGATAACAGAGACGAACAGTATGATGTTCAGGAGTTATGTAATTCTGTATTTATTGCAATCCCAAAGAAATCAGGAGCCTTGGAATGCGATCAACATCGAACAATTAGTATAATGAGTCACATCACGAAGATTTTGCTAAGAATTATCATGCAAAGAGTTAGGAGGAAAATACAACCTGAAATAGGAGAAGAACAATGTGGGTTTGTGGAAGGCAAGGGTACAGTAAATGCTGTGTATATACTGAGAAACATAATCGAACGTTCTATAGAAGTAAACAAAGATCTACATCTTTGCTTTATTGACTACACAAAGGCTTTTGATAAAGTGAGACATGTCAACATGATAAGGATGCTTGAAGATCTACAAATTGATGGAAAAGATCTTAGGCTTGTAAAAAACATATATTGGAAACAACAAGCTGCCATAAGAGTTGATAATGAAGTAAGCCAATATCAGCCTATTAAAAGGGGTGTGAGACAGGGATGTGTAATGTCTCCAGATCTGTTTTCCCTGTACAGTGAAAGTATTTTCAGAAATATTGAAGATATGGAAGGAATCAACATTGGGGGACGATGCATCAATAACATTAGATATGCAGATGATACAGTCTTGATTGCAGACAATGAACAGGACCTGCAAAATTTAGTAGATGCGATTGTTACACACAGTGAACAACTAGGGTTAGAATTAAATTGTAAAAAGACACAGATTATGGTCGTCACTAGGAAGGACGAAATACCACAATGTAATATACAAGTAAATGGGAATATTCTTCAACAAGTGAGCAGGTACAATTATCTCGGAACAGTAATAACATCTGATGGGAGATGCCTTGAAGAGATTAGAACAAGAATCGCCATGGCAAAAGTAGCCTTTAGCAAGATGAAAAACATATTGACCAATAAAAAGATGTCAATTGAAACGAGAAAAAGAGTGTTGAGATGCTACATTGAATCTGTACTTTTGTATGGATGTGAAGCGTGGACAATGAGCAGTAAGGCTGAAAAACATCTGATGACTGTAGAGATGTGGTTTCTGAGGAAAATGCAAAGAATACCATGGACAGCCAGAAAGACCAATGAACAAGTCCTTCAAGAAACAAATGAAGATCGTAAATTGATTAGAGAAATTAGACGTAGACAGTCAAAATTTTTTGGGCATGTTATGAGAAGAAATGGATTGGAGAATTTGGTGACAACTGGTAAGATCGAGGGGAACAGACCAAGGGGAAGACCTAGAAGCAAGTACCTGGATGGCTTGGCCTTGTGGCATGGTCGAGACAGAAACACGGAGCTGATCCACGACTCTGTTGATCGAGTGAGATGGCAGAACATGACCGCCCACGCTTACCGGCATGGCACATGATGGATGGATGGATTAACATAAAACTAAAAAGTTCTTTCTCTGGATGCCACTGGGCAAAATAAATAGAAGGGGGAGTAAAAACACACGTAAAATCGAATTATAGATTGAGATTAATAATATACGGACATGGAAATAGCTGTAGGAGATGGCACAAGATGGGAGGGCGCTGTGTGAGTTGGCGGGGGCCTTATGCTCCATTGTGGAATGTAAGACGAAACAGTGGCCGGTGGTCAGTGTTTTTAACTCACAAATCGCGGAGTGCGTTCCATTCTCAGTAAGCCTAGGGGTGTAAAATATTATAGGTCGTACACTGAGTGTCAGATGATTGGGTAACGGGCGGCTTGTATACTTCACCCGGGGAAAACAACCCTACTATACACCATAATTAGTAGGGATTCCATAGTAACATCTCCCCAGCACATATTAGTAATAGTAGGGATTCCGTTGTAAAATCTCCCCAGCACATATTAGTAATATTAGGGATTCCGTAGTAAAATCTCCTCAGCACATATTAGTAATAGTAGAGATTAATAGTAAAATCTCCCTAGCACATATTAGTAATAGTAAGGATTCCGTAGTAAAAATCTCCCCAGCACATATTAGTAATAGTAGAGATTAATAGTAAAATCTCCCTAGCACATATTAGTAATAGTAGAGATTAATAGTAAAATCTCCCTAGCACATATTAGTAATAGTAGGGATTAATAGTAAAATCTCCCTAGCACATATTAGTAATAGTAGAGATTAATAGTAAAATCTCCCCAGCACATATTAGTAATAGTAGGGATTCCGTAGTAAAATCTCCCCAGCACATACTAGTAATAGTAGAGATTAATAGTAAAATCTCCCCAGCTCATATTAGTAATAGTAGAGATTAATAGTAAAATCTCCCCAGCACATATTAGTAATAGTAGGGATTCCGTAGTAAAATCTCCCCAGCACATATTAGTAATAGTAGAGATTAATAGTAAAATCTCCCCAGCACATATTAGTAATAGTAGGGATCCCGCAGTAAAATCCCCCAGCACATATTAGTAATGGTGGAGATTTCGTAATAAAATCTCCCCAGCACATTTTAGTAATAGTAGAGATTCCGTAGTAAAATCTCCCCAGAACAGACCAGAAAGAGTAGAGATTCTGTAGAACTCCCCCCCCCCTTCCTCCCTCCCCTCTGTCACTTTTCCCCGTACAAACCAACGGTAGTGGTGACTCCGTAGTAAAAACTGTCCCAGCTTACATCAGCAACAGTACGGGTTCCACGGTAAACTTGTACAAACAAACAAACAAACAAACAAACAAACAATGATGAAAACTGTCAGGGCCTGAGATGTGAAACATTACATTAGCAGCAGTAAAATATGTCTGGCATATATCCGGCTCTCACAGAAGACAATTGTCACATCTGCCTGATCCTGAAGAAAGAACCACGTTACACGGAATACCACAACAGCTGTTGAATATTTACAAGAATCACCACAGGGCACTGGTCAGACGGGGCGGATGCCCGGGCGCCGCTGGATCAATACCAGCAACAGCAGTAATGAAAAATGATTGTGTCTTAGAAGATGGGGCACTGAATTCTCTCAGGCGATTGAAAGCAGTAAGGGCTAGAGAGGTGGAATAGCGAATTCTATATAATAATCAACACAGATGGGGGGGGGGGGGGGGAATGAGAGAGACGAGATATTGTATTCTGAAAAGTGTGAAGTGGAAAAATAATACACTGAAGAATGTATGATGTGTGATAGCGCCAAACCGATGCACCTTGGTGTCTACAACAAACCGATGCACGAGTTTGGTCTATCAAAGCCGTATTTGTCCTGGCCACCACCGGAACTCGGCTTAACAAAGGAATCGGAAGCCAGTTTTGTTTTAGCAGTCCTTTGTGCTGATGAGAGATGCGGGCAGCATGGCCTTCAGTTCAGTGCTGTTCTGTTGTTGTCAGGTGTGGGAACAATTCCCTGAGTTGATCTGTGTCAACTAATGTTGTGACAAAACTGAGCGGCTGACTAGTTAGTGTCAGCAGGCCTGGGTTCTTGGTGGGATAGTAAATTGTGTCACAACTCTTTGTGTTTATGTCGTGTCTTGGGGTTTATGTTGTGTAACCTGTGTTTTTGTAGTGCCTTATTGCCTGTGCAGTGTTGCTTGTGTCAAGGTTCTTTATTGTGTCAGTCTAACCAGCGTTGGAGCACCTGTGTTGTGGTACTTGGTGTACCCTGTTGTCTTAAGTGGTGTTGATTGGTTGGGGGTTACCCACCGTTGTTGTTTGATATATACAGTTGTCTGTTGTATCTGTTATTGCAATGTGTTATCAAACATGTTCAGCTAGAGGAGATAAATAAAGAGCTATTTTTGTACTGTCTTTAATTTGTTTGTTTAGTCTCTTTTAGTTTTTACAACCACTATTTCTACCACATCTAACACCTTAATTCATTGCTTGGGCTTTAACATGGTGTTTCCTGTGTGAACATCTATAAAATAGTTTCTGCCTCTGCCTGAGATCTCGTATATCTTCTTATCTAATTACTATCATCTTTTTTTGTCGGTTGAGGCGGTGTGAGGCTCTCTCTCTCTTTTCACTATTTTTCTTCTTTGGCCGTAACGAAGTCAGAACTACTCTTTACCTCTTAGCACCGAAGTGAAGGAAGCATCAGTCTTTATGATTGTCTCCCTTTGTCTTTTACCATCGACTACAGATGCTAACAATAATACATTGAAAATATATAATAATCATAACAATACACTGAAGAATATATACTAATAATAATACATTGAAGAATAGATAATAATAATAATAATAATAATAATAATAATAATAATAATAATAATAATAATAATTGATTGATTGATTGATTGATTGATTGATTGATTTAGGAACCGACATCACGGCATTCGGGACATTCCCATAAGTAATAATAATGATAATACACTGAAGAATAGATAAAGCAATTTTACGAGTTCGTTCTGTAGTTTCGGGCATGTAACTAAACACATATTTGTATAGATCAATCGGTACTCAGTGCGTCATGTGACCAGGCTCACGCCGACCGCCTTACTCTCCAAGATATTATCTGATGCCTAGTCTAGACTGGGTCCACCTGGGAGCCTAGGTCAATGTTCACAACTCGAACCCGATCAGGTGTGGCTTGAACCCATGACAACATCACCGGCAGGCCAGCATCTAGCCACTATGCTACGGCAGCCCCCGATGATATTCATTTATGAAAATTGTAATAAATACAAACATAGGTGGTTTCGGGACTTGAGATTTAAAGATTGAGCACAGAAAAATGACGTCGCCAAAGGTTCGTACAGGAATACGATCAGTGTTGCCAGTTGTGGGCTGTGCTCAATCTTTAAAACAAACACAGGTCTCGTTGTTTTAAATTTTAAATTGTGTGTCATTTGCAGTACGTTGTAATAAGCCCCAACACCAGATTTATTTTCTAGGCAATGTTATGTTCATCGGTGTGCCATTGCTTTTTCAACGAGAAGTCAACGTTTAAGACCCACTGACCGGTGTATGGAATGAACCCAGTACTCAGCCATCAGCACCCCGGAAGTTTAAAAGCGAGCGCTCTTATACGGATCTAGTACCATATCATTAATATGGTCACGGTATGAATACAATTGGTTAAACTGCCGTATGGCTGTGGAAATGTAAATAATATACAAATATCAAAAACGTGAAGAATACAGCAGCCTTGTTTTTCATGTTTGTATTTCTCATCTCATCTCCTCATGTTCCTCTTGTACCTTGCGGTGTCGAGGTCAAGCATAAACAGCGGGAGAGTGCCCGTATATGGGCTTCATATATCGAGGTTCCCATAGTCTCTGTAATTCCCTCTATCCATCGTTTACGTGGTCGGCCACTTCCTCTGCTTCCGTCTGGTCTGTACATCATTGCTTGTTGTGGTATACTGTTAGTTGGTAATCTAGTTATATGGACAAACTATTTAACCTGCTGATTTCTAATAAAATCTAGCGCTGCTATAACCCAGGATTTCTTCATTTCTGATCTGATCTCTTCTTGATACATTGAGTATTCTTCTTGGGAATCTCATTTCTGTTGTGATTTTTCTTTTCTCTTTTTCTGTCATTATCCAGGTTTTGCATTGGTAGCATAGAGTTGGTAGGAAGATTATGTTGTATAGTATTAGTATGTTTGTATATTGTTTGTCCTTAATATGTTATATGGCACAGAAACAGCTTCTGTAACTGTATTCTCTATTGTGTTAATTCTTGTGGATACCAGACCTGCTCCCCGCGGAGATGTCGCGCCTTGAACTTGTCCTCTTTGTAGTGTTAAGAGTGCGGTAACGATTTCTACCACCCTTAGAGCTCCAGACAGAAAACCTACCAAAGCATGTAACGATGCGTGCTTGGAGGCGGGCGGGTAATTTCTCCAAGTTACTCAATACCGCCAGGGTCAGGAATAGTCAGTGGCGTGAGGAAACTGGACGTGGTTATGTGACCTTGTTTGTACATTGTTACAGTAGCAATTTACATGATGTTACATTGTCTGTACGTTGTTACAGTAGACATTTACATGGTGTGACCTTGCCTGTACATTGTTACAGTAGCAATTTACGTGATGTGACCTTGTCTGTACAATGATACAGTAGCAATTTACATGATGAGACCTTGTCTGTACATTGTTACAGTAGCAATTTACATGATGAGACCATGTTTTTACATTGTTACAGTAGTAATTTACATGGTGTGACCTTGTCTGTACATTGTTAAAGTAGCAATTTACGTGATGTGACCTTGTCTGTACATTGTTACAGCAGCAATTTACGTGTTGTGACCTTGTCTGTACAATGATACAGTAGCAATTTACATGATGACATGTTTGTACATTGTTACAGTAGCAATTTACGTGATGTGACCTTATCTGTACATTGTTAAAGCAGCAAATAACATTATGTGACATTTGTACATTGTTAAAGTAGCAATTTACATTATATGACCTTGTCTTTATAATGTTAACATAGCAATTGCATGATGTGACTGTGTCTTTACGTTGTTAAAAGTCAATTTACATTATGTGACCATGTGGTTTGTTTGTTTTTAAATTCGCATATCCTTTTACAGGACATCGCTGTCAACAGCAGCATCTTTCAGCTGTCTATTGATTTCTTGGCAAGATTACGCTCAGTAGTTTGCCATTGCTTTCTGAGCGGCCGGCTCAGTTATCCCGCAAGTCACCAGCGGAGGACGAACCGCTCCCAGTTCTCGCCCGCTACGAGACTCTGCGTGATAAACGGGATTACGGAGAAAGTGGTGTAACCCCTCGGCCAGAGAGACCGGCGACCATGTGGTTACATTATTAAAATAACAATTTACAAACATCCACAATATAGTGTCTCTAGAGAGGAAGGGCCCGTCTCCCTGGCCTAGAGGTTAGCGACTTTCTCCGTAATCCCGTTTATCCACGTGAGCAAACGCAGCTGCGCGAGAATCGGTAGCCATTCTCGCCGTGCCCGTTACTTAAGGGATATACGAGTCGGCCGCTCAGGAATCAATGGCAAACTACTGAGCGTACTAATATTGCCAAGAAATCAACAACAGTGTTAAATTCTGGTGTTGACAGCGATGTCCTGTAATAGGATATGCGAAGGGGGAAAAAAAGAGTGAAAGGGACAAGGAGAGCGAATCAGTGACCAGTTTCTTTGTCAAGAAAGGAAAAAATAACCGAACGGTGCCTTTATGATACATCATTTCCCACTTGTTGCCTTCTTGCTCACTATCATCATCATCATCATCACCACACCATCATCATCAATCACATCATCATCATCAATCACATCATCACCATCATCATCATCATTACATCATCATTATCATCAATAAGTTCCTTCTTGCTCATCATCACCATCACCACCACCACCATCATCATCACCACCATTTACATCCACATCATTACAATCATCATCATCATCATCCGATATTTTCTGCAGTGTTGTCCCCGAGATGAATTTTGGCGGTAGTGCATCTCCAGCAGTTTCTGTCCCGAGTCTTCGTTGTACACTCTGCTAGGCTGTTTTATGACCATATTCTGGAGTTGTCTTGCCGTTTACATCTTTGATGTCATCTAGCTTTGTGTCCTCAAGTTTTCCCACAAAGACAACTTATCACAAACATCAGACAGAGGCAGGCATAGTTTTCTGGACACGTTATGAGAAGACAAAAACTGGAACATGTTGTGTCAACCGGAAAGATTTGCGGAAAGAGAGACAGAAGAAGACAGCGGAAGAAGATTATTGACAGTCTTGTGTCAGGGCACGGAAGGGAGTCAACACACGAACTGATCCATGACGTCGGAGATCGCAAATTGTGAAGAAGCATAATCGCCAACGCCAGAAGGGAAGGCACTTGATGATGATTATGTCATGAACGCGTTCGGTCGAGGGTTTGACGTCTGCCTTCTTAGTGCGCCAATAGAGGGAAAGAATGTCCACTTGTTTCTCCAGGCCTACTGACGTGATGGCCTCATTACATCACAGGCCCTGCTTCGGGGCATGATTTGTAAAGTTCCTTTTCTTTCTCAGATGCAAGCGCCTTCGTATATTAAGTTGTTCAAGAACTTCACTATATAACCCACCCCCACCCCCTCTTTCCCACTTTCTCTCCGCCATACAAGAAACTCGTCCCAGTCACGTTCAAAGTGACTGACTATAGATGGTCTGTCTGTCTCAGCATTTGTCAGAGTGTAGGGATGTTGATTGTTTCCGCGACGCGCTGATTATGAATACAACTATGTTGTCCCTGCCAGATTAATCCTGCTGCTGCCTAGAGTTGAGGCTAAATAGCAAGTCATAATCCGCTCATACACAAACCTCTGTATCATCCTTTGACACGCTGCTGCCTTTTCGCTTAGAAAGATACCGCTAGCAGTCATTTTATGATTTTGGGTCGACCTCAGATTGATTAATAACGGCATCATAATCGAAGATCCAATGTGGCCCACACAAAAGCAACTTGGAAATGGCAAACAGATGGACTACTTTCATATCACAATCACACCTCAGTGTTACTGATCGAGCCATTAACATGCTAAGTCCGT
Organism: Cepaea hortensis; assembly: GCA_963921405.1. NCBI lineage: Eukaryota > Metazoa > Mollusca > Gastropoda > Stylommatophora > Helicidae > Cepaea > Cepaea hortensis. The sequence continues at coordinate 50,076,476 of OY992894.1, read as the reverse complement.
TCACACACACAAACCCAAAGCCTTATGAAGTGAGTTAACCTGTTCTCTACCACACAGCGTGTTTTCTGTCCAACTTCAAGGCACAGTAGTGTAATTATTTGTAGTACTTAGTGACTTAGTGTGTCCAAGTCACGCTGTGACCTGGCCTCTAATAACAAAACCGAGGAGTGGAAACTCCAGGGTTGAAATAACAAAGCGCTCCAACACAGAGGAAAGAAGAACGTAAGGGTGGTAGGGAAGGGGTGGGTTAAAGCAATATCATCTTAACGTCTGAGGGAGGAAATCCCCGCCAGACGTTACAAAAGATGGTCATCAGATACTAACAACCACCACAGTATAATGTCAGGAGTAATAACATGAAATGCACCCACTCCAGGCTTCATAAAATGACAGAATCATTATATTAATTTTTAATGAGCACAGTGCAGCCGAATTTGAGAGAGAGAGAGAGAGAGAGAGAGAGAGAGAGAGAGAGAGAGAGAGAGAGAGAGAGAGAGAGAGAGAGAGATGTGACGCACGAAGTGTTTGTGTGTCGGGGGAGGGGTGGGAGGGGGGGGGGGGGGGTTCCTATATTTAGTTTTGTAACCGGACCGCTCTGACTTTCTACTTCTTCTTTCGCCTTTTCTCCCCATTGGTACAAGGGTCCTCAAATAACCCACTCCACGCTGTCCCATCCTTCGTCCCGTGCTAGCTCCCCCCCCCCACCCCCCCCCACCCCTACATATTATTCATTTATATCTCTGCTTCCCGTCTCCGTGTGTTTTTGGGTCTTCTGTTATTTTGCCTTGTGGATTCTTCTTCTTTGCGTTCATCCGGAGTGATTTTTTCAGATGTGATTGCGGTGTGTCTGGTTAGGCACCCTCAGGTCGAAACCCTCAGGCCAACACATCCGACTTTTAGCGTGCATTTTTGACCAGGTTAGCAATCCTGGGAGACTCTCACTTTTGTGGTACCGTCCACATCTCAGCTGGTCTAGTTGGAACAGTCGAAGACTACACGGTCATCCCTCAAGTGAAGGCAGGGACAGTCCATAGCATTTTCCGCCATCCTGGGTGGCTTCCATAATTGCAGAGCCGGCACATAACGCTCTGGTGCTGGGTTTACCGAGGGAATCGTCACGTCCTGCTCATGGCTGTTTTAATTCCTCACTTCAATATATTGGGCATTTCGCTCGCCCTGGGCCGTTCCTGCACAAACCAGTCAGCTCTGCGGTTGGTTTCCACTAAGCGAGTTTTCGGACATGTGCTTGTCCCTGTACCCATCAGAGCTGTTCCAGGCACGGCGGACATTCGGAAAACTACCTAGTCAGAGCTGTTCCGAACAAGAGCGGCATTCGGAAACTAGGTAGTCAGAGCTGTTCCTAGCACGGGAGACATTCGGACGAGACATTTCACTCGGACGTAAATGCGTAGTGTCAATTTTTAGTTTGCCACCCGTAGGACGACACTTCCGACTTCCGGCGGGCATTTTTTAGTGAGGTTAGCCTTCCTCTGGTTTCGAGACACGTTAGACTGTTGTAATGTCACCCACATCTCAGCTGGTCAAGATAGAACGATCAACGATATCGTGGTCTGCCCTCAAGGGAAGGCAGGGGCAGACCATGGGCATTATCTCGCTATCCAAGGAGGCTTCCATAATTGCAGAGCCGGCACATATTGCTCTGAGGCTGGGCTCACCCAAGGAGTTTCCACGTCCTGCTCATGGCTGCTTTAGTTCCTCACTTCCGTGTGTTGGGCATCCCACTTGCCACTGATCGCTCAATCACACACCAGGAGCGGTCAGACTGCGAGTGACATCCACTCGGTAAGCTTTTGCTTGTGACTTCAGACCACGCAATAGGTTCGCTCGCCGTGCGTTCCATCTTGCGTTGATGAGACATTATTCCACTTTTGTCTACACTCTCTATGAGTTAGATACAGACAGTTTCCGTAACCCTTCGACTGGGGCACTTTTCTGACTTTTTTGTACTCGCTCACGAGGTAGGCTACATGTGCTGCCGGCTCAGCACCTTACCTTCGTGCAGCAGTGAACGGGAAACGGCCAGGCCCCTTCATCCGGGAAACTCTCATATCCCCCAGCTGGGAGCCTTCGAACATGTATCAGACCTGAGCATGTAGCTTGCTCAGTATCATGTTTCTATTTTCCGGTAGACGGGTATCAGCCTGGCTCTAAGATCCGAGGGTTTGTGGCTTAGAGGCGTTCAGCCACAGCCCTCGACAGGGAGCCTTAGGAGTTTTGTCCGGACCAAGAAATTCTGCATTTGTGCACCTCATTTAAATTTTGACTGCTATCCTCAGTCTATGCCTGCAGAGCAGCAGGTTGTGTCTCTCTTAGTCTGGTCCCTATCCCATAAGCTGTCCGATATGTAATTTTTCACCCATCGGCATGCAAATGGGGTCTATGGGACACGCAAGCTCCCCCACCACGTCAAGGTGGAGACACATCGGGGGAGCTTGTGGATTCTAGATACAGGCCTTTCTAGCTATACAATTCTGGGGGGTTCTCAATGTGTGCCCTGGGTGGCTTTAATGTCCCGTGTCCACCTTCGATTGGTGGAGCCCTGCCTCTAGGCCCTGGAACCATGCCTTCCTTTACCTTTCTTTCTAAATCGCTTAGGCGTGTACAGAGGCTACAGTACAATATTTCAGTTTCCCTGCCATGTTGTTTAGGCAGCACTTTTTCTTCGGTGTTCAGCTTTTGTTGAATGTCTGCTAGTTTCTTCTTCGTGATTCACGGCATTGTAAGAATGTTACTGCAACATCATAGTTCAAACGGCCTCAACATGCGCACTTTTATTTGGTTTTCTTGTAATAATGTTGCTGCAACAATGATAGTTCAAACGGACGGGCTCAACATGCGCACTTTTATTTGGTTGTCTTGGTGTTGAGCCGACTCTCTGACCAAGGGATTACAGACGCAATTCGCAATCCCGCATATCGCGTTCAAAACACATCTTTGGGCGATTTGGCAGCAGACCGCCTCGCGTTGGTTTTCATAAAATGGTATGAGTGTCGGCCGTCCAGGAAACAATGGTAAACTACTGAACGTAGACTAGCAAGAAATCACACCCAAAAAAAATAAAAAAAAATTTTAAACATGCCGGGGTTGACTGAGACGTCCTGTAAAGGATATGCAACTAACTTGGTGTTGTGCCTTATACCTTTACTAACGCTTACCCTCCGAATTGTTGACGTCCCTCTTCGTCTTACTTCTTTTTAAGAGTCCCCTTTGTTGTTAATTACGGAGCTCTTTTTCGACTGAATCTGCCAACAGGTCTAGAGTAGCTTTTAGAACATTGATATCGGTCACAAGACTGGACATGATGTCTTTAACGCCGTCAGAAAATCAATAATGTCCACTAATCGGGAAACAATGTCCGGAGTGGTTCTAAGAATACCGGTATTGTTCTTTAGTCTGTGTGGTATGTCTCAATCAATCAATCAATAATGTGCCATGCCGGAAAGCGTGGGCGGTCATGATTCGCCATTTCACTCGATCACCAGAGTCGTGGATCAGCTCAGAGTTCCTGTCTCGTCCATGCCATGTGGCCAAGCCATCCAGGTATTTTCCTCTCGGTCTTCCTCTTGGTCTGTTCCCTTCGATCTTGCCAGCTGTCACTAAGTTCTCCAGTCCATTTCTTCTCATAACATGTCCAAAAAATTTTGACTGTCTACGTCTAATTTCTCTTATCAATCTACGATTTTCATTTGTCTCTTGTAGTACTTGGTCATTGGTTTTTCTATCTGTCCATGGTATTCTTTGCATTTTCCTCAGAAACCACATTTCTGCAGCCATCAGACGTTTTTCAGCTTGACTGCACATTGTCCAAGTTTCACATCCATACAAAAGAACAGGCTTTATGTATCCCCTCAACACTCTTTTTCTCGTTTCAATTGACATCATTTTATTGGTCAGAATGTTTTTCATCTTGCTAAAGGCTACTTTCGCAATGGCGATTCTTGTTCTAATCTCTTCAAGGTATCTGCCATCAGATGTTATGACTGTTCCGAGATAATTGAACCGATTCACTTGTTGAAGAATATATTGTCGGTCTCTGTGGCTGAAGGGCTTGCGAACGCGGTTTGTGAGCCCGTATACCCGGGTTCGAAACACGGCGGTGCTGGTTTTTTCGAAAAAGGTATAGAGGCCGGTCGTTCAGAAAGCAATGGCAAACTACTGAACGTAACACTTGCCTAGTACATCAACAGCAGCTGAAAATGCTGGTGTTGACTGCAACGTCCCGTAAGGGATACGCAACACTTGTATATTACATTGTGGTACTTCGTTCTTCCTAGTGACGACCATAACCTGTGTCTTCCTACAATTTAATTCCAACCCCAGCTGCTCACTGTGTACAACAACATCGTCTACTAATTGTTGCAGATCCTGTGCATTGTCTGCAATCAATACTGTATCATCTGCATATCTAATGTTATTTATGTTTCGTCCTCCAATGCTGATTCCATTTAGGTCTTCTACATTTCTGAAAATATTTTAACTGTATAGGGAAAACAGATCTGGAGACATTACACATCCCTGCCTAACACCTCTCTTAATAGGTTGATATTGTCCTACTTCATTATCAATCCTTATGGCAGCTTGTTGATTCCAATATATGTTTTTTATAAGTCTAATGTCTTTCCCATCAATTTGTAGATCTGCAAGCATATCCACAATGTTGACATGTCTAACTCTATCAAAAGCCTTTGTGTAGTCAATAAAGTATGTGGTATGTCTAGAACATTGATATTTAATTAAAGCGGCATTTTCAGTTAGTCTGGGCTATACGTTGAGCTTTGTTTTACTGACTCAGATATTGTTCCCGATACAGTCTGCGGTAAGTCTACAATTTAGTTTATTGTTCTTCAATAGCCTGTGCATTCAGTCTAGAATTTAGTTTATTGTTATTCAATAGCCTGTGCATTCAGTCTAGAATTTAGTTTATTGTTATTAAATACCCTGTGCAGTAAGTCTAGAATTTAGTAATGTACACTTCATTAGATTGTGCGGTAAGACCAGAATTTAGTTAATTGAAGCGCGGCTATTCACAAGCCTGACGACAAGGCCAGAATGTGTTTAGTCAAATCGTATTGTACATCCGATGGGTAATAAGTCTAGAATGATTTTAGGGAAATGCGACTTTGTAACAGTTATAAAATCGTTATAAACTAGAACTGAATGGTTCCACCGCTAACAAAGCAATCAACTTCTGTCGGGTAAAAAAATAAAAAAAAATAAAAAGTTGCCGTCAACAGACTATAAAGTTTCTTCTCCACCTCCTTCTCTTCCTCCTCCTCTTCTTATTCTTCCTCCTCTTCTTCTTCTTAACTGATTTAATGTCAAACAAAAAAAGTAGATTTGGACCAGGCACGGTACACAATTAAATGAACAAGTATTATAATGTACATTTTTGTTCCAGAAGAATTGAAATTGTGGAAGAAACCAACACACAAGACAAATAGCACGATGACCCTAGTATGGCAATATATCGTCTCTCTGTCAACATGGGAGGTCACCGCGTATTGACACTAAATCAGTTAATTTTTGTAATGCTCTAGGGTTACCTGCCTGTAAAATGTCTGCCATTGCCTTACTCAACATCATCATCGTGTGCCATGCCGGTAGGCATGGGCGGTTATGTCCGCCATCTCACTCAATCACCAGGGTCGTTGATCAGTTCAGTGTTCTTGTCTCGACCATGCCACGTGTCCAAGCTATCCAGGTGTTTATTTCTCTCCCTTTCCTTTGTCCTTTTCACCCTCATTCTTGCCAGTTGTCACCAAGTTCTCCAAGTTATTTATTCTCATAACCTGACCACAATATGTTGACTGTCTATGTCTAATTTCTCTAATCAGTTTACGATTTTTATTTGTTTCTTGTAGGACTTGTTCATTGGTTTTTCTGACTGACCATGGTATTCTTTGCAGTTTCCTCAGAAACCACATTTCCGCAACCATCAGATGTTTTTCATCCTGCTTGCTCATTGTTCACGCTTCATATCCATACAAAAGGACAGGTTTTATGTAGCACCCGAACACTCTTTTTTCTTGTTGCAAATGACATCTATTAATTGGTCAGTATGTTTTCCATCTTGCCAAAGGCTACCTTCGCCATGGTGATTCTTGTTCTAATCTCTTCAAGACATTTCCCATCAGATATTATGACTGTTCCGAGATAATTGTACCGATTCACTTGCTTAAGAATATTCCCATTTACTTGTATATTGCATTGTGGCATTTCGTTCTTCCTAGCAACTAGCATAATCTGTGTCTTCTTACAATTCAATTCTAACCCTAGTTGTTCACTGTGTGCAACAACCGCATCTACTAACTATTGCAGATCCTGCTCATTGTCTGCAATCAACACTGTATTGTCTGCATATCTAATGTTATTAATGTTTCTTCCTCCAATGATGATTCCTTTCATATCTTCTACATTTCTGAAAATATTGTCACTGTACAGGGGAACAAGATCTGGAGACATTACACTATTACACATCCCCGTCTCACACTCTCTTACTACACACCTACCATTTTTAATACAGATATTCCACGAGGCATGTAAATCAAGAACCAAGGTAAAAACACGGGTCCAGGATTGCTAGCTGATCCATCGTATCACACTGACCCACAACGGATTGGGTCGATGAATCTAACGAAGCCGAAAAATCAACAGTGTTTAATGAAGTTCGATTATTGAGACATTTTATAGCGTATAGTTTTTGGGGAATGGGGAAATCTCCGAACTGTTTCAGTTCTGATGAGGCGTGAGGGTTTTGATGGGGGGATCCGTGTCAATATTGTAAAACGGATCATGTTCAGCTGTACTGATTGCGGGTAAAAGAGAACAGTTTTTGAACTTGTAATTAAGTTGCACTTTGGAGGCAGGTTGTAATAAAGCAACCATCGCTAATGAAGGTTCGCAGGTCGATATGGCCTGACAATTAGTGGGAGGAAGTGTCGTGGGAAGTAAAGGCAGTCGGCAATGTTATAGACCGTATCACTCGTCCAGTTACAAGTTAGTTGCATATCATTTACAGGATGTTGCAGTCAACACAAGCCTTTTTTTTTGGTTTTGTTTTGCTGTTGTTATCTCGGCAAATTTACGTTCAGTTGTTTGCTATTTATTGCTTTCTGAACGACCGGCACCTATACCTTTTCGTAAAATACCAGCGCAAGGCGGTCTGCTGCCAAACCGCCAGCAGCTGTGTTTCAAACGCGGGTATTCTGGATTACGAACTGCCTCCATAACTCCTTGGCCACGGAGCCGGCTCTCGCCCAGTACTGATAGTCAGGGTTGTCCATGGGACATAATTTACATTGCCTGGTAATTTATGCGTGTCCCATCCCATCCCGTCCCATGGGACTTTCCCATGGGATTCCAATGGGAATAACATTCCCATATATTTTCAGAAATGTAGAAGATATGAAAGGAATCATCATTGGAGGAAGAAACATTAATAACATTCCCATGGACAAGCCGTGTAGGCTTGTCCGTGGGACATGTTTTTCTGTCCCATCCAATGGTAATTTATGCCTGTCACATCCCGTCCCATCCCATCCCTACACTATTCAGAAAATCCCCCTTTTTCCCATGGCCAAGCCTGCTGATAGTTACATAAAACAAAGGGGCTAGCACGTATATCCTACACACATCAAGGCGTGAGAAAGGGTCCTTTAGTGTATATCATCATCAAGTGCCTTCCGACTGGCATGGGCGGTTATGCTTCTTCAAATCTTGCGATCTCCAACGGCATGAATTCGTCAGTGTGGTGTCTCCCTTCCGTGCCATTACACAAGAATTTTAAGAACTTGATCTCGCTGTCTTCCTCTATCTCTCTTTCGACAAATCGTTTCAGTTGTCACGACGTGTTCCAGTTTTTGTATTCCCATAATGTGGTCCCAGAAATACGAAGACAGCCGCTTTCTGATGTTTGTGATAAGTTATCTTTGCGACTTAGTCACTCCCCCCCCCCCCACCCCCATTTCCACAAAATGTCCCGATTGCTCATTTTGACTGTCCAAGAAATTTCTATAAAACCCTAATCTTTAATGCCTCCAGCGATTTTTCTCGCTTGTTTACTAATTGTCTAGGATTCGCCGCCATATGTTAGAACTGGTTCTATGTAACATGCATGAATTATTTTTTCTAATTTCCAATGACAAGGACTTATTGCATTAAATGTTATTTGTTTATATATATATATATATATATATATATATATATATATATATATATATATATATATATATATATATATATATATTACCCGTCTTGCATAACCTGGCTGGTTTCAGAGCTTGAAGAAGTCTGCAACACAATCCTCGTATAAACGGCTTGGAAGCAAAGTCTATCCAGATACAAGTTCAGGCGACATGAACTTAAGTTCAAATGCAGTCTACAAATGAACAGACAAGAAACCATCTGTACTGTCGCTTTATCTTTTGCGTACTTTAAATGGTGGAGATCCAAGTTCTGGGGAGCGGCTGGCCGAGTGGCTAGAACGCCAGGTTCTCCTTCAGGAGACCCGGGTTCGAATCCTCGGTTAGGTGTGGGATTTTTTTTTCTATCGGGGGCAAATAGAAAATCCGAACCTGTTCAGTTCGCGGCGACTGCACTAGCCAGGCGACCCTAATTCCTCAGGCTCAAAGACCCCCACACACCGCAAGGCACTATATTGGCAGTAAATGACAGTGACGGTAAATGACAGATCCCAAGGCCGCATCCTTGGGTTAATCCCACCATGAGTGGTCCTTGATCAGCCGCGGCAAATCAAACCCTTTCATGAGAACAGATACAGGCTGTTACCAGTAAACAATTCCGACACTCAGCAATAACAACAACAACAACAACAACAACAAGTGGAAGATTGTGACTTTGACGAGGTTTTTATAGACTTTTGAAGAGATGGTGATGTTGAAAACGTCAACTATGATTAAACTTATGAAATACTGAAGTAACCCGTTGAAAGTTATGGAGACAGGGGAATGGTTGCGAGGTAACAAAAAGACGCATAACCCTTCACAACGCATGACTTCAAGCTTTAAAACGCGAGCATTTATCAGTCAATACAGCGAGTGCTGACAAGCCAGGAAAGCACTTCTGCCTGATGAGGCAAGGAATATGTAGACGTCTGTTTTGTGCGTACAAGAGTGAGAAGAGAGGGGTCTGAAGTAGAGACGAGCTTCGATGTGGTAGCCTGAACTAAGATTGGGAAAGTGGAGAAAAGAACAGCCAGATAAGAGAATGAAGGGTGAAAAGAAGGGGAAAAAAAATGTTTTTATTTGAGAAAGGCGGACTTGTAGAATGTTCAGCCCCTTGGGATTTAATTAAAAGCAAACGTGCTCTCTGTCAATTCTGCCAAGTGGAGAGTGTCTGAGTCCTGGTGTGAAGAGGAAGATGGCCGACAGAATGCAGTAAAAGGGCAAAGACGGCCGGTGAGTGACAGACCACAAGGCCGAGGAAGCAAAACCTGAACTAAGATCCCGCCAAACTTGGGATTGTGGTCCTCGGGAAGGCAGTGGCTAGCGCGCTTGCATGACCTCTGGTCGTGTGATCGAATCCTCATCGGTACAGAATTGTTACAAGCTCACCTGGGCCGTCAGGCTGACTAAGACTAATGTGCTGATTGGTCAATAAAATTAAGCGGCCAGCGTCATATAATTAATAAACTTCAATGCGTTTAAAAGGATCCTTCACTTATGAGGTTTAATACCGTGCAATGAAACCTATTTTCATAAATTATACCGCATAGCAAAAGGCAATTATTCCTAAAGTATACTTAAATAGTGTAAACGGTCGTTCTTTCACACCTCAGATGGGGTCATTATTACAGAGATGGGGTCATTATCACAGATATGGGATCATTATCACACTGACCGCCATTATATCCCCAGACATTTCCTGGGCAGATTGTAGACTGAGTCGACCTGGGAGCTCAGGTCAGATTTAAGAATTCGAACACCCTCCACCCCCACCCCCAATGTCGTTCAAACCCAAGACAACCGGATCAGCAGGAGAGTGTCTAGCTACCACGCTACTGCGGCTACCTTCCTGCAGTATTAAAAAAAAAAAAAAATTAGTTGCATGTCCTTCACAGGACGTAGCAGTCAACCCCAGCATTTTGGCTGTTACTGATTCCTGTGATTCCAAGTTTTTCGTTCAGTAGATTGCCATTGCCGGTCTATCTGGCCGAGGGGTTACACCACTTTCTCCGTAATCCCGTTTATCACACAGAGTCTCGTAGCGGGCGAGAACTGGGCGCGGTTCGTCCCCCGCTGGTGACTTGCGGGATAACTGAGCCGGCCGCTCAGAAAGCAATGGCAAACTACTGAGCGTAATCTTGCCAAGAAATCAACAGACAGCTGAAAGATGCTGCTGTTGACAGCGATGTCCTGTAAAAAGGATATGCGAATTTAAAAAAAAAAAAAAAGATTGCCATTGCTTTCTAAACGACCGGCACCTAAACCTTTTTCGAAAAAAAACCAGCACCGCTGTGTTTCGAACCCGGGTATACGGACTTACGAATCGCGTCCGTCACGCCTTCGCCACGGAACAGGTCCTACAGTATACCACGCAATATATAAGTATTATTCTAAAGTACACCATGCAATAAATAGCTATGTTACTAAAGTATATCATGCAATAAATAGCTATTATTCTAAAGCATATCATACAATAAATAACTATTATTCTAAAGTATATCAAAAAATAAAAGGCAATCATTCCGAAAGTTGACCATGCCAGAACATCAAATTATCCCCAGAGTACCATACAGCAGACATCATGTACTCCCAAAGCCCGGTACTCAGCAAACAGGAGTCATTCGCCATCCATAAGATAAGCATCCCGCGAGTACTCGAAAACTCACAGCGTTTCTGCTGACTTGTGGCATTCCCATTTCCGACATTCTTGTTTCGCGCCGGACTTTTGCATGTAAATACCCCAAGTGTTAATTATGAAAGTGAAAACAGGGGCAAGTAATCTCAGCCAGTAAACACTTGTCTACGTGTCGGTAACACAAGGGCTTCTGGCTGCAAGACTCACACCTTCCGCCTGCAGACACGGCACGTAATCTTCCAGAATGCAGTCGCTGTTTGAACTAAGCAAGTTGTTTTAATGAAATCTGAGTTTATCGGCTGGCAGCATGTTTGTCTTCATAATGATTGGTCAGAGGGCTATATACAGCATGTGTCTTTCCTAAAGTTAATAGTTATTTTTGTCTTTGTGCGTAAGTGTGTTGTGTGTGTATGTCACACACACACACACACACACACACACACACACACACACACACACACACAGAGGTGTGTATATCTTCTTCTTCTTCTGCGTTCATCCAGATTTTTTTTTTCCGGATGTGACTGCGTTGTGCCAGTTTACAGCAGAGCTGCGTTCTTGCGCCGTTAGGCCGACACATCCGACTTCTGCGGGAGGTGTGTATATTATATATATATATATATATATATATATATATATATATATATATATATATATATATATAAACTATATTTATATAGTTATATATTTATATAATCATAGTTATATATTTATCATAGTTATATATATATGATCTGTGATATATATGATCTGTGCTAATGACCATATATATATATATATATACTGACCATATATATCTGTGATACTGACCACATCTCCGTGATGATGACCGCCATATCTGTGATAATTATCACATCTCTGTGATAATGACCCCATCTCTGTGATAATGACCCCATCTATGTGATAATGACCCCATCTCTGTGATAATGACACCATATATAATAATAATCATAGTTATATATTTATATAATAATATACTATTTATATATATATGAACTCTAGGTGGCAGGTAGAACGTCGACTTCATTGCACCGGATTTTATTCCATATGGCTCGATCTCATTCCGAAAGAGACGAAATTGTCGCACAGATCACGAGCGCCGTAGCTCCAGCTACGAACTCCAGCTATGAACTCCAGCTACGAACTCCAGGATTCTCCGACAAAACTACTCATGAAATGAGTGACGGAGTCTGGACAATATTCAATATCTCATTGTCCAACTTGTGCATCCACTCAGAAGAAAAGCCTACAAGCAATGTTTCAGTAAGACTTCAGTACTTATGAGATGTCCATGGATTTAGTCATTCTTGCCAAAGAGGTTGTAGCTTTAGAAATGGCGATTTTATTCCGTCATATTTTACTGTGTATCCAAGACATTGAAAACGGCGGTCTTGTTTGATTATTTTTCTACATTTCTCAACTCCTTCACTCGCGTTCTGTGTTGAATTCTTGAGTTTGCTCTATTGTCGACTTTACGACTGTTATGCTCATCAGCATGTGCCATGTCAGTAAGCGTGAGCGGCGGTGGTTCGCCTCTGACACAATCTTCAGAATCCTGGATCAGGTCTGTGTTCTGGTCCCGTTACGCCATGTGGCAAAGCCATGCAGGTGCTTATCTCTTTACCTTCCCTTAGCTCCTTTCCCATTAAGTGTGTCAGTTGTATTTAAGTTGACCTTCGGAATCTATTCGCGTCCTCTAGCTGGTGGATTCGGTCTCACTTGCTCCGTGATGTTTTAACATTGTGATCCTCTGTTTTGCTGTGATATTCCTTGTGAAAGCCGCGTCTTTAGTGCGTGGATGATGATTTCTGGAGATGTCTCGTCTTCTGCTTGAGATGGTGTTTTATCTTTTCTGTTTGTCGCTGTCTTCCGTTTTGTGTCGTTATTTAAAACTTGGGTCTGGTTGAATTTCTTTTTCCATTCGCTTTAGGGCAAGTTCAGCTTCTTAACTGCTCATGCTTCAACCAGTGGTCACATCAATCAACTGTGCTCTAATTATGTTGACGGCTACTAATTTTTTCCCCCCAGAATGACAAGTTTGTTACAGCCAAACTGGATGTAGCAACACAGACATTGCATTACTAAGTGGCTAGAGGCCAAACTCCAGAATTTAAGAAATAACTCTTAAGCTTAGTATTCCTCCAGTGTCACCTCTTGGCATTGCATCCGACTGTGTTTGCTGTCTTCATACGAACAACCCACCGTTGCTTACCTCGCTTCAACACAGCTGTTGCTCTCTCTCTCTCTCTCTCTCTCTCTCTCTCTCTCTCTCTCTCTCTCTCTCTCTCTCTCTCGCTCTCTTTCTCTCTCTTCCGGTGACAAGTTGTTGCTCTCCCACTTCCCGTGACAAGTTGCCGCTCTCTCTCTTCCTGTGACAAGTTGTTGCTCTCTCTCTTCCCGCGACAAGTTGTTGCTCTCTCCCCCTTCCTGTGACAAGTTATTGCTCTCTCTCTCTCTTCCTGTGACAAGTTGTTGCTCTCTCTCTCTTCCTGTGACAAGTTGTTGTTCTCTCTCTTCCTGTGACAAGTTGTTGCTCTCTCTCTCTTCCTGTGACAAGTTGTTGCTCTCTCTCTCTCTTCCTGTGACAAGTTGTTGCTCTCTCTCTTCCTGTGACAAGTTGCTGCTCTCTCTCTCTCTCTTCCTGTGACAAGTTGTTGCTCTCTCTCTCTTCCTGTGACAAGTTGTTGCTCTCTCTCTCTTCCTGTGACAAGTTGTTGCTCTCTCTCTTCCTGTGACAAGTTGCTGCTCTCTCTCTCTCTCTTCCTGTGACAAGTTGTTGCTCTCTCTCTCTTCCTGTGACAAGTTGTTGCTCTCTCTCTCTTCCTGTGACAAGTTGTTGCTCTCTCTCTCTCTTCCTGTGACAAGTTGTTGCTCTCTCTCTTCCTGTGACAAGTTGCTGCTCTCTCTCTCTCTCTTCCTGTGACAAGTTGTTGCTCTCTCTCTTCCTGTGACAAGTTGTTGCTCTCTCTCTCTTCCTGTGACAAGTTGTTGCTCTCTCTCTTCCTGTGACAAGTTGTTGCTCTCTCTCTCTCTCTCTCTTCCTGTGACAAGTTGTTGCTCTCTCTCTCTCTCTGTGACAAGTTGTTGCTCTCTCCCTTCCCGTGACAAGTTGTTGCTCTCTCTCTCTCTTCCTGAGACAAGTTGTTGCTCTCTCTCTCTCTTCCTGTGACAAGTTGTTGCTCTCTCTCTTCCTGTGACAAGTTGCTGCTCTCTCTCTCTCTCTTCATGTGACAAGTTGTTGCTCTCTCTCTCTCTTCCTGTGACAAGTTGTTGCTCTCTCTCTCTCTCTCTTCCTGTGACAAGTTGTTGCTCTCTCTCTTCCCGTGACAAGTTGTTGCTCTCTCTCTCTCTTCCCGTGACAAGTTGTTGCTCTCTCTCTTCCTGTGACAAGTTGTTGCTCTCTCTCTTCCTGTGACAAGTTGCTGCTCTCTCTCTCTCTCTCTCTCTCTCTCTCTCTCTCTCTCTCTCTCTCTCTCTCTCTTCCTATGATAAGTTGTTGCTCTCTCTCTTCCTGTGACAAGTTGTTGCTCTCTATCTTCCTGTGATAAGTTGTTGCTCTCTCTCTTCCTGTGATAAGTTGTTGCTCTCTCTCTCTCTTCCTGTGACAAGTATTTGAAATCAACATCTACTCAGACCTGAGCGCGGCGGTAGTGTAGTGGCTAGATGCTAGCCTGCCGCCCGGTGGTCATGGCTTGATGCGGTCGGCGACTCCTGGCAGTTAACGCATTCAGAGAGTACAGAGTGGCAGGGACACAGACAAGAAATATAAACTAGGCGCACTCTCACTCACACAGAGAGAGAGAGAGAGAGAGAGAGAGAGAGAGAGAGAGAGAGAGAGACAGAGACAGACAGACAGACAGACAGACAGACAGACAGACAGACAGACAGAGGGATAAAAGAGGTGGGATGGGTGTCCAGGAATAGCGAAACGGCAGACTGCTAAGTGTCGACAGTTTGCTCAAACTTCACACATGAGTGGGAAGGTGTGAAACTATGAAGCCGACCTGGAGAGGGAAACGCGCTGAGAATGTAACAAACTCCCCCCGTACTTTGTGAAAACAAATCGTCCCATCTCGCTTTATTGGAGTCTCCTAGAGAACGGGCACTGTAAAGTAAACACTCCCGCCAGGATAAAGATACATGTGTCGATCACCTCAAGCCAACCCGGGACTATTAAGAGCTTTCATACTCTTATCCTAACAAGATCCCCGGCTTAGCTTTCTGCTGAGTGTGGCACTGGACAAAACAGGTTTCCTGCGGAGTGTCCTAGATAGAGGAAGGCTCTAAAGAGAAGATGCGTCTCTGGCAGCAACCTTAGTGTCTGGTAAATTGAATTCCCTGCCGAGGTTTGCCGCAGAAGTGCAGCTGTTAATTCAGTACATGCACATAAAGATGGTAGTTAAGACAATTTTACTGTCGTTGGTGTAAATAAGTTAGCGATACTATCAGTAATGTCTACAGTGCAGATGGACTGATAGGAGAATATAGCAGGCTATTAGACGCGGGGAAGGAGACGCAGGGGCGGGAATGTTAACTCTTAAAGAACGTAATAGTGTCCTATGTTTAGTACAGGGCTGTTCTCTTTCAGTGAGTTTTCTTGTGGTGTTTTAGTTTAATGGTCTGTATCAAGAACCTGTATTGAAGTTTTTCGTGGGTATAATGTTCTCTTATTGAGTTTTCACATGGTGTTTCAGCTGAATGGTGTTTCATGAGCAATGCATCGATGTTATTCGTGGGTGTAATGTTCTCTCTTGGGGTGTTTCCATACGGTGTTTCAGTTTAATGCTCTGTTTCATGACACCCGTGTTAGGAAATATAGACCCCCATATACTGAGTGACCTACCGGCTTTTAAGCGCTAAGATTCTAGCAGGTTGAACGTCAAGATGCAATTTCTGTAGAACGAGAGCGAAGAATGATTTTAATAGTCAGTATATATGAATGTGTTTTACATATGCCTGAATTTCGTCTTTTCAACTTGCCTTTGTCTTGGATGTTTCCTTAATCTTGTTCCTTGGAGTATTGGAGACCACTAATGAATCACATGACCCACTGTTGGGGGATCCCTCATTTTTCTACAAACAGCAGTTCTTAGTAGGCTGTGTACGATTGCTTTTAATAACACTGTTTTATCCTTTGTATACTTTTTAATAACACTGTTTAATCCTTTGTATACTAAATGCCTATAGGTGTTCTCTTAGTGTGTGTTGGAAAGTCTAGCGTTAACTAAAAATAATAATATATTCTGGCACATTAAACTAGAATACGCTTTTACCAGTAAATTGTCTATACAGTATATGGCAAACAACCAATCCACCGTCACATAAACACTGCTATGGAACTGCCATCGAACTGTAATTATCCCTTCCAGCTCTGACTCTAATGTGGCACGTGCCAGGAATACCTGAATTAAAGCAGCATCTGGGTTAAAGTGATTAACAGTACCGGCTGTCCTAGACAGAAATATTTATAGTAATCAATATTGTTATTCAAACATGTCACAGCCCAACATTGGAAACAGAGTTAACAACGTTTGTACAGGGACCAGAGCATAGTATTTAGACCAACGCCCAGAAACAGTGACAATAACTTTTGTACAAGTACCAGAGCACAGTATTTAGACCAACGCCCAGAAACAGTGTCAACAACCTTTGTACAAGGACCAGAGCACAGTATTTAGACCAACGCCCAGAAACAGTGTCAACTGCATATACTACAGGGACCAGAGCACAGTGTTTAGACAACCAGACCAACGCCCAGAAAGTGTCAACAACGTTTGTAGAGGTACCAGAGCACAGTATTTAGACCAACGCCCAGAAACAGTGTCAACAACTTTTGTACAAGGACCAGAGCACAGTATTTAGACCAACGCCCAGAAACAGTGTCAACAACCTTTGAGCAAGGACCAGAGCACAGTATTTAGACCAACGCCCAGAAACAGAGTCAACTGCATATACTACAGGGACCAGAGCACAGTATTTAGACCAACGCCCAGAAACAGAGTCAACTGCATATACTACAGGGACCAAAGCACAGTATTTAGACCAATGCCCAGAAACAGTGTCAACAACATTTGTGCAAGGACCAGAGCACAGTATTTAGACCAACGCCCAGAAACAGAGTCAACTGCATATACTACAGGGACCAGAGCACAGTATTTAGACCAAAGACCAGAAACAGTGTCAACTGCATATAGTACAGGGACCAGAGCACAGTATTTAGACCAACGCCCAGAAACAGAGTCAACTGCATATACTACAGGGACCAGAGCACAGTATTTTGTCCGACGCCCAGAAACAGAGTCAACTGCATATACTAAAGGGACCAGAGCACAGTATTTAGACCAACGCCCAGAAACATTGTCAACAACCTTTGTACAAGGACCAGAGCACAGTATTTAGACCAACGCCCAGAAACAGAGTCAACTGCATATACTACAGGGACCAGAGCACAGTATTTAGGCCAACGCCCAGAAACAGTGTCAACAACCTTTGTACAAGGACCAGAGCACAGTATTTAGACCAACGCCCAGAAACAGAGTCAACTGCATATACTACAGGGACCAGAGCACAGTATTTAGACCAACGCCCAGAAACAGAGTCAACTGTATATACTACAGGGACCAGAGCACAGTATTTAGACCAATGCCCAGAAACAGTGTCAACAACCTTTGTACAAGGACCAGAGCACAGTATTTAGACCAACGCCCAGAAACAGAGTCAACTGCATATACTACAGGGACCAGAGCACAGTATTTAGACCAACGCCCAGAAACAGTGTCAACAACCTTTGTACAAGGACCAGAGCACAGTATTTAGACCAACGCCCCGAAACAGAGTCAACTGCATATACTACAGGGACCAGAGCACAGTATTTAGACCAAAGACCAGAAACAGTGTCAACTGCATATAGTACAGGGACCAGAGCACAGTATTTAGACCAACGCACAGAAACAGAGTCAACTGCATATACTACAGGGACCAGAGCACAGTATTTAGACCAACGCCCAGAAACAGAGTCAACTGCATATACTACAGGGACCAGAGCACAGTATTCAGACCAACGCCCAGAAACAGTGTCAACAACCTTTGTACAAGGACCAGAGCACAGTATTTAGACCAATGCCCAGAAACAGAGTCAACTGCATAAACTACAGGGACCAGAGCACAGTATTTAGACCAAAGACCAGAAACAGAGTCAACTGCATATACTACAGGGACCAGAGCACAGTATTTAGACCAACGCCCAGAAACAGAGTCAACTGCATATACTACAGGGACCAGAGCACAGTATTTAGACCAACGCCCAGAAACAGAGTCAACTGCATATACTACAGGGACCAGAGCACAGTATTTAGACCAAAGACCAGAAACAGTGTCAACTGCATATAGTACAGGGACCAGAGCACAGTATTTAGACCAACGCCCAGAAACAGTCAACTGCATATACTACAGGGACCAGAGCACAGTATTTTGTCCGACGCCCAGAAACAGAGTCAACTGCATATACTAAAGGGACCAGAGCACAGTATTTAGACCAACGCCCAGAAATAGTGTCAACAACCTTTGTACAAGGACCAGAGCACAGTATTTAGACCAACGCCCAGAAACAGAGTCAACTGCATATACTACAGGGACCAGAGCACAGTATTTAGGCCAACACCCAGAAACAGTGTCAACAATCTTTGTACAAGGACCAGAGCACAGTATTTAGACCATCGCCCAGAAACGGAGTCAACTGCATATACTACACGGACCAGAGCACAGTATTTAGACCAACGCCCAGAAACAGAGTCAACTGTATATACTACAGGGACCAGAGCACAGTATTTAGATCAATGCCCAGAAACAGTGTCAACAACCTTTGTACAAGGACCAGAGCACAGTATTTAGACCAACGCCCAGAAACAGAGTCAACTGCATATACTACAGGGACCAGAGCACAGTATTTAGACCAACGCCCAGAAACAGTGTCAACAACCTTTGTACAAGGACCAGAGCACAGTATTTAGACCAACGCCCCGAAACAGAGTCAACTGCATATACTACAGGGACCAGAGCACAGTATTTAGACCAAAGACCAGAAACAGTGTCAACTGCATATAGTACAGGGACCAGAGCACAGTATTTAGACCAACGCACAGAAACAGAGTCAACTGCATATACTACAGGGACCAGAGCACAGTATTTAGACCAACGCCCAGAAACAGAGTCAACTGCATATACTACAGGGACCAGAGCACAGTATTTAGACCAACGCCCAGAAACAGTGTCAACAACCTTTGTACAAGGACCAGAGCACAGTATTTAGACCAACGCCCCGAAACAGAGTCAACTGCATATACTACAGGGACCAGAGCACAGTATTTAGACCAAAGACCAGAAACAGTGTCAACTGCATATAGTACAGGGACCAGAGCACAGTATTTAGACCAACGCACAGAAACAGAGTCAACTGCATATACTACAGGGACCAGAGCACAGTATTTAGACCAACGCCCAGAAACAGAGTCAACTGCATATACTACAGGGACCAGAGCACAGTATTTAGACCAAAGACCAGAAACAGAGTCAACTGCATATACTACAGGGACCAGAGCACAGTATTTAGACCAACGCCCAGAAACAGAGTCAACTGCATATACTACAGGCACCAGAGCACAGTATTTAGACCAACGCCCAGAAACAGAGTCAACTGCATATACTACAGGGACCAGAGCACAGTATTTAGGCCAACGCCCAGAAACAGTGTCAACAACCTTTGTACAAGGACCAGAGCACAGTATTTAGACCAACGCCCAGAAACAGAGTCAACTGCATATACTACAGGGACCAGAGCACAGTATTTAGACCAACGCCCAGAAACAGAGTCAACTGCATATACTACAGGGACCAGAGCACAGTATTTAGACCAACGCCCAGAAACAGAGTCAACTGCATATACTACAGGGACCAGAGCACAGTATTTAGGCCAACGCCCAGAAACAGTGTCAACAACCTTTGTACAAGGACCAGAGCACAGTATTTAGACCAACGCCCAGAAACAGAGTCAACTGCATATACTACAGGGACCAGAGCACAGTATTTAGACCAACGCCCAGAAACAGAGTCAACTGTATATACTACAGGGACCAGAGCACAGTATTTAGACCAATGCCCAGAAACAGTGTCAACAACCTTTGTACAAGGACCAGAGCACAGTATTTAGACCAACGCCCAGAAACAGAGTCAACTGCATATACTACAGGGACCAGAGCACAGTATTTAGACCAACGCCCAGAAACAGTGTCAACAACCTTTGTACAAGGACCAGAGCACAGTATTTAGACCAACGCCCCGAAACAGAGTCAACTGCATATACTACAGGGACCAGAGCACAGTATTTAGACCAACGCCCAGAAACAGAGTCAACTGCATATACTACAGGGACCAGAGCACAGTATTTAGGCCAACGCCCAGAAACAGTGTCAACAACCTTTGTACAAGGACCAGAGCACAGTATTTAGACCAACGCCCAGAAACAGAGTCAACTGCATATACTACAGGGACCAGAGCACAGTATTTAGACCAACGCCCAGAAACAGAGTCAACTGTATATACTACAGGGACCAGAGCACAGTATTTAGACCAATGCCCAGAAACAGTGTCAACAACCTTTGTACAAGGACCAGAGCACAGTATTTAGACCAACGCCCAGAAACAGAGTCAACTGCATATACTACAGGGACCAGAGCACAGTATTTAGACCAACGCCCAGAAACAGTGTCAACAACCTTTGTACAAGGACCAGAGCACAGTATTTAGACCAACGCCCCGAAACAGAGTCAACTGCATATACTACAGGGACCAGAGCACAGTATTTAGACCAACGCCCAGAAACAGAGTCAACTGCATATACTACAGGGACCAGAGCACAGTATTTAGGCCAACGCCCAGAAACAGTGTCAACAACCTTTGTACAAGGACCAGAGCACAGTATTTAGACCAACGCCCAGAAACAGAGTCAACTGCATATACTACAGGGACCAGAGCACAGTATTTAGACCAACGCCCAGAAACAGAGTCAACTGTATATACTACAGGGACCAGAGCACAGTATTTAGACCAATGCCCAGAAACAGTGTCAACAACCTTTGTACAAGGACCAGAGCACAGTATTTAGACCAACGCCCAGAAACAGAGTCAACTGCATATACTACAGGGACCAGAGCACAGTATTTAGACCAACGCCCAGAAACAGTGTCAACAACCTTTGTACAAGGACCAGAGCACAGTATTTAGACCAACGCCCCGAAACAGAGTCAACTGCATATACTACAGGGACCAGAGCACAGTATTTAGACCAAAGACCAGAAACAGTGTCAACTGCATATAGTACAGGGACCAGAGCACAGTATTTAGACCAACGCACAGAAACAGAGTCAACTGCATATACTACAGGGACCAGAGCACAGTATTTAGACCAACGCCCAGAAACAGAGTCAACTGCATATACTACAGGGACCAGAGCACAGTATTCAGACCAACGCCCAGAAACAGTGTCAACAACCTTTGTACAAGGACCAGAGCACAGTATTTAGACCAATGCCCAGAAACAGAGTCAACTGCATAAACTACAGGGACCAGAGCACAGTATTTAGACCAAAGACCAGAAACAGAGTCAACTGCATATACTACAGGGACCAGAGCACAGTATTTAGACCAACGCCCAGAAACAGAGTCAACTGCATATACTACAGGGACCAGAGCACAGTATTTAGACCAACGCCCAGAAACAGAGTCAACTGCATATACTACAGGGACCAGAGCACAGTATTTAGACCAAAGACCAGAAACAGTGTCAACTGCATATAGTACAGGGACCAGAGCACAGTATTTAGACCAACGCCCAGAAACAGTCAACTGCATATACTACAGGGACCAGAGCACAGTATTTTGTCCGACGCCCAGAAACAGAGTCAACTGCATATACTAAAGGGACCAGAGCACAGTATTTAGACCAACGCCCAGAAATAGTGTCAACAACCTTTGTACAAGGACCAGAGCACAGTATTTAGACCAACGCCCAGAAACAGAGTCAACTGCATATACTACAGGGACCAGAGCACAGTATTTAGGCCAACACCCAGAAACAGTGTCAACAATCTTTGTACAAGGACCAGAGCACAGTATTTAGACCATCGCCCAGAAACGGAGTCAACTGCATATACTACAGGGACCAGAGCACAGTATTTAGACCAACGCCCAGAAACAGAGTCAACTGTATATACTACAGGGACCAGAGCACAGTATTTAGATCAATGCCCAGAAACAGTGTCAACAACCTTTGTACAAGGACCAGAGCACAGTATTTAGACCAACGCCCAGAAACAGAGTCAACTGCATATACTACAGGGACCAGAGCACAGTATTTAGACCAACGCCCAGAAACAGTGTCAACAACCTTTGTACAAGGACCAGAGCACAGTATTTAGACCAACGCCCCGAAACAGAGTCAACTGCATATACTACAGGGACCAGAGCACAGTATTTAGACCAAAGACCAGAAACAGTGTCAACTGCATATAGTACAGGGACCAGAGCACAGTATTTAGACCAACGCACAGAAACAGAGTCAACTGCATATACTACAGGGACCAGAGCACAGTATTTAGACCAACGCCCAGAAACAGAGTCAACTGCATATACTACAGGGACCAGAGCACAGTATTTAGACCAACGCCCAGAAACAGTGTCAACAACCTTTGTACAAGGACCAGAGCACAGTATTTAGACCAACGCCCCGAAACAGAGTCAACTGCATATACTACAGGGACCAGAGCACAGTATTTAGACCAAAGACCAGAAACAGTGTCAACTGCATATAGTACAGGGACCAGAGCACAGTATTTAGACCAACGCACAGAAACAGAGTCAACTGCATATACTACAGGGACCAGAGCACAGTATTTAGACCAACGCCCAGAAACAGAGTCAACTGCATATACTACAGGGACCAGAGCACAGTATTTAGACCAAAGACCAGAAACAGAGTCAACTGCATATACTACAGGGACCAGAGCACAGTATTTAGACCAACGCCCAGAAACAGAGTCAACTGCATATACTACAGGGACCAGAGCACAGTATTTAGACCAACGCCCAGAAACAGAGTCAACTGCATATACTACAGGGACCAGAGCACAGTATTTAGGCCAACGCCCAGAAACAGTGTCAACAACCTTTGTACAAGGACCAGAGCACAGTATTTAGACCAACGCCCAGAAACAGAGTCAACTGCATATACTACAGGGACCAGAGCACAGTATTTAGACCAACGCCCAGAAACAGAGTCAACTGCATATACTACAGGGACCAGAGCACAGTATTTAGACCAACGCCCAGAAACAGAGTCAACTGCATATACTACAGGGACCAGAGCACAGTATTTAGACCAAAGACCAGAAACAGAGTCAACTGCATATAGTACAGGGACCCAGGGCATACCCTGTAGAATATCGGCACAATCCCAGAGACAGTCGCCCTAATGCTTGTAGTGCCGCGGACATCAGAGATAACAATACACCGCCGCCTTCTAGATGTCGTTGACGTGCACACCTCAGCGAACAACCATTTCTTCACACACACGTGCACACGCACACAAACACACACACACACACACACACGTGCACACACACAAACCCACACTCTGACCTACTATTACCACCACCAGTTAAACACACTGTGTGCAGGGACAGATTAGTAACATAAAAGTGTGGCAATGCCACTACCTGTTGTCGTCGTCGTCAGCAGCATCATCATCATCATCACCATCAATAATATCATCATCATCCTCATCATCATTCATCATCACCATGTAGCAGGTCCTCAGCAGAATGTCTATCTTATCCCGACCCGCCGAAAAAAAGAGTCTCGATCCATGACCAGTTCCTATGCCTCATGCATGTCCGTGCCCTGTGTCTTACCTTCGTGCTCGTTGACCCCCCCCCCCCCTCCTCCCCTCTTCCTCCATCACCATTCTTTCCAAAACACCGTAACGTTTCATATAACCAACAAATTTCAACATTCGAGACATGGTGACGTTTCATATAACCAACATATTTCAACGTCCGAGACACGATGACGTTTCATATAACCAACATATTTTAGCGTCCGAGACACGGTGACGTTTCATATAACCAACATATTTCAACATTCGAGACACGATGACGTTTCATATAACCACCATATTTCAGCGTCCGAGACACGGTGACGTTTCATATAACCACCATATTTCAACGTCCGAGACACGATGACGTTTCATATAACCAACATATTTCAACGTCCGAGACACGGTGACGTTTCATATAACCAACATATTTCAGCGTCCGAGACACGGTGACGTTTCATATAACCAACATATTTCAACGTCCGAGACACGGTGACGTTTCATATAACCAACATATTTCAGCGTCCGAGACACGGTGACGTTTCATATAACCAACATATTTCAGCGTCCGAGACACGGTGGCGTTTCATATAACCAACATATTTCAACGTCCGAGACACGGTGACGTTTCATATAACCAACATATTTCAGCGCTAAGCGACATGGTGACGTTTCATATAACCAACATATTTCAACGTCCGAGACACGGTGACGTTTCATATAACCAACATATTTCAGCGTCCGAGACACGGTGACGTTTAATATAACCAACATATTTCAACGTCCGAGACACGGTGACGTTTCATATAACCAACATATTTCAACGTCCGAGACACGGTGACGTTTCATATAACCAACATATTTCAACGTCCGAGACACTGTGACGTTTCATATAACCAACATATTTCAGCGTCCGAGACACGGTGACGTTTCATAAAACCAACATATTTCAGCGTCCGAGACTTCATGCTGTTCGTGAACCAGTTATCCTCAATGATCAGATCTTGCAGAATGCCAATATTATCACATGGGGCGAAACAAAAACTACACTCGCCAACCCA